>JAPDRO010000013.1:0-600000 GCA_030247885.1 Taxawa tesnikishii (nom. ined.) | reverse complement strand
GACTTTGATCCCGGCTTTCCCAGCGATCTGCGTGAACCTCGCCTTTGCTGGAGACGTGGGCTTCTTGCCAGGGGATGCCTGTGGTGACTTCGGCGGAGAGTTGGGCCCCTCATCTGGCAGACCTTCGACGAACGCGGTCTTCTTTGGCGGGCTGACGCCAGCGTTGGTGGGCGCTGACATGATGGATGTCGGGCGAGAGCTGATGCCTGTGAGATCGCCAGTCAGCGTCTGGGCGGACTCACTACTTCTCTGTCTAGGGTTCTCTTGCGCACCGTCAAATTGGGCAAAGTATCCCGTCGCCAGTCCCGCAACCTGTGCGATAGATGATGGTGTCTTCCAGTCCATGTTCGCCGAGAGCACGCGGTGGCCGGGATATGCGCGGTGGAGGTATGAAGTCTGGGTCGTGTTTGAGCGCTGCAGTTGGTCGGAAAACACGCGGCGGGAAAAATCCGGAATCTGGACGGGCTCCGTGGCGGGCAACGAAGCAGCTTCCGTACTGGTGCTCTCGTTGGATATCTCTTTCTTCTCCTTGGCCCAACCACCAAGATTCGGCGACATCATCTCTGTGACCGGCGGTGCAGTCGGATCAGGCGTGAGGATGGCGTTCTCGTTGGCCGGCGAGAAGACGGCCTGCTTGAGTGTGTCGAATGAGGAGAAGCCAAGCTCTGGTGGAGGACGCGGTAGGATTTCGTTGCGGCGATCCAGCTGCATGCAACAGCTTGAAGCTCGGGAGCGAGCAGTCGGGGTGGGTGTTGGGCGTCTGGTCGCCTGCTTGACCGGGCTACCGTCTGCTACCTCAAGACGTGACTCACCTGACTTGAGGAGCCCAGCACAGTAGCCATCAAGATAACCTCCCGTCTTGTCTGGTCCGACAGGCAAGCGGGCAAGACCGGCTCTGAATCCTTCGACGAAGGCGTCAGATTTCTGGACCGGGTCAAAGTTCATTGAGAAGTAAGTCATAGCAGTCTTCTCCTCCTGGCGGACATGATTGAGAGGGGACCGGTCGCTGGAGTCGACGGTCGCGAGCTCGCTCACGGACTTGTACTTGGTCAGGAACTCTGTTGGACGCCGGCTCTTCGGGCTGAGGTTCATCTCGGAGCGGTTTGGAACAGGGTCGTCTCCATGCTGCCACTCTTCTGTGGCAGAGGTTTGCGGCGTGCCGGGAGGAGCAATCTGGCCTGGTTCTTCTCCTGGTGGAGGAGTCACCTGCTCAAATGCGTGGTCCGGTATAGTCGGGTTCCAGCTCGTGTTGTGGCATTCCTTTTCCGGCGTCACTGGAGCTTCATCAGGGACTGGCGTCTTGAGTATCTTCGTAGTCTCAGTCGAGGTCTGGTCCACCACTTGCGGAACTGGGTAAGCCTGCTTGTTCATGGAGTGTTCCCTTGGATTCTGCGGGAAGAAGTCCGCCGTAGCAAAACTAGATATGCTGGAATTGTGGCCTTCCGTAGATGATTGCGACTCAGTACACTTGTTGGCGCCATTCGTCTCCTCGACCCAAGCGTTGTGCATCTGGACCGCATCTTCCAATCCCTGAGTAAAGTTTGGAGTCTCGATCCGGTTGGCTCCCGGGCTTGACGGAACCTGCGAAGTCGAATCCAACTGCGGCTTCTTGGGTTGGTAGCTAGGACTCATCGGGTTGAGAGACGATTTCTGACCATGAGGAGAGCCGGAGCGCACGTCTGGCTTCTTAATCTCCACCGCATGAGTTCGTCGACTGGGCGAAGAGTTCACTTCGCTGACGAGTGTGCCATTGCTACTTTCCTTGACGTGCGGAGAATGACCTGCGGTTGAAGCAACATTGTTGGTTGGATGAGCGTGCGGAAGATCCGAAGGAGCAGCAACGGTCTGCGTGCCGTGCGGTGCGTACACATCTAGAGGGAAACCGAATGGGTTGAAAGGCATTGGCATCGGCTGGGCAGGAGCGGGAAAAGCTGCTGGGTAGCGAGGATAGGCACCAGGCTGGCCCATGAACATAGGCACCTCTCGCGGCACCTGGAAACCAACATAGGGCATCATGACATCGGGAGCGTTTCCATCATACGCCCAGCCAGGGACTGGTGGTCGTGGCATGTAGGCTGGACCAGGCGGCGGAGGAACGAAGCTCTGAGAGGACATCGACGGTTCTGGTGCGTAGATCGGAGGAGCGTCCGGCGTCTGCCTCATCTCCTTGAGCGCTTTGAGACTGATACGGATTTCGTTGAGGGATCGGACAAGCTCGCGGCGCTTCTGGATCAGCTGACTGAAGGCCTTGCCTGTCATCGTGCTTCGCTGAAGGACCTCAATCTTGTCGAGCTCTTTTGCTCCTGCTCGAGCTTCGTGTACTCTTTCTCCAGGGCCTGGATTTGTATAGCGATGGTAGGTCCAGTCAGAGCTGGAGTCGAGAACGCAGACGTTTCGCCTCGGGCATGGCACGCTTGGTCCGGACGGCTGGCGTAGTTCGGCTGGCCAAAAACGTCTGGCGTGGTGACAGAAGACCCATTGATTGCCTTGCCCTGGGATAATGTCTTGACGTTTGGCGCAGCGATGTACAGTTGCGGGATCCCGTCAACTTCCTTGATGGGCAAGAATTGGCCGTCAACCAGTTGACACAGGCCATTCGGACCTTGAGCGATGAAGCCATTGGGAAGAGGTCCGGAAATCTCGCTCCTCGATAGTGGCGGGTAGTTCGGTGCGAACCGGATGAGGCCCCCGTTCTTGTTGATAGCGCTATAACCGTATCGAGGACTGCAAAGAGGAGACTGATCGCGAGGCACGATGCGCCCACCAGCAGTGACACGCAGCTCGGGAGGAGAGCCATGTTCCTTTAGGATCTGCTCAGCCTTCTTCTTCTTGAGCGATGGTGTAGGTGAAGGGCGCAGGCGGCCGAGGTATGGCTTCAAGGCTTGATTGTTGGGAGCAATCTCGCCCAGGACGGAGCGGTTTGGTTGGCCGTCGGCCGGTGGAGGTCTCAAAGTGTCCGAATCGGCGAAGGAACGCGTCGAACGCGCGCCAATCGAGCGAGCACTGCGAAGGACATGGCCTGCGCGAGAATCAGTGAGCACATTGCGTGTTCGCTTTCGTTGCATTGCGCGTGGAGATGGAGCATCTTCCACCAGGCGGCGTGCGAAATCCTCGTGGTGTGCAAAGCTGATGTCGGGTGAAGATGGAGAGAAGCGAATGGACAGGTAAGAGGAATGAGTCATGACGGGATTGGACTACATGTAAAGGACCGATTTGGGTAGAGAGAAACGTCGAGCAACGTAAGTGTGGTGGAAGGGCGAGGTTGGTGATGGAGGAGGTGGGATGGATGAAGCACTGTGTTGCTGTAGTGGGGGTTGTGGCGGAAGGTCGCGCCTTGGCGGCAGAAGTGACCATCTTTGGGAGAGGGTGAACGTACCCTTGATACCACTTTCCTCCGCCTTGGGTTCAATAGCCAACGTAGGTTCATCAATCGCGGATTGCCTGAGGGCAAGAAGCTCCTCTGCAGAGTATGCCCTTCGCGCCGCGTTCTGCATCATGTTTTCCGTCGTTTGCAATGGCGGTACCTGTGCGCTGGTGCTTCGCATAGTCATGGTGGCACGCCGTGAGATGGGGTGGTGGGATGATAGTCTTCGTCAAAAACGCCGTGAGGACGGAGAGCAAGGTGAGGATGAGAACAAGATCGTGATCTTTGTCAGGGAAATGGTTCGCACAGCAGTGTCCGGGTTGATGAGCAGCTCTCCCTTGGTCAGCGTTGTGAATTCGCGACACATAGACCACAACGAACTCACTTGGTGTGCTCGTTGTCGAAGACAATGTGAATGGGTCAACGGTCCAGTAATGGTACGCTCGTTTCGAGAGCGATGAATGGGCAGCAAAAGCAGCAATGAATTGGTCAAGAGTGAAAGCGGAAAGCCAAGATCAAATGAACGTGGTGTTGGTGTAATGAGCGCGGTTTTTGGTGGTAATTGTTGGGGAAGAGAGAGACCAGGGATGAAGATGCAGGGAAAAGAGATATAGTTGCGGGTTGCATCTCGGGTCTACTCCATGGGAGGCGCTGCCTGCTTGCACCGTGGTACACTCACAAGGCAGGACCAAGGAATGGGCGGTTGATTGTCCACACCTTCGCCGAGTAGAATGGGTGTCCTCGCCGGAGCACCACAGGAGCGGTCAGTGGTTCTTTCGGTAGCTTCATACCGGAGATGCAGTAAGGAAGTCGCTCGCACACTGCGATAATGTCTGGCAGCCGCATAGCCGGCGTAACAACCGGAAATGGAAAGTCATTCTAAGCGCTTGCCGTGAGAAAGGAGAAAATGGATGACATACTTTCCGCTTGTGGGTTCATATCCCATTCCACGTTCCCATTTACCTTCCTTCTCGATACTCCACCAAAAACACAGCCACAAAACCGCAACCAAACGTGACCTGACGCCTCGCTCTTGCAATGCTACCTCTTCCGGCAAATGCTACGCAACCCATATGTGCTGTGCTTAGAGCAAGTACGAAAGGGTATCGTGCGTCTCTCAATTCACATCCTTCTTCATGCTCTCATTGTAGCAAGTCTCCAAGCCATCCCTCTCTCTTGTTTACGTCATCCTCATCACCGCTGCCTTTCCGCAGGATGGCGGTCACCCATCTCGGCCTCCTAACTTTCCTTTCCTTTTCACCTGCCGTTGTCGTGAGCGCTTACCAAGCAGCCTTCCGCGTTTTGATAGCACACTGTGCACCGGCGAACAATGTACAGCCCGGTCAACATCACCCATTCATCTACGCGTTCTGTTTGTTCTTGCAGTCGGTGGCGGCGGCTCGAACGCATCATCATCGTCCGAGATCTCATCATCGCTCTGTAGAAACCATCAGTAACACATCACAATGCCAATACACGAAAGAGACCTACCGGTTCTTGCGCCCTCCGACCGCGAGTACCGTTGGTTTGTCGGGTCTGAGTAGCCGGCTGCGACTGCGAGAAGTTGAGCGTGGTCTGCTGTCCAGCTGGTGCTCTTGTAGCTCTGGTCGTGGTGGAGCGCGCTTGTGCTTTCTTCTTCGGCGATGCCGCACGCCTTGTGGTGGTCTTTGCTGGGGCTTTCTTCGCTTGCGAAACAAAGAGACCTTGGCTTTCCTCTTCCTCTTCATCATCTTCGTCGTCATCAATGAGAATTGGCTCTTCTTCCTCCTCCTCGTCTTCGTCTTCTTCCTCTACGACCAACTTCTTCTTACCCCTTCCCGTTGTCCTTGCGGGCGCCGCTCTCTTCGTCGCAGCTGCAGTCTTGCGCGTCGTACCGGCGGCCTTTCCACGACCCCGTGCCGGCTTCGGTGGAATCGATCCGAGATCCGCATCCTCATCAACGTCCATTGCATCGTTGTCGGAGTGAATTCTTGCTCCGGGTTGGTCAGACCAATTACCATCCAGATCACTGTCCCAATTGTCCGGTCTGGGCTTGGTTTTCCCTCCCTTCTTTGGGCGCTTGAGATGGCCTTGAGCGAACAGCTCTTCGAGCTTCACCCGATACTGTTCCATCGCTTCGGCTATGTCGTCCTCGTCCACATCATCCGACGTCTTGAGATGTTCAAATTGGTTCTTCAGACTCTCTTCTACGAACATCTCCATTGCATGTTTATCGTCCTTGTCGACAAATTGTGCCACCGCATCTCCAAAGGAGTTCTGAGGGAGAATGGTAAGAGACTGGGCGGTCAAGAATTCCCGAACAAGCTTTTCCACCTTCACCGTATCGATGGTGATCTGAGCGAGTATGGATTCCTCGGGCATTTCAGGTTCGTCCTTGGTTTTGCGGGTAGCGCTGCTCTTCTTGCGGTAAAATTGAACGACATCGTTCAGGTTGGCTACTTTGCCGACAAAGCGGTTGGAGAATCTTTGTGGATTCTCACAGTCGAACTTGCCGCCTTCCGGTGCTGTGTATTCGACTCGCAGTCTGATGAGTGGCTTTGGCGGCTGCGCTTCTTCATCGACGTCTTCTCCGACCTGCGCCTCCCGCCAGTCTTTCTCCGCCTGCTCAATGAGGCCTTCCACTATGCCCACAAGATACCGAGTAATCTCTGGACGATTCTCATCCTTCTTAGCAATAGCTCTCATGCGGCTGTCGTCTTGCAGCGCAATCTCTCTCATGACGAATGGCCTGACGGTTTTGAGTCTGATTGGTTCGCACTTGAACTCCTTCCCGGTAACACTGACGATGGCAACATGCTTCGGGACAGCTTCACCTGGCATGAGAGATGTTGCAACGGACGAGCCTGGCTGCATGACATGGAAAGACATTTCCGGGTTATACCGCGGTTCAATTAAGCACTCGTGTTCATGACCCCACACTACAAGATCGAGAAACTCCGGCAGGAAGTTCTCTGGGAGGTAGCCGGTCTCGGTATAGGCGTGACTAAGAGTTGTCAGCTGAGCGATTGCAAGACAAGTCCACAATGTATATACTGATTCTGGTGCACGCTCATCAGATTGAACCAGTCAGACTTTTGCGTGTTTGGTTGAAAGAACTTGACTTTGCCGTCTCTGAAAGTGCGGAAGAGTCGTTCATCTCGCACGTTGCTCATGCCGTAGAGTGCCAGCTTGGTATGACCCTTTTGAAGTAACACAGGCTTGATGAGGATGTTGTCAGATTCGGGCGTTCGTCCGTAATAGTTAACCAGTCCGGATATTTGCAGTAGGTCGAGGGCGGCTAGATGACCTTCCTGGCATACATCAGTTGATCTGGCAGGTGAACCCCGGCTCGGACATACTCCTGATGGGTCATCATGGTTGCCATGGATTGAGAAGACGGGAATTGCTACGTTAATGTCTGGGTCTTCGTAGTTGACGTGGTTGAAAGCACTGTTGGTCGGTCAATTGAACTCTCTGCCACGTCGAAATACGCCTTGCTCACCCCTGAAAGTTCTCACTCGCATCACTGAGCATCTCCAGCTCACAAGGCTTGTCACCCAAGCAGTTCATTCGGATAGATCGCATGACCTGGTACATGGATTTTCGGGACGGCTTGTTCTCATGGAAAAGATCGCCAGCAAGGAGTACCATGTCCACGTCTCGCTCTTTGGCCAGACACATCACCTCATGGAAGCTCTTCCAGCTGTCATCGCCCCGGATGGGGTCGCGCTCGTTGTAGCCAACATGACTGTCTGTCGCCACCAGGATGCGGATGGTGTCCGCGGCTGTTCAAGCTGTCAATCAGGCACGGTCGGATAGCACAAGGAGATTGCATGTTACCAGTCAGGCCCGGCATCTTGGTTAAGCGTTTGCGGAGTTGCTGAAAGCTTCCGGTGTATGAGCGTGGCGACGTGACAGCGTGACGAGTTGTGCTGCGGACGAAGCAGCGCTTGAGGTTCAGAGAAGCATCGTCAAGGGGAATGTCCGAATCTATAAACTCTGGACGCGATTGCTGCCTGGCTGGCGAGTTCGCAATATGCACGAAGTTGTTGGCCAAACGCGCTCCAACGTGAAGCGTGAAGCGTGAAACGACCTTTGTCGTCCGCCGTAGTGCCAAGACTGCTGCAACCCCGATGAGTTGACATGTTCCACAGCGCCGCAAGACTTCCCAAACGATAGACAACCACCTATGCAGCAGACACGAGCATTGCTGGGCGCTCGCTCAGTCTGGAAAGGTACGGGCTCGAAGGCCTCTCCATGAATCATTCTAACAGACTTTTAGGACCACATATCGTCCCGTAAGCGCCTTCCCGCAGAATCTACCCAGCACCTGCTCTCCCTCCTCTTTCTGGCAGTCCATGCAATTTTCACGCACCAACGATCCCTGGGCCTGATTCTGACCCGACATCTTCCCACAGCCTCCCGATCGTACGACCTAAGCCCGGCGAGCGTGCGCCGCCAATCAAGACACAAGCGCGCAGCGCAACCATCCTGCCCAACTTCGTGGGTCTGATCTTCCAAGTGCACAACGGAAAGATCTACAACGATGTGCGCATAACGGAAGATATGGTGGGGCACAAACTGGGGAGTTCTCGCCGTAAGTTTGTCGCAAAGCATGCCATCGAACGCTGCGCTGCGGCTGCTGGTTTCGCTATACCGCAGAACACGGTTGACAAGATCCCAATGCAGGACTAGGAAACGATTCACGTACAAGCAGACGAAGAACAAGTAGGCCCGCAGGCGCGATTGTGTATGGGAAAGGTGTGCATCTACCGGTGTTGGGAGTTTGGCTTGTAAGAATGGGCTTGCATACCCTGCTGTACTCTTTCCAGGGAGACGGCTGCCCTCTCCAGCTACGCTGGTGTATTATACAATCTGTGCCATTATCCTTGGCGAACCTCTAGTGCGTCCCGTTATGCATCTCTGATCGTGCTATTATGCCAGTTGACTCCCTTGCCCCAACCCAAACCGATGACTCCGATCAATGTCCCCTCAACGCCATCTTTGCATGAAATGTCGTCCATCGCCAGCTTATCTGTAGAACTCGCCCCTCTTGACGTTGACCCCATATTCTCCGACCGCCATGCCCAAATCCTCCATCGTCAACACTGTCCTTCCACTTCCTCCGCCAGCTCCACCACCGCCATAACCCGGCCGTGGACCACCCAGTTGCCCACCCTTGCCCGCATCCTTTCCCTTGCCTTTTGCGCCTTCGTCTGTACCGGGCATCATGCCGAACGCGGCTGCACCACCAAGACCAGTGAGCGGATTGTTTGACGTTGTGTTCGTAGATCTTATGCGCGAGTATTGGTACGCGTCTGCGGCAATATCGGCAATAAATTTCTGCGTTGCAAGCGCGAGCAGCCTGGCTAGTTGCGGTGAGGTCGCGGGCGGCGGTGGGAGGCCGGCTAGTGTGAGGTAGTAGTTCGTTACTGCGTCAGGGATCTGCGTCACTCTGTCAGTACAACGGCTTCAACCAAAAGGTCACGGAAGGACGGTGAGCGAGAATGGAGGTAGACACGTACGATCGGCGCATAGTCATCCATCCTGTTCAGGAACTCTTTCAGGCTCGCGTCCTTTTTGGCTGGGATCCGAGTTTCTAAGACCGGGATGTCTGGTTCTGCGATTTGCTCAGGCGCTGGGTCGTTTGCGCCGTCCGTTTGTGTGTTCATTGGTTCTGTAGTGCTGGAGTTTGGTGGGTTCAGGTCGGCTTGGATCGATGTTTCGAATTCGTCGTTGTCTTGCGCATTCTCGCCGGCTTGTGGATCTTGGTCGCCGGAGCCAAATAGGTCGTTTTCTTGATCTGCCATGTTGGGGAGGTGCTGTGTGTTGTGGTGCTGTTGTAGCGTGCTGCTGCGGTCTGCTGAGAGTCAAGTGAATCTACCCCAGACAGACTAGTGTCAATCACAGATGCCGCGGTTTAGCCGTGCGATGCGGCATGTGAAACAACGCAGTTCACTATAGCCTTTTGTTAATGTTCCACCAAAGGCGTATCTAGAGGTACTCGCGAACAGATTGTGGGAATCTGGTGGATTGTGAGAGGATGAAGACCACCAGAAACTTTTATCTATGAGATGTGGATTGAGCCGCCGTCGAGTCATCGTTGCTTTCGACCTGGCTACTACCAATCGTTACCCATCCTGTTCTTAATACCACTAACCTCAACACTATCCCTATACGCCTCGTCTTCCTCCTTCCGTGAAGCCTGATCCCCGCTTGTGCTTGCCCCTCCAATCGGCGCATCCGGCTCGTCGACAAACTGCTCCTCCTCTCCTTCCCCTCCCCCTCTCTTTCTTCCCTCAACATCACATCTCCCTCCCCTCCGTCCCATCCACAGTAACGTGATCCTTCTCTGCCTGTCCCTCTTCCCTGGCGCCGATAACGACGCTACCCGCAACCAAGAAAGCCGCCCCAAGCCACCACAATCCAGGCAGGGATTCAGAGAAGATAATCAAACCGAGCAGCGCAGTAAGCATGAAATTGGAACTCGTGTTGATGATGCTCACGCGCGTGGTTGAGGTTGCGAGCGTCAGCGCGCGGGTGAAAAGGCCCCACATTATGGCATTGAACAGCAAGTTCAGACCAAAAAACAGCTAGAGTGTAAGGGCGTGGTTAGTTCAGTATGGGTGTTGGACTGGAAACGGATTTTGTAAGGGTAGGAGAAAAGATACGCGGTAAAGCAGAAGGAGAAGCGGGGCATGCAAGAGGAAATAAGCCATGTAGGTTTGAAGGAACAGCAGCAGGACACGAATGAATTCATACGTACCCCTCTAACGGCAACCTCGAACACCTTACTTGGCTCGCTCAATCCAAATAGATGACTCAGTCCCGTCGCCCATGTCGTTGTGAGCTGCGTAGTCGTCCTAGGCTCATCATATCAGTACACTGACCCATCAACTGTTCGCCACTATAACTGTCGAATACGCCGCCATCCCTTTCCCGATTCCACATTTCGATTCGGAGACATGATGACAGGATACGAATGAAAAAGGATCGGATTGGAACAGCGTATACATACAGCTTAGCGAAAACGCCATTGAGAGCCGCACAGCCGCCGCTGGAGATGGCATAGAACAACCATTGAGTTTTGTTCGTTGCTGCCATAGTTAGAGAAAAGAAACCTGGGAGTTACAAAGGTAGATGAAGATGGTTTGTGCCCACAAAGCTGTAGAGGTAGAAGGGAAGACCTCCGTGCAACGACGCCGCGTTGGAGATGCCAAGGCCGCACAAGAACTCCCGAGTATGTATACCAAGAGTCAGGCAGAGCACACAGGACAGGTCTTTTGTTCGGAAAACAAATCTGGTTCCTCTCTGAAACGGCTTCACGATAGGTATATGTTGCTTCGCTATTGGATTTGGATGCAAATGCCACATCTCCAATCCTCCATCTACAATCCCCTCTTCGACTGTCATATACCCATGCTCAGATCTACCCTCATCCATACAAAAAGCATACAAGTCTATGTCCACAACAAGTACCTTAGCGTCCCAACCCACAAAAACGCCTTTTCTAAAATACGCCCAACTAGGCCCTTCTGGTCACTTGCCGCTGCATGCTCACAGATTCTGTTCTTTGGGCTTCTTGCCGATGACAGGAATCTCGTTCAACGGGTCCACAATCTTAGCCTTTCCTTCCTCAGTCTCTACGACACTGGGAACACATCAAGGATTCAGTAATACTCTTATATTTCCAAGGGAGGAAAAAGGCTACAATGACAACGACCGGAAAACAGAAAAGGCTGCCTTACAGTTTATTCGCTCCCTTGTTCTCCGCTGCTCCTGCGCCACCCTCGACAATCTTTGCTGCCGCTGCAGCCTGCTTCTCGTCTGCCTCCTTCTTGCTGGACTCCAAGATGCCGTTCTTATCCTTTTCCCACTGGCTGCCCGCGTCGTCAAAGTTCGCCTGGATCTTCTCGAGCTGCTCCTGCTTCTTCTTTTCCTCGGCCTCGCGCGCCTTGCGCTCATTTTCCATCTCCTCCATATGCCGGATGTCGTCCACGGACGGCTCGTACAAGTGCCAGACGGTGTAGTGAGGGAGTCCGACAACGGAAAACTTCATGCGCTTGGCCATCTGCGGAAATGTAAGTTCCAGTATCATGGATGTGAGAATGTAGGTCGTTGCATACCTTTCCGAACCCCTCGGTCTCGGCGTGCTTCTCGAAACTGAAGGCTGGGAAGTGCACGCCGGATCTGAAGACTTTCGCCTTTGCCAGAATACTGACACCTCCAACACCGTCAATCTCCATCTCCATGTCGGGGTCACCGTACGGGTCGCGCAGGTACGCCAAGTGCGGTCTCCAGGTCGCGTACTCTGCGTAGCCTTCGACAATCACAGCGTCCTCATCAAGCGTATCCGCGAGAGCCAGGGCTGTCTCTGATTCTTGCCATGAGTTGAGATCGTAAGGTTGCTCTCCACCAAGCCAGTCCGGTAGCGGTCTCCAGACGTCTATGGAGTAATTAGCGTTGTGGCTCCTGTACGTGAAACATCCGATGATACTCACTCGGCACGATTATGTCCTTGTTGTGCCTCATCAAGTCTTCCAAGATCGTGAATGGCGCAGTCTCCACATCGACATCTCTCCAGTAGACCCAGCTGTGCGTAGGCCGTAGCGCGGCGCTGAGCAGCCAGTTACGAGCCTGAGCCATACTCTTTCTTCTGCTAGCCTGGGCCGCGAATCCATGTCTGCTCTCGACATCTTGGTTGACCTTCTGTCCAAAATCCTTCTCCATGATCGAGATCTCACCAAACGTCATCCTCGGCTCTTCCGAGGCCTGCAGCTCCGCGAGGAGATCCGACAGCAGTGAAATTGTGTTGTCCTTGGAATCACCGACCAAGAAAGCCAGGTCGATCAGGTGGTGTGGGTATGTGAGATTCCTCAAGTGGGAGAAGAACATTGGCAAATGCGGCGCGGCATCACGGAGCGGTGCGCATAGCAGTATCCTCTCTTCCCTCTCCCATCCTCTTGCTGTTCCGCCCACGTTCGAGAGGTCATAGTACCGCACTGTTTCCAGTTGGAGCTCTTCGTGAGCTGAGAAAAGCCCGAGGACGCCTGCACCGAACAAGCTGGCGCGTAAAGAAGGAGTGAGGAAGAAAGCGGCAGCGAACAGGAAGAGAGCTACCAGGCCCAGCCGTTGGAATAGTTGTCTCCGCCGTCTCAATGCCGGTGTGTGTGATCGCGGTTGAAACCTGCAGTGAGCGTGTCAGCAGCTCGTCTCTTGACTCCAAAGACTTTGTGCATCGTTGCATGGAGTGGGAGCCGCACTTGTGAGGTTGTATAGAGAAGGAGCCGCGGCCGCCTACAGGGTAAGCTCCGGCTCCGGCATGCCCATTGCTATACCCATGTCTATTCATCTTTCCTTTGGATGTTGATGAGGCATGTAGGGGTAACATCCGCTCCTGCGCGAAAGACGGAGTCCGGTGGAGCCTCTCCTGAGACTTTCAAGGGTAGGTCCCTTGTCGAATGAGCTTGGAACGCCGGTGGAGTAGATCGGGTTCTGTCACACCAAGCCCTGTGCAGATCGCCGGCCAGCGAATGGGCGTTTGCGGTTGATTGCAGTTGGAGGTGTGTGACTTGGGGTGTTCGCAGTGTTTTGATACAAAAATGTCAGGCCCAAGGGAAGACGTGTCGCACCAGGTCCGTTTGTGAAATCTGGCGTCAGTGCTGCAACGGGCGGGATACGAGCTGCGGGATACGGGATACAGGCTTGTTTGTAAGATCGATAAATAACCTTCTCAGCCCCCTGCAGCTTGCGCAACGTGTGCGGAAACTCGCAGCCACCGCGCAACAAGCAACAATTGACGGGGCGGTAGAAGAGAATATGTTCGAGACAGGTATATCACAAGAAGAGCGAGAGCGAGAGCGAGAACGAGGCTCCAGGTTGTGTTAGTGTTGCAAAACAGTAAGCCAACCATCCGTATATATCTGCTGGCTGCAGCAGAGTGACACGGACGTTGGACTTTTTAAGAGGGTCAGCTCAAGCCACTCCCGTGCGGATCCGAACTGCCACCCTTGCGCATCTTCTACTACTCAGGCAACGACACATTCCTCAGCGGCCGCATGGTAGAGACTGCTCTTCATTCGTCTTCGCATTACTACAGACGCGTCTATGTCTACACAATGGACGATCCCAACCATATTGGAAAGTGGTGCCATCTCGGGGTCAGACAACAGGTGTTGCCGCAGTTGAGCCCCTTACTTCCAGGCCTTGTGGGGGTACCAGCACCAACTGGGACTACGGACAGACGCGAGCCTCTTCTTATCAAGAAATGCCCCACGTGGAAATTGTACCTCCTTCGTACGAGTCAGCTCAACCCTCCAAAGTAGATGTTGTTTGATTGAAGCGTTGGGCAATTGATGTTGCTCAGGAAAGCCGTGTTTACTCACGCCCTCCCACCGGCACGCAGACCAGACAGCCCAAGACGGACTGCCCAGCATTGTGCTCTGAAGCCAACATTACGCGTACAATCGGCCTCCATCCGAAGACAGAGAGAACGACTTCCGCAAACTCCACAACCGATCATCCCAGCCGAAACAGGTACGGTGCGGGAGGGTGGCTCGGCAGGACAGGCTCTCATTGAATGGATAGACTTTGGTCATCTTGGCGGGGGCAGAGGTAGGAAGGGTAGGCTTACCAGCAGGCGAAACAAGAAAAGCTCTCTTTGCGAATCTATGGAATGGCATGCCTGCTTGAGCGTTGTCAGCCTCGAGTCCCTAAATGACTACAGAGTAAAGTGCAAAAGGTGAAAGGTGTCTCGATCAGACAAGAATGGTAAGATGGTATAGAATTTCGACATAATGTTTCAGTAGCAGAACTGAAATTGATACAATCATCATCGAGACGTTGCGTAGAATCGTACGAAGTGCGTTGACGTACCTTTCTGAGTAGGGGCACCGGATGGTCTGAAGTCAGTAAAAATCAAGTTCGAGCTGTTGAGCGCACATTGACGACAATGCTGTGTCTATCGTCCGTCGCAGCCTTGAACGATACAACGGCTAAGGTTCTACCACAGTACCTACGACATTCATCAGATCATGCATGCCAGAATGATCCGCCAATGTTTTGTGTGAGGGATATGGTCAGATGGTAGTGCATGTTGTTCAGTGGCTCATGCTTGGTTCGCCAGAACGTGTTGTGATAGAGTTCGTCCTGCAATGGTGGGAAGCTTGGGAGTTGTGAGACGTACCTAGACATCTACTGGAGGGCGTACCCTTCACCAAAGGCCACGACAGGATCCAGAGCCGTTGATGGTTGGTCATGTCATAGTGGCTTTCGTATTCACGGGTTCTTCTCGTGTTCAACGTATGCGCCATCAGCTGGGCACCGTAGCCTCAGCAGCGCTGCGAATCAAAGCGTGTCCATAGTTCAGACACTTGCTCTGGTAGTAAAAGAACACAGATGCGGAGAAAGCATGGTGCCGGGTTTGTGAGAGATGTTCTCAGGAGAGGAAGAGAGAAAAGTTTGACAACTCGAGCACCGTGCAGAAAGCTTTCCGGCAGTAGGTTTGCTCGGTTTGCACGTCAAACATGACCTCACTGGAGACGTTCTTCGAAAGTTTCCCAAAACGGCATTCAGCAGAACATTGTGTCCAGCATACCTTACACACACATGTCTGACCGTCGTCGCATCAATGCGCCTCCGGGCGGCACCGCTCCTCCCATCTTTACGCCCTCTGCCTCGATCTCGCGACCTCAACGCACCCGCAGTCCCTCACAACCGCGCAAGATCTTCCTGCGCACCGGTCTTGTGCCCTCCGCCTCTGGATCCTCGTATCTTGAACTACACCCTTCTACTCCATCTTCCTCCCCGGCTCCCTGGTTCCCTCCTCCGGATCCTTGAAACTCACCTGCACGGTCCACGGTCCACGTCCATTGCCGAGAAATGCTGCCTTCAGCCCGAACATGCTGTTAACTACGCATGTCAAATTCGCGCCGTTCGCAACCAGACAAAGGAGAGGATATCTGCGCGACGCGGCTGAGAGGGACTTAGGCGTACATTTGGAGACAGCACTAAGAGGCGTGATTATCGGTGAAAGGTGGCCGAAGAGCGCATGTGAGGTGGTTATTACGGTGCTCGAGGGGAAGAAGATAAGTGGTGGGGAGACGAGAGGCAAGCGGGGACTAGCGATTCTGTAAAGTTGGGAGGCTGGGGAATAATGAATGTGCTTGCTGGGTGCATCACGGCAGCCAGCGCGGCGATTGCGGATGCGGGCATTGATTGCGTGGATCTGATCGCTGGAGGTGTGGCTGCTGCTGTAAAGAGCGAGGGTGCTGGAAACCAAGTGGTGGTGTTGGATCCGTGTCCCAGCGAACACGCGGAACTAGGGGCCGCTTGTGTCGTGGGATATCTGCAGTCGAGAGACGAGATTACAGAGCTATGGATGAGGGGAGATGCTGGCGATGCCTCTGAAGCCATTATCGATCGAGCTGTCGAGGCTGCTTCATTGACGAGGACGGTTCTGGCGGATACGATCAGGGATGCTGCACAGCAAGAATACGGCGCTGCGATACTAAACGCAAACGGAGCTGCGAAAGGCGCCCAGAAGCAAGAAGACATCGACATGACTGGATGAACGTTGCCTTTACTTGTACACATGGGCAGGGTTCGAGGAGAAGCATCCAAGCCCGGGCAAACAGCCGTCGCCAGCGCACTCCCTTATACGCCCAGAGTGCCTGCAGCCAGAGAGGATCTTGTCGGGGGTATCAGGCACCCTAAGCTCTGTCTTGGTGTTGCGACTTTTGGCTGGCTTCTGACAGTTTCAGAACATATCTTGCACCTGCAGCTCGCCGTGTCAGAAGAGCGTCTGCAATCGTCTTGAACAAGACAGGATATATGACTGCAACAACATAAAAGGCACGCCCAGACATTGGTCAACGCATTCCTGAGCGTGTCTTCACAGGCTCCTGTACCGAATGCAAGACCAGATTGGAACAGTGCCATGCTCAGTTGTACAGTAGTGCCCTTATGCACAAGCGCTGGATAGATACAGCCATCGAACCAAATATTCAACCCCACGCCAATATCATTGCAGCGTTCGTTCAACATTCATCGACCTCCATCTCTAATCATGCAACATGCCTTCATCAATCTCCCATCCCTCCCATGAAGCAGGATCACTTCCGTTCGGCCTACTGCATCTTAGGAATCCATTCCATGTTCCCTCAATATCCGCCACCGGCTTCACGAATTTGATTTCCGCGTTGTACTTCTCACTCCACGCCCGATGGAAATGCTCATCTTCGAACAACTCCGGATGCACTCTTTGCATAGTCTTCAACGCCCTCCTGCCCACCTCATCCACGCTATCACTATGCCTAAGCGCGAAGAACTCCTTATCGTGCGTTCGTTTCAATTCCTCCTGCAGTTCCTCTGCGTACGTTCCCAACCCCAGCAGGAAGATGTCGTATTGGCACAGACTTGTCGTGCCGTGCCAGCTCCCTCCGTGCTTAGCGCGGTTCCAGAGCCCAACGAGCGCTGCGATCGTTCCCATGCAACCGGTACCGTAATCGCTCATGGGAAATGGTGGGATGACTGGCTCGTCCAAGCCCATCATACGGCCCTGCAGCCACGCGACGCCCGTCACGCAATCCGCGATCTGCTGCCACCCGGGCCTCTCCGCCCACTCTCCGGTGTGTCCGAAACAGTCCTCGGCGACGTACACGATACCTCTACCACGTCCTTTCGTTAGCTCGACCACTTGCTTCGGCCCATAGCCCAGCCGTTCCAAACTTCCGGGGCGGTAGCCATCAAGTACGACGTCAGCCTCCTGTAGCAGCGCTTCGAACGTCTTACGGTCGGTGGGGTTGTGCAAGTCGAGGTCAGCGGCATGTTTGCCAAGGTTGCCGTCAACTTGAAAGAAAGGCACGTCACTGAGGTAGGGCGAGGTTACTTTGAGGACTGAGGCGCCGTATTCGGCCAGCCCGCGGCCCATGGAGGGACCTGCGACGATGCGGCAGAGTTCGAGGACTTTGATGCCGGTGAGAATTTGTGGTTTGATGGTAGTAGAAGAGGATGGAGGAGGAAAGGGAACAGGAGGGGAAGATTGCTCGATTGCGGTGATGCGCCAAGGTGGTTCTTTGTTGAGGACTTGGCCCTGTAGTTGAATTTCGTTCAGCGACCAGAAACGCACATGGACGAGAAAGAGAAAGTAGGGTGCGACGCTGGGAGAATGGATGGGATGACTTACGTGAGGCGTGCTGTCGAACTCTTCAGGTTTCAGACATGGTACGCCTGCCTGCTTGTTTTCTGCGTTCAGCTTCTCCAGCTCATCGCTCGTGTACCGCATCACATGGCTCTCGATCAGATCTATGCATTCTCTGTAGTCCGTCATATCTGGTCTGTGTCCCTCCAGCCCGATCATGTTCAGCGTCTTGGTTGCCTCGAGCGAACCGTGAATGTGGTAGTACTCGCCGGGGTTCTTTGTGCGGTACAGGTTAGCAGAGAGTCGCCGGTACTGTATTGATTGTGCGGCCAGCAGATCCGTGTTCTTGAGCAGCTTCTTGGCGTTTGGGTCTGCCTTATTCATTCCTAGACCGCTCTCAGCTTCAACTGATGAGTGTAGTACCAGTGCTCATGCACGAACCGCCAATCGTGACCAAGTATGTCGAGAACAGAAAACATGAAGCTCGTTCTATGTCCACCACCGTGTTCCGTTTTCTCTCGTCATAAAGCATGTTTGCAATGCCAGCTGCAATACCTGCCTCCACCGCTTTCAGTGCGGACACCGCTTCCGTCTCTTTGAAGGGGGTCGGAAAGTATGGACTACCGGTGTTGATGGTTTTGAACGAAACCTCCGTGACAAGCTGCCGACATTCGGAAGGCATCTGACCGTTTACTAGAGAGAGGAGGTTGTCGAGAGCCTTCTTAGTCTCGTCGAGCATTGAGTAGCCTGCGAGCGGGTGTTCGGCGTGCGAGCCATTGGTTCCGTTGGTGCTTGCCATCGTTACAGATATTGTGTGTTCAAAGGAGGTTGAGAAGGTCGCTAAACGAAGGTAGGACGAGCTGTGGATAGACAACGGGACAAGCCTCGACCACTCTTACCTGTACCTCGCGCAAACAGTGATCTGGGCAGATCATCAATGAAAGGAATAGCTTTTCGCTGAGGTATCGAAGACTGGTGAGAACCGACCCGTGACCTGTTACGCGCTCCGAAGCCAGACCGTTGTTAGAGGTGACAGGCCAAGTTATAGACATTTGGGCATGTATGGTCTTCGGATAGTGGATGGAGGAATAGAATAGTGGGTCCGGAGCCGCTGACGTGCCACGCGTGTCCCTCGCGCCCTTGTGTGCACGGGTTCTTCCGGCAGACTTCCAGCATCCTCTGCTCTTAGACGATCCGATGAAGACCTTAGTGTTCCTATATTGGGCAAATCGCAGCACTCACCGTCAGTCATTCACGATACCCTCAGTATCTCCAGAAGGCCATCAGATCCGAACAGCCGTTGAAGCAAGCTTCCGAAACCCTGCCACTTTCCGAATGCGGGGTTATAGATGCTCCGAAGCGATACAGGATTTCCGAAAACTGGACCCCGCAGTGGATCGCTGTCTGGACGCCGTGAACGGTGGGCCTGACACGTCTGGAAAGCCGTATGCCCTAGCTAATGCATAGCTAAGCAACGACATGTGTATATAATCAGTGGGCCATTGCTGTTCGAAGTCTGCATCTTATTAGTCTGCTCCTAATACATCTCTAACGTCGTTCAACGAGCAAAGCTTTTAGTTTCGGTTGACTGTCTCCCTTGTTTCGACATGTCAACTCAAACAAACGGTACGCATGCTCTAGATGCGGTCAAAGAAGACGGTCGCTATGATCCAACCTTTACCAAGCGAGTGATTGAGGCAATGGGCCCTAAGACAAGCCCACGCTTCCGCGAGATCATGTCGAGCCTCATCAAGCATGTGCATGATTTTGCCCGTGAAGTGGATTTGACGGTGGATGAGTGGGCGGCGGGTGTTGAGCTTATCAACTGGGCTGGCCAAATGAGCACAGACAAGAGAAACGAAGGCCAGCTCCTCTGCGATGTTATTGGACTCGAATCGTATGTAAGATTTGCGACGGTACATGCCATGAAGCGCTAACCCAGATACTTGCAGGTTAGTTGATGAGATTACCTACAAGAAGGCAGCAGAGGTCGATGATGTCGCCACACAATCGGCAATTCTGGGACCTTTCTTCCGCCTAGACCATCCCTTGCTGGAGATGGGAGCCAACATCAGCCACAATACTCCATCGGATGCCGAACCGGTTTACATGCATGGTGTTGTGCGGGATGCGAAGACCAAGGAGCCAATTGCGGACGCGACCATCGACGTCTGGGAAGCATCCACAAATGGTAAGAGATATCATTTCAGTCCCCATAGAACGGTGTATCTAACAATCTGCAGGATTGTACGAGCAGCAAGATCCCGATCAGAAAGACCTCAATCTCCGGGGCAAGTTCAAGACCGGTTCCAGTGGAGAGTACTCGTTTTATTGCTTGCGACCCACTCCGTATCCCATTCCATACGATGGGCCCGCAGGTAAGGTCGTTCAGATGATGGACCGCCACCCCTACCGACCTGCTCATATCCACCTGATCGTCCTCCGCGATGGGTACAAGCCGATTACAACCCAGATATTCGATGCTGACAGCAAATATCTGGAGGATGACTCGGTGTTTGCAGTCAAGGACTCGCTTGTCGTCAAGTTTGTTTCGAGGGAGAACGATCCGCAGGCGAAGTTAGAGCTCAAGTACGACCTTCATGTAATACCGAACGCGTAGCCTCCTAGTGTATAGAACCAGAAATTTGAGCTTGTACTCAAAAAATGTGTTTGGAATTCAGCAAGCGATAGTCGCTATGCAACACCGCGTTCCATCTTGCTCCGTTCAGTTGGAATAGCAGCTCCAGAATGCCCTGAGATGTAATGTATTGAATGATGTTTAGAGTAATTTTGGGAAGATTGATGGTTCGAAATCGAGGGCCGCGAAATGTTCCTGGCCCAGCACGTGACCAGACCGTTCGGACAACGTTTGGTTAACCTCTTCCTATGTTGTCCTGGTGAATTACTTTGGTACTCGATGACGCGATTCTGTGAATACTGCGCCAAGGAACAGAACGATTTGAGAAATCGAAGCCTTGACTGAACATTCTAGCGCGCATCGCGAGGAGCTGGTTTTTGACATGGATGCATCGGACTGAAGGACCTTCCAACACTACTACTCTTCGTTCATGTCTACGCCTATCTGCTAGTATGCCCAAGAGACTCCGCCTCGAGATACACTATTGAGGGCCGAACACTTCAGGCCGCGATGCCTCAGGATGCTGACACCAGTGCAACGCCTCGCAAGCGCGTGGCGCGCGCCTGTGACAATTGCAAAAGGAGAAAAGAAAAGTGCGACGGAACCAAACCATGCACTATCTGTGTGCGGCGGAAACGAGAGTCAGAATGCCGCTTTACGGACACGCCTGCACGATCATTGCAGACGCACGCTTCACGACAAAAGGTCCTGCTCAGCGAGAATATGGCCGACACGAATCATACCGAGATGGCGATCGAGCATCTTCTGAACTCCGTATCGGACAGCAGCAGTAGCGATGTTGCGGGTCAGAAAAGGCGCTATGTGCCGGACAGTCCGGAATCCGTGGCGACTGTGCCCAAACTTGCTAGGCTACTACGTGACAGTCAGAACAGGTTCATGTATATCGGAGACTCAGCAACATTGTCCTGGCTACAGAGCGTTCGCCGATTGTGCTTCGCTGCTATTGGAGAGTGCGACTTCACGAGAGATGGTATGCGCCACTCCATCCTGGAAACTGTTCCGTCCAAGCCGGCAGCGCGGACACCTAGTTCATCCGCTTATAACTTGACTCATGAGGAAGCTCTGCGACTCACTCAGCAATATCTGTTAGCCACGAGTGGCATATTGCATGTACTGGATCTTGAATACTACTACACAAATCTCCCCTGTGGATTGAGGATACTGACCGGGATACGGACGACAAGAGCTCCATTTTCTACCTGGTAATGGCGATTGGAGCTCAGGCATCACCGCGAGACAACAATCAGGATGATGCCGAGGAGTTCTTCCTCAAGGGCCGTCAGCTTGCGTTTTCAAGCTTTACAGAAGCGCCGAGCATACGAACCGTCCAGTCGTACGTTCTCATTGCGATGTACATGCTCGGTGCTTGCAGGCGAAACGGTGCATTCATGGTTTTGGGCATAGCCGTTCGGGCTGCTCATGCACTTGGTATACACAGGAGGAACACCCATGCTCTTTTCCCGGAGAACGAGAGGCTGGTAAGAGAACGTGTATGGAGGAGTGTGAGAGTCTTGGATCTCTTCCTGAGTGGCTCTTTGGGAAGACCGCCAGCTACGTACGACTTCGAGCGTGAGCAGCCAGAACGTCGTCCCTCAAAGCATTCGGCACCTGATGAGCACTTCTCTTCTGCCGTGATGGCTCTGTGCCGCATCAACGAGCGGATTATCATCGACGTCTACATGAAGCAGCAAGTTTCGACAGAACTTGCAAGCACAATCTCCAGCCAATATCGGGCTTGGACAGACGATCTTCCGCCTTCTCTGAACGTCAAAATGTTGGAGGAGGAAGCCGAAAGTCCGGAAAAGCTTCGCGAAATACTAGCAGTAGCACATGTGCTCAGCACCTATTACTCCTCCATCATTCTTCTCACACGGCCGTTCGTTATCTTAAGAGCATCACTGCGCATAAAGCAAAGCGGAGGTCAGGGGCCGTCCAATAATCCGGAGCTCGACAATCCCTCAATGTCACCCTTCGCGGATGCGTGTCTCGACTCTGCTCTACGCATTCTGGACTTAGCTGACCGTCTCCTTCGCTACCCTACGCTACCACAACGACTGCCGTTTCTCCTTAACTCCGTCTTCAACGCTGCCTTGGTGCTTGGCACCGTCATCTTTGCAGACTTTGACCACTCATCTCTCGCCGGGCCTGGTTTGGAACAAGCCGAGAGGTTCATCAGCCATTTTCCGAATGACCCGCACGCGTGTCGGTACGCACAAATCCTTGGGTATATGACAAGTGCAACAAGCGCATGCCTTACCCGTCGTCGCGAGGATATCATCGAACGTCGCAGCAAGCAAGTCAACCGGCTATTCGGCCACGTGGGACAGCCATCTCACACTGCCCGGCACCAGCAGGATGCGCTTCTAAACTCGGTTCTCCATCAGGACGACTGTGGATCCCACTCTAGCCTGCCCATAACACCAGCGGAGTCACACGCGTTGGAGGGTCTCGAAGCATTCGCGAGCAGCGCCACTTATAACGGTGCTGGCGAACAACAAGCCCAGCAGTACGACCAGCATGCCGTGTACCCGGACCCAAGCATGGCGACAGGGATACCGTTCGCCACATTCCAGACGCAGATGCAAGAGACCCAGGACTTGCGAGACTTTGCACCATTTCCGAATATTCTTACGCCGTTTCCGGATGATGCGCTGTTCTATGTGGGAGAGGATCTGCACATGTTCGGTCTCTGAAACGAGCTGTTGTCTGGATCAAGCAAAATTGCATGCAGGGCTGTTTGCTTTACGCATGAGGTGTTGTTCACGAGTGACGAAATCACAAGTCTCGGAAGGGCGAGGTGGAGATGTTTTCTGATTACCAAGGGACTTCTCAGAGCAGCGATTCGGATAGTTCAGCATGGCTCTCATACCTCGGTCGCGAGGAGTATGTTCCTAGCAGCGTGTGCACAAAGGGTACGGGGTTTCGGGTACTGTCAACTGGAGATGAGCTCTTGATGGTTCCCTCCCAGCCCACACAAATGCCCACTTCGCTACGAGGAACAAAGGAGAATGAACTGGGAATATCGAAGGGAGCGAGGCGACTGCGGCAGGTTGACAAGCTATCCCCGTCTTCCGCGGCACTTGGCTCATGGACGCTGTCTCTGCCATTTGTTTATTCCATGCCCTCCGATGGACACAATGCGGAGATTGATGTATCAAGGGTTCTTGTGCGCCGAGTGAGCCTCTAGACCTCGTGAAGACGGACCATGAGGGTGGGGATACATGGAATCAAGAAAGTCTGTTGTCTTCCGTGTCAGATGGTTAAGGTCTAATCAATCTATCAGCCGGTTGGGAGAGGTTCACGAAGAGCTGCACGTGCTGAAAGAAGTGCATGCCTCAATGGAGGTCGTTTACATCTTTCTCGGCGAGCAAACGACCATGTAGCCATACGTAAAATGCGAAATTGCGAAAGCATCGTGGCTATGGATCTGCAAAGCTGGTATACAAGAACGGTCATTAGTATTATAATGATTGACCCGATAGCCTGTTGAGGCTAATGCGTACCCCACATCTAGTAATCCTTCAGCGGACACCCCTTCTCCTTGACCTGGTACTTCTCCTGCACAATCTCCCTCGTCAACTTCATCAGTTGCTCGCCCAACTCCGCGTTCTGTGAGAGCTCCGTTCCGGGCTCTGGAATCGCCGGTGGACAGATGTACTCGCCCGACTTGGTGGTCTTAGTTGCAGCGTACAGCGTGCTGGCAGAGCCCATCCACTGATCCTTCTTAATCGCGCTCATGACGTGGCTCATGCCATATCCCAGGATGGGGTATGGCTCGTGGATATCGTCGATAGACATCTTGGTCTCGACGAAGCCTGGGTGGGTTGCGTTGCACAGGATGTTGGGAGTTTGGGAGTGCAGGTGCGCGGTTAGATAGCGCATGTATAGGATGTTGGCGAGTTTCGACCTGAGCGCGAGAGTCAGAAGCGGATAATCGGGGTATAAAAGACTCGGAGGGGACGTCTCACCTGCCATACTGCTCCTGGGGTCCAAGGTCTTGATTGAGCTCGTCCACAGAGGCAAATTTGGTGTTCTTGGCGGACTGGTGCCCGTTGGATGAGGTCGCCGATATACGCACGGTACCCTTCTCAGCTGTTTTCTTGAGGAGTGGGAGCAGATGCGAAGTCAGAACGACATGGCCTGTAAAGAAAATTCAGTAACGCACTTTAGTCGGCATCAAGTCGCAGTCTGATCTGTACCTATGTGGTTCGCAGACATATGCCTGTCGATTCCTCGCTCGTCGACCTGGTAGGTCATAATTCCCCTTGCGGCGTTCAAAATCAGGACATCCAGCCGATCCGTTTGTTCTGAGACCTTCTTCGCCGTCTCCGCGACCTTGGCCCAGTCGCTCATGTCGCACCCGAACCACACCACCCTGTCTACGTACTCCTGCCCCAGTTTCTCTGAAATGTCCTTGCGCGCGCCGTCTGCGATCTCTTTTGACAATGAGAGAACGAAGAGCTTCTCTAGGCCTGCTCGTAGCATGACGAAGCCGGCTGCGTAGCCAATACCTTCACTGCCGCCTGTGATAAGTGCCACTTTTCCTTTCTGACTCGGCACATCCTTGTCGATGTCGAACTGGTGCTGTTCAGGGGCAAGGCTGTGGGAGATCCCACCCATGTTCTCCGCGATGGTGTTCTTGACAGTCTGCATAATGATGATAGTATGTGGGTGTAGGCTCAATGCGCGAAACGTCGGTCCAAGAAGAGTGCTCTGGAGATGTGGTAGAGAACAATAGAGTACTGAATACGATGTGTGAAGAGACAACACTAGTATATGCCTACCGGGAGAAGACCAATTTAATAGTTCCTGTGTTTGGATGGTACATAGCGACCTCCGTGTGAACGGCTACATGGAAGACGTCAAGATCATCATTGTTCTGAGTGGTCCATCACCCCTAAACAAAATAGGCAAGGGGATATGAGATCCTCGTGCCCGACATGCATTCGACCAATCGATGGAATTCCATTTACGCAGCGCATGTCGTTTATCGAGTCGGCGGAAGAGCCGCGGTTGACGGATACCAACCACTTCAAGTAAGCATCTTGCCGATTGTTGGAAGGACACCGACGATTGGAGCGCTGTACGTCAGTCCCCAGAATTGTTTTTGATCCGCGGATGGCTGGTCGCGCCGTTGGAGGAGTTGATGATGACATTTCCCGAGTGCAGCGTGAGGGAAGACGGCGTTCCAAGATGTCGATGCTCGCGGTTGCGAAAAGGGACTACCTGGACGAGCCGAGCCTTCCTTGTGTCAGCAGATAGGGATCGTCTGAGAGGGTTGTTCTGGAGGAGGAAGTTGAGCGGTGCACGATGCCACTGATGCCTTGCATCAACGAGAAGAGAAGACACACATACGTGGCGATATCAGGGGCGGAAGTCATGGCCCCAATGGTCACTGAGCTTGGCCGCTCTCCTTTGCATCTCCAACTCTAGCTCTCTGCAACTCAAGCCTTGAGAATGTGATGCAGAGGTCCGTCGCCTTGCCAGTCAGCCAAGAGCTTTTCGGACTCAAACTCCAGTCGATATGGGCTGCCAGCGGTTATCGATCTCGCCTTGGTGGGTGCACTTAGTTGTGTTTCTCTTTTCGGCACCCAACTGACGACCATGTGAGCAGGCCTCGCCATCAGCGGCGGTGTGGATTCCATGGCATTGGCTAGCCTCTGCAGCAAATATGAGCCTCCCAGCCGTGGCTACCCTTCTTTCACTGCTTTCATTGTCGATCATGGAGTACGAGCAAACAGTGGCGAAGAGGCAGAGTCGGTGGCAGGACTTCTGCGGAAGATTGGTAAGGTTTCTGTGATGCCTTTGTGTTTCTGCCACTGAAGGATCCTAGATATCGAGGCGCATATCCTCAAACTCAATTGGCAAGGCTATACTGACCGCCAGAAGGAGAGGCATTTCGAACAAGTTGCACGTCAGCTACGTTTTGAAGCTTTAGGCCGTGCTTGCCGTGACAAAGGGATAAACTCTCTTCTCCTTGCCCATCACCGTGATGACCAGGCGGAGACAGTGCTCTTCCGTCTGACTAGGGGGTATACGGGAGTTGGACTGAGAGGCATGAGAGATTTAATTCCCATGCATGGAACCCGTGATTATGGAATTACAGCGTCAGGAGAACCCATGGACCTTGGTAGACCCCTCCACAAAACAGACCGCATGAGGATGCAACAACAAAAGGCCGCACGAGCGCGCAAATGCACTTCATCTAGAAGGAGGTGGGCTGTACCTATATCGGCCGTTGTTGGATTTCAGCAAAGCACAACTCGTTGCAACTTGCCAGAAAAGCGGTGTCGAATGGCACGAGGATGTCACTAACACTGACAAAAACCTAACGACAAGAAACACCATTCGACATTTGCTGAACGCTGATGTTCTCCCTGCCGCGCTTCGAACGGAAAGCTTGCTGCAGCTGTCGAGAACAATGAATTCGCTTATCGGGATGTGCAACGAAGCCGTGGAAGGTATTCTTCAGCAGACCTCCATCGTGCTCCACACTCGCTCGGGGACGACTACAGTGGAGTTTCCAAAAGACTTGTACGCTCAATTGTTGGGAGATACAACGCCAGACTACCAGCGGTTCATGACTCAGTACAAGGCCGCACAGCTGATGCGTCGTATACTCTACCTTGTCTCTCCCGTCGACGGGATTCAGATCGCAGACTTGGAGCTTGCTGTCAGCCGAGCGTTCCCTGGTCTTCTCCGTCCATCTTCGAATAGCGGCTCTTCGCGAACGAAGGACGTTGCTGAAGTCAAGCCAGAAGAGGACCGGACCATGTTGATGCTGCCCACTCATCAGACTGACGCACGAGCCATGCAAACTAAGGGAGATTCCCCAACTCACGTTGTTGTAGCGGCTGTTAAACTGTCTATGCACCGTGTGCCATTTGGACACGCCGTCGGACCTTCGGATACTTCCCTGGGTTGCAGAAGAACCGTTCGTCGCTCGAGGATGTTCCCGGGGAAAAATTGGCTTGGTCCCTTGAACGGACCCCGCCTACAAACAGCCAATCCAGATTTGGAACTGTCACTATGCTTGCAGCGCGCGATGACCGTCCAGTCTCTCTGGACGTTACATGGACCGACTGGCAATTGTTCGACGGACGTTTCTGGATACGTATCCGATATCAACCATTCAACCAGACACCCGGCCACAGCATCGTTGTCCGGTTCCTTAAGGAACAGGACGTGGTATACTTGCGCAATCCACTGAGCACTGTGCTTCCCAAGATGGAACGCGTCGAGAAACTGCTGAAACGATTTGCACCGGGCAAGATACGATTTACGCTTCCCGTTATCATTGAGTCGTCCAAAGTTATCAACGAACAGGGAGAGGCAAATACCGTGGAAAAGGTATGCGCGCTGCCGTCATTGTTGTGGGGCGTCAAGGGATGGTCACAGAGCAAGGAGAACAGTCCTGCACCATGGCAATGGGAGATCAGGTACAAGAAGGTGGACATTACGCCTTCCGATCGGCTGCACTCCGTACGTGCATAGTACGAAGTATTCGCCATGAAATTCGTATTGTATCCATACCGAGCAGTACTGTGTGTGTATGTATCGGCCAAATCTCCATACAATGTCTGTGGTTACACGTGTGATGAGTGGTGTCGACATGGTTTCGATGTCGAATGCCGGGGAAAAAGGCTCAAGCTTTTGCGGAGACTGGTCCCTGCCACGCGCCGCCGTCATGCATGCAGGTCCGCTTGGTGGTGTCCCTCTTCCTTCGACCAGCCCGGGTGCACACCTTCTCCTCTTCTGTTCTCCTGCATCCCCATTACCAACCGTCAGTTTCTCACACACCACACTTGTTCGTAGCATCGCTATCATCTTGTCGCTATATCTAGACCTGCGCCGTTGGAACACTCCGATTCTGTACAGCACCATCCTGTCCGGTTCATGCGCCTGATGTACTGTTCGCGATAGAAGCAGCCCATATATGGCTCGTAAAGCAAGGCAGAGGATAAGCTACGGTGCGTATATCGGCTGTGCGATTTGGGATAAATGTGGCAGATCTGACACACCGTTGCGTAGTCCTACCTCTTGCCAACTCGGCGGGAGGGCACCGACTCGGCGTAAACGGCCTCGCTGTAGACGACGAGCATTCTATACTGTACGACCGCTGATCCTCCCGACACGACTACTTCTTACGCGTATTAGATACTCCGGTGGTCGAGATGGTGTGATATGCGCATGGGACCTTAACCTTGATCTCAAGAAACCTCAGCCCACACTCACCGATTCGAAGCCCCTCCCCGCCAGAGTCCACCTTTCGCAAAGAAGTACAAGCGCACACGCATTGGGTCAACGATATTGCGCTTGCGCAACACAACGAAGCGCTCGTCTCCGCCTCCTCAGACATTTCGGTTAAGGTGTGGCGTCCAGCCGCGCAAGATGTAGTTCCCCCACAGACCATAGGATTGCACAGCGACTATGTCAAGGTGCTTGCCGTACCTAGCCCGGGCGCGGGTTGGGTTGCCAGTGGAGGTCTCGACCGAAAGATATGCCTCTGGGACCTGAATGGCGGAGGCCAGAGCCTGGCTATCAATGTAGGGGAAGATGAGGGAGGCAACACTCTCAGCAGGGACAAAGGCAGCGTATATGCGCTCGGTGCCACGAACTCGATCTTGGCCAGTGGCGGTCCAGAAAGCATTGTGCGCGTATGGGATCCGAGGACTGGAAAGCGCATCACGAAGTTCGTTGGTCATACCGACAACATCCGCGACATCCTGATCAGCGAAGACGGCAGTTGCATCATGTCTGCCAGCGCCGATCAGACGGTCAAAGTGTGGAGTGTTACTGCGGGAAGGTGCATGCACACCCTTACGATGCACGACTCGAGTGTTTGGTCGTTGTGGTCTACTCACCCGCAGCTGTCAGTCTTCTACTCGTCAGACAAAAGTGGATTGATCGCCAAAACGGACACTAGAGGATGCGTTGAACTTGACGAGGGTTTGAGCGTGGCTGTCTGCCAGGAACATGAAGGCGTGCACAAGCTCGTCAACGCTGGAGACTACATTTGGACGGCCACCAGCAGGCCGAGCATCAATCGATGGAACGACGTCGACACCAACGACGCGCAGGTTGAGGGTCCAGAAAACTACACCAGGCGGCATAGGTTTAGTACTTCGACTACCAGATCGCGGGCGCCAAGCGAGCCACCTCAGAGTCCGCCAGCCACAGCGGGAGACTCCAAGAAGCAGATCCCCTTGAAGCATGTGCTGAGATTGAGCAACACCGCCTTCTTCCCTACGCCTATCGCAAAGGAGGTTGACCCGGTGGCGCCAGCAGGTGGCAGAAGAGGAACTATGGACAATGCAGAGGACGAAATCCAGGTCATGCAACCTATCAGGTCACAGCCCGAGTCCTCGATCCAAGGTCAGAATGGTCTGATCAAGCACGTCATGTTGAACGACAGAAAGCGTGTTTTGACCTTGGATACTACTGGAGAGGTTATAATGTGGGATTTATTGAAGGTAGGGTCCCGATCGTACTTATATGGTATGCTGTACTGACCTGTTGCAGTGTATGCCGGTTAAGTCCTTTGGCAAGCGACACCTAGAAGATGTGCAGCCTGAAGTCAGTACAATCGATAGCGTGCCAAACTGGTGTACCGTGGATACAAGAACAGGCAGCTTGGCTGTTGTCTTGGAGGAGAACAACTGCTTTGATGCGGAGGTGTATGCTGATGAGCAGGAACTGGAGGAAGACATCGACTTCAAAGAAGATCAGCGCAGTGGGTATCTTCCTCATACGAGCAGTATACGGTAGTTGCTAACACTCGGCAGTTAATCTTGGTAAATGGGTATTGCGTTACCTCTTTTCGGGTCTCATCGTCGAAGAAATACGGCGGGATCAGGCGTATCGGAAGTACCTCCTCAACAATGCATCGAACCAGCGTCTAGAACGTGCAAATGCACCCACCAGCATACAACTTCCTACGCTTGAGACCAATGGCGCCAATGGCTGGCATTCATTGTCGTCTGGTCCTCCATCGCTCTCTACACCTAGACCGACAAATGGCGGATTCCCTGCCATCACTCCTGGTCTAGCCATCGCTGCCGCTACTCCGGCGCCATTTGGCTCGCCTAATGTAGGAAGAAACGTCTCCAACCCTTCCGAAGACGGAGCTCCTTTAGAGAAACGTATGTCGCACTCATCTCAGCCGAGGAAGTCTGGTGACTACTTCTCCTCCATTCCAGCTTCGCACATGGGCTTGACTTCCCCAGGAGGCGACGCCACCCCCGTTGCCACGCCTGGTGAAGGAGGCGAGCCTATGACCCCGCAGCTGAGGACTCCAAGGACACACCCTCTAAGTTTGGCAAGAAGTTCCGGATGAACATGTCTTTTGGCATGAAGAAGCTGGCCAAGACGCAAACCAACGAAAAAGACAAGCCGGTAATCGTTGAGGAGAAGGAGGATACGGAGAGTGACGCCCAGTCTAGCAAAACAAGCAACAGCCGCGTCGTGGACGAAAACTTCCTTGGCTCCATCCAGAAGATCCGGTTCGCGTATGAAGACGAGATTCAGCAGCAGCTTCAACGGCAATCCGCGCAGGAAGCAGCTGGTGGTGCTTTAGGCGAGTCGAGAGCGCTCGAGTTGCATTCTTCCATAACACCGTCCTTGCCTTCTGAAACGCCCGTCTTGAAGCCGCCGCTCAATACCACGATACTGATCCAAGAGGACCGGCCGGAAGCAGGCGGCGTGGCAGACCTGTTTGAAGGCAAAGTAGGTGGGTTGGGTGAGAACGCAGATCTCATTGAGAAGGTGGCGCCCATGTGGTTGGCCGATGTGTTGTTGAAGAACCAGCTTCCGATCAAGGACATTGTCAAAATTTCTTTCGTGCTGGAGCCCTGGAAGGATTCGCTGCCGAGCATCGCTGCTGATGGGTACGTCTTCTCATCGTCTTTTCTTCCCTTTCACCCCTTCCCCTCTCCCGCTGCCCATATCCAGCAACGCATCTTGTCTGGACCGCAACTGACATTGCCTCACAGCAACAACCGCTTGAATGCCAACCGCATGCTGCGCACGCGCAAAATCCTCGCCTACGTCGCCGAGCGCGTCGAGCCCACGTCATCGTCAGCCTCGTCAACTTCGTCGGCAGAGCCCGCCCTTCGACCGGAGGATTACCTCGAGCTTTGGTGCAACAACCAGAAGATTCCGCCTAAGATGACGCTCGCGACCATCCGTGCGCACGTTTGGCGTGGTGGTGGTGATATCATGCTCTACTACAAAGCCAACGGACGCAAGCAGATCCTGCACTCGCCTCCGCCTGCGCCGGATGAGGATGCCGGGCCCAGGAATGAGACGGCGTCGGAAGTGTAGAGGTTGAGAGGCGAGTGCAGGAAGGAGGCGTGAGTGGAGGGAGTGTGAATATAATGATGGCCATCTCCATTTGGATCTACGCTACACTGCATAATTGGAGATATCATACCCTCCTTCTTCCTGAGCCTTTTTCATGTTGTTTTCCTTCGCGTGCTCTCTTGTCTGCGCAAAGCTTCCCCATGAAGACTATCTCGATGCTAATCGCGACCAACGGGGCTTTCTCTCTCAGCATGCATCCTACTCTTCCTCCAGGGCACAATTCAACAGAAAATGTATAGGAAGTCACATCGGCGACGTTGTCGGGAGAAGAGAATGCCGTGAATACAACAACCATGCGTACTACGCTGGTTGAAGCGATGAGGACTAGCTTCATGTATAAAGGCGAGCCCAGGGGTTTGCTCCTGGAGAGCAAAATCTCGGAATGCAAAACGAAAGCACCTTACGGTCTCAAGTCAAGAGCAGACAAGACAGAGTAACAAAAGGGATCCCCTCCACTCTGTCCAAGTGATAAAAGCAACGAGAATTGATAGCATGTATCCAAGAGATGTTTTAAATCCGTGATACCCTAGTCAATCGCATTAACCACTTTGCTACTTCGCCTGTCACGTGATTAGTTTGGTTTTCTTTTGCAAAATATAATGATCAGACGGCACGAGCCGCGACCCCGACTAGCTGCGGTTTATAGTAGGTAACAAGAGAAGGCCGGATGCCACCATCAAGGCAGAAACAAACAGGGGACGATTTCACACCTGCTCCTTGCCGTGCTACTGCCTTTGCGGGGAATAGCAAGAGCAACCCAAGCAAAGTCCCAGACACTCCATCACGACGTTGTTTTTCGTATAGAACTTTATGTCATCCATTCCTCTATTCATAAGCATTATTTTTTTACTGAATTCGTAACCTTCTTTTCACTAGCAATAGGTCGGCTTCACACGAAATGGGGCTGAGCCCTCACCATATCCTCCATGAATGATGCCTCGTACCACTCACCAACTACCGCGCAGCATCCGGCAGTCCCGTACCTTTTCCTCGCCACACCTTGTGTTTCCGTTTCATCCCCAGGACGTCCAAGTCAAGCTCTTCGTAGTCACGTTCCGGCTCAACACCGGCAACTTCTCTGTTGCAAGCATTGACAGCGGGCGGTCGTCCAACAATTCCATGCACTGCCTTTCCTGGGCCATGCCATGGTTGTTCGCTTCGTCGGCTAGCACGAGTGTGCTTGGTTGAAGCTATCGACGCGCAACCCCACGCCCGCTTGTGTTGATCGAATGGGCCTCCACGCGCAGTCGTCAAATCAGTAGAATGAAGAACAACGTCATCCCAGATGCGATGTCTCATTCACCAAACCCTTCAAAATACCGACTGATACCCCAATCCAGCGTCTTGAGACTCATCGGCTTGACAAAGAACTCGTCCGCACCAGCCTCCTCTGAGCTGGCTCTGTCTTCGGGAGAATCCTGTCCGGTGACGATGAAAATGATGCTCTTTCCTCCCTCTGCTCCCTTGTCCCTGGCCAGTTGTTCCAAGGCTCGAATCTCGACGGTGGCTTGATTGCCGTCAACGTTGGGCATTTGCAGGTCCATGAGCACGAGGTTGATGGGCGCGTCTGTGGTGGAGCATAGCGTGTACTGCTCCACAGCCTCCCTGCCGTCCATGGCCAGAACGTAGGGGATGTGGCGCTTCTCACAGTACATGCGCATGATGCGAAGGTTGATTGCGTTGTCGTCAACCAAGAGAGCTCTCGGCTTGGCCGCAATGCGGACACTCTCGGGAGATACCGACGGCTTCTTCTCAGGGACCGCAGGAGGAGGGTTAGTAATTCCATCTGGGACCGTCGCGGCGGTGGCTGGTGGCGAAACCGAAGTTTCGGTGGGCTTTTGGGTGGGCTTTTGGGTGGGCTTTTCGGTGGGCTTAGTGAACGTAGGTTCGAGGAGAATCTCGGCTTGGCGAATGATCTCGTCGTAGCGGTTAGAGTGGAACGGGCTGGAGAGGTATATCAAATTCGGGCTGTGGGGTTGCAGACTTTGGAACTGCGCGCCTGCAGGGACAAGGCAAATAGTGGCCTGGTTGTTCTCTATCGAAGGAAGGACCTTCTGACACTGCTCGGTCTTGATCAAGCTGATAAGGTTGAGCGCATCCGGTGATGGTTCGCATTCTGTGAAACCTCTGCGTTTCAGGTGCCGAGCGAACTTGCGGGTGATCTGACAGTCGACGTCGGCTACATGAAATCGCCGCGGCAGCGACGTCAAGCCCAGATCCGTTGGGTTGCGGGCGTCTGGTGAGCAAGCGAAACCGGGGTTTTGAATTTCTACCCGGAAGTGGGAGCCCCTTCCGACCTCGGAACCTACGAGAGTAACAGCACCGTCCATACCGGCAGCTATCTTGGATGCTATGGTTAGGCCCAGCCCAGCTCCTCTAGTATGTATGTCGCCCTTCTCGTAGGGCTCGAAGATGCGCTCGCGATCCTCCGGATGGATACCGCAACCGGTGTCCTCGACATCGAATCTGAGTGCTGATTGATCCTCCGAAGATGATATGGTGACGAGGACAAATCCCTGAGCCGTGAATTGAATTGCATTCAACATAAGGGACTGAAGGCATTCCTTCAGGAGGACCAAGTCAACAACGCACATATCGATATCATCGTCGAGCTGGTTATCGAAGACAACAGTAACGCGGTCGAGCTCTTCCTCAGGTACCAGCTGCACGATCTCGGCCAGAATATCCGATTCCATGCGTGCAAAATCTTGCAATGTTACATCCTTCGGGTTGCCGCTCATCTCCGCCCAGCGGTTGAGCTTGATCATATTGTTGACAGTCGACATCAGTTCGCGACCAGAGTTCCGAATCGTTGCAAGCACGGCGGACATGTTGTGCGCATGCGTCCCGTTCTCCTCAGAAGCCATGACCTCTCGTAGATTCACAGCTGAGAGCTCCTCTGCAAGCAAATCTACTGATCCCAGAACACCGTGAATTGGCGTTCGCAGTTGGTGCGTAATGCCACGCAAGAATCGTTCTTTGGCCTGCAAAGCTTCTTTCAGTGAGCGCTCTTGTAACACGTTCCACAAGATCATGGAGCATCTTTCAATGAACCACGCATCGACATCGTCAAACACAAGCTGCGTGTCCTTTGAAGCAACCACGATGGACTTGGCCCGGTAACCGCTGCCGCACTTGCTAGCGACTGCGCGGATGGGCTTTGTCCACACAAGATCCTGATGGTTGTGGAGTCTAATCGCCTCGTCAATAGCCTCAGTATCTTCCCACAGACCATCCTGGAACTCTGAGAGAGGAAGAGGAGGCCGCCCCTCCATTTGAACAATGTCCTCGCTTGATGACTGTATGCTGCAAGAGGCATGAGGGTAGATCTGGCGCAGGGCATCGACGAAAGAGCTTTGGAGCACATCCAGGTCCGCATCAGCATGCGCTTGTAATCTTGTGATTACCTCGGACATCTGGTGGCGCTGGTCCTGGCGTTGTATGCGCAACCTACTGACCAATTCCGAGGTTAACATGTCAGCGAAGCGAACCAGCGCTGCTTGCTTTTTCGCAGAAAGCTCCTGGTTGGCAGTGTCCGAGGCGATACAGAGAGTGCCGAGGGCCACGTCGACACCAGATTGTGTTCTGTATCGCAATTGTGTGCCAGCATAGGTCCTCAAGCCTCCAAGCTCCACGTGCGGCGAATGCTTGAATCTCCAATCCTCGGCCATGTTATTTAGCATTAAAACAGACTGCGAGCAGGAGTCAGTAGCAACACATATGGTTACGTCGGGCTTATTTGACACGTACCCCGGCTGATTGCATAACAGTGTGAGCGCAAGTGCTTTCTCGTCTAGGGAGATTGGCAAGTGGCAGTCCTGCTGTCACAATGCGGGAGTACGTGTTGTTGTCGAGAAGTCCCATGATGACATATTTCCAGCCCATGAACTCTTGTACAATGTCCACCTTCTCTTGCAGCCTCCGTAGCAGGTCCTTGTCCTCGGTCACTTGTCGTGTGAGATACCACAGCATGGTCAGTCTCAGGCGTTCATTCCGAGTCAGTCTGGGCGCGAGGTAGGCATCGGAGAAGTTCATGGGCTTGTCCGGTACGGGTGTTGTCTGGTCTAAAGACTGGCGCTGCTTGTAACTGGCATAGTACACGCCCTCGTCAAAGGTGTCTAGGGAGTGTTGGCACTCGCGGTATCGAAGACGGGTCCCACTTGCGTAGGCCGTTCAGTCAGTTCGGGCAGGCCATGGTTTTCCGGCCAGATGGAGTTGCCCTCTGCCCTTGGAAAGTACGGGATGGGACGCCCGGTGCCCACGTCAATGCAGTCAGAGTCGACGATATGCATGGTGGCATGAGGCATAACCGACGCAGTGTTATTGAGGGTGCTCGTGTACCGTGAGCATTTCTGGTGGGGAGTGTACGCAAACTGACAGGCTAGTGATACTCTCTCCCTCTGAGCTACGATGGTAGTTGGGATAGAGTACTGGTGTAGCGAGCTGCAGAAGAGATTGAAGATCAGTGGTGGTAGGACCTGGCAGGTGGCAGCGTTCCCGAGAGGATGGACAGGGCAGGACAGGTTTGCGGGAGGGGCGTTCGTGCGGTGTGAGGTTTCCAGCAATGGCTTCTCTGCGAAGCTTTTGCCTAGGGGACGCGTTATGCGCGTGTTCTAGTCGATTCACGCCAAGAGGCAGACTAGAGAAGCCCGACCCCGTTCTAGATCCCCTATAGCAAGCAGCCGGGGCACGGCTGTTCTCGGCCGCACTGTTGGACATGTTTTGGACTCGTGTGGACGGCTGCAAGGCTTGTAACAATACGGAGCGGAACGAGCGATTAGCCGACGAAAACGGGAGTCGAAAAGACCATTTCACGAGATTCTTGAGCCGCTTTGAGACATCCGTATAGATTTTGTGCTACTCCTGCAGCTTTGCAGTCGTCGCGCACAACCAGATTAGCTTACCTGCAGGTCCAGTCACCCTGCTCGCCTAATCTGCTGTACACGAACGACTTCGGACAACCGCCGCAAAAGGCTATCAGAGAGCCGAGCACACACTTGATTGTGTTCTAGCAATGCTTAGCAAGCGAGCAAAATATCGAGCCAAACCTCGCGAGCCGCGTGGCGTATCGCCGCCCACCCACTTACCCACTTTTGCTATCGACCGCGCCCTCCAAGCCTTAAGTCCTTCTAAATCCCTAAGGTAGCCGGAGCCATCCCCTTTCCTCTACATCCCCTTACCTTTACGTCTCCTTACCGAGGCTCTGGTTCGGTGCCCCGTGCTGGATGCAGGTGTTGATTTCCCCTTCGCGGAAGGGGTAAAAAAAAGGGTTCCGCGCCACACCCTTAACCCCACAGAAACACAACTATTGGCTCCTCGCAGAAAAAGAAAGAAAATGGCTTTTGTAGCCATGCCATCTTCGGCAGACTTCCCCGCGTCCTTAGCCGCGAGGTCTGTTCCCATTTGAATACATAAAGGTCGTGATATCACGTGTCGTCTCATCATGGGTCGCAGCTCATTGTCCGAGTGCTGCGATCTCTCTTCTTTGGCCTCGAGCATCGCCCTTATCCTTGCCGCTTCTCTCTGCAACTCTGCTCGCCTCTGGTCCGTCGTCTGTTCCCTAGTCTGTTCCGTCGAGTTTGCCGCTGCATTCAGGTTCTGAATGGGAGCCAGCATGTTGGACAATGAAGGATCGATGTTGTCGGGTTCGCTGCCGGTGCCTCCAGACGCTCGGTCATCTACGTCGCCGTCTTTGATGCTGACCGACGAGAAAGACCTCTTCCTGGCGCTGGCCGGCCTTAGCTGCGTCGATGTTGCAACGTCTGAACTTCGTCCCACGTTTGTCGCGAAATGTGTAAAGTCCACCGCTACAGGTAACCGCTGCCGTCTACTCTCCGCTTCCGGGTCGCGTTCGTTCGCAACATGTTCCAGTGTGTGTAACTGTGCTTGTGGATAAGGCACCGGGTCTGCCGAAGGGTATGGCGCGCCGCTCGCAGGGTCTGGCGAAACTGATGCCTCGTTCGATGATTGCGCATATTGGTGGACCAGATGTTGGTCTGACAGCGCAGGTACCACGCGTTTGCGACGCTTGATCTCCGACTTCTTCATTTGAACAGGCCGGTGTACACCGTGCAACTTGTGGTAGAGACCTAAACCATGTCAGTTCTGCAAGGTCACTTGTCAGGCACCCGCTCACTTACCGCAAGCATTGCAGATGGTGTGTCCGTTGTCGTCGCGCCGCCAAAGTGGTGTGATGGTCGTCCCACAGTTTTGACAAGCAACCACGACGCTGGTTGCAAGCTGGCTTGCCGTAGGGGAGCCGGTCTCTGAGCGGGCTGCGGAGACCGAGTATGCCCATAACCAGGTTGCTGCGTTCCCATATCGCTGCCATTCGTTTGGGGTACAGTAAACTGTGCTGTCTTTGAGACCCTGTTGTTGAAGGCTGGACAACCGTTGCATCCCTCATGCCCGCCAGTGCCGTTGCAACGACCTCCACCAGGGCACGTCCCGTTTGCCGTGTTGTCGGCGGTCACATAGGTCGCTCCTCCGGTGAGTGCCCTCGCAGGTGAGACATTCCGATCCTGGTTTGGTCCCTCGGCCTGATCCTGTGACACGGCGGGTTGCGATCCACGTTTGAGATTCACTGGGCGCATCTGATTCCGGGCTTTGAGGTAGAGGCCGCAGGCGTTGCATATGGTCGTACCGGTGGGAGAGCGCCGCCATAGCGGTGTTCGAGTGGTTCCACAGTTGCTAAGAGCTATGTGTCAGCTATGTCCAGCTATAACAGTGCTCTTGTTTGTCCATACCTGCACACCTGACCGCCTGCTGGAGAACCGAGGGACTGACGTTGCGGGGCCGGAGAACCATCAGGTCCGGGCATGCGAGGCGCAGCCTGCATGTCCGAGAAGTCTGCCGGACGGTTGTTTGCTAATGCGAGAGCATCTCTGGTGACCTGGTCTGAGCCGGGAGAGGGAGGTTCTGCGCCAGGCGCTGATGCTGGCGCGCTCATCTGTTCGCGTGCGCTGGGTTGTATTCCTCTAGAGTGATTCAATAGCTGTTCGGCCGTCTCCATATCCTCCTTGGACGGTTCCCTGGACAGTCGAAGGTTTGGAGTGGGCGCAAGCGTGCCTGCGGCGGACGGAGCAGCGGTGGTAGTCGAGGGTGCTGACATGGTGGCGCCTGAGCCGGTGTTATAAAGTGATGGTGAATGTCATGAATCAACGGAGAGCTTCCGGGAGGAAAATGCGCAAGCGTATGGAAAGGTGGTGAAGCTGGAAACAGGTCCCGGGTCGGAGAGGCCGCCAAGCGCGCAAGCGATCTGTCCGAAGAGACAATAGATGCAGGCAAGGAGCGACCGAGGAAGACGTCCGACAGCGGGTCAGGTCGCGAGTTCCGGGCTGTAGCGGCCTCTGTGTGGATCAAGAGGTTTTGCTGGCTTCTGGTCGAGACAGAATTTGTTATACGAAGGGGAAATGGTGGTGCAGGTGCAGGTGCAGGTGCAGGTGCAGGTGCAGGTGCGGATGCGGATGCAAATGCAGATGCGGGTAGGCAGTAACAGTAACAGTGACAATCGCAACGACCAACGCTGGCCTCGGATCCACTGATGTTCTGAATTTGAGTCAGCCCGTTCGCCTTTTTGCTTATTGGCCACACTCAAAGGCTAAGCTTTTGGCTCATGTCGGCAGTACCTCCGGTTCGTTGGAGCTGCCGCCGCCACAAATGGCACCTCTAACTTCTCTTTTGTCGATCCGTGGCTCTTGTTGACAGAATCGCCTTCCAGAAGCAAACGCTGAACCGTTTCGTTGTCTGGACCGGAACGGAGCTCTGCACAGCAAATTCGAGCCATGTGCTCTTGTGCACGAACTTTAAACGAGAGCAAAGCGAAGAATTGTCGACGGAAACAAGTACGACTTGTTAAAGAGTGCTCTCAGGACCATCTGTGAACTTCCACGTTGCTGCAAGAGCGAGTACTACTGCCACATCTATCGAGAGCCGGACTCTAGCACCCAGCCCTTGCTAGTGCCTGCATGTACACGAATGCCATCATTTCAGCACAGAGGAAAGCAGAGAAACCGTGTCTGCGAGAGGAAAGAAGAAGGTCTCCTACAACACTCCCGTATCATCCGATTACATGGTCGTCTATTGTACAGAACGCCGTCCGCTTACCATCGTTACTGCCCACTCAAAGCCGGATCGATCTGCGGCGCCGCCTCGCTGCTCCGCTCCGTATCCGCCGCTCTCCTCGCCGTGCCCTGCGCAGGCGTTCGTCTCGCGGCTCCCCCGCACCACCACCACCACCTCCACCCTCATCCGGCCCATCCAAACCCAGCGCTGCCCTCACCCTCGCGCCACCTCTCTTCCTCAACTCGCCCGTAACGCCTCTCAAGCAGGCGGGGACCTCGTTACCCATCTTCAGATACCACAGCTTGAGATTTCTCGCCTTGTCCTTCAACTGGATCTGATTCCTGTCCTTGAGTACTTCGCTAACACTGCCACCACGACCGTACAGACTCAGGATCTGGGACCAGTGCGGGCCCTTGACTTCCGTCAAACCAGCGAGCAGCGCATCTTCTTCCTCCTGTTTCCAGGGCTGACGGGGCGCGTTTGCTGACGCGGTCGCTTTCGCTGGGTTGGATGGGCGAGCGGCGGATGAAGTCGGTGTGGTTGATTGGCTGGCAACCATCGGCGAAGCTCGCGCTCTTTGCGCATTCGACATGCTGGATGCTGCCGGTGACTGCCGACTCGGCGAGTCCATCCAAGCTCCGGACGCAGTGGCGTGATGGAGATTTTCTGCCTGGTTGGCAGGCATGGCCTGCATGCGTGGCATTGGGAGGCCATTGACCGGTACACTGTTTTGTTGGTACGGACCGGGCCCGGTTCCGAAAGTGCGAGCCTGGGCATTGTCAGTTCCGGAAAGCAACGAATCTTGAACGTAGACGTACGGGGGTTGATAATGTTATCAATGTTGCTGCTCACGGCGGATGCAAAGTGCCGTACAAACTCGTACCACTCGTACTTCTTGGGCAGCTGTACAGAAGGATCTTCCCCAGTCTCGGTCTCTTTCTTCAGATACTCTTTACGTACTTTCGCCTGCCTCAGGAATTCCTGCTCACTTGGTGTTAGGTTAGGCGCATCGGGATGCCGTGCGATCAGCCTCTCTTCCAAGTCTTGGGGAACAGCTCCTCTAGGAATGAAACGACATCTCCATCGCTATTGATCAATGCAGATATGTATGTTTGAGTCTTCAAGTCAAGGAATACATCACCCTGCCATTTGAGCAATCTCTGTCCCACAGGAACGAAGATCTCCAAGAAAAATTCGTTCAAGTGGAAGAAGCTGACATCGCAGCTCTCCAGAATGCTCGACACAAATGTGGCTTTGTTGGCTTTGCGGATGGTTTCTTGTTGTGGCGACGTGAAAAGTTGGATGGCAATGGCATCGATGAACGTTTCCCGACTGTACACTCTCCGAGTCTGATCAAACAGGTTCTTGCGTGTCTTATATGCCTGGCTCTCCTCCGTCTCTTCACCGTTCACGAGCTGCATAATTTCGTTGTATGAACCTTTGGCTAGGTTCATGAGGATTTGGGTAGCCAGATTGTCGAGAACAGCCAAGCTCTGTAGCTTCAAATGCAGACTGGCGTCTTGTTGACTGTAGAGTGCAGAGGGATCATGCAGGCCAAGCCCATTGAAGCCCGCGCTGTATGGATGAGGGCCGGTACTCTCGCTCCATGTGCCCAGCGTGTTGTAGTGTCCACTGTACCCGCCGTCACCACCATACTGCATCTGGCCATATCCATGATTGAATGCAAGAGGTTGTGATCGAATATCCATAGGATAGGGATGGGGACCGCGATCTTGCTCTTGCTGCAGGTTTCCCCATTGATTTGGGTATGAAGTGCTGGGTGGCCGGTCACCGTAGTTACTCTGCGATTGGCCCAGGGACGGGCTGGGCGTCGAGTAGCTGTTTGAAGATGGGTTCAGCATTGGAGCTGACGTCTCGTATGCCACGACCGGAGCATGCTGGGCGCTGGTTGCCTGCGTGTGCGGCTCAATCCTCCCAACGTTCATGTAATCTCGCGGGGGATATTGGTCTGGTTCGGCATCGTTGAAGTCTGACGCGAAAGATGCTCCATTGTACTCCTGTTGAGCACCGAGCCGAGGCGTGGATGTTGATGAGCGCGCGATGGTATGGCTACTACCACCGGAGGCCACGCTGTCGTCGCCTCTCAGGCGCTTCTGTCCCCAGTCGTCGTATGCGGGTTCTCTCGCTCTTTTACCGAGGTGCACTCCATAGCCCAGATTGTCTTGGGTAGGGAGGCTGGGGTCTTGAGGGTATTGCGACGGAGCTGAGCTGTGAGCTGCTGCTGAGCAGTATTAGCGGGCTCATCCCATGTCAAGAGTATTCAAGGCACATGACAGGTGGTCCTGACCGTAGGCCATTGTTCCTTGCAGCAGACGTATTAGAAAGCCGAATGTCGCTGCTCCTTAGTAGGTAGGGCTAAGTGTGTTCCATGCATTGTCATGTGTCTTAGGGCATTTTCGGCTGTATGAACCGCATTTGGTTTGTGGATCAACGTATGTCTTGGCACTTAACTTGCTCGCTTAACAGAACGGTCTGTCAGAAGTCGCTTCAGAACGTCTTGCTCTTCGTGTACGCGACGTCACGAAGCATGGAGTGTGGTCTGTCTTCGGACAATGTATTCATTAGGTACATACACTACGAGTACGAAGTACATTGACGGGCTGGATATCCATCATATATCCAATTACCATGCCATCTCCCCTCTGCAAGTGCAGCCACCAATAGCAGATAGGAGAAAAACGTCTCGGGAAGAAGCCAGCAGAATATGGTGATTCCTCACTAGCGATGACTACGCATGATGCTGCTATCAATAAAGGCACTAAGGCCGGGTATAGAACCTGAGAAAGGGTCGCAAGGCAACAATGCCAAAGCGATAGAAACCGCGAAGGATGCGAATCGTGAGGCGGCGTAATACCAGGCCGTGGCAGGGTGGAATGTTGTGCGTCTGCGAGGATGAGTGCAATTGAGTCGTGTAGGAAATATCCAAGAAAAGCGAAAGGACCCAGAACGCCGGGCTGATGCTGCGCATGAAACGATATCGAATCAAGGGCTCACGGGCACGGTGCTTTCCGTCGAGTCGCCTTCGATGACCTTTCGCCAATGCTGTGGTAAGCAGACACACACCAGAGGGAAAGCTTTAATTTCCCCTTCCCCTTCGCCTTCCGGACTGTAGGGTGGACTTCCGCTGCCGCTACTCATGCCGCTGTCGCGTTGTATCTTATTGTCCTCCCTCCAGTCTTCAGCTTTCGTGCGGACTCGGACGCCGGTAGCCCAGCCATCGTCCCAGATACCAATGACTTTGAGCATGTCGCCCCGTTCCAACTCAAATTCGTCGTTCGCACGAGGTTGGTATGCCCAAAGCGTAGAAACAAGATCTCCTGGACGGATCTCGTCTGTAGAGTAGTAGTCCTTAAAGAAGCTGAGCTGCTCCGACTGGCCACTGCTCTCTGGAGATGAGGTCTGGTCTCCCGGCGAGCGTTCTTCGCGACCCAGAGCCAGAGCCAACACAGACCCGCTTGACAGCGAGCCGCTCCGCTTTGGTGGTGGTGCAACCCCGTAAGAGCGTTGATACTCTGGAGAATCCTCTTCCGAAGATGATTTCGCATATCTGCCATCTGTTGCCCGAGACGCTCGACCGTTGTTGTCGGAGCTGGTGGAGGTATCACCTTCTATAGCAGCCATGCGTGCAACTCTGCCTCCTGGAACGGCATCATAATGATCTCTCTGTGGGGATCTCTGGGGAGCCCCATCGTATCGCTCCACCATAGCAGGGCCTTGGCGAGATTGCGACGGCTGGTTGAAAACGCTGCTTGCTGGGCTTGAGCTCCTTCTACGATGTAGTAGCACGCAACCGAAGATCAACAATCCAAGAATCACAGCAGCCCCCAGAACGGAGCCTACAACGATTCCGGCGATCTCACCACCAGTCAACCCGGCATTGTGCGATCTGTTAGTCGTTTCAGTGGGGCTGGATGTTGGCGAAGTGGTCGGCGTTGATGTTGAAGACGAGGAAAACAGAGGCGCAATGGATGATGTGGCCATGACAGGCAAAACAACGCCTGAACATCTGGTTTCGGTGTTTGAGAAGACGCAGCAAGAGTCAGTTGCGTTTGGTGAGCTCGATGCACAATATCCACAAAGTCCGCTCATATTGTCGGCAAAGCCACAGTTGGTAGGCTCGTTCGTGACTCCCTCGATGCAAGTGCCCGTAAGCGAGTTAGCAGGAAGAGCGCAGTTTGTGAAATCTGCTCGTATTTGCGTCAACGCGTTCGGTCCCGCAGAACCGCACACGTCGCTCGCGGTTATGTCCTCCTCGCTCTCCGCGTATTGAGCGCATGTGTTCGCGCAGAGAGGTCGAGTAGCATCGCCTGAGAGACTACACGCGTTGATCGAGTTTTGTATGATTGCATTGCACAAGACGCTAGTGGTGTATCGCGCGTAATAGTCCGTTGTATTGGAAAGAGTGAAATTCGAACAGCCGATAAGTTGTTGATACCTGGAAGAACGATCAGTTGTGTCCAACCAGAAGATCTCGAGCAACGGATTACCTCAATTGAGAAAAGGAACCAGCCACATATTGTTGTAGTCCAGTGTCGAAGGAAGCCGTGTCAGTAACACTAGAAAGGAAGGGGCTGAAAGGAGATAAGAGTCAGCAACAGAACAGCCGTGTCGTACAGTGGAATCGACTCACAAAACCCCTGCGACGGTGCTGTCGGTGGACACCGAGGATGCATTGAATGCAGAGCATTGGGTCGAATCAGCAAGCGATATACAGCTCTGCGCCGCAGCATGCGGAAGCGCCGTTACAAAGAGGCCCGATAACAACTGCCCTCTCCAACCGGTCCGCCGTCCTGTTCGCCGTTGTCGCATATTGTATTTCGAACTCTTTACGTCCGGGCCATGCCTCAGCGATCGTATATGCTCATTCTGAACGCGTTCACCGCTTCGCTGCACACAGCTTCCCGAGAAGGAGTCTATGGTGTCTCCGCGGCGTCCACAAACATCTCTGGGCATATCGGATTGGTGTTTTGACAAGTCATGCAGAGTCGCCGGGCTGGTGTCTCAATGCTGGAGTCCGCGCAGTGTCTGTTCGTCCGGTCAACAGTGGGGAGTTGGAAGATGCCAGATGCCAGTACGTGTTGCGCGTGTTGCCAGTAAAAGTGCGTAGTCCGGGGGCAGTGGGGGTTGGTTGTCGCAAGGATCCAGCGAAAGGCATGCGCAGCAGCAGTAACAGAACGAACGAGTGACTGTGGTGAGGCTGGCTACTGTAGTAGAAGCTGCGTGCGTCCGCTCCTTCTGTGCTGGCGTGGTGCGTCTGCCACAGAGACCGGCACACGGGGAGGTTGGACGGTCAAGAGCAGCGCCCGCGGCCGTGCTTGACGCTGTTTGGGTTTCTCCCATCCGAGCAGTCAGGCACATCCGGCAGGTGCCTGCCTCTCTTCGGCCCCGTGCAGAACTTAATCTTCGGCGAAACAACGCCCGCTCACTGTCGCGCAATGCGAGAGCGCCATTGGCTGGTGTTTGCACGCGGAGAGGGAGGTTCGTGCCATGTGGAAATTGATACTCTCGGGCCCGGCGTACGCATGGGCCGCTATCCTTGCTCTACGCTACTACGACCTTCTTGTTCCGTCCGCTTGAACGCCGAACGGGTGGCAGTGGCTCCCTGAACTTCATTCATCCCTGTTCGATGCGGATGGCCCCTCTCGGCGGCAGCTCTGCTCAAAGAAACATCCACGTTTGGTCCGGATGTCATCGTGCAGCTGATTATCAGCGCAAGGGGACATTCCGGATTGCAAAAGTCCCCGGTCTGGGCGCGGGCTTCTTTTTATCAAAATGGCGTCGCATATATAGATGTTTTTCGATACTTGCGCAACAATAATGCTAGTAATAGATTCTTCATAAGTATTAAAAGATGCGCCTAACTAAGCTATTTAATCTAGTATATAAAGAGGATCTTAAGTACGCTATATTATTGCGCATTTATACATTTTTGTAAATTTACTATTCCGGATTGCAAAAGTCCTTAGTCTAGCTTACTAGCTTTTAAGTATTCGAGTATTTACGTCTTATATATCTTTTATGAATATAGGATATATATACTAGATAATAGCCTTAAATAATACGAAGCTTATAATAGCATTTATAAAGTATAAGAACAATAGTATGTTGCGCAAATTGTCGAATAATATGTTCATCTGCGACGCCATTCTAATAAAAAGAAGCCGGCAAGCTAGACCGGGGACTTTTGCAAATTAGAACACGGTTCTGCTTGGACCCTGATTGATTGCAAGCGTGCTCGCCTCGCTTACCACCTATCTCTGCTTGGCACAAACCGATATTGGGCAGTGAAGAGAGGGAACCAGTTGTTGCTTTCGGAACACCTCTCCCGGTTTGCGGAAGCTGAAGTTGCCTTCCCGCTGCTAGTCAACAAATGCGCTCTCTTGCGCACTTTCGATGTTAGCGACGCGCACCTCGACAACCATGTGTAGGCGGTCGGATGATCTACCGCTATCAAGGCCCCGAATGGCCTGCGACTGTGATACAAGACGAGCCCTTTTCGTCCGGATCCGTCCCTCTTTGCGTCATGCCGTCTGGACGCCATGTTGAACATCATGCACAAAGACAGGGGGCAGCAATCGCTTTGCTGCTGGTCCTTTGCATTCAGCTGAACTCGACTTAGGTCATATTCGTGAAACCAAAGCTCGCTTCTGCTGCCCTGTCTTGTGTTTAGCAGATATAACGGAACAGCAGATCCATAATGATGGGAGGTGTGAATTCATGACCCCATTCGCTTGGCATTGTCGTCTTATCTACATGCTGGATAAAGTACAAACGAATGCGGCCCAGATATTGTCATGCTTCATGCTCCATATACCCGGCTCTTCATTGCTGTGTGGACGACAACGAGGTGGCCTTCGCGGCAGCTGCTTGCTGAGCGGCAATCTCGTCCTCCGTCTTCTTGTTGCCGTGCGAGATCAGCCTGTTAAGGAAGCTACCAGGCCTGCCTTGGTTTTGACCAGAGGTCTCTGCCTCTTCGATCTCCCTGTGGAGGTTTCCGGTGGACTCGTCATCGAGATCCTCGTGTTCGTCGTAGTTGGCTACACTGGTGTCAGTACTTCGGTTTTGCTTTCTGCGGAGAGTAAGCACACACCGTTCTTGTCGTGCATGCTCAGCTTTCTGGTGAGCTTTTGGCGGATGGACTGCATCTTGACGGGTTGCGGATTGACTGTAGTTGTGTGCGGGTCGTGTGGAAGTTGATGTATGGGAAGTCTGAGGTGTAGTCAGAAGACGCTCAGGATAACCACAAGATGGACGGCGACTACCCTCACCGCTCGGTTGACGAGTGCTTACTTGATAAGTATACTCGAGATTGTCACAATTGAGAGGGTTGGAAGTTGCAAGGTGCAGAACAGAACCAGGCCAGGACGTAGGGCCAAGGTCACGTAGTTGTACCCTGCCGTTAAATGTGGGGTCGCATTACGAATGCGCCAATCGGTGTGGAGTGCGTGGCTCGCCCCCGCCAATAGTGGTTCTAGAAACCGTCTGTCTCGCTGTCAACACGCCAGAAGCAAGCAAGCGTACGGCAACAACCACGGCCAGAGCGCTCCGAACCATACAAGAGAGAACACACCAGGCTGCTGTCGGTCCAGAGCATCGGGTGTACAGCATCTCCGGAAATCGCCTCTATCCTGCGAACACCGTAGGACCCTGCAACACCAACTTCACGCCTACCATCGTGGTGCAGGCTAACTGGCCGGTTGCCGCACGCCGAGACCGGGGTTGGCTTCTGGGTTCCTGGAAAGTCGCTACCAATAGTTGGGCTCGGAACTCTCAGTACCTAGACGGTGAATCCGTTGCCGTATTGGCTTTCATCTTCCAGGCCTAGGCGCAGTTGTACGTTGGTGCTCGGCCTCGCTCTGAAACCGCTTTTGTACGAGGGGTTCGACAAGCAAAGAAGCAAAGCGATCGGGTTTTCAGTACTCCCTATCCCGGAGTGAGACGACGCGCAGGAAACCCGAATCATGTTGCACGAGGTTTTCCTCGCCCTGTCCGGACATCCTTCGCCGTTGTTCAGATCTGCAGACGATGAGCTTGTGAACGACAACGAGAAGGTGGTTAACGAGAACTTCCCACTCCTCTCGTCCTCTGAAGCAGCATTATTACAGTCCATTGGCCGGCTCGCTTTACTACACAGAAGGCTGCGTACGCATGCAGAGAGCATTGCCTCGAACCATGCCTCAGTCTTATGCCGTGCCGTGGCAACAGCATTGGTTAATACACACCTTGCTCGGTTCCAGGACAAGATCCTCGATGTAGAGAGTCAAATCTTGAACAGAGACGCGAAGACCGTGGGCGCATACAACATCGTACCTTTGTCGAGCGTTGTCGGAGAACTCGACAAATGGAGTCGTCCAATGGACTGGTACTGGCAACTGGCATGTTTCATGCGCAAACCGGCGCGAGGATCTCGTTCAACTGTCTCGTCAGCTCACCGAGAAGACGAGGCAGCCGGTGCTTCACTGATAGATCATCTTCGCGTAGAATCACAAACCGGTTTTCCTGACATCGAAGAAGCAGCAGTTCAGCTCTCCAAGGTCGCAGAAGCAGCGTGGCTGAGACAAATATCCGTATGGCTGCTGCACGGGAACCTCCCTGAACCCGGGACAGATGATTTCTTCGTTACAGTGCAAGGTCCTGTAGACACTGAAGGACGCTATACATATTCCGTCAACAAAAGACTGCTTCCAAAACTAGTCACGGCACAAACAGCGAGCTCTCTGCTCTTCATTGGCAAGTCTCTACATCAGGTCAAGGAACACAGTCACGTCACCGGACGCCAGTTCCTGGTCAACGCAGCCGATGACGTGGCATTGATGTCCTCTCATCTGCGGATACTCTCATCTCTATCACTCCCTCTTGTGCCTTCCTCTTTCTCAGCAACCGTTGCAGCTATTCGATCATCTCTGTCTCAGAGAGTCTTACAGCACCTGCTGCCTGTCGAGGACATAGTTCGGATATTAAAGTTATTACGACAATTCTTTCTTCTTGAGCGAGGCGAATTTGCTCTTGCATTGCTGGCTGAAGCCGAGCTCAGGTTGACTGCTCGCCAGGATGGTGTTGGCCATCTGCTTCAAGGGGGTCCACCGAGAGACCTCCGAGCAATGATGCTAAAGGAAGGAGAAATTACAGAAACGCTCGCCCGAACATGGAAAGTTTTGGCCGCCTATACTCGAGACGACGCAGAAGACAGTTTCTTAGATTTCGCTCAAGACCATGTCCATCTAGAGATTGCGGCCTCAGCCCGTTCACACCGCTCCGTGTCTGATACCACGGCTAGTTCCCCCTGCAGATATCAGCTGTTCCCTTCGACGACATCCTCTTCCCTGTCCCGACTGCGCTCACTCTGAATATCCGTTCACCCCTCGACTTGTTCATCACGCGCTCGGATATTATGAAATACAGCAGTATCAACGCTTATCTGTTGGCTGTTCGACGGGCTCATGTCCGACTGTCCAATCTCTGGAAACTCTCATCTTCACGTAGAGACATGTCGGTCGTCGCAAGATCGTCTTCTTCGATCAGACGCCGTACACGTCAGAGGGATATTGCTCTGCGCAAGGTGTGGGCTACCTGTAGTTCTGCGGTCTTCCTCCTATCGGAAACAACTGTCTACCTGGAACGTGGGGTCATTGCGGGCTCATGGGACCACTTTTACCAGTGGACTCTGAAAGGCAATATGGATGATAAGCTCTCACGCAGCGTATCCGACGTCCATCTGAATGACACATCCGGATCAGGAAAAAGGTTGCAGGTTCTTGGCACACCACATGACCCCGAAACCTTAGCCTCCGCCCATCGCGCTTTTCTGGAAGGCTTGTTGTACGCTTTGATGCTGACAGATGTGCCATACACGACGGAGCTTCGCAGATTCTTCACCGATATCGACCAGATGATAGCATTGTTCACTCGTCTACAACACGTCCAACGAAACTTGGATCTGGAGCAGGATGAGGGGGTTATCGATGCCCTCAACGATTATGCTGAAGAGGAACGAGAGGTTTCACTGAACCTGGATAGAGCTAGAAAGCGTGTGGATAGCGGCATGAAGAACGTGGTCTTGCGCCTTAGGCAACTGGACCATGACCGTATGGGTGCAGGCATGTATTCACCAGCAAGCGCGATGAATGGTGATGCCTGTACGCCTTGGAAAGCGGGAGGTATTGACCGCTTGCTCATGAAGCTAGATTTTGGCAGGATGACAACCGAAGACGAGATGGTATTGAGTGGATAGTTCTTACGATTCTCGTCTGGCGGCATTCTTCTCCCAGATTTGGAGCAGATCACTACGGCAAAACGAAGGGAGAAAAGGCCCTAACCTACACCATACTCCTCGCCTTGACTTCCGCTAGCAAGTCCTTGATATCCTCATCGCCCGCGTCAGCTCGCTCCTGAAACTTACTCATGTTCTCCTGCAACCATTCTTTATCCTTGCCCGCCTGAGGGATGACAAATCCAGCCTCATATCCGGCGACGATCGAACCTATGGACAGCTCAGTGGTGCTACCGCTCGGATAGTGATGATCTACACCTACCGAAGAAGAGCACTAGCCGTAGTTCAGTATCCGGTGCCTCTGAACTGCGCTTGACCTGCGGCAATGGCACGATCTCGTCCCAAGCCTTCGCCAGCGCCTTGCTCACTTGAGCGTAGTCTTCCTGGGTCCGGGATGGACCGTGTCGGACAGACGCTAAGATCCGGTTTGCCCTCTTCTGATTTAGACGTTAGCCCTATGCACGCGAGGGAGGAGCGGAGCACGGAGGACGCGCCAGGGATACTTACACGCTTGCCCCCGACGTAGGTCGCGTGTTCCTTCACGTCGGTGAAACGGACGTTGACAAAAGGGATGGGGCGCCGAACTGCTCGGCGTGAATCTTGGTGATGGCCGCTGCGAGCTCGTCACGTTGGCCCTCGGATAGTGGGCAGATGTACTCTACTTCGTAGGCGGGCATCGCTGATGATGGTTCTCGTCTACGAACCTCAAGAAGTGTATGTAGGGAAGTTGGATAGATTGAGGGTCTCAGTAGTGGTGAAATGAACGGGGACGTTTGTTTGCCCAACAGGCCCCGCAAAAACACTTCGCTCGGTTGAACGAGAGCGTCTCTTAATGTTTATTAATCTGCCTAGGTATATAAGCGCCGAGGTGAGTGAGCACAAGTGTCCGACGTGAAGAGGCATAGCACATAATACATGATGACGTACTCGGGTCCCTGAACGCGGGGAAAGGGTCTATGAGATTCGGACGCGTGGACGTGTGGTGTAAAAGTTCATGTATAAATCATGTCTTCTTCCTTACAGTCTATTCAATCCTGTTTTCGAAGTCTGCGTCGCTATGCTCCATCGGGAACCCTCACTGGCCTGGTACTAGCAGACGATCAACCAGCCTGGAAACCTCAGCTACTCTTCGTCTGACGGGTTGATCACCCGCGGCAGCCGCAGTCCAGAGTATCCGCCGCCACTGCTAAGGGGCTGAAGACTGCGCGGTGAGATCACGGACTCGACACCCGGGTCGCCTCGTGGTTCTGCACAAGTGAACTTCACCAAGACTGCTTCTATTTCCTTGTCATACCGGAGGTAGCCTGCTATCACCTTGATAGAGACGCACTGAGCCCGGGTCGTACAGATCGATCCTAGCTGGTTTGAAGCAGCTACGTAGCCGTTCAATCATGAGCTTCTGGAATTTCTCTAGCTTTCCTTTGCCGTTGAGTGCGTCTAGCCCTTCGTCGATCCGCTCGTCGGCAACAATCATGCTAGAACCCAGAGCTTCGAATACCAGCATGCATGAGGTTGCACCTCTCATCGCCTGACCGGAGCTCGAAAGGCGACTAGACAAACAATGTCCAACATATGTATCGTTACGATGGAGGCTGCATGTGGGGGTGCACTATTCTATAAATGTCAGTGCTGTCCTTTGAAGGGTACTATTCGGTTTCAGAGGCACTGCACCACACACCTGCACAACACACAAACAAGACTGGAGACGTCTAGTCATCTGCTGCGTCGCACACCGGTTGAGCAAGCCACGTAACTGAACAAGAGTACAGTCAAAATCGAGCACTGCACCACGGAGATAAGTAGAGAGAGCGGGACAAAGCACTGGAGAATTAAACGTTGATAGACTTCCGTTACTTGTTTGACAGACGTGTTCGTTGAGCGCAAAGCGTCCCATTACCGGATGATACTCGCGCAGCCCTCACCAGCATCTCTCGTCCACGTCTTCTTGCGCGCCAAGTTTCATCGTTCGCAGTGCAGTCACGATCGCCAGTCCAAGCTATGCGTTTGCGAGGCGGTTGTTCCGCACATGGCCTAGTTCTTCGAATGAGGCTTGACAGGCTAGCGAGGTTGTCAGTGCGTGCATCCACCATGGATATCGATACAAGCAAGCTTACCTGTGGCGGAGGGGCGACGTCGAGGTGCGACGACATCTTGGTCAGGAAGACATCCGAGGCGCCCTTGCTGAGATCGTACCTCTGGCCCATGAAGAGGAAGTTGAGCGGGAATCCAACGTCGAATGGCGCAGCATCGTCAATCTCGTCGATCTCCTCCTTGCTTAGCTCCAGACCCAGAGCTTCGATGTTGCCCTTCAGGTGCTCGATCTTGCGACCACCGACAATTGGGAAGACGTTAGGAGCTATGGGACATGTCAGCAAGTGTTACTCAGGAAAGGAGCTAACGAGACACTCGCCTTTGTGCATCACATAGGCCAATGCGACACTGGTAATAACCGTGCCCTTCTTCTTCGCAATCTTCTCGAGCGCTGCGGACACCTTGATGTCCTGCTCTGACGGACCGCCCAGTTGACGACCTTCGGTGCTTTTGCGCTGCTCTTCCGTCTTGAAATTGCCTCCGCCAAGGGCGTTCCAAGGTGCGATTCCCATGCCCTCTGCAGCGCACATGGGAATGATGTCACGCTCGAAGTCACGCGAAGCAGCGGACCATTTGCCTTGGTAGACGGAGAACTGGCGGAGGCCATTCTGGCGAGCGTCTGCAATCGCATATGAGCGTCTCAAGATAGTTAGCAATACCCTGGCGATGGCTTACATTCATTCGCCTTGGAGACAATCCAAGCTGGAGTATCCGAAACACCGAGATAGAGAACCTTGCCCTGTTGGACCATGGTGTTGAGGGAGTTCATGATCTCGGGAATGGAGGCGGTAAAGTCCCACCAGTGTAGGTAAAGGAGATCAATGTAGTCGGTTTGCAGCTTCTTCAAGCTCGCATTGAGCGAGACATGCAAACTCTTGGACGAGTTACCCTGAAAGTTTGTCTGGATCTCCTTCTGACCGGTGTAGCTGCGGTAGCCTGTGGTGAACTTGGTGGCGATGACCATCTGGTCGCGAACGCCGCGCTTCTGCATCCACTACAGCGTCTCTGTCAGTGGGGAATGTCAAAGCTGCGCTGAGTGTGTACGGACTTCGCCGAGCCATTGCTCCGATTCCTCGTTCTGATAGTTGTTGGCCGTATCGATGAAGTTGCCGCCTTGGTCGTAGAAGTAATCGAGGATCTCGAAGGCGGTATCCTTGTCACACGTGCCCATGAAGGACTTCCTGGAATGTTGTCAGTCTTCCTGAGTGAAGCGAAGAAACTTCCTATAGTACAGACCATGCTTCACCAAAATTCATGGTTCCCAGACATATCGGCGAGACACGGACAGCTGCGGTCGGAGACAGGATTCTGTGGTAGCCGAGAAGGCTCTTGGGTTCTGCCGCTGGAGGGAAGGCCATGTTTGCGAATGCTGTAGTATCTGAACGGTTGATCGAGGATGGATGGAGATGTGAGAACTATGGATCTGGATTGAGAAATGCGCAAAGAAACAGCACATGTTATATACCTCCTCGCAACCCTTCCACCAAAGCAGTCGGACTGGTTCCGCTGTTGGAGGAAGTGGGACAACATCGACCCATGCCGAAGTTCTTCGGCCAATCATGCCGCAGCACGAAGCACGGCCAGGGCGGTACGCAGGGAAGCGGACATAAGCCCCGCATATCCTCGTGCCTGATGCATAGCAGAACGATCAAAGCTTCGGCCGACGACCAGACAGCCAGCACGGAGATACTTCTTGCGTGCGTTGCTGCTTGGATAATCCTGTGCCGCATATCTCCCGCTTCTGCACGTACTCAGGCGAAGATCTCTCAATCAAAGTAAGCTGCAGCGACTCAAGATCGAGTCACCGACGGAGCAAATACCGAATCAGGTAGAGTCTCCCTTACGAGATGGCACAGATGTCGCGATGGGGACTAATGGTCGGATGCCAGATACGGTGGGATTGACAATGCAGGAACGTTCAGTCTCCGTTCAGACTATATGCCTTCTAAGGTACGTCATGTATTCTGAATGCCGGAAAAATCCCCCCGGATTGCCAATGGCACCGCATCTCCAATACATTGAATACTCCGACCCATCGCGCCCTTGCCGGTATCAACAACTAGCCAAATCATGTTGGACTCTAACATAATCGTGCTCGAAAACGCCTTAACGAAGGAGGTCTGCGGCTCACAAAGCGTCCGGAAGCAAGCAAGGAGTACCCGGGAATCAGTTGTTGCCGAACGGAATTACTTATGCTAACCTGTACCGACCCTGCCCACTGCTTCATCAACAGCAAGTAAGCTCAGAAGTTTGGCGGTGGGGTCACCGCTGGGTTGGGATGAGAAGTGATGGCTGCGGTACCAGATTGTGAGTGTTTGGGGAAGTAATCCCTTGGTGTGTAGTACGGCTGAAACAACAGAAAGACGAATGACCTGTTCCTTCACTCTGTCATTGACAATGGCCACCAAAACTGAGTGTCGTTGACATCGAACATTGCAGAACTGATGAAGTCCGGCTACATGAAAGCCCAATCGGTGGTTACGGAATGGTCAGCGTCGGACGCGGCGTACGCGACGGGTTGTGCACCAGGGCGCAACTTCTTGTGCTGGGCTGAAACGACGTCGCTAAGCATATGAGCAACATGACATGAAAGTCCGATGGATCTCAGCCAGACGACTAGTCTGGTGACAAGTGCATCGAGAGCCTGTGGATCGTGACTATCACGGAGTTTGTCCTCGTACGTACTCAGCAAGCGGCAGAGCGTAATTGCTGAGAACGTGATTACATGGTAGATATGGTCGGTAAGATGCTGTGTGCGCTCATCGGTAGTGTCTACCGCTAGATTCATGATTGATGTACAAGGGTCAATCATCTCCGAGAGCATCGTATTCCGTGTTTCAGAAGTAGCGGTTCTCAGGGATTGGCAGAAAGTAAGCAGCAGCGCAAAATGGTAACCCATTTGTAAAAACTGGGAGCGCGGTTGATCTACCCTTACGTCCCACTCAGCATAGCTACTTAACATTCTTGAATCAGGCCCCAAGATGTTAGCAAAACGAGGGCTCGCTAACCCTTGTTGCAATGCATAGCCAGTCAGAAGCCAGCTGTCAATGCTCAGCGGCACTTGTCCGATGGAAGTGGACCATAGGCTCAAAATGAGAACAGCCTGGAAAAACTCAATGGATTGAGGTACCGTGAGCAGAGACGTCGCGACAAGAGATTTCGCTTCTCGGAACAGATTTGGCGCTAGTCTTGTCGCAAGATCCTGAGTCGTGTGTCTGACAGCAATCAGACAAATGCTGCAGACTAGCAATGGTGACTTCCTTACCTGGATCATAAGGGCTTCTGGCGACAAGTGTTCGCCAAATCTTACCCAGGTAGGCCCATTGTAAAATCCGGCTGAATAGCCTTCTTGGAACGAGTGGAATATCAATACAAGCGATCGATCAATGCGAATCGTCGCCCAGTCCTGTCGTATATCCGCCATCTGAGCCGTAGGTCTGCCTCCATGATATACCGTGTCATGGAGGCAGTGGCCGGATTGCGACGACGCCGCCAGAATGATAAACATCCGCCATCCCCAGGATGTCGTGACAAGGAAGATGGCAGACTACATTGGATGTGCTGATACCAGGGAAGGACCTACTGTTCAGAAACCGCGGGGCCGCCGGCGTCCATCCACCCCTTCACTTCGTGATACGTTCGACACAGTGCCACAAGATAACAGCATCGTATATAATCCAATTAGAGATGAGATCGGCTTATCATTGAGATGTTGGGCGTAATGGATGTCTGCCGGAGCCGCCAGAAAACCAAGACGATGCTTGGTCATATAAAGCACCCCGGTACCCTTTGGAAAATGTCAACATCACCATAAAACTCTGACTTTGCACAGTTCGTCGGGAAACAACTTACTGTACGAACAAGGTACGCTCGGGTGCCCCTATTGGATTGTTCTCCAGCTCGTAATCAGATGCCTTGACTCGATTCCCTCTCTGCAACTTCCGACAGCAAACCCAGCTCTGGCATGGAGCAGAACACCCTCAAACGACGCGGCATCGGCCTCACCGGTGTCGATACAGAGCGCTCTTTCGGTGGCTACACTCTTTTCTGTCCACTAACAAGCGATGTCGTCCGCCTCATCGACATTAACGGCAAAGAAGTCCACCACTAGAAGCTCCCCGGCAGAATCGGACGGCATGCGCGTATCCTTCCCAACGGTAACCTTGCCGTTAACACGATCGACCCAGAGCGCAAAAACATCTTCCCATTCTTCAACAAGTACGGTGGAGGTATCATGAGCGAGCTCGATCCAAGTGGCAAGGTCGTTCGACAATTCGTTGACGAACTGGGCCATCATGACCAATATCACTTCGGAGACGGATGCTTTCTGTACACCAGCGTTGAGCCTCTCAGCCGCGAAGACTCAGCCAAAGTCATCGGCGGTGTTCCTGGGACCGAAGTGGACGGCATCACCTGCGCTGACACAATCAACGAAGTCGATGCACAAGGCAATCTCGTGTGGCAATGGAAGGTATCCGAGCGATTACTGCGGGAGGAGTACCCACTGCAAGCCCACTACACCCGCGAACACTATCCCCTAATCAACTCCGTCTTCCCACTCAAAGACGGTAACATCCTCGCTTCGATGCGTTCAGTCTCTGCCGTCGTAATCATCTCAAAAGGCACAGGCGATATCATCTGGTCGTTGAAGTCTGATGTCCTGGCACAACAGCACAATGCAACGGAGCTTGAGAAAGGTAACATCCTTATTTTCGACAACGGCGCCTTCCGGGCCGGCGAGAGCATGCCCTTCACACGCGCCATTGAGGTCGAGCGAGCCTCAAAACGTATCGTGTGGGAGTATCGAGATAAGTCTCAGCCGGTTATTCCTTTACGCCATTCGTGGGAAGTGCACAGAGGCTTGCGAATGGGAACACGCTGCTCTGTGAGAGCGCTTTTATGCGAATTTTCGTGGTCACTATGGATAAGTATATTTGCTGGGCGTATGTGAATCCCCGTTCTGCGCCGTATAAGGATGAGGTTACAGCGAAATTGTTTCCAGGGGAGAGTAATGCGCTATTTCGTGCTTATCGTTACTCTAAGGACGAGATTCCTTGGTTGAGGACGTAGCGAATCGGTGGGGGTCTGTAGATGGATTAATTCATTTTTGGATATCGACCATCGAACAAATCTGGCGCAGATCAGCCCAGACCCATGATTTGACTATGTACAATTGTTGCTTGACTCCTGCGTGCGGACATTTTTTATGTTCAAAAATGAAAATGGACAAATAGATTACCGTTATTGAAGTCCTTGGTCCTCGGTCCTCGGTCCGCATACTGCAAACAGAGATGCACACAGCAAAACGTTCAGCAACGAGGATTCCCATATGGTCACCCACTATAGTACTAACTCGTCGGTCGACTGCTTAAGTTCCGGAGAGCGAACGGGATCCGCTGTATTCAGCCGCCTATGGCCGAACGTGACAGTTAGTGTCAACCACAGATTCATATACTTTCAATACATTCTGTTCTACCGTATCACGATGGATTTCGAGAACATTGACGCGGGGTGTAGATGATCATGACGGCGACACTGATGACCAACCAGAGTGGTAGGGCCAACGGGGCCGCATGATGAAAGTGAGTGCTCCTAGAATTGTGACCCTTCATCTGTGTTTCCTCAGTGTGTTCTTCCCGGCTCTTTGCTGGTCGTAAGGAGAGGTCAACAATGTAGAAAGCAGCATTGGTGTGACCGCAGGAAGCAAGCCAGTGAGGCGGTGAGATGGACGTTGCGGCTAGGACAGCGCAAGCCATGTTCGATGCTGCAACTAATCGTTCGCGCCGCTGTATGGTCCCCTCGCCAACTCGCTGTCATGAGGATAAGAGATGACAGTATCAACCGTTGAATCTGTCAAGCGTCTGGCAGAGGTACTGTCCCTCTCAGTGATGGCCACTGGACACCTGTTCAATCAATACCTGCAGACTGGCGGCGAAGATGCGGTCAGACAGACAGACACCGCTTCATCCGACGGCACATGAGAACTCCGGCGAATGTTCCCTGGACAGCAGCGGTGTGAGGCTTGGGCGTACACTCGGTCACTTGTGAGGCTGGCCGCCCACGAAACAGCTCGGCGACAGGATAGCTGTCCTCATCAGCGTACAGCAACGTTGGCGGAAGTCCGTAGAGCTGGTGAAAACGGAAGTATTCCATTTTGGAGCCGAATCGAACGTTCTGTTGCATCAGCGGCTCCACTGAGCAGAGCCGCAGGAGACGCGCAAATTGTGGTTTACCCATTCCCCGAGCTCTCATGGAGCTCGGAGGGCGGAGGTTCCGTGTTCCACATGGTGAGCAAGACGTCAGCATCTAATACAGCTCGGCTGACGTCCTTCAAGCTTCCCGTGTCCCCGTGTCGGAGTAGTGAAGCAGCTGGAGGATCAGCACGCAATCCCCTTCAGGCAGCAGAGCATGTGCACGCTTCTGAGCGGTTAAACGACGGGGCGCAGCACCTACCAGCTCGTAGTTAGGAAGCGGAAGTCCGACGTGAGTGGATCACTGTTGTGGTATGGCGTCTAAAGCGTTGTTATTGGCCTCACGGTCGCTAGATCACGCGTGAGCTCGGCGTGGGATGATGATATCAGACGATCTAGATCCAATCGGCGGAGAGATCTCGAATCCACAATAGCCCTTCCAGAGACGGAAACGGAGCTCTCCACGCCCGCTTGTGATGAAGCCTGTGATGCGTACATTCAATGGCGGGGTAGCAACACCCCACCAAGACGTCAATACTTACGCCAAGAGGCCTACATCATTCATCGTCATTATTCCTTGCGATGGCTGCCATCAAGTGTATATATACGGTGTACTTCTGAGCTGACAAGGAACCATCCTAAGCATCAAACCAAACCACTTCATTCGAACAACAAAAACCGCAAAATCACAATGTCCGGCACCGACCAGTCCCACGCCTCCGGTGGCTCCCACGGTTCGTAGCCTCTGTATTCAGTTTCTTCCACTTCTTCCTAACATCTCCGCAGTCCCAGAGAAGGCCCAGGAGAAGCTCCCCAAGGGGGTTGAGGACAACGTCCCAAACCAGATCCACGACACCGGCAGCTCCGGCTCCAAGTCCCACGCCACTGGTGACTCTAAGGTCCCTAAGGTCCTCCAGGAGGCCGTCCCGAAGAAGGTTGAAGAGGCTCTTCCAAACGCCATCCACGATACCTCCTAGATGCCTCGCCATGGCTTAGGACACGAAGGAATGACATTATTGTGGAGGATTCACCCCGGACACAGGTCCGCGTTGGTATGAGATGTGGAATCCTTGTATAATAGTTGATGAATGAATGCCATGGGCATCTGAACCTTGCACACTTGCTGCTCAATGTCTTGTGATTCCTTGTATCTTTGTCTCATTCGTTCGACTATTTGAGTACGAGATGCGGAAGTATATCAGTTGACGTCTAGAGTCGACGTCCCTACGGCTAAAGTTCGCATCGTTTGCATCCCCAATCCTCGATCTTTTGCAGATGAATAGTGACAATGTCGTCTCTCGAATGAGCAGATGAACTGGATAACATCACATTCGTACTCTACCTGATGGATTATACTTTTATCGTCAATGAGAGCAGCAGTCGTAAGAGGAAAGCGCCGGATACGGCTTGTCAAGCGTGCAAGAAGAGAAAGGCAGGGACATGACAATCACGCACCTCAATTCAGACGAACCTCCCTGTTAATGAGCACAGAAACGATGTACGCATAACATCTTACCTGATGCCAGTTCGGAGTCTACCAGATCTCATGGAAGTGATGTTGGTCGCACCGGTAACGAATTGCCACACGGAAACGAGAAGGCAACAAGGAAAGTCGTCCAGCCTACACCCCGGCAGAAGGTGTCTCGCTTCATCAGTGATCTACTTCCAGAGGCGACCTTGTTAGGCGAATCGAACAACCAGCGACGCGATGTCAATGACATTGGCGCGTGGCATGACGGTGGTGCCAGACACTCAAGTCAAGAACGGGACCCGGACGACGCTTCGGAAGATGAAGAAGGGCAGCCAACTCCATCAACCACTCTCGAACGATATAGCAGCACTGAACACCTGCTTCCACCGGAATCGGACCAGAGAAGTCTTATGGGTATATACTTTGCCCGCATACACCCCTTGTTGCCGCTACTGAATCAAGAGGCATTTGAACATGGCTCTGGTTCGTCTATGGTCGCACTTCGACAGGCTGTTTGCCTAGCAGCATCGAGAGATCCTGCAGCGTCGAGCAGTCTCCAGCTTCGGGAAATCTCTCATATTCTTGCACCAAAAGAGTTCGCTCGCATACTTCGCTCCGAACTGGTCTCCTTGCTGCAATCTGGTTGCAGTCGAGATCGGGCAAGCAGAATCCGCGCATTGGCACTGCTATCGCTCTACGCTGAGGGCGACGAAGGCGCTGAGGAGGCATCCCTTTGCCTCGCACAAGCCATACATCTTGCTCATACAGTGGGTATCCACCTCGGTCGCGCACACGCCGACCGTCAAAGCAAAGACCTGGACAATCTTTTCTGGTCCTTGTGGAGTCTGGATAAATTGAACGCGGCAATGCATGGCAGGCCACAGATGATGAACGAACGAGACGTTGGGTTGAAGCTCGAGGATGCGTACAAATCCAACGAACCGGCTTTCTGCATCTGGCTGAAACTCTCGGAGCTACTGGCAAAGGTTGTTCGACTGTACTCGCCGACCGCTGGCCCAGAGGACACGGAATGGGCGGACAGTCTCGTCAGTTTTGAGGAAGTGGTGGAGGAACATCAGGGCTGGGGCGTTGAACCAGACCTGTTGAGTAGGTTCTATCAAGCCGCAACGCATCGACGTCTTACTGACATGCTGTCCAAGCGTCCCTGGAGATTTACTACCACGCCTTAGCCGTTCTCTCCTGCAGGACACGATCAGTCAAAGACGTGATCCTCTCAGGTCCCTCTCATCTCCGACGGACGGTGTCGGTTACGCAGATCGTGGCGTTGGCGAGCCATGCAACTCATGGTTTGGTCCCTCTACCAATGATACCTTGGGCCGTGTCTCTCTGCTTGTCGGTGAGCTATCAACAGTTCCGAACTAGTAAACAAGCAATCAAGAAGGAGTTGGCCAAAGAGCAACTAGAGCGGTGCGTCACGTTGCTTGAGGGGATGGCCAATGTCTGGTGGTCTGCCAGACAGTCTGCAAAGGTCGGCAGGAAAGTATTGCAGGAAATCGGCAAGATGGTCAGGACACAACCGAACGTGCGCGTCGAGATCTCACGCATGACACCCTCAGAGATCTCAGAGCAATCTCAAAGAATCGAAGCCGCCACTCATGTTTCTCTGAATGCGGAGAACCAGCCATACGACGTTGGAAGCGATATGCTGGATGAACCTAACGCGTTTTTCAGAACAACAGCGTGTTCGATCACATGGACTCGCTGTTCGAGAATTTCATGGACATCAACCTGCCTGCCGATTTCACTCTACCGCTCCTGGGTGAGAAGGAAGAACTCAACAGTGCCAGTGGCAGATACGAGCGTTAGAAACATTGAAGATTACGTTTCCAAATGTGTAGAAGAGTATACCAGATACCGGCACAAACCCGCTGAGAGCTTACTCACAAGACTGCTGCGTGTGCAGCCTACGCAGGGTGATCCAACAGTCGTGCTGTGCGAAACCGGCGTACCAGACAAGGCTACGTGTCGGTATGCGACCCTCAGTCATAAGTGGGACAAGAGTTCAGCCAGTTCGTCTCCTCCTGGGCGATGAACAGAAATTTCTGTAAGGAGGGGTACCCTTTGCGAGCCTACCGAAATTTTCCGAGAAGCCATCTTCATGGCTCTTGCGCCTGGACTGAGATGCCTCTGGATTGACTCGCTGTGCATAATCCAGGATTCCGGCCATGATTGACTGCAAGAAGCCTTGCAAATGCCCACGGCGTACCCGAACCGCTAGGTGACTTTGGCTGCAATATCATCAAATAACCCGGATGGGAAATTGTTTCGTCATCATCATCATCAAGTCCCGTAGCATCACAGCTTTGAAGCGAGTTGAAGTGGTTTCGAACCTGGAGGATACATCTGCACCGACGCCTCCGCGTTCGACCGACGTGTCACTCAGGGGCCGCTCAACAAGAGAGGCCGGTTCTCTCAGGAACAACTCTTGTCCCCCAAAACAATTCGTTACATCTAGGACCAGTTGCGGTGGACGTGCAAATGCATGGACTGACTAGGCTGTGGAGCATTCCCGCATAGAAAACCAAGTGAGTCGTTTGGCGACTCGGACTGCTTCACTGGTATGAAGTACGACCAGGAAATTTCTGATAGGAAAGAGCGCGGCAAGTGGTTAAACCCGTGGTGACTGGACACGATGGAACGATATTCTGTGGAAATAAAACTGACCTATTCGTCTGACAAGCTGGTTGCTGCTGCTGCTATGACGCAAGCTGTCATAGGTGTTGTGGCCCTTGCAAGTCTTAGACCCGTGGAGTACACGGCTGGGTACTGGGCGCCCATGTCCGGTGTTCTGGTTTCTCTACCAGAGGCTCACTCCCACGAGTGTGAATCGTGCGTCCAATCAGTGCAAGCTCTGGTATACCTAAAGAAGTAAGTACTGGGTTCAGATGAGATATTGATCGGACTCCGAACGATATACTTGATTCTGGTCGCCTAGCTGATTCAGCTGATCTCACCAAGTCTGCGCCGAGCTGCGTATCACACGCCATCTTCCTTCCTTCTACACGAGATATACTGGATATGGTAAGTGTTGTCCCATTGGAAGACGATCCTAGAAGATGAAATACATCACCTTGGATATGAAACAAGCCGTCCAGCGCTCAAGAATGCGCTCCGTCGCCTAGCCTCTCCCTTTCTGCTACTGTCAAATTTTCAATCTGCAGTTTGCCTTGCCAAATCAGCCCCAGATCAACCCCAAATCAGCCATAACCTCAGCAATGAATGCGCTCCAGAAACATGATTACTAGACCTTGCGATCTCTGACCTACACGTATTACACCCGTACTGCCACCTCTCCTGCCGCAGGGTCCGCCGCTGCCACCACCATCCTCTTACTACATGGCTATCCTGTTTCTGCCTCCGTCTGATTTCCTATGCTTGACCATCTCCCTTGCATGCACTCACTCTTGACTCCGGACTGTCTCGGATATGGTGGAAGTTCGAAGCCTTTGAACGCACAGGCGTACAACAGCCGCGGGATGGCGGACGACATCGCCGAGATCCTGGCCCACGAAGCAGTTAAGCGTGTAACCATCATCGGCCACGACTGGGGCTCCTATTTAGCGCAGCGAGTCTACCTCTGGCATCCTGAGCTGAGAATCGGTCTGGTGATGCTAAACGTGGCGAACGCGCCACCATTGCCGGCGCCGTTCGACCTACCTGCCATGCTCCCACAGCAAGCGGGCGAGGAGTCCTTCTTCGCGTACTGGGAGCTCTTCACAGCGTCCGACGGAGCCAGGGTGATCGAGGCGCATTTGCACAGTTTCTACGACGTCTTGCATTTAGAGGACCAGGAGCTTTACCGGCGACTCTGGACCACTCGGGGCGCATTTCGCGGCTGGCTTGAAGCGGACAAGCGACTAGAGCCTGCGCAGCTGAGACCGTACGCGCGGGACGAGGGGTTCAAGGCCGGGTTTATCAAGAGGATTGGGCGCGATGGAATGGGGGCGTCATTGCTATGGTATGTAGCATACAAAGACAACGTCACGTACGAGGCGGAGAAGGAGGTCCCGAAGGGGCGAGGTATTGTAGGACTGGCTGTGCTGTACCTTGGGTGTACCGGAGACACAGTGGCCACGCCGGACTCGATCGAGCCGACCAAGCAGGCAGGACTGCTGCCAGCTCTGACGGTCAAGACCATTGAGAGCGGACATTGGTGTATGGTTGAGAAGCCTGCTGAGGTTGGCAAGGTCATTGCGAATCTTGTCCAAGGAGAAAGGGTTGTGACAAGAGATTGGCGGCGTTGCTGCCATGCGATCTGATCCGCCAGTCCCATCTCAATGACTCGCTAGGATCAGATACAGACAGACGGTTAGCTGATGAGTCAACAGCCAAGTGACCTCGATCCAGACAGCAGCGATGGTCGGGACAAAGGTGCCGTGCCAAGAAGAGGCGTCTGTAGCGTCTGTAGCGTCTGTAGCCTGGTAATAGAATAGTTGGAGAGTGACGAATTTCTAGGTCGATGCCAGTAACGGTAGCAACTTGTGAGCAACCTGACAAAGTCTGAGATCTGCAACTAACACCTACAGCCCATCTCGGCTTGGCATACGAACCCGTGTGCACGTATGATACCGGAGCGTACACGGCGCGCGCCAACCGTCGGATATCGTGTGCAGGTGCCCAGTCCCGGCTAGGTGTAGAGGAAAGATGTGAGTAACGAGCGCGTTAGTAACTGTCAATCATCAGGCTCTAATACTTGTGACAGCCCCCAAAGTGGTCGACAAAACGGCCAGAGAGGAATTATTCCGCTCGTGCATATAAGGTTTTGCGTGAGCGTGATCCAAGTCTTGTCTTGTGCCTAGTGACGCACTCTCTAGTCAAAGAGCACGAGCCCGTCTTCTACCCAGCCTGTGCCATGTCGAAAAAGGAGAAACCTTCCGAGTCCGACTGTGGACAACCAGGCTTTGATATGCAACGCAGGTCGGCTAGACTAAGAAAAGAACATCTGCAGAGTGCATCGTCAATCACTGCGTCTCGCGCACTCGCCAGCACCGGGAATGCTCGACACCCTACTACCGGGAAGCTCATGACTATTCAACCACCCTCGACCGAACGTTTACCTCATGGAAGCGCCGAGACACTGGTAAGCCCACGGCCATGACAACTTTGCTGTCACAAACAATGGTCGGCCTTGGCACCGCATCTGAAAACCGACGCTTGCACTTTCAAAGAACCGACGGGGTACCCTGTCCTGTCGTTGGCCCGTCCACAGCATTCCGCCATCGTTCGGCCCAGCCGCTGGGCGCAGGTGCGGAGACAAATCGATGAGAAGCGCCGGCCAGACAGAATTTGGATTTAGGTTCGCCGCGCCGGCCGCCAGCGGACCCACAAGGTCGATTTAATAATGATTATCCAGACGTCCCGTCAGGCGTCTCCTATTTCCGAGCGTCAAATGCGGAATCAGGGACCGGTAATGCTGTTGTGACATGATCCATGAGCGAAGAGGTCATTGCGCTCCCGTTCGCTACAATCTGTGGTGGGATGGTGGGGAGTAAGCTTCGTAAGATCGTAGACTGCCACGTGGAATAGATTACATGCCGAAAGGGCGGTTGACTATGTTGATCTCGACGACGGGCGGACGGGCGCTACGAAAGTCTTGTCAAGATAGAAGGGTTATCGCCTCACTTCGTTCATAGCGGTAGAGAGTGGAAATAGACGACGGAGACCCCGCTTCACTGAGCGTCCCGGTTGGATGCTTCTGTGCCCTTCAAGCGGCTTGGGAGGCCCGGCCGGTAAGCCGAGGAGTTCAAGATGGAAATAACGGATTGACCGTACTCGATGACGAAAGTAATGCAGGTAGGGGAAGGAATCTGCGAAGAGACAAACCCGTAACACCGCGCCGTCGTGACAGGAAAAACAAACGTAAAGAAACATCCACGCTCATCTCCCTGGGCCTGCGGGACCCCTTCCCAGCATGCCCCGTACGCCCGAATTTGCAAAACCCCTACTGCTATCCAAGCCAATGTGTTGATGTCTGATGCTCTTGCCAGTCAATGTTTCTTCATCTTCAGTCACTGTTCCATTGACAGCCATGATGTAACGGTGAAACAGCTCAGTGTTGCCTGTCAAAGTGGGGAATCCTTGAGCGTTCTTGGATGCGCCAGCTCTCACGCCTGCCAGAACCATATCCTGCTCAGTAGTTCCGAAGCTAGATGACGTCGAAGAGGTAGTATTGGCCATGTAGGTTGCACTACCGTTTTGAATTGTAGACAACGCTGCCCCCTGAAAAGTCGGGTACACTGTCTGAATGTCTTCGACTGCTGAGAAGGATTCCAAACCAGTGGGAAAGACGGGCCGCCCAAGTGTTTGTACGTCCTTACCCCGGTGGACATCAGCCTGAATTGTAAAGTTGTCGGCGATTGTGTTATAAACTGAATTGACCCAGAGTGGATAGTGATAACTCTTTGCATAGCCGCTCGATGAGACATCGACGCCGTCTGTATTCTGACTGTTGATTTGGGCGTTTCCAGCGTCTTTGAAGTTGCCATAGTTGGAAAAGGACAGAGTTTGCTGCCAAGAAGCTTGTTTTGTGCCCTTGGAGGTATGGATCGTAGAGGTAAAGGAGAGCTGTCGCTGAGCAATGACTTCGTAGACAAGAGTCTCGTTGGTGCCGTTGACCCCTGTACCAACTGTGGAGGACACTTGAAAGGCAGGAGGGGGTGTATGCTGGGTTGGTCCGGTACCTGTAGTGATGTGGTTCGCTTCGTCAAGCCATACAAAAACCTGGTGCATATGGGTCAGTTGTGCAAGACTGATACGACGATGCATTGCATACTTTGCCAGTTACGAGCCAGTAGCTGCCTGTGATTTCAGACAAGGCAACATTGCCTTTACCGTCATCGTTGAGGCCAGAGACACGGACTGTGAAGTTGTGTTCCTTCCCATCGCAAAGTAAGGGTAGCCAGGGGTTATGTCAATCTCATCCTCTCTTAAGTCAAAAGCATCTATTCCAACAACAGGGCGCCAAAGTCCAGGAACGATACCTCCAGTGAAGATGACAGGGAACGGCCAGGCCACACCAGCAAGGTTGCCGTCGATGAGGAGTTGCACTTCGCGGAAGGGTGAATATCCATACAGTTCACCTGTTTGAGGGAAGGTTTCAGTGTTGCTTGACAAGACGTTGCTCCACCAGAACTATAACGTATTAGTCAAGGAGATGTTGCATGGTATCAGTTGCAGCATGGCTGTACCTCTTCGGCGCTTTGTCCTGTTGCAGAAATTGCAAACACCGAACGTATGGTGTTCCTTGGCAGGGTGACAAGATTAGAAGCTAAGCCAGGAGGCACAGTAAAGACGCTAGCAGCATCTGCCGCAGACTGCCGGGCCGATACGGGCAGTATGAGGTCCGCTGGCGTGATCGAGTCCCCGGCTGTGAAGAAAGATGCTGTTAGCGTGACATTGAACGCAGCCGTGTAGGTATTGTCGATCAAGTTGCCAAGGTCAAAAATGACCTTTTGTGATGTTTTGAACAATGACAAATAATTTGTCATATCCTACGTTGAAAGATCAACATGGCGGCCAGTGAGAGCCTAGACATGCTGCGTAACACACCTTGAGGTAAGTCCATCTTATCCCACTGGCGGTCGGCTCAGCAGTGGTGGTGCGAAAGACTTCAACATCTCCAAAGTATAAAATTCCCAAGCGGTCGAACTGTCGACCTGCCGAAGTAACGGTCAAGTTCCATGTGACTCGGTTGAAGGAACATGACGGTGGGTTGTAGGTGCCTTCCCAAGTCAATACAACTTTTGGTATTCTTGAATGAGCGCAACTTACCGACATAGGGTTCTCCGTAGGAATATGCAAAGCTGTGGACCACGAGGGTCTCCTGACACTCAGGTCTGTTGCTGTTGACAATGGCGACGGTGGCATTTGTTGAACCATCGGTAATCTCAAGCGCTCCGCTAGGACCTTCCGTCAGGACTGGTGGATAGGCCTGCAGCACCTCCAGTAAGGGAGCTGTCGCAGCTGCAGCGTACTTCGCCAGTAATGCCGTTGGGGTGGCTGCAGACGTGGTGTAAGGTGTGAGAAACGGATAACAGATGTTGGTTAAGAAACCTAGGATTGGGATAATCGCGCAGTAAGCTACGATCCGGACACACATGGACGGGGTCGCTCCGAACACGGCTTTCGACTTGCAGGTTCCGCCCTCCTCATCATTGGTGCCACGGGAGCTTTGTCGGCTCCTACGTGTGGCACAGTGTGGACTTTTGTCGACCCACATGCCGTTCTGCATCGTCATCCCGAGTTGGTAGGTCATTGGTTCAGAGGGCAGGCGCAAGTCAGCAACCCCTCAACACACTTTCCTGGTCATCTACAGCCTCGGCGTCAACTACTACGAACGGAGCTCGCGGCTCGACGATCCCTCGCCCGAAGCTGCGCAGCAGCGCAATACTGCCTGAAAAGCAATTAATTAACATGATCTTGGAGGCCGATTGCATGCAGTGAGAATGACAGCAAAAACAGTTTAGGAAGTGCACCAAAGGAATTTGCCGAGAAAGCATACCTTGTGTGTTTCAGGCACGCACTTCGTTTGGGCCCTCCTGATGGCTTCTCCAAAAACGAGCAACAGCCCTCTCTGCAATCAAGGAGTCCTCGAACCTGCGGATGTAGTAGTTGAAGATGGCGAACTCGTCCTTGGTCAGAATGTAGTCGTCCGGCTGTGCTTGAATGCGGCCCCAGACTTCGGCAAGTCGCGCCTCGAGATAATCAGCAACGGCGGGATCGAGGTCCCCTTCTGTGTTCCTGGCTATGTCGAGTGCTCGCTGAATCGTGAGGACACCAACACCGTCGATGACTGTAGGAGTGTTACCACCCATGTTGTGAGGATGCGGTGCGAAGCGCGTGCTCTGATATGTGGTAGAGAACTGCGAGGGGAAGTATGGAGAGAAGGTGACTTGAGAAGACATGAGGCCGACTTCGTATATGAGATTGATCAAAATGACCGGTACACGAGTAATTGTGTCGGTGTCGGTGTGGTGTCGGTGACTAGGTAGGCTGATGGGGACAATCAAGCAGGCAAGCGGGTAGAGTGATGCCACGTGCACAATTGCGAGTGATGAGGCTTGCTTACCTGGTGTGCCCAGGCCTGTTATATGTGGTGCGATGTCACCCCGACTTCAGCGTTTCAACTGCTTCTCTTCTGGCTTCTTTTCTGGCGCAAGACAGTTTAGCAAGGGTCCTGCCCGACGAGCCACGACGCAGGCCAAGCAGCAGCGGAAGCCAAGCTTCACTCGTGCTAGGGTACAAGTTAGACCACCACAGACACAGAGCCAAACGAATTACGAGTTGCGATGGGGGTTTGCAAACAACGGCGAGCCCGGAGACCTTGAGATCCACTCCTCTCGGGCGATTGAGTGCACACAGACCGAGAATCAAGCAGCGCGCGTTTGTTCGTGACACGTCGGTGATGGGAACGTCCCACCTGCCAGCATGGGAGCCGAAACGCCTTTTGACTTACGGCTGGCGAACCTAGGCGCCACAGACACACGCTCGCGGCGACAGCACTAACGCAGCTGAGGTAGGGGCCGTAATATCGTCCCGGGATGCAGACGTGCGGTATCATCCTGCAGAAGTGGGAGTGCGGTGGGTTGCACGCCTTGTCGCAGCGAACTGCTGCGCTATCTGCTATCTGCCTAATCCGAATGCGTGTAGTACAGGCCGGGCGGGGCAGGCGTTTAGGTTGGGGTGAGCCGAGCGTTAGCCGCGAGCCTTGTTGTCCACACATGTACGCATTGACACTCATGGCACATCCCTAGCAACCTGACAACCTTCCACGGCTCATGTCGTCTCACATCTGGACGTCAGTCCGCCTACTGCCTAACCGATACTGACACGGATGGGCCAGGTCCTTGCCGTTTGCTGACTCTTGTGCCGGCCGCTCGCATACAGCCTGAAGGCGATACCAGCCAAGGTCGTAGTCATGTTACAGCAGCGCCAATCCTGGGGGACCGCTGTGCCTCTGGAGTTCTGGGGCTTTGCGTCACTAATCCATTGACGTGCGAACGAGATGGGCGCGGTGACCGACACGTCCTGAAGCAAGCTCATCCTGCTTGACGGCGACGCAATGCTGCCTTGGAAACTGGCCTTCTTCCAGATTCCGCGCGCGCGAGCGCAAGAGGAATGGCACCGTTTCCTGCCCTTTCTCGATTGGTTGCCTGTGCACAGCTGCGGGAACAAACCGAATAGTCAGAGCATTGCTCCTCCTTCATCGTCTCGACGGTTGTGGGGCTTTTATGCTCCTCCACATTGTCAATGTGGGACGTTCATTGTGTGCTCTATCCGCACTGCCATGCGGTGTCTAACTATTGTAATGGCGCCGATGGTAGATCGTCCGCCCTAGAAAACGTTTGGATCCGCTTTGGAAGCGACAGTCCCAGCGCAACGTACACGACGCCATGGCCGAAGTTTCGTAAACAGCATTGATCCCACTGTCCGGCCCTTCGGAGAGGCTCAAGTTGTAATATCTACGAACCGACCAAACGGTTGAAGACAAGCCAGGGGCCGTCTTCACGCTGCTGTGTCGGCTCCTTGGCAGCGGGTTACCTGCATGTGAAGGCCACCACTCCAAAGTAAGAAACATTTCCCGACCTAGTTTACCATGTACGTGATGTGATGAGCGACGGCTTGCGCTCGCGATTGCATAAGTTTCCATCCGAGCGCGTCCCGTCCCTCTTCGGCTCACAGGGAGTATCTCGGATCTAGTGGGCCAGGAACCCGACGGTTGCTTGCAGATGAAGGTGTTTTAGCGAAGGCAGGGTCCGCAAGTGTGACACTTTTCGATGTGGACCGCGTGTTTGAGCAAGTTTTGGTTGTTGACTTTTACCAAACGGCTCAGACTAAACCCGTGGGTTTTTCCATCCATTCAACGCCACCTGTGAATCTTCCTGCAAACCTTCTTTCTGGAGGTAGCCCGCGCGGCTGCTCTCCCGAACGCTACTCCTGCAGTCACTAAGTTATTCCCGCACTGTGATGTACGTGCTATCTTCTCGCCTCAAGCTAGCTAGCCGAACTAAGCATGGAAGTTGACGCTCTGCGGCCTGCAAATGGACAAGAACTCGGATCGTGGCCTGTGGCTGCATCGCAGCAAATGCAGTGATCGCTCAAGTGCCGCGTTGACCGCCTTTCGGCCATGCCGATTGATATACCTAGTTGATAGTACGAGTATATACGTATAGCGGTAGCAACCTGTGTAACGGGTGGCGTGAATATGAGCTGCTCGCCAAGAGTCAAGCTGAGTTGAGCGGAACCTTTCATGTTCACGCTTTCAGGACGCCACCACGGCGGCACCGTGGTATCCCGTATGCCATATATAGCCATTGTCAACGTCCTCACGTGTTGCCGATACCACAGTTGCGCCGTGAGCAGACGAGCACGTTATTTCGCTTCAGCCGGCGCTTTGTCAGTTGGAGCCTTGGAAGAGGAGGAGGAGGAGGAGGAGGAGGAGGAGGAGGAGGAGAGGAGTTGAACAGGCAATCAGGGTCGGCCGGCTCGGTTGATTCCGATCCCGATTCGCCGATGATGATTTTCTGTGTCAGGTCAGGGCAATGATTCCAGGAGTATAACCAAGTCAACAATGAGCTTATAACACCAATATACCTAGTGCCGGTGGTATCTCATAGCGACTATCTGACGAACGTCACAATGGAGTTCCTGCAGCCTGTCCGGCAGAAATTGGCAACAGTCTGGCTACAAAACGGAGCGTCTTCACGGAGGCTACAGAGGCAACCATCAAGTTGGACCGGAGCTTTGATCCGGCAAAACAGGACGTACCGTCTTCCACCGCGATGGATGAACGCACGAAAGCGCCTTCCTGAGCAGACATCTTCCCTCGGGCGCATCCGCACCATGCGATGGAACAGCTCCAAGTCTCACCCAAACCCTACGCAGAATCTGGGTAGCCCCGAGCCCCAAACACTATCAGCGCGCATGAAGAAGCTCTCCCGAGAGTACGGCTGGTCAGCCATGGGAGTGTACCTCTTACTCTCAGCGCTGGACTTTCCATTCTGCTTCGCAGCAGTTCGAGCGCTCGGAGTAGACCGCATCAGTCATTGGGAACACGTCGTTGTTGAAGGGTTCTGGAAGATCGTCGAAGTCCCGTTCCCAAATGCCCGCAAAAACAAAAAAGTCGTGGAGGATGCGGTTGTGGACGCTGGCGTACTTGATCCGGATGTCAGAGAAGGAGGAGTTGGCTGGGGCGTTGAAGCGGCCGAAAAGGCGAATAAGAGCGACAACGCCAGTGGGTCAAGAGCATACATATACGGGAAGGTCGGGATACTGACGACAGATTGTAGGTATCTGGACTCAACTGGCACTTGCATACGCCATCCACAAGTCCTTCATCTTTGTCCGGGTTCCGTTGACCGCTGCTGTGACGCCAAAAGTGGTCAAGACATTAAGGAGCTGGGGCTGGGATATCGGCAAGCGGAAACCAAAAGTCAAAGGCAACTCCAAGAAGGACGATTAAAGCAAGGCATGAGCCTTCTGTACAATATCGGAACGCGACGAGGGTTATTGACTCCCCTCTCGCTTCTGCCTCTTAACTTGTATGTCATGTATAAACAGAATACACCGACCTTCGAAATGAGGGTGGACATCATGAATGTACCTTTCTTTTACCAGATTCTTGCTGGATTTTCAATTTTCACAAATACCCCTGCACTGCACCCTTCCAATTGCGCGTTGGCTCGCTTGCGAACCGAAGAACCAAGCTCCTCAGAACAATCTGTCCTGGTGCATATATCCGCGAAGCCCAACCAACATGCAACTGCCGCTCAGCTTCTCTACAGCTGCTACGAGATCAGACAGGTTAGTTTTAGTGTAAAATGGACAGCGACAATCTGACGCACATATTCGGAGAAGCCCACGTCCGAAGCGTGCGTTGTAGACTGCTGATTGGAATTACAGACAGCGAAGACCACAGGAACAACAACAACAAGGCGCGTTAGTTTCTGCATGAATTGTGGAGAGCTTTTGATGCGGAAAGTTTGATTCAAGAAGAGAAACAACAGCAATCAAATGAAAAGATGATCGTTTGGGCTACCGCATCCTATGGTATGATCTCAGCCGCGCCAGCGACAGTCCACGTAATAACGGTTGTCGATACAAGCTGTTTTGCACTATCCCAAATACCAGTTTTGCGACCTTCACATCGCTCGTCTCTTTGGCCACCCACCTGTTTTGCACACCTGCCTCATCACATGTTTGCTGTACAGCTACAGCAAACGAACTCAAAACGCACCGCACGCGTGTATACATCATGGACAAGCTCAGCCGTCCATAGAGATCACTACACCTCCCGATCACGACCATCATGACCGATGCACGACATTTCAACGCAGCGAGCTCAACCATCATGCTCTTAGAATCGCTGCGAAGCTTTTCTGCGACGGAGTTGACCCCGCTTGGCACAGAACAAGCCGAAGTGGGTGATTTTGGTACAGTTGGAAGTGGGATAGCTGCAGCTCATGCACCGCGTTTCATTCATGCATGTGTAGAGTATATGAATATGCTGGGGAGTCCTCATATTGGGTGAATGTCGTGATAGCGGTATAGAGACTAGCCCCCGGAAGCGGTAAGGCGTGCACTGTCGCCGCATGACGTTTCCAGAACGCCTGGACTTCGATCACCAACACGCGACACAAAACCTCGAGCCGTCAACAACATCACACTCCCTACCCTCCGGCGCCTACGACGACACATTGAACATTGTTTGCTTACACATCTACTGCATCGTACGCAAAAGAGTGTCTTGTCGCACTGCCCGCCTTGCCTCGTCGCTTCCCGACTCTCGGCAAAAGCCTGCGCTGCCTCGCTCCACCCCACGTTACTCCGCCTGCATACCGCATTCGCACATCCCTCCTCGTCATATAGCCAAAACACACCCAACAACACATCATGGGCCAGACATTGTCCGAGCCTGTCGTCGACAAGGTGTGTATCCACCCTGTCCGCGCTCGCTGCTCTCCACTGGGCACAGCCTTGTGCACACGTATGCGGCGTGAAAACTCAATCCGTCTTTGGCGCTTACCTGGTAGACTCGACAAACTGGAACGCCTTGGCTAATCTCCGCGTCTGCTAGAAATCCTCCGACGGACAAGATGATCGAATCGCCTACGGAGTCTCTTGCATGCAAGGATGGCGCATCAGCATGGAGGACGCGCACGCCTGCGTGCTTGACCTGCAACCGCTCGAAGGCGACGAGGAACTCAAGCCTGCCTCCTCAGACATCCGCATCAGTTTCTTCGGAGTTTACGACGGACATGGAGGAGACAAGGTAGCCCTGTACACGGGCGAGCACCTACACAAGATCATCGCAAAACAGGAGGCTTTCAAGAACGGCAACTTCGAACAGGCGCTGAAGGACGGCTTTTTGGCCATAGACAGGTCAATCCTCAGTGGTGCGTCATGACAGAAACCGTTGGAGTGTGCGAACCGCACGCAGCACAGAAGGCTGACTCGCATTTCGGTGCTTAGATCCGAGATACGAGGACGAGGTATCTGGTTGCACATCCTCCGTTGGCATCATCACCAAAGACAAGATCTACTGCGTATGTCGAGGCTGCAAGCGAAAATCGACCACAGCTGACGGAACAGGGAAATGCCGGTGACTCGAGAACAGTGCTGGGTGTAAAGGGCAGAGCAAAGCCTCTGTCATTCGACCACAAGCCGCAGAACGAGGGTGGGACGATGGATCATAAGCCTCCTGGCCCGTACAAGCTGACACAATGCAGGCGAGAAGGCAAGAATATGCGCCGCCGGTGGATTTGTTGATTTTGGCCGTGTGAACGGCAACCTGGCTCTTTCTCGAGCCATTGGAGACTTCGAGTTCAAGAAAAGCGCAGATCTTCCACCGGAGCAACAGATCGTCACCGCTTTCCCTGACGTCACTGTTCATGACTTGTCCGACGACGATGAGTTTTTGGTCGTTGCCTGTGACGGTGCGCATTTGCTCCACTTGCGCAACAGAAGTCGTTGTATGCTGATTGATCTGCAGGCATCTGGGACTGCCAATCCTCTCAAGCCGTTGTCGAGTTCGTACGCCGCGGAATCGCCTCCAAGCAGCCTCTCCACGCCATTTGCGAGAACATGATGGACAACTGCCTCGCCAGTAATAGCGAGACTGGCGGTGTCGGTTGCGACAACATGACCATGATTGTGATTGCGCTGCTGAACGGAAAGACAAAGGAGGAGTGGTACGACATGATTGCGGACAGGGTTGCACAGGGAGACGGGCCCTGCGCTCCACCCGAGTACGGCAAGTCTTGAACATTCCCCAAATCCTCGTAGCGCCTACCTATAGCATGCTGGATACCCTATGAGAACTCCTTCGTTTTTTGTTACTCGCCCCTCTTTGCGTGCTAGTAACGCTCCTTGTTCCCCTTCAAAGCAACGCATATCTGATACTCTTTTCTTGCCCGTGAACAGCGGAATTTAGGGGTCCCGGCATCCACCACCGATTCGAAGACTCACACGATTATGATATGGACCAGCGCACGCGCATGCTTGGAGGTCGGTCTGGTCGCATTATCTTGTTGGGCGACGGCTCAGAGGTCCTTACAAATTCGGCAGAAGACCACGACCAGGACGCCGACATGTTTGACGCGAGCGATGAGGAGGAAAAGGATTTGGAGAGTCAGGTGCAGAAGGGCCAGATATCTGCAACGGCAGGCGACAGGAACTCGAGGGAAGAGACGCCAGGTCCCGCAGAGCACACGGATGTGAAGCAGGAGGCAAAGGACAAGGCAAATGAGGGAACGGGTGACACGCACGATGAGCCTAAGATGAGCGTTCCGGTTGACAACGTTTCGGATGAGGCGAACAAGGGGCTGGCGGAGAAGGAGTTCTCCGAGTCAAAGTAGAGCGTTGCTTGGGCCATTGGCCGGCGTCTTCTTCACGCAAAGGAGAAGTACATGAGACGCTTCGCGAATATGCGCGATAATGCAAGCGACGACACAAAGCTCGGATTCTCCTTTCATGTTCTCGAACGCAATACCACACGACCTGGTCATTCCCGAAGATTGACTGTACTGTGTTGTGCAGTGCAGTGCAGCGATGGTCGTGTACGTGTACGTGTACGTGTACGTGTACGTGTACATGTACATTCTTCGCTCTATTGATCTGATTGCATTGCATTGAATTGCATTGCATCTAAAGATGAGACTGTACGGGAGGTGCACTCGTCGCAGCCAATCAGGCTGGTTGAGCGTGATGATGATCAACGTGACGGGAGCGCGGATGTACCGTATGACATGTGGTTTCTCGCTTTCTTGGTTTCTTGGTTTCGAGCTTCAATTCCCCGACCCTGATTTATCACATCATTATTCTCGCGTTCAAAAGGTCCGGGTCTCGAGCGGGAAAATCCGCTGTCCGCCCCGCCAAAATCGCGTTTTTAGCCCGGTTGATGCCTATTTTCATTGTTTTTCAAGATATAGCCCTTTAACTATAGAGTAATACCTTCCAAATATAGTATCTCTAAGCTCTTTTAACGTTAGCGAGTAAATCTACCGAGTTATATAAGTTTTATAGCCTTCTATAATATATAAGTATTTAATATAGTTACTATAAGTTATAACTAATTAAAATAACTATTTACTAGTAATTACTATAGCTCCCTTTACTCCTTATAATAAGGTATAATTATAAGAGTATTTTAAGGACGACTAGTTTAAAAGAAGTTAAATTATAGCGTTATTTAAAAGTAAAGACTTAAAGATAATATTTTATTATAAGAAGGAAAACTTTAATATATATAAAAGTATTATAAGACTTTTAGTTACGTTATTAAAGAGTAAAAGACTACTAGTTATTACTTTAAAGATAAAGGATTATATTATATAGTTACTCTTTAAAAAGAATAATATAAAGTAAAATACTTATTAAGATAAGTTAATATAAGAGTTAACTATACGTTTTAACGTCTAAATATTAAGGCTTATAATATCTCGTACGCTTATAAAACTAGACTCTACTAATAAGATATAGTAACGTATAACTACTTAGCGTAATTTAGTTTAGCGCGCTATTTTTGATAAGTAGCTATAGAGTATAAAGGAAAACTAATTAGTATATATAAATAAGAGTAATAATAGCAAAAAAACGCTATATAAGTATAATAACTAATTACTAAGAAGTTAACTATATATTAATACTAAAACTCTAAAGTATATTACTTAGTATTTAATCTTATTAGCGCTTACTATTAATAGCTACTTAGAGGGTACTACTCTAGTTATTAAAGGCTTTATTATAGCCGAGATATTCCTTTACTAGTTAAAGTAATATATATTATTATAGTTATAAGGATTTAGAAAGTAAATAGTAATAAATAATTATAAAACTTATTAGCTAGTAAAAGTAAAGGTACTTTATAGTTAGTTTAGCGTTAAAGTAAAGTTTTTACTACTTTACTTATTAAACTATAACTCTATTAAGTTAACTTTTTATTTATTAAAGTAGTAGTTATAGCGTAATTAAGCGCTATATTTAATTTATAATAAAGAGTATTATAAAGAGTAATTTAAAAGGTTTCTTAAGGACGCTTATAATTACTTTTAAAAGGACGAGAAAATAGACTTTAAAGAGTTATTTAAAAAGAGTTATATACGAGTTTAAGATTACTATTAAAACGCTATAAAATATTACGTACTATTAACTTATCTTTCGACTCGTCTTATCTTCGTTCTTAAATATTACGTATTACTAACTTATCCTTCGACTTATCTTTCGACTTATTTTATCCTTATTTTCGTCCTTATTTTCGTCTTTAAATATTATATACTACTACCTCGTCCTTATTTTCTTTCTTATTACTATTACTATCTTAGTTACTAGTACTATTTAAAGCCTTCTTATTACTACTAGCGCTACTATTACTACTTATAGAAATATAGTAACTTAAGCTCTATATATAAACTAGTAAGTAATTAAGAATAATACGACGAATACTATATTCCTTAATAATTTCCTTTAGCTTATTATCTTAGTTTCTCCTTATTAACTTTAAGGTCTAGAAACCTTCTTTTAGTAAGTTATAAAAGTCCTTTAGCTTTTACTATATAATTAAAGTAACTTATAATATTAACTAGTTAAAGAAAAGTTATAGTTATAAAGGATTTATAGTAGTAACTAGTAGAGAGTTACTTACTAAAGGTTCTAAGTAGTATAAAAGTATTATTAGCTAACTAAAAGGGTCTACTAAAAAGAGGATTAAGGACTTAATTAAAGTACTTATTAATGTAGTTACTAGCTACTCTATTTAGTAATATTATATATAACTAATAGACTATTATTTTATAACTACTACTATTAATACTTTTACTTACCTTTTATAGTCTTATTAAGTATTTATTTATAGTCCTTTAGGATATTTATAATAATAGTCTTTAAAGGCTTCTTTATTATATTACTTATACTATTATTAATTACTCTTTTCTAGTAGCTACCTATTTATAATAAGATAATAAAGTACTTATCTTAACTAGTAAATAAATTAAGATAATAGAAATAAGCTATAGTATAAGGCTAGTAGCGATACTAGTTATTATTATAGTTATAATACTTTTAAATTTCCTCTTAAAAAGAGCCTTACTTACTATAGTATTACTTTAACTACTTCTTCGATTTCTTATTAACTTTCTTTCTTTTCTTTTACTTTTCCTTACGCTATTAATTTAGTTATATTAGAGGAGTATTAAAAGAAGTAATAAAGTTACTAAAAGATAGCTAAGGTAACTAAGGTAACTAAAGTAATTAAAGTAATAAGACTAATACTAGAGTTAATACTAGTTTTAAAAGTAATTTATTTAACTAGAAAGAATAAATATTTACTATTATAATAAAATAAGCTTTATATTTAATAGCTTTATTAAATTATATATAGCTAATAATATTCTATTATCCTTCTTAGTTATTTAGCGCGTTAATAGTATTTATTATAGTACTTAAAGGATATATAACTACTACTAAGGTAATAATAGTTATATATTTATAATAGTAAAAGAGTTTAAGTTCTATTTTATTAAGTAAAGTAATATCCTTTATAATAATAGTATTAGTACGCTTATACTAGTTTATTTAAAGGTTCTTAAAAGTAGTATTTAATACGCTATTAATATAGAAGATAAGTCGGTAATTATAGTAAGTCTTAAACTTTATCTTTATAAGTATAATTAGCTTATAATAAGGCTAAGGGGTCCTTTAAAGTAATACTAAAGTCGTTTAAGTCTTACTTATATTACTATCTTTTAAGTAAAAGGCGTATATTACGAAATCCTAATAAGTAAATTAGTATATTATAGTACTAATTTACTCTCTAGTACTTAATTTACTAATCCTTATATCTTAGATTTATGTATTAAATCTACGATATATACTTCGATCTATAGTATCTATAGTTTCTAGTATAACTATTAATATTACTTATAATAATTCTAATAAGATACTTAATATAATCCTAAGGTACGAGTCCTCTAGTTTTATTAAGATTTCTAGTAAGATTACAAAGTATAAACTTAGTAAGTATACTATTACTATAGTTACTACTAGATCTTTCGTACTATACGTATAAATTAGTATAAGTATAAGAAATAATGTAGTCGTATTATATACTATTATAAAAATACTTTATTTACTTAAGTTCCTTACTAAGCTTATTTAGCTAGGCTCTTACTTATATATTTATTATATTAAAAGTCTTCTTAATCGCGCTTTATAACGCGCTATTAAGTAGTTTATCTTCTAAAACTCTTTTATCTTAACTAACTATAAGTACTAATATCTCCTCGTTTTCTTTACTATATATATTATAGTATTATATATATAAGTTACTTACGTTTTTAATTACGCGAGTAACTTTAAGTTTAATATTCTTCTAGAGTCTACTTAAAGACGTAACTTAGTAAAAGAATACCTTTTCGCTAATTCTATTTATCTTTACCTTAATAGCCTTTAATATAAATATAATAAGAAATAATAACTTATTACTTATAAGTATAAATAGTATATATAAACTAATACGCTAGCGCTTAGGGCTCTTATTACTAGTATTTATAGTATTACTAACTTAAGTAGTAGCTATAAGGAGTAATAACTAAAAGGATATAATAACTATAGTAAGTAATAATAATTATTAAATATTTCTATTAATACCTTTATTATTACTACGAAGTTTTAAACTAGATATATCTATAATATATTAAATTATATTAAAAAGGAATAAGGGTATAGTTTACTTTCTTCGCTAAAGTTTAGTTTAATAAGGTTATTACTAAAGGTATAACGTTATTAAGAAGCGACGTATTACTTAATCTTATTATTAACTACGCTAAGTTATTTGCGCGCCTAATATATTATAATAGTAAGGATATACTTATAGCGAAGAGGCTTATTCTTACGTTATTATATATCTTAGTATTTATCGTATATATACTATATAGTCTTACTACTTAGTATTTTCTACTTTAGCTCGTACGTTATATTAGTTTCTAGTATACTAGTTATTTATAAGTTAATAATATACTTTATAGTTACTACTAAATAAAATAGTATATATAGTATTATATCCTAGAAGAATTTACTAGTATCCTCCTAGCTTATAAGGCTATAATATCTATAGTAGACCTTACCTATAATCTTAATAAATATTTTACTTAGGAAACGTTTCGCTTATTTAGTTATTTAATACTCGGCGTAATAATATTAGTATAAGTATTATAATAATACTTCGTTACTATTTCGATAAAAGAAAGTTCTTATCTTTCCTTTCTTATATATTTATTACTTAAAGTAATTAGTATCGTAAGACGTATATTTACTAGTAGTATTTCGATTAATATAAGCGTTTATTTCTTTATAAGTAATAGTAAAGTAGTTATTACGAGCCGTTCTTATAGATTTACGTATCTAAATTTACGTTAGTACTTTAAGGATAGTTAAGAATATTATATATTCTAAAAACTATAACCCTATATAGGGCGCGTAGTACTTCCGTCCTTAAGTTAACTTCTTACTTAATAGACTAGACGTCTCTTTATATATCTTAAATAAGTTTATCCGTCTAGTATTCGTTTTAAAATACTAGGTAAAATCTAGGGTATATTATCTCTTAAAAGAAAGTATAACCCTCGAAGTAAAAACAAATATAATATAAAGTTTAACTACTTTATAAACTCGAAATATAGTTAAAAGTAATAGTAACTTACTTCGACTAATAATCTATTTAAGGTCTTTTCTTCCTTAATAAAAGAGTACTAAAGGTTATATTATTTATATTTCCTAGCGCTCTTTTAGTTCTTAGTAGCCTTACTTAATACTATAAGATACTCGAATAAGACTTAAGTAGTTAAAATTATAAATAAACGTAACTTTTATTTAAACTAAGTTATAGTTAATACTATCTAATTCTTAGGATAACTTAGTAGTATTATAATATATAAGAGAGATCTAATAATATATACTAAAGATAAACGACGTATTAAATAAATAGTTAGTAAAGTTTTACTAAGGTATTAAGATATAATATAATAAAACGAACGCGTTAATATAGTTAAGTTAAATAAAAAGAAGGAGAAAGTTTTATATATATAAACGCGTCTTAATACTTCCTTTAGCGATTCGTAGTAGTTTAAGTCGTTTATATAACTCTTAGTAACTATACTAATAGTAGCCTTAGTAACTTCTTTAAGACTTACCCTATTAGTAATTTTAGTAGTACTCCTAGTAGTAATCCTAGTAGTAATTCTAGTAGACTCTCTAGCGACTTTTTAAGAATCGCCCTATTAGTAATTCTAGTAGTAATCTTAGTAGTACTCTTAGTAGACTTTCTAGCGACTTTTTAAGAGTTACTCTATTAGTAGTCCTAGTAGTAATCTTAGTAATACTCCTAGTAGACTCTCTAGTAGCTTTCTAAGAGTCGCCTTATTAGTAATCCTAGTAGTTAATATTAATAAAGTAATATTACCTTTTCGACTATTATTTAGTTATAATACTTATTTATATAGTAAAACTTATATAATTACCTTAGTTAAGTTACTATAGTTATTACCGTTAAAGTAAGTATTATAGTAAGTATAAGTTAATATACCTTAAAATAAGTAGTTTAATAAACTATTTTATATAAAGAGACTATAAGTACTATACGCTTTATAGTTATATTCGTAAGTACTACTACCTTAAAGGTAATAGATAATTATAATAAAAGGTAGTTTAAGACTTACTCTTTATTAGTATTATATATTAAGAATATACTTAAAACTTACTATATAAAACTTTAAACTCTTTCCTTATAAATATCGAATTAAAATAAGTCTCTCTTAATTACTTTAATTGTTAATTATAGCGGGCTTCTTATCTTCTTAATTTAATTTAATATAATTCGAGGCGCTATTTAACTCTTACTTTATAGTTAGTAATTCGACTAAGTATAATAAGAGTAGATCCTCTAGGGCGTAATAATACTCTATTACTTTTACTCTAACTCTTATAATCTTATACGTAAAGCTAATAGCCTTAAACGAATTACTCTTAAGCGTAACTTATATAAGCTTTATAGTTAAGATATAGTAGTATTTTCTCTTATTATTTCTACTCTTTATTTCTACGCTTTTAGTTTTAGCTTTATTTTTATTTTTATTACTAGCGCTACTAGTAACTAGGCTAGTTATAGCGCGACTTATATTAAAAGTTAATTTAGCGTTATTATAAGTAACTTTACGCTCGTAGCTACGTTACTTAAAGTTTACGTTAATTTAATATATTAACTTCTAAAACGACTCTTTTCTATTATTTATTTATATAAATTATATAATATCGCGGAATTAGTATATTATATTATATTACTTTAAGACTATAGTAAAAATCTTAACTTTAACGTAGTTTTATATTTCGATTATTATAAAACTCTTTCTAGTAAGATATAATACTACGAAGATTTTCTTAGTAAAAGTATAAAAGTTATAGTATTTCTAGTTACTTAGCTATAGGTCCTATTTAATTATTTACGTAACTAATCGACTACTATTTTTGCTAGTATTTTTTAACTTATAAGTTAAAGCTATAGTCGCATTAGGGGGTATCTTTATAAGAGTATACGTAAGTATTAAGTAGAGGCTTAGTTAGTCTTCTTTAACTTATAAGGCCTTTAGGATTAGCTATATATACTATCTAGTTACTACTTATATATTCCTCTCGTTTAAATAGTAAATATTCCTCGATATCTTATTCGTATTCTTTATACCTTTATAATTTAATTATCTTATTAGCTTCGTAGAAGATAGTCCTTATAGGCTACGCTAGCGTATATAGAAACTACTATTAGTACTTTACTTTAACCTTATTAATAATATAAACTTAACTTTCTATTTACTTACGTAAAAGGCTTCTCTTATTATATTAATTAGTAGTTTAATACTAGTAATTTCTATAGAGTAGTACTCTTTTCCTTTTCCTTTATTATATTATATATATAGTTAAGTAATAAAGTAAAGTATAATTATAGTAAGTATTATAAGATAATAGCTACCTAGTCTAAATAGATAGTTATATAACTTATTAAACTAAGTAGGGAATCTCTTTATCTCCTAGCTACTATTATAAATAACTTAATTAATTAATAAGTTATAGTTAGTTTTACTATATATTTAGTTATAATTAAGTACTTAGTTTAACTAGTTATAAGCCCGGGTTTATAATAGCTTATCGCTTAATTAAGTATAGTATATTTTATACTTAAAAGGGCTATAATAAGTAGTAAGACTAGTATAATTAATACTTATATTAAAAGGGCTACTATAAGTAGTAAGACTAATATAATTCCTATATATAAAAGGCTACTAAAAGTAGTAAGACTACTTATAGAAGTATACTAGTACTTAGAAGGACTATAAGGTAGTAAGACTAAGTACTATAAGGTATAGTAACTAAAAGGGCTATAATAAGTAATAAGACTAGTTATACTAAGTAAAGCTCTTTACTACTATAAGCTTACTAAGTATTATAAAGTCTACTTTACTTTTATAAATACTAAAGTCTACTAACTTATTACCTTCCCTTTCGCGCTAATTCGATTTTACTATACTATTTTAATCTATATAAACGACTATAATAAACTTAATAGATAAATTCTTTAGTAAGAAGAGGCTCGTTTTTATTCTTATAAGAAGGAATTCGGAAAGATAGTTTATACTTATAAGAGAGTAGTTAATAGGAGAGAATATTTAGTTTATTATTAAGAATAAATTAAAAGAAAAGGAAGGTATATAAATAATAACCTTATCTTTAACTCTAAGGGAAGAGTCTATAATAATTATATAGCTTTTTACCTTCTTATTTTATATTTAAGCTAATATAAAAGTTAAATACTAAATTACTATTTATATTAGTAAGGATAACTAAGACTAAATTAAGGACCTAGATATAACTATAGCTAAATAAAAGGAGCTAAGGAATAAATACTTAGATAAGCTTTAAATAATAATAAGGTAATACTTATAGGATTTTATTAACTATAAGATAAGCCTAAAAATAACTATAAATAAAGTATAAACTTAACTAGCTAAGCTAAGTAAGAGGGTAATTACTACTTAACTAAATATAGTAGCTATTAAGAAGCTAAGTAGGAGACTCTAGTAGCTACTTTAGACTTTACTAAATAAATATACTATCGTAAGGAATACTATTAATACTTAAATAAATCTACTAATTAAAGAGTTAATCCTTAAGTTTTAAGAGAAAAAGCTTCTCTTAAGGCTAAAGCTAGCTAATTTACTCTTCTTACTAAAAGGTATTAATAATAAAAGACGTCTAATAAAAGGAGATTTTAGTTACTAAATTAAGCTAAGTATTATCTTTATAATAGTAACTACTAGCTAAAAACTACTCTTTTCTTAAAGATATAAGGACTATAATAAAGGATAAAAGGAGATAGAAGAGGTCTTAAGTTAAGCTAGAAAAGAGTAATAACGATATAATAGACCTAATTAATAAGCTTTATAAGGAAGTTATAAACTTAAAGTAAAAAAGAATAGGCTTAAAGTAAGAAAAGAGAAAGTATAAAGCCTTTAAAGTTAAGGAAACTTTAACCTTAAGTAGATCCTAGACTATAAAATTAAACTTATTAAGCTAAGATTAAAAGTCTATAGACCTTATTAAGAAGGTTACTTATTTCTCTAAGGAAGTAAGAAGTAAAGTTCCCTACTAAAGCTAGGCCTTTAATACTAGTATAAGTTTATATATAACTAACTAGCTCTAGTTATTTAAGGGACTACTTCGAGATATTCTAAGATAGAAGATTATAGTAAAAGGAAGAGTTTTATTTTTAAACTACTAGGATATAGTAGAAATAATAAATAAAGATAAGAACTTAATCCTTCTATTAAAGATACTTTATATTTTTAATCTCGAAGCTAACTTATTATCTAAAAGGAAGATATATAAGAGCGAACTTTATAAAACCTTTAATAAAGATAGTATATACTTAAAAGATAAATAAGGAAATATCGTAGTAAAGGTAAGGTATAAAGGTAGTATTTATATTATAAATAAGATTACCTCGCCGAATAATTAATATACGTTTCGAGCTATATTAAGTACTTATTAAGGTTCTATTCTATTAAATTTACGAGATAAGATTACCTACTAATAGGTAAAATCTATATAGTTTTAAGAGCTAAGTAATTAGCTAGCTAATATACTCGAGGATTTATAAATAAAAGCTAAAGTAAATATTATATAGCTCCTAGAGTTATATAAAGATCTAATAGATAGTCCCGAAAAGGTACTAGTAAAAGATATAGCCTAAAAGTAGAGATACTAACTATAGTATAAAAGGCTTACTTATCTTAAAGTTAAAAAGATTAGTAACTTATATAAAGTTATAATACTTACTAAACTAATCTAAATTAATAAAAGCTATTAATATAAGATCTATACGCTTACTAAGATTAGGAATAAGAAGGGACTTCTCTTAATAAGAAAGCTAAAGGTACTTAACTTAGTTTATATAAATATTTATAAACTATTCGAACTATTATAGTAAGAGTATATTATATTCCTTCTTATTATAAATAACTACTTAAGGAAAGCCTAAATCTATAGACTAAGGACTAGGGATAAAGCTCCTACTTACCTTTAGTAATAAAAGAAGAAAGTAAAACTCTAAAGTAAAGCTAAGCTTAAGGCTATTAAAAGTAATAATACTCTTAAGCTAAAGGAAGTCTTTTAAGAGTAAGAGAAATAAAAAGGAGTCTAACTATAATTTACTATTACTTAAATATCTTTATAAAATAAAGTTATTAAAAGAAGTAACTAGACTATAAAGTTTAATATAAAGGTAATACTTAAGGACGTAGGGCTACTAAATAAGTTCTAGTTCGAAGTAATATAAACTAATATTTACCTTAAAAACCTTATATCTAACGGACTAGTTATTAATAGTAGATAGCTTAGTCTTAAGGAAGCTTTTATTAGAATTACTCTATTAATCGACTATATTAAAGTCTAGGGTTATAAAGTTATTACTTATATAAACTTAAAATCCTTACCTTTATTCTTAAGATAAGATAAGCTAATAGATAAAAGTAAAGTTAAAGTCTTTATAAGTTATATTAAAGGTACTACTAAGTAATAAAAGCTCTAAGTACTAGATATAAGAAAGATAATTATAAGTAGAGTAGTTAAGTTCTTTAAGAACAAAAAGGAAGGAAATATTAAGCTTAATATACTCGTTAGATTTACTCTAAATATAGTACCTTAAAAGAAGCTAATTAGTAAACTAAGGAGGTAGCTAATAAAGTCTATACTAAGTATTTATATAGATATACTATAATAAGAGGAGCTTCTTAAGACTATAAATTAGGAAAAGTCTTATATAACTTAGTAGGAAGAGTCTCTATTAAAAGAACTATAATAAGAGGAGTAAGAAATAATTATTTTAACTTAGCTAAAAACCGTATTTTCTTACGTTAAGATTCCTACCTTAGTTTTACTAAAGAAGGTCTTCTCTTACGTCGAAATTTTAATACTTAAGAAAATAAGAAGAAATCTTAATAAAGATAAGTTAAAAATTAACTATAAGTTAACTAAGATCTTTAAGGCTCTTATAACTCTACTTATAAAAGAAAGATAGAGTTAAGTTATTACTCTTTTTAAGGTTAATTAAGTAGAGGAGGAGTTTACTTTTATAGTAAAAGGTAAGATAAATATTCTAATTTTACGAACTTATTTAAAAGCTATTTATAACCTTATTTAAGGAGAACTTTAAAAGGAAGCTATTAAGAAGAAACTAGATACTTTATAAGTAAAGGTAATATTTAAAATAGCTACCCTACTAAAGGGGTATAATATTATATTAAGTAAATAAGTTTTCGATATTAAGTTTAACTTAAATAAATCTCTAAATAAGCTAAAGGCTAAGCTAGTAATAAGAAGATTCTCCTAGAAGTACGGTATTAATTTTAAATATACTTTTACTCTTACCCTAAGGTATAATTCTTTAAAAGTCTTCCTAGTTATTATTATAATCGAGGATTTAAAGTACTATTAAGTAGATGTTAATAATACTTTTATTAAGTCGTTCTTAAAGGAAGAGATTTATATAGTACTTCTACCTAGTATTAATCTCGCCCCTAGCTAAGTACTTAAGGTTCTTAGGAGTCTATATAGTCTTAAGTAAATAGCGAGAGACTAGAACTAGAACTATATACTATAACTTTAAAAGCTAGGCTTCGTTTAAAGTAAGGTAAACTCGTATCTTTTAATTTACTTAAAAAGGAAAATACTTCTCCTTATTTACGTAGATAATATCTAAGTAGCGTATAAGGACATTAATAATATCTTATAGTTTAAAGAGGCTTTTACCTTTATCTTTAAGATTAAGGACTTAAAAGAAATTAACTTTATCTTTAAAGTAAGAATTATAAGGAATAGGAAGGCTAAAATAATTAAAATAAACTAGTCTTATTATATTAAAGATATTCTTACTAAATATAATATAAAGAAAGATAAAGCTTACCTAGTAAAGGTACTATTAAATAACTACGATATACTAAGACTAGCTAAACCCTAAGATATAAGAGTAAACTAAAGAGAATATTAGTATCTAATTAAAAGATAGTTTACCTTAGTATTCTAATAAGGCTTAATATTACCTTCGCCTTAGGTAAACTAAGTTAGTACCTTATAAATTTAATAGAGTTTTATACTAAGGTAACTAAGGGAATCTTAAAGTACCTAAGATTAAATATTAACTTAGCAATTATTTTAGGAGTATACTAAGACTAATATTTAACTAGCTTTTTTAACTCTAACTATATAATAAATAAACGAGATAAAATCTCTATTCTTAGTAATATATTTATACTCGAAGGAGAGTTAATTAGTTAAATAAGTAAGAAGTAAAAGTTAGTAGTAACCTCTACTATAAATACTAAATACATAGTAATATATACTTACTTAAAGTAATTATAATAGCTTATATTACTCTTAAGAGATATAAGCTATTAGTACCTTATTAGTAGTAACTCTTTTAAGCTAATAGTTTAAGAAGAGCTAAAGTTTACTATTAAATTACTTATTATACTTAAAGGAAATAACTAAGCTACTCTCTCTCTTATTTAAGATACGTATACTTATAATAGATTAAAGTATATCGATATAGCTTATTACTATATTAAAGATTTATATAAAAGGAAGAAGATTAATATTAACTTTATTAATATATAAGAGATAATTACTAATAGCTTTATAAAGCCTCTTTAAGGTTAGTATTTCTAGAGGTTTATTAGTTAACTTAGACTATCTAAAGAGGACTAATCTAACTAAGAAGGAATATTATAAGATAATAGCTACCTAGTCTAAATAGATAGTTATATAATCTATTAAACTAAGCGAGAAATTTCTTTATTTCCTAGCTACTATTATAGATAGCTTAATTAATTAATAAGTTATAGTTAGTTCTACTATATATTTAGTTATAGTTAAGTACTTAGTTTAACTATAAGCCTTATTAATCTTTCCTTTATATCTTATATACTTATTCGTTTATATTTCCTTTTTACTTTTATACTTTAATAAACTTCCTAGTAGGATTACTAGTAAGGCCTTATTAATCTTTCCTTTATATCTTATATACTTATTTGTTTATATTTCCTTTCTACTTTTATACTCTAATAAACTTCCTAGTAGGATTACTAGTAAGGCCTTATTAATCTTTCCTTTATATCTTATATACTCGTTCGTTTATATTTCTTTTTACCTCTATATTTTAATAAATATCCTAGTAGGATTACTAGTAAGGCTTACTTACTCCCTTATTTATACTTTATAAACTTATTTCTTTACTTTTATTTTATACTTCCTTACTAATAAAGTCTTTTATTTAGTTACTACCTTTCCTCCCTTCGACTATATTTATATACTTATCCTTTACTACTACTTATCTTATTCGCTTTACTCCTTTATTACCTTAGTACTTAATAGTTACTACGTCTTACGCTACGTTTTCTTAAGCCTTTCGGATTTATATTAATATAGAGACTCCGTTTATATTATACGTTACGCGTTAGTTAATAACGCTATCTTTAGCTACTATTATAATATTACTCTTTCGTCCTTTTATACTCGTATAAGTCGTCTTTATATATATACTAATTACTTCGTATTATTACCTTCTATAATACGCGCGTTATTATCTTCTTATTACGCGCGTTATTACTTTTATAATACGCGCAATATAGACTTATACTTTACTATTAGTTCTTCTTTATTTCCTTATTTAGCGCTAAATTTAGTTACTATCTTATATAGTCGTTCTTATAGACTCTCTTTTACTAGTTTAAAGTATTTCTTCCTTTTTACTTACTTATATTATATTTTAACTTATTACGTAGAACGATTATTTATCTTAGTTATTATAGTAAGTTATTAGAATTACGCTCTTTCTTTTACTAGTCCGAGGTATTTCTTCCTTCTACTTATATATATACTTATATTAGATTCTAACTTATTACGTAAAACAATTATTTTACTTTCGCGCTATTACTATAAGTATACTTACTAATCCTATTACGTTCTTTACGCTACTACTTTCTAACTTAAATCCTTTAGCTAATTTCGATAAGTATAATCCCTTTATATAAATAAAGAACTTACTCTAGTATTTTCTTATAACTAAGGGCCCGAGTAAGTTTAAAAGAAGTACTATAAAGGGATTTATATATATTACTTTAAGCGTAAATAAAGCTAACTAGTAAATTCTTAAGAATATAGTTATAAGTTATTTAAGGAATTTTAAATACCTTTACGAGGGCCTTCTAAAGATACTTATAGTTAAGCGCGAATACTTTAGTATTTAAAATAACCTTCTTAACGAAGTAAAAGGCTAGGCTATCTAGGAATTACTTTAAAAGAAGTCTTAAGAGAAGTTACTTTAACCTTAGTATTACTCGAACTTATTTTATAAGAGTAAAAACGACGCGGACCTTATTAAGATAGTTATATAGTATCTTCTTCGAATATATATATAAGATATAAAGTACGAAAATAAAAGTAATAGTAAGAGTAAATATAGCTAAGGTACTAAAAGTAGAAAAAGAATATATTTAACGTTATAATTAAGAGTACGTTTATTATTACGCTTAAAGCGCTTATAGAGCTAAATATATAGTAGTATATATAATACTATATTATTTACTAATATAACTAACGATCTTAATAATATAATTATTAGTAACTTAACGTTAAAGAAGAATCTTAGTAATATACTTCTTATATTTATTTAAGTTAACTTTATTTACTTTAATATAAATATACTTATTAGTTTATTTATAGTTATACCTTTACGCCTTAGTACTATCTATAATACTAATAAAGGCGTATATAAGCTTAACCTTTTTATAAGTTAACTTAGCGCTATTTTAAGAGCGTTTTACTACTAGTAGTCTAAGAGCTTATTACTTACGTTTAGTAATAAGTAACGCGCGAATTTTAGTAGTTTAACTTAATTATTAATCTTAAAGTAAACGTAAATAAAGTTAAATTAGCTAGCTTACTATATAATAGTATACTCTAGGAAGTATACTAAAATGCTCTAGTTAATATTAAATAGCTTTAGATATTCGTTATACGTAATTTTAACTATATCCGACTAATTCCTAAGTCTAAGCTCTATAAATAGAAAGTTATTTTAAACGAGCGTACTCCGAAGAAGATAAATAAGCGTACTCTAGAGAATATAAAGGTAACGAAGCTATTTATAAAGATCGAGCGTTAACTAGTACTATTACTACCTCTTATAAAGCTAACGCGTTATTTTACTATTAAGTTTATAATAATAGAAAATAATAGTTTAATATTAAAAAGCGACGATCTATTTAAGTTAGACGTTTCTTTTAGTTTAAAAAACTCTTATTAGTTAGAAGATAACTACGTTACTATAAAGAGAGTTACTCTTAAAAGAAAACAAAAAGAACTAAACGATAAGGTAAATAATAAAGCCTATAAGAAGGCTATATACTTAACTATAAAGTTTTTTAGTTAATTAAAAGTAATACTTATAAACCTAGTTCCTTAGTAAAGTAAAAGTTATTTATTACTCTCGATAGTAATTAGATAATATATAAGTAGCTATCGAGTAGTAATATCGAGGGCTTAGACTTTATTAATAGAAATAATAAAAGCGTAGCTACTAATTTCTAAGTTCTAATATTAAGAGATTATAGTTTTAAATATAAGGAACTCGCTCTTTAGTAAGTTACGTATTACTTCTTTAATAGTAATTCGAATAACCTTAACTTTATATCTAGTATTTTCTATAAGAGCTAAAATAAGAAGAACTTCTTATTATTTTACTAGTTTTACTTTATAAGCTAGGCTTTAAAGGAAATACTTTCTAGTAACCTCGTAGTTTATAATACTTATAATATAAGCCTTAGTAAGACTTATATTACTATTATATAGCTCTAAGTATTTATATAAATAGTAGAAAAGTTAGGATATCCTTTAGATACTAAAGTATACTTAAGTAACTACTTTAACTTTAAGATACTACTCGCCTTATACGACTAGCTTAAAGATATTTAGCTATAACTCGAAGTAAGCTTAAGCTTAATAGTTATTATAAATAAGTTATTCTTAACGTAAATTAATAATATTCGTAAATTCGTCGGGGATAAGATTAAGATTATACTTACTAGTCTAGAAATAATAAAGAGGAACTAAGTCTTCTTTACTAAGGAGAAAACGTATTACTTTATAAATACTATTATTTAACTTAAAAGTATATACTATTCGAGCTAAAAGTAGCTAAAACTAAGGTATATATAGTAGGAACTTAATATTCCTAAACTCTTTTTAGTTAGAGATTTACTTAAACGTAACCTTATTAAAGATAGTAAGGAAGATAATAAAGGAAATATAAATAGTATATAAAATAGCTCCCTACTATAGTTTAATAGCTATTCGAAATAAGTTATACTTACGACTTTAAAGAAGCTTATAAGTAATATTTATCTTACTAACTATTACTTTAAAGATAAGAAATATAATAAGTAGTTTAGTAAAGTTACTTATAAAAATATAAGTAATAAGAAGCGGAAAATAATAATATATATTTTAATATAAGAAAACCTTATTAATACTTCGTTTACGCGCGTAATTATAAATAAGTTTTATAAATATATTAGTATATTTAAGAGTATTTAGTTAAATCTAGGCTTACTTTCGAGTACTTTATAGTTTATATTTATTAGTAAAACGCTATTTAATAAGGTTACTTTAATTATAAGCTTATACTTTACTTCTAAAGCCTAGTACTTTAACCTTAAAGATCCTAGAAAGTATATTATTAGAAACTAGACTTAAAGCTTTTTATATTAAGTAGCGAAAGTTACTAGTAATAAAACGAATCCTAGTAGTAAGTAGTATAACCTAAATAAAATTAAGTTAAATACTTAAGGGTAAAGTTAACTTACTTATATTAAATAGCGCTTATTAAGAGCTAGCTTCTTATAGCTTATAACTACTACTAATATAGTCGCAAAAGAGTAAAGTAAAGTTAGCGCCGCCTTACTTAGAAAGATAAGAGACGTTAAAGGTAAGGGTAATAACGAGGAAGACTAAATAAATATTAGTAAACTTAGTAAAGAAAGTCTTAAATAAGTCTAAATTCTTAGTAAAGTACTATAAGTTAAGACTATTAAGTATAACGTTAACTATTAATAGCTTCTAAATATTAAGACTTACTTACGCGGAGAGAGTATAAGAGTTATACTAATACTACTATATTTAATGTTCGACTATATAGTTAAGATTCTAGAGAAAAAGATAAATTATTTAATACTTACTTAATAGAAGGTCCTTACTAATATACTTAAGAAAGGTATAAGAAAGTCTAGTTTTAATATATATAACTTTATAATTACTTATTACTATTTCCGTATCCTTATAGTTTTACTTTACTTTAAGAGACTCGAGGAAACTAATAAAGTTATACGTATAGAATTAATAGAGGGTATAATAGCTAAGATAGCGCCGACGCTTTTAAAGGATCCTTAAAGTACTACTTTCTAGTAATATATAGTAGAGATTAATACTACGCTTATAATATAAAAGCTCCGCGAAATCCTTAAGAAAGTACGAGCTTAAAATAACTTTACTAGCTAGTTCTTATATAAGGTTATAATTAGTTCGTTCTTACTCTTTACTATTACTATAGTTAAGATATAGATAATATAGTTACTTAAATAAAAGGCTAATAGTAACGCTCTTACTTAGGACTTCCTTAACTTTATTAATTTCTTAAAGGATATTAAGTTCGTTAATTCTTAGACTAGTAATAAGCTCTAAGTAATTAATAACTTTAAGGGTACTAGTAACGAAGAATATAAGGACGAGCTAGGAGTCTTATTAACTATTATAAGCTAAATTAATAGTAAAATAAATCTAGTCCTTAGTAACTATATTATCCTACTAGACTCTAACTAAACTATATAAAATATATCGTAACTTATTTATTAAGTAAGACGCGCTAAAATAACGTAGAAAGTAAAGATTATAAAGTACTATTATATTATTTATAACTTTAAGCGAATTCGAATTTAGGGATAAATAAACGATTATATTATAAGCGCTAATAAGCTTCGCGCTAAACTAACTATATATAATATTAAAAAAGAGAAACTTAAGAAGTATATAGATCGAGTAATTAATATTAGTAGCGATAAGGAAGGCGATAATAGTATATAAATAAAAGGTAGTAATAGTAAAAGACTAGAAAATTATACTTATATAAATCTAAAAGAAAAAAATATACGTAAATTATTATTTTCGAAAGTAAACTATTTACGTAAATAAGATAGAAATTAGCAAAGTACTTAAAATACTAAATCCTATTAGGATACTTAATAGAGTCGAGTAAATAGTTTAGTATATATAACGTACGAAGCAAAAATATAAGAATATAAATACTTAGTAGGGCCGTATTATATTCGCGTCTTACGAAGCGTAACTACCTTAATTCTTTACTATTATACTATTATTTAAATAATAGTACTATAATACTAATATAAGTATACCCCTATATTAAAGACTAAGATTTAAGAGCGCTTCTAAGTTATTAAAGTATATTACTACTTATATTACTACTTAAAAACTAAAGAACGCCTTATAAGCTAAAGAGAATATATATATAACTTATAAAGATAGTAAATATACTAAAACTAATATATAATAGGCTATATATTTCCTTTCGTACTAGATGCCTTATATACTAATATAGCGTCTTAAGACTCTAATAAACTAAGTAGAAGTAATATTAACGCTATAACGTATAAGGATACTATATATAACTCGATAAGTAATAAATTACCTTATAAAGGTATAAGAGAAAGTAATAGTAAATAAATAAAGGAAAATAAGAAGGTTAAAAAAGAGTCTAATAATAACGAAGAATATAACTTAGCTAGGGACTTTATAAACTAAACGTAGATATTAAAAGCCCTTAACTTATAGCCTAGTAATAGTAGTAATAATAACGATAATATAACTCCTATTAACGAGCGAGAAAAAATAGCTAGTAAGGAAGTAAAAGACGTATATAGTACTACGTATAATATAAGTTTTAACTTAATTTACCTAGGTAATAAAAGACTATTATTATTAGTATTAAGCGAGGTACGTAATAGTTTTAAAGAAAAGATAACTCTAAAAGTAGGCTCTTATAAGACGTAGTACGTATAATATAAAGATTAAATATTAACGTATAACTAATAGTATCTAGTTATAATATATAGGATATAATTAATCTAACGCTACTTGGAAATTTCTAAGACTAGTTTAACTTTAACTTTACGCAATAAATATACTAAGAAAATATCTCTAAAAATAATATTAATTACTTACTTAAGACTCTAAGACTAAAACTCTTATTATAGTATCTTAGTTAAAAGTTAACTAACTAACTATAAATAAAGATAGAAAATATACTTATAGTAGCGAATATTAAGTAGTAGTATATAAAGGAAATATAAGTACTAAGTAAGAGTAACTTAACTAAATATATAATATATAGTTTATAATATAAAGATTTAATATAAGTAATTAAATTCTTCTTAAGTTATATTAGCTTTAGTTAAACTAAGTACTTAACTATAACCGAATATATAGTAGAACTAACTATAACTTATTAATTAATTAAGCTATCTATAACGGTAGCTAAGAGATAAAGAGATTCCTCGCTTAGCTTAATAAGTTATATAACTATCTATTTAGACTAGGCGGCTATTATCTTATAATACTCCTCCTTAGCTAGATTAGTCCTCTTTAGATAGTCTAAGTTAACTAATAAACCTCTAGAAATGCTAACCTTAAAGAGGCTTTATAAAGCTATTAGCAATTATCTCCTATATATTAATAAAGTTAATATTAATCCTCTTCCTCTTATGTAAATCTCTAATATAGTAATAGGCTATATTAATGTACTTTAATCTATTATAAGTATACGCATCTTAAATAAGAGAGAAAGTAGCTTAGTTGTCTCCTTTAAGTATAATAGGTAATTTAATAGTAAACTTTAGCTCCTCTTAAACTATTAGCTTAAAAGAGTCGCCGCTAATAAGGTACTAATAGCCTATATCTCTTAAGAGTAGTATAAGCTATTATAATTGCTTTAAGTAAGTACATATTACTATGTATTTAGCATCTATAGTAGAGGTTACTACTAACTTTTACTTTTTACTTATCTAGCTAATTAGCCCTTCTCTAAGTATAAATATATTACTAAGGATAGAGATTCTATCTCGTTTGTCTATTATATAGTTAGAGTTAAAAAAGCTAGTTAAATATTAGTCTTAGTATACTCTTAAAATAATTACTAGGTTAGTATTTAATCTTAGGTACCTTAAGATTCCCTTAGCTACCTTAGTATAAAACTCTATTAAATCTATAAGGTACTAGCTTAGTCTACCTAAGGCGAAGGTAATGTTAGGCTTTATTAGAATACTAAGGTAAACTATCTTTCTAATTAGATACTAGTACTCTCTTTAGTCTACCCTTATATCTTAGGGTCTAGCTAGTCTTAATATATTATAACTATTTAATAGTACCTTTACTAGGTAAGCTTTATCTTTCTCTATATTATATTCGGTAAGAATATCTTTAATATAATAAGACTAGTTTATTTTAATTGTTCTAGCCTCTCTATCCCTTATAATTCTTACTTTAAAAATAAAGTTAATTTCTCCTAGGTTCTTAATCTTAAAGATAGAAGTAAAAGCCTCTTTAAACTATAAGATATTATTAATGTCCTTACACGCTACTTAGATGTTATCTACGTAGATAAGGAGAAGTATCTTCCTTTCTAAGTAGATTAAAAGATACGAGTCTACTTCGCTCTAAACGAAGCCTAGCTTTTAAAGCTATAGTATATAGTTCTAGTTCTAGTCTCTTGCTACTTACTTGAGATTATATAGACTCCTAAGAACCTTAAGTACTTAGCTAGGGGCGAGATTAATACTAGGTAGAAGTACTATGTAAATCTCTTCCTTTAAGAACGACTTAATAAAGGCATTATTAACGTTTACTTAATGGTACTCTAGATCCTCGATTATAATAATAGCTAGGAAGACTCTTAGGGTATTATGCCTTAGAGTAAGAGTAAAAGTATGTTTAAAATTAACACCGTACTTCTAGGAGAATCCTCTTACTACTAGCCTAGTCTTTAGCTTATTTAGAGATTTATTTAAGTTAAACTTAGTATCGAAAACTTATTTACTTAATACGATATTATACCCCTTTAGTAAGGTAACTATTTTAAACGTTACGTTTACTTATAAAGTATCTAGCTCCTTCTTAATAGCCTCCTTTTAAAGTTCTCCCTAAATAGGATTATAAATAGCTTCTAAATAAGTTCGCGAAATTAGAATATTTATCTTACCTTTTACTATAAAAGCGAACTCTTCCTCTACTTAATTAACTCTAGAAAGAGCGATAACTTAACTCTATCCTTCTTTTATAAGTAGAGCTATAAGAGCCTTAAAGATCTTAGCTAACTTATAGTTAATTTCTAACTTATCTTTATCGAGATCTTTTCTTATTTTCTTAAGTATTAAGATTTCGACGTAAGAAAAGACCTTCTTTAGTAAAACTAGAGTAGGAATCTTAACGTAGGAAAATACGGTTTTTAGCTAAGTTAAAATAACTATCTCTCGCTCCTTTTATTATAGTTCTTTTAGTAGAGACTCCTCCTACTAGGTTATATAAGACTCCTCTTAATCTATAGTCTTAGGAAGCTCCTCCTACTATAGTATATCCTTATAAATACTTAGTATAAGCTCTATTAGCTACCTCCTTAGTTTACTAATTAGCTTCCTCTAAGGTACTATATTTAGAGTAAATCTAACGAGTATATTAAGCTTAATATTCCCTCCCTTTTTATCCTTAAAGAACTTAACTACTCTACTTATAATTATCTTTCTTATATTTAGTACCTAGAGCTTTTATTACTTAGTAGTACCTTTAATATAACTTATAAAGACTTTAACTTTACCTCTATCTATTAGCTTATCTTATCTTAAGAATAAAGGTAAGGATTTTAAGTTTATATAAGTAATAACTTTGTAACCTTAGACTCTAATGTAGTCGATTAATAGGGTAATTTTAGTAAAAGCTTCCTTAGGACTAAGCTATTTACTATTAATAACTAGTCCGTTAGATATAAGGTTTTTAAGGTAGATATTAGTTTATATTACCTCGAACTAAAACTCGTTTAGTAGCCTTACGTCCTTAAGTATTACCCTTATATTAAACTCTATAGTCTAGTTACTTCTTTTAATAACTCTATTTTATAAAGATATTTAGGTAATAGTAAACTATAGTTAGACTCCCTCTTATTTCTCTTACTCTTAAAAGACTTCCTTTAGCTTAGGAGTATTATTACTTTTAATAGCCTTAAGCTTAGCTTTACTCTAAAGTTCCGCCTTCTTCTTTTATTATTAAAGGTAAGTAGGAGCTTTATCCCTAGTCCTTAGTCTATAGATCTAGACTTTCCTTAAGTAATTATTTATAATAAGAAGGAATATAATATACTCTTACTATAATAGTTCGAATAGTTTATAAATATTTATATAGACTAAGTTAAGTACTTCTAACTTTCTTATTAAGAGAAGTCCCTTCTTATTCCTAATCTTAGTAAGCGTATAAATTTTATATTAATAGCTTTTGTTAATTTAAATTAGTTTAGTAAGTATTATAACCCTATATAAGTTATTAATCTTTTTAGCCTTAAGATAAGTAAGCCTTCTATACTATAGTTAGTATCTCTACTTTTAGGCTATATCTTTTACTAGTACCTTTTCGGGACTATTTATTAGATCTTTATATAGCTCCGAGAGCTATATAATATTTACCTTAACTTTTATTAGTAAATCCTCGGGTATATTAGCTAGCTAATTACTCGGCTCTTAGAGCTATATAGATTCTACCTATTAGTAGGTAATCTTATCTCGTAAATTTAATAGAATAGAACCCTAATAAGTACTTAATATAGCTCGAAACGTATATTAATTATTCGGCGAAGTAATCTTATTTATAATGTAAATACTACCTTTATGCCTTACCTTTACTACGACATTTCCTTATTTATCTTTTAAGTATATATCGTCTTCGTCGAAGGTTTTATAAAGTCTACTCTCGTATATCTTCCTTTTAGATAATAAGTTAGCTTCGAGATTAGGAATATAAAGTATCTTTAATAAAAGGATCGAGTTTTTATCTTTATTTATTATCTCTACTATACCCTAGTAGTTTGAGAATAGAACTCCTCCTCCCACTGTAATCTTTCGTCTTAGAATATCTCGGAGTAGTCCCTTAAATAACTAAGGCTAGTTAGTTATATATAAACTTATACTAGTATTAGAAGCTTAGCTTTAATAGGGAACCTTACTTCTTACTTCCTTAGAGAGATAGGTAACCTCCTTAATAAGGTCTATAGACTCTTAATCTTAGCTTAATAGGTTTAACTCTATAGTCTAGGATCTACTTAAGGTTAAAGTTTCCTTAACTTTAAAGGCTTTATACTTCCTCTTTTTTACTTTAAGCCTATCCTTTCTTACTTTAAGTTTATAACCTCCTTATAGAGCTTATTAATTAGGTCTATTATATTGTTATTACTCCTCTTTAGCTTAGCTTAAGACCTCTTTTATCTCCTTTTATCCTTTACTATAGTCCTTATATCTTTAAGAAAAGGGTAGTTTTTAACTAGTAGTTACTATTATAAAGATAATACTTAACTTAATTTAGTAACTAGGATTTCCTTTTATCGGACGTCTTTTATTATTAATGCCTTTTAGTAAGAAGAGTAAATTAGCTAGCCTTAGCCTTAAGAGAAGCTTCTTTCTCTTAGAGCTTAAGGATTAACTCCTTAATTAGTAGATTTATTTAAGTATTAATAGTATCCCTTACGATAGTATATTTATTTAGTAAAGCCTAGAGTAGCTACTAGAGTCTCCTACTTAGCTTCTTAATAGCTACTATATTTAGTTAAGTAGTAGCTACCCTCTTACTTAGCTTAACTAGTTAAGTTTATACTTTATTTATAGTTGTCTCTAGGCCTATCTTATAGTTAATAAAATCCTATAAGTACTACCTTATTATTGTTTAAAGCTTATCTAAGTATTTGTTCCTTAGCTCCTTTTATTTAGTTATAACTATATTTAGGTCCTTAATTCGGTCTTAGTTATCCTTACTAATATAAATAGTAATCTAGTATTTAGCTTTTATATTAGCTTAAATATAAGATAAGAAAGTAGGAGGCTATATAGTTATTATAGACTTTTCCCCTAGAGTTAAAGATAAAGTTGTCGTCTATATACCTTCCTTTTCTTTTAATCTATTCCTAATAATAAACTAGATATTCTCTCCTATTAACTACTCTCTTATAAGTATAAACTATCTCTCCGAATTCCCTCTTATAAGAATAAAAACGAGCCTCCTCTTACTAAAGAATTCGTCTATTAAGCTTATCGTAGTCGTTTATATAGATTAAAATAGTATAGTAAAATCGAATTAGCGCGAAAGGGAGGGTAATAAGTTAGTAGACTTCGGTGTCTATAGAAGTAGGGTAGGCTCTATAATACCTAGTAAACTCGTAGTAGTAAAGAGCTTTACTTAGTATAACTAGTCTTACTACTTATTATAGCCCTTCTAGTTACTATACTTTATAGTACTTAGTCTTACTACCTTGTAGCCCTTCTAAGTACTAGCATACTTCTATAGGTAGTCTTACTACTTCTAGTAGCCCTTCTATATATAGGAATTATGTTAGTCTTACTACTTATAGTAGCCCTTTTAATATAAGTATTAATTATACTAGTCTTAATACTTATTATAGCCCTTTTAAGTACAAAATATACTATACTTAATTAAGTAGTAAGCTATTACAAACCCGGGCTTATAACTAGTTAAACTAAGTACTTAACTATAACTAAATATATAGTAGAACTAACTATAACTTATTAATTAATTAAGCTATCTATAATAGTAGCTAGGAGATAAAGAGATTTCCTACTTAGCTTAATAAGTTATATAACTATCTATCCGGACTAGGCGGCTATTATCTTATAATAGCTTTTAATATAACTTTTACTATAAGCTATACTACGTATAAATAAATAAGAACTATAACTATAGGAAGTATATTAATATACTATTTAGTAATTAGTAATAAGATATATAGAAATAAGTTAACTTAACTATACTTAAAGCTACTATTATACTTATTATTATTATAAGTAATAAGACTAAGTTAACGCTTTAATTAGGAGACTTATAAGCTTACGTTATATATATAATAGTTAGTAACCTTAATATAACGACGCGATATTTAAATAAATAACCTAGGTTAATATTATTAGTATTAACGTATTTTATTACTAAGTAGTTTACTATTACTAAGTAGTCCGCCCTTATTAATATCGTAACTATTATAGACTATTATAATAATGCCTTTATAACGTAACGCGTAATTAACTTATAACGAAGGTATACTATACCTTACTATTAAGGCTACTTAAGTAACCCTTCTTAATAGTTAAAGATACGCGTTTAAGGTATTTAACGTCTCCTAAATAACCCTAAAACGACGACGTAATAGAAAGCTCGTACGACGCGACTATAAGCCTAACTTAAAGAAGCTATAAAAGATAAAAGAAGAAGTAATAGTAGTACGTATACTCGAGCTAGACTCGCGAGGAATAGGCGCTATAAGGACTATAGTAAAAGAAATAGCTAATAATCTACTAGCTACGTATAGTAAAGGGCCTATTAGTAAGTACTAAGTAGATAGGTTTAAGACGCGTACTAAGGAAGTTAAACTTCGACGTAGTTATTTATATAATTATTAGTAAGCCTTAAACGAAGACGTACGCGTTATAACGCCCTAGTTCGAGCTAGTTAAAAAGATAAAGAAAAAGTATAGTATCTAAGACGAAGATATATATAACTTTAATAAGATAGGCTTTATAATAAGTATAATTAACGCTTAAATAGTCTTTATAGGCTCTAAGAAACGAAGTAATCTTAAAAGATATAGCTAGGTAACTAGGAGTAAGTTATAATTATTTAAAGTATTTACGCTACTAGGTAAGCTATCTTACCCTTTATTATCTTTAATAGTAAGGTCCTTATATTAAGCTAGTACGTAGACTTACCTCGCGACTAGGTACTTAAGACTAGCGCTAATAGCTAGACAATAAATAAGCTTACTCTAAAGTAGTTAAAGTACTTTAACGCGTATATAAAGGCGCGTTAAGTAGGTATATACTACCTACTAATTATAGACGGCTATAAAAGCTATAATAGTTACGACTTCTATAACTACTATAAAGAATAAAAGATTATTATTCTTTATATACCCTTATACTTATTATACTTATTATAGTCGCTTAACGTAGGCTATTTTGCCTCCTTAAAGCGAGTATATAACGCGGAGATTAATAGCTAGTTATAGTACTTTACTACGTAAGTTAAGAAAGAAGCCTTCCTACTAGCCTTTTATATCGCTTTTAATAAGGTAATTATAAAGGATAATATCTAGGTAAGCTTTAGAGGCGCTAGTTTAGTTTCTTATAACTTAGAGCGAGTATTATTAAAGCTTAACGTAGTACTTCGTACGCCGATACTCGTACTATTAAAGGTTACTTTGTAGGAGTCTAAAATACTAGTTAATTTAAAGGAAATAAAGGCGTAAATAACGCTAGTTTACGAGCATATATAACTATATAAAGATTCGCCTATTTCGCCTCTTTTATAAGCTATAAATTCGCTTACTAAAGGTATAGTAATTATAAGTTATAAATTAGAGTTATAGATAAGGGAAATTATAAGTCTTTAGAAGTCGATTAAGGCGTTAATAAAGTAGCGTAGTCGTAAAAGAAAGTATATTCGAATAGAGGAGAATCTTATAGTAAGTAACGTATAAGATTTAATAGCTAATAAGGACGATAGTAGTAACGAGGGTACTACCTAGCTTACGAAGAAAGTATATACGTAAAAGTACTATAAATATTATAGTAAGACTAACTATAATACGCGTACTTATACTATAGAAATAGTAGATCTAAATAATAGCGATACTTCTAAATAGTACTATAAACTAGAGTATATTTTTATATAGTATTATAGTACGGAGGTAATAGTTTATAATAGTTGCGATGTTAGTAAGGGTAGACTACTTAGTAATAGTAAACTACTTAGTAATAAAATACGTTACTACTAATAGTTAATAAGAGTAATATAAACTTAAGAAGTAGGATATTTTATTAGTATTTAAAAGAAGTCTTTAAATTAGTCGTAAATATATATAAATAAAAAGGAACTAAAATCTCTTATACTAATAACTAAATAAGGTAATACTTCCTAATAATTACTATAATTATAACTAATTATAAGGAGTAAGTTAAGCTAATAAGCGTACTTAGTAGTTAATACTATATAATATATAAGATCTATTTTAATTTATAAGAAGATCTTAAACTCTTAGTACCCTAGTAAACTAAAGTAAATTCTTAGAATTATATTAAACGTTAGCGACGAGCTATTTATATTTATATAAGTTATAGTAACTCCTCGGATATATTACTAGACGCTAAAAGAAAAGATAAGTAAGAGTTTAATAGTATATTAAAAGACTTAGACTTAGAACTAGACTTAAATAAGAGACTATATAATATTAATTACTTTATATTTAATATACTAAGTATAGAGATTTACTAATTACTTATAGTTAATATTCTTTATTAGCTTTTAAAGGGCGTTATAATATACGTACTTACTTAAACTTAAGCGTTTATATTAAAGTATATAAAGAATAAGAAGGGTACCCGAATATATAAAGTAATAAAAAGGTAAACGTAAAAAAAGTACTAAAAGGCTACTAATTTTAAAGTAGCTAAAGTTATTATTAAGAATATTATTAATAAGTAATTCGTAGTAATTTTACCCTTTTTAACGCTTTATATTTTTAAGAAGCTATTCGCTATTTCTTAATAGACTAGCGCTAAGCAAAAAAGTATCTTATAGTAAATTATATTAGTATTTATATTATTACTTAAGGAAATTAGTACTATAAAAGTAAAAGAAGTAATTCGTTTTATACGCGTAATAGTAGATTTTATTACTCTTATAATATATAATAGTTATAATAAATAAACGCTATATTACTTTAAACTTATACTATATAAGATAAATTAATATAAGGAAGTATTTTAAATATATTATAACTTAAAAGTAAAAAAGACGAACGCTACTTTAACTTCCTTAAGTAATATACTTTAACGTACTACGTTTAAATAATTCGCTTATATAGCTACGCGCCTAATTAGAATATAAACTATCTTAAATATAAGTACTATACTTATATAAAGGAAGACTTTCGATAAATAAATAAAAAGATAAGTAGGAAGATTAGTTAATAAACTATTATTATTATAGCCTAAATATACTCGTATTATAAGACTTTCTTAATAGTTATAAATAGAAGTTTATAATAAAAACTAGAAAGTAAGTAAAAGAGCTTATATTACCTTTTAAGGCCTAGCCTATTATAGCTATATTTAGCCTTCCTAGACTATATTATCGAGCTAAGAAGTATTTATAGTAACTAGTAAGTAAAGTAGTAAAGTACCTAGGTACTAAGGAGAGGTAATATTTTTGTTAAGTAATAGCTATTTTTATACGTAAGAGTAAACTAAAAGAGATAATAATTGCGCCTATAAGCTTAGCGTCTTAAGAAGTAACTAATAACTTAAATAAAATAAAGCTTAATAATACGTAAGTAAATAACTATTTTATTTAACTTTATTACTTTATTAAATATTAAAAGGAAACTAGTAATAACGCTAGTAACGAGGATATAATAAAGCGAAACTACGCGTAATATATTTATAACTAGTAAAAGTTTAACTAGCTTAAATATAATTAAGTATAAATATAAGAATATATAGACTTAATATTAAACGACTATAATATAGTTATACTTACGTTTTAGGGATACCTTTTAGTTTACCTCCGACTAATTATTATTATAAAGGATATTAAATCTACGCGTTAAGACTACGAGGAAGTCTATATTAATAATAATAATATAGAAAATAGTAAGACTTTATACTATAGTAATATATACGTAAATATCTATATAATAAAGAGGGTAAATAATAAGGTAAATAACAATTATAAAATAACTATAATTAAGCCTTTAATAATATACTTAAGTTAAAGTATATTATAAGGAAAAAGAGTATATTTTCTAACTTAAGTTTACTATACTATTTACGTAGTACTAGTAAATAAGCATATCGAGCGAGTTAATAAAAATATATATATTAATAATATTACTAACTAAGCGACGTATAACTTTATTTATAATAAGAATTAGGAAGAAAGGGTAATTTATATTATAACTAAGTTAAAGATTAAAAGGATAAGAAGTTTATATAGTAAGGAAATAGTAGTAATATAAGTAATAAGAAAGAAAAGAAAAGGGAAATAAAGGCGTAAAGGCTAAGTATATTTAAAATAGAGTTTAAGAAATTAAAAGAGCCGAAATATTATAATATAGTAAGTAGGAAAAGAAGTACTAAAAATAAAGGAAGATATATATAATAATAAAAGCGCCGTAAGTAATTAAGATAAATATAGGATATTTTACTAGATATTTTACTAAACGTCCTACTAGATATCTTACTAGATACCCTACTAGATATCTTACGTAATATCCTATAAAATATCCTACTAAATATCCTACTAAATATCCTAGAATATAAAGACTTAATATAAATCTTATAGTAAATATATAGTTAAGCGTAATAGAGAGAAGTAGCTACTTTTTACTAAGGCTAAGTTAAAGTTTAATTTACCTTATATTACTTTAACTTACGAATTTATAAATCTAAAAAATAATATTTTATAACGTAGTTTTTAAGGCTTCTTTTTAGTTAATAATTAACGTAACTTATTTTTCTTCTTTTATAACTTTTCTTTCTTCCTTTATAATTTTTCCTTTTTCTTTTAACTAGTACGCTACTTTTACTAAGTAGTTTAATTTAATAATTAAAGTATAAGTAATAACTACTTTTAACTAAACTATTAACTTAACTATCTCTTCGAGGTTAACTATATAAGTATTATAAGTAGCTACTTATTAAATAAGTTATTAAATAAGTTACTAAGTATAAACTACTTTCTAATTAATTAAAGCGTTTATTACTACTAGTTTTTTATTAACTAAGTCCTAGTAACTTTCTTCCTAGCCTTTATATTCTTTTAAGTACTCTTTAAAGACTTACTTATAATTAGTTAAATTTTCTAAGGGCGTATAAGTAGTACCTCTTTAGTTAGCCTTATAAAGTACTTACTAGTACTAATATATATAGAGCGCTTTATAATCCTTTTAAAATCCTCCTTTATTTTATTATTAAAGGAAACTACTTTTTCGCTTCTTTTATTAACTAAAATAACTCTCTAGTAGTATATAATAGCTTTAATACTACCTTTTATACTTTTTAAAGTTACTTTTTTATTACTTTTTATTTCTTTTATAATTACTTTTACTTCTTTTATAACTTTTACTTTATCTTCCTTACTAGTTTTAACTATATACGACTCCTTTTATAATTAAGTAGTAGCTTAGTAGTCTATATCGATAGTACCTTTACGTATTTAGTTAGTAAAGTTATTAATTTCCTAAGTACTTATAAAGATATCTTTTAACTAGTTACTAGCCTTTAGAGTATTAAAAGAAGTAGAATTTATAGTAAAACAATACTCTAGATACGTATAATAGCTATAATAGTAGTATTCGTTGACTATATCTAGAAAAACAATGAAAATAGGCATCAACCGGGCTAAAAACGCGTTTTTGGCGGGGCGGACAGCGGATTTTCCCGCTCGAGACCCGGACCTTTTGAACGCGAGAATAATGGGGAAGCTCGACCTCGACCTCGACTTCGCGTCTGGAAGTCAGCCCGCACCCGCATCCGCACCCGCACCCGCACACTCACCCTCACCCTCACCCTCACCCTCACCCTGTCCTCTTTTCTTCTGTCATCACACATTGCATCGTAGCTACTTGCCGAACAAACCCCTCCAACACTGTATGTACCATTGGAGGGAGATATGCTCCATTGACACAAGGCGCCAAGTCGATTGCTCTGTCGAACCACCGACTTCTGCCACTTCCTAGACCAAGTTCCCCCATGCCCAACACGACACCCTAGTATCTCAACTCCTACAATATCACGCCAATCTCTCCGCCTCTCATAAATCACCACTCGCAAACCGGAACCAGACAAGCGCAGCCTTATCACAATGCCTCCCAAACGCAAGCGAGCGTCTACCCTCACCCACGACACAGCCGTCGTCCAGCCTTCCTCCCGCGATGCCTCTGGCGAAGACACCGCAGACCCCATCCTCGAGGACGTCCTCTCCAAAAGGAGAAATCTGCCTCCACAGATCCGCCTTCCAAGCGCACGCGGTCGGCCAAGGCGGAGCAGCAGAATGGCAGGAGGCCAGATACCGAGGACGGTTTCGGAAGCGGCGCAAACGGCGAGGCCGGCAAGATGAGAATGGAGGACCCGCCAAAGGCTGGCTTGGTGGATCCGGTTGGTTACCACACGAACCCGCCGCCCGGGGAAGGCCCGTGAGGGTTTACGCGGACGGAGTCTTTGATCTGTTTCACTTGGGGTATGAGCTCACCCGAGCGAAGAGCTCTGACGGAGGGCGAGGGAGATACAGGATGCTGACGTTTGACAGACACATGCGCGTGCTCCAACAAGCCAAGACAGCCTTCCCAGACACGTATCTGATCGTCGGCGTAACGGGAGACGAAGAAACGCACAGACGCAAAGGTCTGACAGTTCTCAGCGCCAAAGAGCGCGCAGAGAGCGTCCGTCACTGCAAATGGGTTGACGAGGTCGTCGAGGACTGCCCGTGGATTGTCACGGTGGATTTCTTGGAGAAGCACAAGATTGACTATGTCGCGCACGACGACCTTCCCTACGGCGCAGACGAGGGCGATGATATCTACAAGCCAATGAAGGAGAAGGGCATGTTCCTCGTCACGCAGAGGACGGAGGGTGTTTCCACCACTGGCATCATTACAAAGTAAGTGCACTCCATCTGCCCAAGCCTTCCCCAACACCGACACCCTGTGTTTTTCCATCCTTGGTCGACCATATCCACGCGGCGACGAGAACCAAATTTGACCACGGATACTCCTTAGAATCGTCCGCGACTACGAATCCTACATCGCGCGGCAACTCAAACGCGGCTCCTCGCGCCAAGAACTCAACATCAGCTGGTTGAAGAAGAACGAGCTCGACATGAAGCGCCACGTCGCCGAACTGCGAGACGCCATCCGCAACAACTGGTCCACCACCGGCCAAGAGCTCGGCCGCGAACTCAGACAGTTCTGGCAGCCTAGCAGGCAGAACTCTCCCGCGCCGAGCCTGCGCAGAGGCAGGAGGAGTGTGGAGGAGACGGCCAGAGGAGCGAGCCTCGAGGTGCCGGGTAACTCGACGCCTTTGAGAGAAGTGGCGGGAGCGCAGGGCCGGAACAACGATTTTGCGGCTGGCTATGCTATGGGATTGATCGGCGGTGTTAAGAGCTGGGTGAGTACCTAGCCGTCCAGGAGGCAGACACGGTCGTCGGAAAACGAATCGAGTTGGCTGATCCGATGCGCAGATGCAACGTAATCGCCGCAACGTCCTCAGCCGAGCACCCTCTCCGGGCAGCGAGGACGACAGTCCGGCAGAAGGTGGCTCCAAGACACCTGAATTACCACGCGGGAGGTCCGAAAAGAGCGAACAGGACGAGTTGGATGCGCAGTTTGAGATGGATGCGAGGAGATGAGGGCTCCTTTTCCTTTCCGTTTCCTTTGTCGACTTTCTCCAACTCTCCTCTTACTGTAACACCGAACGATACAGCAGGGTGTAACAAAAACCGGCCCGGCAAGGTGGGTTAGCGTATCTAATCTCTGGTCGAAAACGGTGTTTCGCGAATTCAATTGTTGTAGCCTGTATGTAGCGTGCTGCGATCCCCGAGCGAACTCGTTGAGGGTTGATACTGTGTCGTCCCAAAAGAAGACAACGTTGCCTGGAGACTCGATATCGGCAGTCGTGTTCCTTTTCTTTCGCGTTGCCGTCACTGCAGAGCTCATTGTTCCTGACAGGCTCGCCGGCCGTTCCTTGATCTCATGTTCTTCGTCCTGTGTTCGTGTCCCTACCCCGCCAGATCCATTCCTTACATGATAACACAATCATCCCTGCTCCCCCTTTTCGCCAACCTGCCTTCCCTAACCTTCTCCTTTCCCGCTCGTTTCCCTTCACCCCTGTTTCCACCTCCGCGTTTCATCTCCTCCAGCCGTTCTACGGCCTTTGGGAATCTGTACGCCGCCGCGCGTCCGTACCATTTCTTTGCTTCCTCAAGAGACGCGGGACACCCTATTCCCGTCTCGGTATAGTAGCCCATTGCGAACATGGCCTTCGGATTGGGATTCGAGCTGGTGGACGAGGTGGCGGCTTTGCGGGCCCAGAGGTAAGCTTCCGTGTCGCTGGGCTGGAGGATGCCTTCGGCGCCCGTGAGGTACCTGGATCGCATGCAAGGTTAGTTTACAGCGCTCCCTTCGCGTACGGCAGGCTCGGATAGCGGATTTTTCGACTCACCACCCGCTCAACGCCAACTCTGCCCCATGCTCCCCCTGCGCCGCCGCCTTGCAGTACCACGCAATCGAGTTCCTCGCATCGATCGGGCATCCGAGGTTCCCGTACTCATACGCCTGACCCAATCTGAACTGACTGAATTTATACCCCAGCCCCGCCGCCTTGTCGAAGAGTTCTCGCGCATATTTCTCGTCCGGTATGACCTTGTCCCTAACGCTCGGATCCTTCCGCGCCTCTCCGCCAGGCTCGTAGAGTAAGCCGAGCTCGTGCAACGCATGCGGGTTGTCGAAGTCTGCACGCTCGGCCGCCCGTTTCAACCACGTCAGCGCTTCTGGAGCGTTCTTCTGCGCACCCAGAAGCCCTTTGAGCAGAATCATTCCCAACTTGTACATGGCAGCGACATCCTGCAGCTGCGCTGCACGCCTATACCACTGTACCGCCTTCTGCAGATCCCGTCTTGTGCCTCCGCCTTCTTCGGGACCCATCTCGCAGCACACGGCAGTGCGGTAGGCGCTCGCTGCATGGCCCGCTTTGGCGGCTGCTTGGTAGAGTTGGAACGCTTCTTTGGTGTCGACCGCAAGCCCGAGAGAGCCTTGGCCGTAACAGTCGGCGAGGTAGAACATGGCATCCGGATAACCGGCGTGGACGAGCTTTTTGATACGTTTGTGCGCGTCGAAGATGTAGTTCTCTCTCGATTTCGCCGTCGCTTTGGGATCGCCTCGTCCGTCTTGACCGGCCAGCACGGACGCCGCCTCGACGAGCTTCTTAGCTAGAAGAAGGCCGCTCTTGTAGTCGTTGGGGTTAGAGTTCACCTTTGCACGCAGTTGATCCAGTTCGGTGTGCGTGACCGGGAGGGACTGTGACTCCCGTCGGGCGTCGATGGACCCACGAGACTGGTGTGATGAGACGCTCGGCGCAGTGGATGGTGGGGTGTTGTATTGACGTACTGGCGGCGGTTTTGCCGCGGGTGCGGTGGACTGTTCCATCAAGCCAGCTCGCACGGGTGTGGGATGCTGCGGCAAGGCATCGGGATTGCTGGCGCTACGTGATTGCCCCTGTACTTGCGGCGCTGACCGTTGCTGCGTCAGCGGCGCGCCCATTGCTGGGCCGCGGTATGGCTGCTCCGAACCTGTACGGAGCAAAGGCGCACCGGGGCCTCTGTAGCCGGACCCTTGATTCGAGCACTGAGGCTGTCCAGCAGGGTCACGATTGAAGCCTGGCTGCTGCGGTGCGGTGGACGGACGGTTTGCACCGGGCCCTTGAGTGTACGGAGCTGGTTTGTGGAATTGCTGACCGTTTTGAGGTAGGTGCTGAGGCCGGTACTGCCCAGGTTGTCCGTGCTGAGGAGGATGTTGGCCTGGATGCATGGGCCGCTGTGAATAAGGTCCTGGTGGAGGGTCTTGTGGTGCATTGGCCGGAAAACGACCATCACTCCGTGCTGAATGAGGGGCAGACCTTGAGGGGCGGACCTTGTCTGTACGGCAAACCCTGTTGCTGTTGGGGGCCGGGATAATGGTCCACTGGTGCATGCTGTGCGGTTTCGCCCGGTACACCAAATACAAACCCATCTGTTATACCGCCTTGATTACCACCTGACCCGCGCTTTGACCCACCGAATTCCGGCTGAGATGCCGCATGCGGTTCTTGTTGGTAAAAGCGCTTGTTGGGGTAGGAAGCCTGAGGCATAGGATTCTGATCTTGATAGTTTGGCATTGCTGGAAGCGGCGGCGGCGGCTCAGGTCGCGCAGGACTGGCTAAGTGTTGATCGATCGTCATCGATCTTTTGTGGGCAGTTTCAGAGTCCGGAATGTTGTCGAAATCAGGCATTTCAGCTTCGATCTGAGCATCTCTGTCCATGTATTGAGGTTGGTCGGTTACGTCATAACCATAGTAGTCATCGAAGACATCTGCTATACTATTATGCCCTCCTGGAGTTGCGGTCCATGGCTTGCTGGGCTGACTACGATCAGAGTAGGCTGAGGAACCCGGTTGGGGATTATGAAGACCGGATCTCAATTGATGGGGCGATGACCTGTTGGTGGAGGTTGTTGGAGGCCGCATTGGCGATCGTGAAGGACTCATGGGGTCTGGCTCACCGCGCAAAGGACCAGGTTGTCCAGTGGCTATGGGCGGCACCTGTGGCCTTCCTCTTCCAGCAGGAGGAGGCCCCCGACCTTGCGGCCTTGGTGGCGGGTAATGGCCTGTTGGAGCTGCCGGTCCCGGTACGTTGTTTCTTGAGCTGTGACCATAATCATGTTCGTAACCAGTCACTGAAGGGTTTGGGACTTGTGGTGCACCAGGGCGGCCGTGATTCGTTTGCCGATCTGGTACTGCCTGTGCCTCATAGACATATTCCTGTTGGTGGTACCCGTTCTGCCTTGTCGGTGACATAGGCACACCGCCGTATTGCTGACGTGGCACTTGAATCGGAGCAGGTTGGGTGCGCGGCGGTTGTTCGTGGCCACCAGGCCGCCTCATCTCATCGCATGGTCTATAGGAGTCGACTCCCACGGCCGCAGCTGCGCCACTCGGAACTTCTCTCACGGGCGGAGGTCTTGAAATGCTTCTCTGAACGCTACCGGGCGGCGATTCTGTCCGTCCTCCGGTTCTGTTATCGGTTGCGGTTGATGGTCTAGTCCCCTCCCCGCTTGAGCGAGAGCCTTTCTCGATCGCTTTCGCCTCTCCGCCTTCCCTTGCCTGCGAGTTGGCCCTCGAGCGAGCTTTGTTCTTCTTGGTAGGGAAGACCGGAAAGGCGTTGTCCTGGGCTATCAGTTTTGGTGAAGGCGGTTCGATGAGAGGCCTGCGTTTTGCTGCAACTCAGAGTCAGTCACAACGCATGGTTTGAATCGGACAGTCGCGGCAAGAAGATTTCATGACCAGCATTCGCCCAAATGATACTCTCTACATCTCCTGGCCAGATGAACGTGCCAGCAAGCGGTAACAAGAGCACAGCCTGTGTTACTGCGAAGTGCAGGGTATCCAAGGCCAGCATTTCTCCGGCCCTCATTGCTTGGATGTTCATAGTGGTCTTATATGAGTGCGAGTCGCGGGAGACCCCATGTTAGCGGGTACATCTTCGACTTACCGGGCTGTGATTGCCCACGCGCCCTCGACTGGTTTCTTCCTCCCGACTGCGCTGGCTGACCATTGGGCTGCGCATCTCTCGCTGCGGGTGGAGCACGTCCCCGGCTCTGCACCGGTGCCGAAGCTACAGAGGGTAGACTTTGAACGGATGCGTTGAGCTGAGTATCCTGATATGGAGCTTGCGGACCGGGTTGTCGTGACTGCGACTGCGCGCGCTGGTTGGGCGCTCTGCTCGCGTATTGCTGCATTTGCTGCTGCGGCTGGTCGTTGTGGTGTCCGTTGGGCATCCGGTCTTGGTTTGGGCGCGTCTCCCGTCCGTACTCCCGTGCGCGTTGTGCATACTGGTCTTGGGGAACCGCAGTACCATGAGCATAGCCATTGTGTCTCCCCACATCTGGCCGTGTTTGATGTCGTGGGTCATATCCAACGTCTTGTTGCGCATACGATCTACTGTTGTAGTCATTGTTACCGTGTCCATCAATGTTCGTGTTGCCATATCCGTCATAATACTGATGGAATTGCTGTTCGTTTGGGTGTCCTTGCACGTCTTGGGTGTAGGCGTTGGGTTGGTAGGCTTGGTGGAAGTCTCGGTTGTAGGAGGGTTTGGGTGGTGCTGGATCCTGCGAATAGTATGGTCGGTGGGGAGGCTGGTAGACCGAGTGCTGGTCGTAGGCCATGATGCGGGTTTGGTGGGGAACTGATGTATACCACGGCGTTAGATGCGCCAATACCGGGTGGTGGGAACAGTATAGCAGTAAAGTGGGATCGGGGAATGCTGGTACTCTCAAGCCATGATGTCGTAAAGTGGTGCTTCAGGATTTCTGGGTCAGCGCGAGAGGCAGCAGGCGGTGCCAGGGACGACGGCGCACACGTCAATCGAATGCCATGTGTGTCTGAAGGTCAGCGTTAACGGGTAGACGTTGGTGTTGGCGCTGTTGTAATAGACCGTCACATGCTAGAGCGCGGCTGGGATGGGGCGTGGGCATTACAGCAATGCGTTGGGTTGCATCGTTCGGAGAAGGGAGTTTGGTTGTGCAAGTACAAGTGCAAGCGCCAGTGCAAGCACAAGCACGGTAGAGGTAAATGGAATAGCGAACGTGTAGATAGATAGATAAGGTGGGCGCGCTGCGCGGTGCTCTTCCAAGAACGAGTACGCGCGATTGCGAAACACGGTCAGCAATGTGTTCCCTGCTCTGCTATGTTTCGCTGCTGCGTTCCCTGCTATGTTCCCTGCTGTGTCGACCCACTTGGTCGTCTGATGAGAGCGACTGGCTGAGCAGGTGAGACGCGACGCTGAAGTGAGACGCTCATAGCATCCCAGCATCCCTGCCTCCCTGCCTCCCTGCGTCCATGCATCCCTGCGCACGGCTAACAGATAGGGCTGCGGGTCCGGGTCGAGGTCGAGGTCGAGGTCCACGTCCCACGTCCACTGCATTAGCTGGGATACTGCGCCACAGGTGATCGTGTGCGTGTGGCGCAGTCTTCCAGCTAAGGTAGTAAGTGGCGGGTGGCGGGTGGCAGGTGGCAGGTGGCAGGTGGCAGGTGGCTGTGTACGTGTGGCGCGGTCTTCTTGAGGGCTGTCAAAAAGGCATCTTCTTGGGGGTCAGTCATCACAAGACAGACACCCCTCCACACAACCTGCGACCAAGAGGAAGAGGAAGAGGAAGAGGAAGAGGAAGAGACATCGCATCCTCATCCGTTGCACCGAATAAAGTCCGTTCAGTTCAGTCGACCCGACGACGACGGTTTTGTTTGGTCATCTTCCTCGCACTGCGCTCCTACCAATGCCAAGCCAGACCGCCGCCCGTGGGGTCTCCGCACACTGTGTCTGTGTGGTGTGTCTGTGTGGTGTGTGTGGGTGTGACGAGAAGGGTGGGGTTTTGGTTATAGCCGACTACCGCCTCGGAACCAACTATCTTTACCACTCATCGCTGTCGCCCTCTATACTCTATACATACTCGGTACTTCTCAGTTCCGTATGTCCTGTACGAGGGCGTATGGAATCTTATTGCTGTGACAATCACCCATCCATCACGGCAAGACACTCGCAGTGGCCCGACCAACCCAAATAATACAATGGCATTAGGTTCGCTTACTTCAACCGTCTCCAACTCCCAATACTGTGGAGCAACGAACACTGAATCTGCACAGCAACTGGAGCAGCCATAGCGGGTGCAGGTGCTGCGGCAGCCTATCTGGACGGCAAGTTCCACATCGGGAAAGACCTCCAAGGTCTCTGGGCAACGAAGAAGGGCGAGCGCGCCTGGGCCAAAGCAGGTAACCCCCGCCCATCGTGACCGCTACCCGTTCGCGACATCACGCTCAAGGCCCATTAGTGAAAGCGAACCGCAAGTCTCTGTGGTACATGTTCGAGGAACAAGCTCAACATATGCCGGCTTCCGAGCAGTGCATCTGGTCGCGCACCGGTTGCTACACCTGGGCGGAAACGTACGCCCAGTCCTGTCGCTATGCGCAGTTCTTCCTTTCACGGGGCGTACAGCCGGGTCAACTAGTCAATTTCTACCTGCAAAACTCGCCCGAGTTCATGTTTTCCATGCTTGGATCTTGGGCGATTGGCTCGGCGCCGGCCAACATCAACTACAATCTCGCAGGAGATGCCTTGTTGCATTGCTTAAAGACCAGCGGTAGCAAGATCGTCCTTGTGGATGAGGACCCCGATTGCACGGCCAGGATCGAGGAGGCCAGAGCAAGGATTGAAGGTGAACTTGGCATGCAGATCGTGATTTTGGACGAGGCGATGAAGGACCATATCAGCAATCTGGACCCGAAGAGACCGGGGAGGAAGTACAGAGAAGGCGTCACGGGAGACTTTCCAATGTGCTTGTTGTGAGTAGAGAGATTGAGTCTTCCATCATGAGCTCGTATGGCTTACTTTCCCCAGGTACACAAGGTTTGTCTCTGCCAAACAGCTCGAGCGAGGTTTGCTATTGGAGCCGCACTAACTGGCTGCTTTTGCTCGCGATCAGTGGCACAACAGGCTTTCCTAAGGCATGTCCGTTCAACGTCGAAAGATCGTGGCCACTCCGAGACCTTCGACTCAACAGCCTAGGACTACGTCGAGGCCCGAACGGGGACCGTTGGTACGACTGTATGCCGCTCTACCACGGGACCGGTTGCACAGTCTCTGTCTCCTGCATGCTCGGAGGGCTGACCCTTTGCATCGGCCGAAAATTCTCGACCACGCGCTTCTGGGATGACATTCGAGACTCTCAGGCGACGGCTTTCGTATACGTAGGCGAGACGGCTCGATACCTGCTCGCAGCTCCACCGTCCCCGCGCGACAAGGACCACAAGGTACGTGTCATGTTCGGAAACGGTCTGCGGCCAGATGTGTGGAAGCGATTCAGGGAGCGCTTTGGTGTAGAAACTGTCGGCGAGTTTTTCAACAGCACGGAAGGCGTGTTCGCGTTGCTCAACATCTCCCGCAACGATTACCTGGCCTGCGCTGTCGGACATCATGGCGGCATATTACGATACATGATGCGTAACGTATACGTTCCCGTGCAAATCGATCACGACACGGGCGACATTTGGCGCGACCCGAAAACCGGGTTCGCCAAACGTGTGCCGTATGAAGAGGGGGTGAGATGATCGTCGCCGTCCCCAACGAGGCCGTCTTCGCAGGCTACTGGAACGCGCCCGAAGCGACGAGCAAGAAGTTCGTCCGCAATGTCTTCAAGCAAGGCGATTTGTACTATCGGTCCGGGGACGCGCTGAAACGGACGCCGGACGGACGATGGTTCTTCATGGACAGGCTTGGCGACACGTTCAGGTGGAAGTCCGAGAATGTTAGCACGGCTGAGGTCGCAGAGTGTCTTGGCCGGTACCCAGATGTCGAAGAGGCAAACGTCTACGGCGTCGAGCTACCCGGTGAGTGATGAGTGACAAAAATCCGGGTGAACAAGAAAGCTGAAGAGCAATGTCTACAGCACACGACGGCCGTGCCGGATGCGCCGCCATCTTCGTCTCGCCGGAGAAGCGACAAGCCTTTGACTTCAAGGGATTACTCGCGCATTCGCGGAAGACGCTGCCCAGATATGCAATTCCCATCTTCCTGCGTTTCGTGAAAGATATCGCACCTACAATGCACAACAACAAGCAGAACAAGGTCATGCTGAGGAATGAGGGCGTGAATCTGGAGAAGATTGCAAACGGAACTGCTGGAAAGGATGACGTCGTCTACTGGTTGCCGCCCAATGGTGAGACATATGTCCCGTTCAGTCAGGCAGACTGGAATGCCTTGGTTGCTGGCAAGGCCAGGCTGTAGATAGATTAAATCTGTGCGTCACGTGGCTGTTCACATGATTGTCCGCCGTATAACCACACTAGACATCATGTTCCAACCTCAACCAAGCCACCTTCAATGCACCGTGATATGTGAACACGGTTACCCCAACGGACGTCTTGGAAACAACTATCATGACCGTCTGCCCGTGCGAATGCCGACAATATCAGTTCGCCGCTGGTCCTTTAAGGGGCTCATGGATATCGACATGTCCCAGAAAATCCCGTGTCGTTTCATCTCCACGCTTTCCGTATAATGTACAACAGCCTCACATCCTTTATCCTTTATGTGACCAGATCCGATCTATCCTCGCCTAAACTGCCCATCACTCCACCACCACTCACCCGCATCTACATCCCCCAAATCTCCTTCCACCCCTGTGGATTCAACTCCAGCGCCCCTCCAACCTTCCCCATCTGGCAGCCCTGCCCTCACCAGGCTCAGGCAAACAAATCCACTCCCTGATACACCCGGGCACATCTTCCCTCGAGTGACTGATGACGAGCAAGGCCTGCTCATCACTCAAGCCCGTCATCGTGACCGCGTTCGCAGATTCCACGATGCTGGGTTCCAGTGTCTTGTTACCGGTTTCCCTGTCGGTAGTCAAACGGAACCGCTCCCCATGCGAGAGGAAAAGCAAGCATTTGTCGCGAACGACTTCGTCGATACCACTAAATGCCTCATCCAGGATCACGAGCTCCTGTCCCGCGACGATCGCTCTGAGGAATAGCAGAAGTCTCTGATTGGAGAAACTCAGGTCGCGGAAGGTCGTCGTGTCCGCCCATTCCAGCCCTTCACCCTCGGTAACAGCAATACGCACCTGTTCCAGACTCTGTTGCCTTCGCCCGTTGTCAGACTGCAGCTCAGATTCGATTTCATCGAGTAGCGATTGACTTTTCGGATGCAGCTCAGCCGCGAACCACCTCAGACAACCCTCGATCCTCCTCTTCGCCTTTTCGTCCAGCGTAGGGCGACTGAGCGGCGCATCCGCCCACGCGGACTGCAACGCGCGTCTTAGACTCAGGTTTTTAGGAAAGTACGTGTGCACTTCAGGACTTGAATGCCCAATCCGCTTCTGCAGTTCGAATAAGCTGATGCCCACCTCGCCGGGTGCCGGCAACCGGGATTTTCCGAACAGTTTGATGGGGAGCGAATACGTCTGTGGGTGGTCGGACGTGATGAGGGAGAGCAGAGTGGTCTTTCCAGACCCATTGGGACCGAAAACGCCCCACCGTTGCCCGCGGTGAACGCTCCAGAAGAGACCAGGCGAGTGCGATGAGGACTGCGTCCAGTCGCCAAGCACGGTTTTCGAGCCATAGGAGACGCGCACGCCGCGCATGTCGACCACGGTTTCGCCTGGCTGGGCAGGTGGCCCCTGCTTCGGGAAGCCGTCGCGGCTGAGCTGAACGGGCGCTTCGGAGTCTTGTGCGATGTTCTCCTGCTCCTTGGCCGGCGCTCCTGGTGTTTCCGTGGTGGCGTGACGCCGTAGCTTGTTCGTGTTGTCACGGAGTTGCACGCTCGTGCTGCTTTTCCGCATGAGGGCGTTGAGGACGCTTTCCTTAGTGCCCTGAGTGAGAATCCTGAGTTTCTCGTCGATGAACACCATGTGGCTGATCCAGTCTGGGATGTGGTCTTCCGGGCGCAGGGAGAGTACCATTCGCGGCGCACTCTTTTCAGCCAGCGCTTGCAGGACAGAAGATAACATGTTGACCGTCGGCGGATCAAGACCCATGAACGGTCCGTCTAGGAGCAGCAACTCCGGCCTGCTCATCAAGGTCTTGGCTATTCTGGCTCTCCTCGTCTGGCCATTGCTGAGGTTCCCTACAGGCATATCGAGCAATTGACCGAGCTTCAGATCCACTATGACGCGCTCCAGCAACGCCTCGTCCACATCGTCCTTACTCCTCTCCAACGCATTCAGCTCCGTGTGACCTGTCAAATAGTCCAGCAGCGAAAAGTCTGTCTCTTCCTTCCTGCTCTCGTACCGTGCGCTCAGATATGCGCCCTTGAGGCTAGTGCCGCCGAGTCCACCTCTTTCTGCATCGAAACCAACGTACTTGACGGCGTTCTGAGGGCTGCGTAGACGGTCGTCTTGGATCTCGGTTGACGATAGGTAGGGATATGAGCGTGCGGTGGGCGGTATGCTGACGTATTGACCGTTCAGAACTTGGAGAAAGGTTGTTCTTGCAAGAGAGGAGGGGCTGAAGATAGACCAGTGCTCGTCGCCACGAGCAGGGAGGGAGAACGAGAGACCGGGGAAGATTGGAGGGTTGGTGGAAGACGAAGTTTGGCTTTGGGCGGTAGATGACGAGGGATAGTCGCGATAGAATGTGGCATTGTCTATGTTTACGATGGGCGGCGAAGGGGCGCGGCCTGACGGGCTACAGCTGAAGAGCCTGCGCTGCCGCTGCCGCTGCTGCTGCAGACGGCTCGATGGCAGTCTTCTCATGCTCGTGTGACTGTGCAAGCATGTGGAAGTGACTCGGGCGGATGAAAGACAACCGAGGTGTGACAGTGACAGTGACATCCCCGCATTTTGCGAACATGTCCGACTCCTCTCCTCTCCTCTCCTCCCCAGCCAGGTATACACCACACCATACACAAACGCCATCTGCCACCTCTTTCTCCGCCTTCACAAGCAAAAAGCCTTAGTATCATGTTTCCGGCCTTGCAATCCTCGAGACCAAAGGTGTGTCCTTATGTGGCGCGCAGGTTAATTACCGTAGTTGATTCCCTGTAGCATCCGCCACCCCAGCAGCCGCAACACCCTTCATATCAGCAAACCAGGAGCTTGCAGCGCCACGCCGAGGCGAACGTTCAACCGCCCCAGAACAGCACGGAGAGGCCTCAGAACCAGATCGAAGCCATGCCTCCCTACATGGCACCAAATCAGGCATCAGCCTCTGTAAGGGCCGCTGCTGCCCAGTCAACTGGACCTACGTACAACGCAGCTCTAATGCACCCAGTATTCTTCACGGGGAACTTGCGCAAACCCCCATTTCCATTGCCATTTGGATCCGTAGAAGCTTTGAATCCAGCGGCTGCAGGATACGTCCTCGATCACAGGAAGGTGCTGACCGGGCCAGCAACGAAGTTGTAGTCGTCAGTCTGCACGTGATTCGGAAAGGTAGATGAACTGGAGAGATGCATCCAATCTTTCCCCAAACTACGCGAGAAGCGAGCAATTCGTTTGTGGCGAAACCTCGCATGCGGGCTGCATTGCGAACGTGCGCGCTCTATCACGGGATACCAGATGATGCCAACCTCTCAATTGGATACTCCATCCAAATAACTTCCTCTCATCATCATCATCATCATCATCACCATCATCATCACCCCGCTCACTCCGGAGGAGCTGCCACGGAAGGGCGGCCATCTACTTCATGCGGCATCGCGCTAGACGCCAACCTTTCGCACGGCCTTTCCACTCGGGCAATAAAGGTCTACGAGCGACACGCATGGCCACGGCGCCTTTTGCCAGTGACCGCTGCTACACATTAACGAACTGAACCGCCTGTGAACGCCAGCTTGTCAGCCGGTAGCAGTCAACGGAGCCGCCACGTGGGCGGGCGAAAGCTTACGGCGGCGGCGGAGCTCGCAGTCACAAGCTCCGGTGGAACGTTCTGTGCGCCATGGAGGACACGAGGCAGGATGGAAGGGCTCTACACGTCTCTTACAGAGTCACACTACTGTGGGCGGTGAGGGCTAGCGTGATCGGAGCTGTCCTGCCATGACTATCGCTACTGTTCAGTCAACCAAGCCTTGTATCACGTATGAACAAAATGTTAGCTAAACCTTTTCTTCCACACTAGCATATGTACACACTCTCGTGACATACTGAGCACCAAGGCGATGTGATAGACGCCCGCAAATTGATCCCTTGGTAAGCAAGGCAAGGATGCTTCGAGCTCGTCAGCCTGCTTTCGGTTAGCTCTTATTTGTCTGGCTGTTTATCACGCACCAAACACTCATCTACAGGGGCAGCATCGGAAAACACACGGTGCACAAGGCCCTCCATCGACAAACAGCTTGGTTTGCTTGGCTCGATCCTATGTTTAGGCATTCGTGGAGACGGGCAAAGCTCGCATTGGCTTCCACCTTTCTGGGAAGAAGCTTGACCTATGTACAACAACATGTTGGTTGCCAGCATCGCCATCGGCGCCAAATTCTCCCGTTGGACAGTGCTCTATATCAGCCTGCACAGTGCACGGAATAGTCGTAGCAAGGCAGTCGTGCTCGGAAACTAAGTTCCAGGTGAAGCCCCAGCGGGTTGGCCGGCGTGCAGATCCTCCGATGTTGGCTTCCTTGTGCCGTCGCAGCTCACTTGCGCCGCTATACCGACTCGCCGATGAGTTGTGATACTCTGTGGACAGGTGTTTATGTAACATGGCTTTCCTGTCTCTCATTCCGTTCTTCGTTCAAGCAGCTCCTGCATTCACAACACTTGCAGATACTTGAAACACGATCCCGACCCCAACCATCTCTCCCCAAAATTCACACAGCCGCCGGTCCCACACAATGGCCTCCAAGCACAACTTCCTCGAAGCAACAGCCACTCGCCGCTCAACCGTGACCTTGAAGAAAGAATCTCCAATCCCGGACTCACGGATCGTCGAGATCATCCAACATGCGATCAAGCATGCCCCCAGCCCTTTCCACGTGCAATCTAGCCGTGCTGTTATCCTATTGCACGGCGAGCACGACAAGCTCTGGGGCATGACCTACGACCAAAACAAGAAAGCCACGCCACCTGAAATCTTCCAATTCCTCGAGCCAAACCTCAAAGCATACAGAGCATCTTATGGCACTGTAAGTCATCCCTCCTGCCTCCAGTTCCTCTTCCCTCCCACACTCACTCCGTTATTGCATCCTCTCGACACAACCTAATCCCCCATCCCAGGTTCTCTTCTTCGAAGACCCCAACGCGTCTCTCAGTCTGCCTCCCCGCCTGCAAAATCTGGTCAAGACCTTCCCCGAATGGAGCGACCACTCTCAAGGCATGAACCAATTCGTCGCCTGGACTGCTCTCTGTTCCGAAGGTCTCGGTTGCAACCTGCAGCACTACCAGACCACGCCGGCGGGCATGCAGGAGCACTGGATCCAGGAATTCGGACTGCCGTTGGGTTGGGTTTGTAAGGCGCAGTTGGTCTTTGGCACTCCGGATGGCCCGCCAAGGGGCGGCGTGGAGAAGACGTTTGCGGATTTGGAGAGCAGAGTTAAGGTGTTTGGGGCTTGATGGCGCGTTCGAGAAGTGCCTTTGCGTTGAGCGTCCGCAATAGACATCGTTAGTCTGCGCTTGTTCATATAGAACCCACACCGTCAAAGACGAGCAGTCTGCTTCAAAAGACCATTCAGAGAGCCAGCCGCAACCCTTCTGGGCGAATGTTCGTACTCAGTCTACTGTTTCTCCAACTAAATGGCCAGGAGGCGAGAAAGATGGCGTGTGAGGAAAGCAACAATAAAGAAGAAGGACATGGAATTGACAGTGGTCGAACACTACATCTCTTTCCCGGCTTATGTTGGCCCGCACACAACAGCTTACAAGATTTTTACCATGAAAGTACGGCCCCATTGAGTGGTTGAGAGGCTTGCAAGAGATGGTTCAAAGCAGATTTTCAGACTGCAAGGACAATCGTGGAACTCGAAGACGAAGGGTTCTGTCCGCTTCCGAGAGCGATCACAGGATACCGCAAAGCACTGCACCCAGAGCGGTAGTGGGGAGTTAGCAATGCGCGCGGTGTTCCGAGGTCCGGCGAACAGTAAACTTACTAAACCAAGTAAGGCCTCTGTCAAACGAGTGAAGCGTCATCGGAACAGGGATGAGTTGATGCGTGATATCAAAACAGCCAGCCGGCCCTGTAGAGTGAGGCATAACATGCGCAATTGCATTCCTAGATGCACGCAGTCCGCAACAAAGTACATCAGCCCGACAAGTGTGTAGTCACGATAATAACCTGAAGCGGTCCAGTGGTTCTCATCTTGAAAGTGACAGGGCGGAGGTTCGATCAATCGTTTCGGAGCTTGCTCATATCATTGCCACTTTGTTGCGGCAATGACGTGAGCACGTTTTGGCTAGTCATCGCATGCTCTAGTACCGTAGCTCGGAGGGATGGTCCCGAAGCTTCTTTTGTCTTGTTTTGTAACCGTTGCGACTTGAGGAGCTGAACATGGCTTGCGGAAGGAGCACGGTATCTGACTATTGTTGTGAGGCAATAGTCCGCATATACATCGTCTTGGGCACCAACGTCATGACAGCCATCTGGTTGAGGCTTTCATCCCTGTGAACCATTGGGCCGTGAACGGCCGGAGGATGATGCAGTCAGTGTTGCCTTTTCGGTAGGCAACCTGAGATGGTACTGTGACAGATGATACGGGTTGGTCGAAAATGCAATGCCCGGTTTGGTTGGTGGGTAAAGTGTTGGTCTTGCTGTTATACAACGCGCCGTACGTGTTACCGAAAGTCGGGTGGATTGAAGTGCTGGTCAGCTCAAGTAGGAGAGCGGACAACATCTGTCACCTGTATGAGAAGCGGATCCTCTTGCGTTTAATCCCTGCGTTACAAACGAAACTCTTAGGCCAGCCGCAATTAGGATGGTTTTGTACATCATGCTAAATGGATACGGCAGCAGTAACTGTACACAGGAGCAACACATCCAGCTCCTCCTCCGCCCGGTCAGCGCAACGCCTAGAATGTTTTGCGTCATATTGGCCAAGTATCTTTTCCGTTCCCCAAGTCTTCTGTAGCACGCTCTTTAACCAATGACAAGAGACTCCTCGGTAGGGAACTCATATTGTGGAACCTCCAGGTTCAGGGGTGCAGGTCCTTTCCTGATGCGTCCGGAGATATCATAGTGGGAACCGTGGCAGGGGCAGAACCAGCCGCCGAAGTCGCCAGCCTCGCCAATCGGCACACAACCCAAGTGTGTGCAGACACCTATAAGCCCAAAAATCAGCAACTGACCATTGTACGGCTCCGAATGTCCGAATCATGTCGCCTTACCCAGCATGATAAGCCACTCAGGCTTCTTGACACGGTCAGAGTCTGGCTGGGGATCCCGAAGGGACTCCCACTTGGTGTCCTCGGCCTCCTGGATCTCATCTGCGGTACGGTGTCGGATAAAGACTGGCTTTCCTCTCCACTTGATGATGACGTTCTTGCCCTCTGGGATAGAGGCGAGGTCAATCTCAACCTTAGCCTGGGCCAAGACATCGGCGGATGCGGACATGTTGACCAGGAAGTCTAGCCATGTATATCAGCTACGTTCTGAAGCAGCAATCGTGGTATCTTGTATATGGGCGTACCCTGGACAGTAGCCTTTGCACCGAGCGCAGAAACAGCACCGAAGGTCCCGACCATGAAGTACTGGAAGACCTTGTTCTGCGTCTCGCCACCGCTGTTCCTGTACTTCTTGAAGCTTGGGATCACGGTCGTGTCCTTGTGGTCGCTGGTGCCGCGGAATGGGCTGGTGTACTTTGCGGCTGTGGTTGCTTGTGTCGCCGCATCGGCCCTGTTGCGCTTCTGAATGGCGGTGGTGGAGGAGCGCAGAAGAGGCAATGGCTGGCGAGCGCCCTGCCGGACGATGGACGCGGCCGAGGTAGAGAGGAGAGACATTATGGGCGAGGTGGAAGGGGTAGACGACGATGGCGAAGGGCTGTAGCTACAGTATGTCGTTGATACAATGAATCTTGCAGGAGGGCAACTGGATTCGCTTAGTAAGAAAGTTTCTTCTTGGCATTGACCAACAAACAGCTCGGATCTAATTGGCTTGACCTTAATCATACAAACTAATACAACACTGCGAATGCTCATTACGAGTCCGACGCCGCAAACGGAACCATGAGCCAACAGTTAAGTATCGAGAAGATGCTGAAGCGCAAGTCAGCGGATGTGAGGGCTGGCGAACACTTTCAGTCAAGCAAGCGACAGCAGAAAACCACCTTGGACAACAACGGCAAAGCTAACAACACCATCACATCCTCGACAACTGGGCATATCAGTCCACCAGCAATGTCAGACGCGAAGCCAGAACAGCGGCTTTTGTGTCTTCAAGAAGTAATCGGCGACCTGTTTTCCGCTCCCGATAATACAGTTTTGATCCACGCCTGTAATTGTAAAGGTCACTGGGGCGCAGGAATCGCTGCAGCCTTTGCAAAGCTCTATCCGAATGCCTACAGAATTCACAATTCCTACTGCGTCAAAACTGGTCAGAAGAGTCTACCCGGCACTGCGCAACTTGTTTCTCCCCTAGATACGACAGAGAACGGTCGCAAACACTTCGTCGGTTGCCTCTTCACCAGCCGCAACTTTGGCCGCAATTCAGACTCTCCCGCCATCATCCTGCAGAACACTAACACCGCCATGAGAGACTTGGTGAAACAGGTGGCTGACTGGAACGAGCGGCACGACGAGAAGATTACGCAGCTTTGGATGTGCAAAATCAACTCCGAGCGCTTCAAGACACCGTGGACAAAGACGAAGGAAGTTCTTCAGAGAATTGAGATTCCGGACGATGGTCATCTGAGCCCCACAATCACTGTTACGATCAGAGAATAAACTACCAACGCCGTCAAGCCATATCAACCGGGATGCAGCTCTAAGCATCGAACGCCATATGCGGATATCATGCACATTCCACCTTTACAACACCACAACTCCAAACATCTGACCCCGTCATCTACCTTAGTTACAACAATCAGCCGCTCGTCATCACAGCTACAGGTCTCTCGTCTGCAACCCCAGAATACCTCCAACACAACGGAGGCCTCCTAGGGATGCTTGCTTGTCATAAAGCAAATCGGTCTTCATCGTAGTCGAAATCATGCCTCCATCAGACAGCATATCGATATCCCGGTCGGATAATGAGGAACATAGAATCTCTGCAAGCGCCTTGGTGAGTGTCTGTACTCCGACATTTGACACGGCGAGCAACTACTTACCATAATCCTCCAGGCGCAATAAATGCGCATGGTCGTACATTTATTTATAGTCATAGTCATAGTCACAAACATGGGGATTTGTTCGGTTCTCTCAAGACGGACCGCTCTCGCGCCATCCGTACACTCGAGAACCGCCGCGGGGGTGATCGACAGGCTGATCCGGGGCTGATAGCATGTTGTAAATGTCCATACGTTCGCGCGTCCGATTTGCACTGGGTTGCTGGGTTGAGAGTGGGGTTGATGGCTCTGGTTCGCCATGTTGAGCAAGGTAGCCGCCGTATGTTGAGGAACGCTTTCGGAAGACGAGGCCCGGGACATGATACCATCAGCGGTTCCAGATGACGACGTTCCTTTAGAAGAAGAGACACTATCTCGTCTTCTCGTGAAGTCGCCTTCCTGGGAGACGGCAGTCCTCACATTTGGTGGAAGACGTTCCAAGATGTTGGTCTTCGTAGCTCCAGATCGTATGCAACTCACAAGCACCTGCACCTCGCCCATGGGCCGACTTCGCAGGAATTCAAAGATATCCTGTAGCTCACGGTTTTCCTGGGTGAGAGTCTGGAGTTGCTGCTTGAGCGCGCCCATCCTGGTGAGATCCGGGTTTGTTTCGTAGACGCAGGGACGCCCTCGGTTTGCGCATGAGTGGCAGGTAGGGCGTGTACCATCGCACTGTTCAGCAAGGCAACGTCAGTGACTCGCTCAAGGTGTTCCAAGGCAGTAGCCTTTAGATATACTCGTCTTGTGATGCAATTGTGCTTCGACAGCACAGCCAAAGCTGACGTGGAAAACAACCTACTTTTGATTTGCGTCTTCTGCACTCATCGCACGCAACAGTGACCTGACTGCGTTTCGCTCTCTTACTCTCGGCTTCTGGCGGAGAGTCGTCGGAGTCCGGGGAATATCGCTTCTGGCTGCCCATTGCCGACGAAGCCGAGGAGTAAGACATGGGATTTGCGTTCGTGTTTTCTCACGCGAGCGCTGTTGTGTGTTTATATGGTGAAGCCTTCCAGGGTGTCGAAGCACTGAACGATACCCTTTCCTCACACACAAGCGCGCAGGGGCAGTAGGGCAGTGATGAGCCGGAGGCGAGAGGGAAAGCGAGGGGACTTAAGAATGTTGCCCGCTTTCCAACAGTGACGCTTAAGAGCAGTGTCGCAGCCGCGTAGGCGGAGTTTGAGGTCCGAAGTCTTTTCTTTTAGTGCTTGCTCCTGTCCGGGGGCTTTGGCTGCAGCGGCTCAGACTAAGACTGGGAGATCGGAGTAGCATCCGCTAGTCGCCCGTAATCATTCGCCGAATGGCGCCAATCAACCACGAAGGGGAAAAGGCAAGCACACGACGAAAGAGCGCGTAGCCGCTGACACAACCGTTAAGCTAACCGCTTAACCCGATCCACGATCGCACTATTGCAGTCTCCTGCCTTCTCAGCATTCGGGTTTGGATCGGTGGTGTCGATCTACGATTGAAAGGAGACATCTCCGAGTTGCTGTGTCTGCATTTAGCACAGCAATCGAGCCGCATGTTACGAAGAACAGCATCCACAACAAGCCGTGTATACTTTGAGTAGTTACAGCAGTAGTTACAGCAGTAGTTACAGCAGTAGTTATAGCAGCACATGTGTCTTTAGCGTGATGGAGCATGCCAGCAAGACTGCTGCGGGAATTAAGATGCAAGTATGACGCGTAGGGTAAGGGAGCTCAGACTCTGCAGAGCCGTCTTGGCATCTGCGGAACTGACGCCGGCAGATCGTTCGAGCTCGAAGAGAGCAAGAGACTCATACCGTACGCTCAAGTAGCAAAATAAAGCCTTCTACGCTTTGACATTTGCTCTACCCTTGATAACTGTCTAGATGGAACTCTACATTGGGCGGTGTGACTAAAAGTTGTTGCACGGTTGCAGTTTGACGAGTTTCACGTCGGGGACCGGTGCTCCGCGCCCACAGGCCTCGCCTTGCAGTATCTGAGCATCTAACTGACTTAAGTGCATGCTCACAACATGCAGCCTCTCCAGCCTCTCCAGCTTCTCAGTAGTTGACACGTCCCACATGTTGCGCAACCTCTATGAGAATGGCTGTGTTGATCAGACACGTGCTTCACCCATTCGATTGGCTCGCATATCCATGTATTGTTGCATCTGCTGGATTGGGTTTTAGACCCCAAAGCGACGTTACGAGTCCATCTGTCTGGCTCCTACACGCCAATTCGCCGGTCGTCTGGAAGGATACGCGTTTGTAGCATGAGTAAGATGGATCCCCATGGATATCCGAAACTCCCATGCGGCCTTACACTTGTCCATCGAAGCTCGTTTCGACGGCCTCATAGGTAAACAACATGCACTTGGCGTCTTCCATGCTTGTACTCTCTTATCAAGCTCTGCCGGAGGATTTACGGAGATGGATTCCGAATGCCTTCCACATAAGGACCCACTCCTGTGGAGACTGGGACAGCCATGCTGACTGCAGCCACGCTCCATTGCATGCACTGCACGTACCTTTTTGTTCAGGGCTCGCGACTCGTTTCGACTGCCTACATGGCTATGCTTGACGCCTTGCACTGAAGCCATCAGTTGACGTCCGAGCTTTATGGCGCCGACGTGACGGGAACAGGCAATCCATACCGATGATGTGCCGCCAAGTATCAGCTTCATTGCCGGAAGAGACCTGTTCTCCTCCTCCTCCATGGCTCGGAGCCCCGCCCGCTTCGATAGCTCATGCTGCTCTGCACGCATCCACTCTGGACTCATGGCTATGTTTGCAGTTGATGTCCACCTGACATGCCCTGCTTGGCACCGATTTGGGCGGCGTAGTCGATCTCCGCCGCATTGCTTTTCGTGAACTGACATGGGCGAGGTTTGCACGTGCGTCAGGGATGCTGCAACGTCCACATCCCCACCCCGCTTCTCACATCTGGGCCAGTTTTGAACGGTTTTTTGCGGGCTGAAGAAGACATTGCGAACGGTGTTTCGAACAGTAAGAGCATTACACGGCAAATCCAAAAGTAACTCATGATCGAAATTTTGCCGCTATCGTAAGCCTCGGATATTTGTACAGTAAACAGATCAACATGGTAATGATTGGCACGGTTGGTGCGATCATTTTGAGCCTATATACATGTATATACTACGTGTAGTTGTTCTACAGTCTTCCCAGTGAATGCTGGCTCGGAACGTGCCCAGAGCTAGGACAAACAAGAAACATCTTCATCGTCTCATGGATGTCGCTGTTGTCCGGGTCTTCAGCAAAAGAAGCGCCTATTTGCGCTAGTGTAACAAGTAGAGAAGAGGATTATCCGGATGGCTGCCATCGGAGAAGAGCAGGCAAGTCCCAAAGGATGCAGGCTACCGGGTCATGTGAAGTGACGTAGCGCGTCGCGTTCCGGTCGCGTCTACCCACACGAACAACTTGATATTGCCACCTTGCGATCACAGCTCAAGCACACTGCAGTCCAGCCCAGTCGCTGCTACACAGGAAATTGAGTGTTGATGGACGAGAGCCAGAGCAGCCCGCGCGGAACTAAGAGAACAGCCCAAGAGGCGTCTCAGCCCCTCGCCGTATCAGAGCCCTACATCAAGATGTAGTCAACAAGATTGCTGCCGGAGAAATCATTGTTGCACCTGTGCATGCCCTGAAAGAACTCATAGAGAACGCAGTCGATGCCGGATCAACATCTCTGGAGATTCTTGTCAAAGATGGTGGGCTGAAGCTTCTGCAGATTACAGACAACGGACACGGCATCAATGTAAGCTCGCGCACGCTTCGTGTTCGTGTTTCACTTGATTCAGACTGACTGGGCGCAGAAAGATGACTTGCCAATCCTCTGCGAGCGCTTCACTACGTCGAAGCTCAAGGCGTTCGAAGACCTGACATCGATCGGAACGTACGGTTTCCGAGGAGAGGCTCTGGCCAGTATTAGCCATATTGCTCATCTTACAGTTACTACGAAGACGAAAGAATCGAGCTGCGCCTGGAAAGCACACTACGCCGGTGGCAAGCTTACGCCTGCAAAACCAGGCCAAACTGCAGATCCCAAGCCATGTGCTGGCCGGCAGGGCACGCAGATCACGGTATGCCGTTGCACTGACCAGCATGGTCGAAGTGTTGCTGATTGTGAGGCAGGTTGAGGATCTCTTCTACAATGTCCCCACCAGGAGGCGAGCGTTTCGGTCGGCAAGCGAAGAATATGCGAAGATCCTTGATCTTGTCGGCCGATACGCAATCCATTGCAACGGAGTGGCCTTCTCGTGCAAGAAGCAGGGCGAATCCGGCTCAGGTCTTGCGGTCCCGAGCAACGCGGGCCCCATAGACCGTATTCGTCTTGTTCACAACAGCGCGGTTGCCAATGACCTGCTTCCGTTTGATGCAGCGAACGACCAATGGGGCTTCAAGTCTATAGGATACGTGAGCAGCGCCAACTACAACTCCAAAAAGCAACGCTTCTGCTGTTCATTAATCATCGTTCGGTCGAATCTTCGGCAATCAAGAAGGCGGTAGAGCATACATACTCGCCCTTTCTGCCTAAGGGAGGCCATCCTTTCGTCTACCTCAGCTTGGAGATCGATCCAGCAAGAGTCGACGTGAATGTTCACCCAACGAAAAGGGAGGTCAACTTCCTCAACGAGGAGGAGATCATTGAGGTTATTTGCGACGAAATCCGGACACGGCTGGGCAAGGTTGACACTAGCCGAACATTCATGACCCAGAGTCTGCTCAGTTCCAAAAGACCGGCTGTGGCTGGAAGCGACACTGCCGAAAATGGAACCGTCCCGAGCACCGCCGGTGGCCAGAGTGAGATGTCGAGCTCGCGTAGGACACCAGCTCAGAAGCCCGCGACTCCACGAACGTATGAGAATAACCTGGTGAGAGTGGACTCGAGGGTGCGAAAGATCACCTCCATGCTTCCTCCGGGTCAAAGATCCTCTTTCGCCACCAAATCGGCAGAAGATCAACCCGCAGAAGAGATGGAGTACGAGTACTCGGAAAAAGAGCCCACCATCTGCAAGCTGACTACAGTAAGAGAACTGCGAGCAGAAGTGCGCGATGACATCCATCAAGAGCTCACCAATGCCTTCGCCAACCACACCTTTGTCGGTGTCGTCGACGAGCGCCGCCGCATCGCCGCGATCCAGGGCGGCGTCAAGCTTTTCCTTGTGGACTACGGCATGGTCTCCAGCGAGTACTTTTACCAACTCGGGCTGACAGATTTTGGAAACTTCGGTGCCATCCGGTTCGATCCATCACTGAGCCTGAAAGCGCTTCTTCAAATCGCCGCCACCCATGAACGCGAGATGACAGATGATGCCGCGGACCTGGACTGGGACAAAGTTGTTCAGATGGTCTATGAGCAACTCATCAGCCGTCGGGACATGCTTGCGGAGTATTTTGCGCTTGAGATCTCAGAAGATGGAGACCTGTTGAGCATTCCATTGCTGATGAAAGGGTACCAACCAAGTCTGGCCAAGCTACCGAATTTTCTGCTTCGACTGGGACCTCATGTGGATTGGGGGGATGAGAAGGGCTGTTTCCAGAGTTTTCTGCGCGAACTTGCTAGCTTCTACGTCCCGGAATCTCTTCCTTCGCCACCAGCGGCAGTCATCGGCGAGGAAGAGAATCAGCAAGTGGCCGATCGCCGCAGGCAGCTGAAAAGGGCGATCGAGGTTACGCTATTTCCGGCGTTCAGGGCGAGGTTAGTGGCTACCAGGGGCTTGCTCAAAGGTGTGGTCGAGGTTGCGGACTTGAAGGGCCTGTATCGTGTGTTCGAGCGGTGTTGAGTGCGGATGGCGGTTGCTGTACGGTCTTCGAAGAAATGCTCACTGCGCCGGTATGAAATATGAGGCCGGTCAGTCTCAATGCTTGCTGCTCTACATGCAAAGCGCTTTGCCAACGATCAGGAAGCTGTCCATGACGAAACCCCTTCGATGATCAGTGTTGAACTGATAGCGATCGATGGGACGGCTGGTTTCCGTCAAACTCTGCAGACAGTCCGGAAGAAAGCGGTCCTTGAAGAGCACCCGCTTCCAAACGCTCCCAACATGGCCTTGTTGTTTTTGCCTGCTTGCCAACAACGAGTTAGGGATAAGGTATATGCATCCAGCGACGCCGTGTTAACGTAGGTGGTGAAGCTAGCAAATTCCATGATATGCCTATTCCTATGCGGAAATTCTGTGTAGATTGATGAACTCCGGGCGCGTTGCTGGTCCTTATTGATAGTGTATTGCCATGTATCAGAAGGTGTGTATCATCGGGTCATTAACCCGCAAGGTAGCGAGCGTCTACCAAACGCTATAAGGAAGGAAGTGATTGATTGCCCTGTAGATGGTTCTTCAATGCGATCATCTCAAGCAAAGTCCACACAAACTTCTCGAGGCTGTAGCTTCTATTGCCATCGTTGATGGATTTGGTTAGAGAACTCAATCGACCAGTACCAAATAATCGTCAGACCTCCAAGCAATCCTTGAGCCGAGGAAACCCCGGTACAGTAGCACCTGCAAACATGATTGAGTGATCAAAGACTTCATCTGAATAGCGCTACATGTCTGTTGTATCTAACAAAATCCCAAGCAGTATGCCAGTTTCGTAGACGGCTACTATACACATACAATTAACATTACTGTGTAATCTTCCGTCTTTCTTCGAGATGTATTCCACCTTGCCTTCCACTGCACAATCCTTTAATGCACTACCCCCAACACAGAGAACCGGATTTTAGAGGGGCCCAACTTCATGGACTGATATTGCCTAATCAACGCTTCCGCAACATAAAAGAGAAGACCTAAAAATTGATGCTTCTATTCGCATCTTGTCGTCGCGAAACGAGGGCTCTAGTTCTGAACCAAACTCACCCCCGAGCCTTGTCGAAACACAAAGGAACGCCCCCGAAAACTACGATCCAAAACCACATAAGTTATGCAGACCGTACAACCATCATCTAACCCACCTTTGCAACCAACCTACGTCCTCCGTGGTCACAACGCGCAAATCCACAGCGTGCATTTCCTACGGCAGAACTCACGACTCTTGACCGGGGACGCGGACGGTTGGGTTGTACTATGGGATGTTTCAGCGAAAAGGTCGAAAGTGGTGTGGAAGCCGCATGATGGAGGCATTCTGAAGGTGGCGGATTGGGAAGATGAAAGAATCATCACGTAAGTTCAATGCTTTTCTTATTATGTATCTGTTTAAGCTGTCGATGGACACAAAGACGGAAAAGCCTTCAGGAAGAAACATGATACTTACCCTCGAGCTTGGCATTCCGGAAGGCATAGGGTAGACAACGAGTTCGGGGGCGCCACGTCTACTTGAGGATATACGCTAACCCGCACCAAAGGCACGGCAGAGACAACAAACTGCACGTCTGGCAGCTAAGGCCAAGCGACGAAAAAGACTTCTCCACAGAGCTCCCGCTCGAGGACGCAGAAACGCCCAGGAAACAGCCATGGCTGCTGCATTCCGTGACTGTGAACGCGCTGAACTTCTGCGGTTTTACGATGTCTAAGGATATCCGTCAAGCTGCCACCCACAAACACCCTGCTGTGGGAGGCAAGGGCGAAAAGAACGGGGCTGCCGCAGAGGTCATGGAGAAGACTACCCTGTGTCAGGGAAACAAGGCAGGTGGACTCGCTGCACTTTTCGCTGGGCAAGAAGAAGGTAGTGTGAATGCGGAAACAAGAACAGAGCCCCCGGTCGGAGCTCAGAAATCTGTCTCCACTACGCCTGGCAACGAGCTGCTGGATGGCAACGGGAACGGGAATGGAGAGAAGACCGAGCAGGACAAAGGGATCTTGGTCGCGGTGCCGGGATTTGACGAAGGTCAGATACACATTTGGTCTCTTCCTGAAGAGGAACGCGTAGCGAACATTGATGCGCCTACGGGTGTGAAGTGTGGTCCGTATACCTTCCTTATCTGGACACACCACTAGGCCAACTGACAAGACCCAGGAATGCTCATGGCACTACGTCTCGTTTACCACGCAGGCGCTCTCCACCTCCTTGCCGGCTACGAAAGCGGCTACACCTCCATCTTCCGACAACTCCCCTCTTCATCCACATGGCAGAACATCTACATGCAGAAATCCCACACCCAGCCCATCCTCTCCCTCTGTCCGGCGCCCTCGCACGGCGTCTACTTCACTTCCGGCGCCGACTCGGTCATCGCTCGGCATCCCCTCCCGCCAATCTCGCATCCCACCTCCGCCTCTGCCGAAGCAAAAACAGTAACAACGAAACACGCCGGCCAGCAATCCCTCACTGTGCGCTCCGACTCACTGATCTTCGCGACCGCGGGCTGGGACGGACGTATACGCGTCTACAGCACGAGATCGATGCGGGAACTGGCGGTGCTGAAGTGGCATAAGGAGGGGTGTTATGCACTTGCGCTTGCGGATGTGCGCGGCGCCGGCGCTGCGGCCGGGATGAGCGAGGCGGACGGGGAGGGCGATGTGACGGTCGCGAGTGATGAGCATGGCGGGAATGCGGCTGGTGCGTTGGTGGCGAAGAGTCAGGATGCTGGTGGGGGTGGCTTGGTCAGAAGGGCTACTACGGATCGGGTGGCTATGAGAAGGGAAGAGAGGGCACGGAGTACGCATTGGCTGGCGGCGGGATCGAAGGATGGGAAAGTGTCACTGTGGGATGTTTACTGAATTGAAGAAACAGAACTGCTTGACCGCTTCTCTTCCTGTCTCGGAGCCCATGCAGCTCCAAGCACGCTAGCTGGTTTCTCGGCGGGGATAAGGTGAAGATAGAGTGTGACACTACTGCTCGCCGCTTGTCTCAGTGTGATTCCCGGGAGTACGTGTGTAGATGTCCGCTGCCTGCCATCTCCTGTCATCAAACTCTCGAAACACACTGAGTAACATCACGGCACGGGGCTGCAATGGCAACATGACAGTGTCGAACGTCCGGCGTACAACTGCCTCATCACCTGCATCGGCTACAAGCTGATCTCTGAAGGAGAAAGCTCTCGATAACATACTGACATTCAGTCTTCAGCTATAGAACAGGCTTCCACCGAAGATAGCCAGGCACCAACGCTCGCTCTGTCGGATCAACCCAGATTGAATTCGGACGCTCCGCCCATTGCCTTCATCTTCGCCCTCATCTTCCTCGCCGCCTCCTGCGCATCCGTATCCCGCACCGCACCCTCATCGTCCGCACCCTTTCCGCCTTCCTTGCCTCTCTTCCCCCAGCCCCCGCACTCGAACCCGCCCTCCCCTCTTGTCCTTCGTCTGCGCCGCCCCCGGCCTGAGCCCTGGCACGTTGATACTCCCCGGGCGGTCTCTGAGCGCAAACGCCTTGGCCAGATGTCCCAGATGCAATTGCTTGATATCGAAGTAGCCCCTCTCGGCCGCCACATGGGTCGCGTAAGCGCGGACGTGGCTCTGGAAGGCGCGGCGCGCTTGCTCGAGGTGTTTCGGGTCCGCGAGCGCCCAGCGCTCGATGTCGAGCTGGAAGTCCGTGGCGCGGGTATCCCAGTCTTTGTCGCCCGCAACGCCCGAAGTCGCGGCGAACCCGCGCTTGAGCAGCTCTTGGGCGTCGTGCCGGGTGAGTCCGCGCCCGTTGTCCTGGCGTCCTTCTTTCAGGATGCTGACGTAGCCTTCCTCGCATCCGGGCTGGAGGAATATTAGAGCACGGCCGTCGCGTCCGGCGCGTGCTGTGCGCCCGATGCGGTGCAAGTGGTCTTCTTTTGAGAAGGGTGGGTCGTACTCGATGACAAAGTCAACGTTGGGGAGATCGAGACCGCGAGATGCAACGTCGGTGCAGACCAGGACCGCCGGGTCGTGGGTGTTGGTGAAGGCTTTGAGGGTTGAGGTACGGATGGCCTGGGGCAGGGAGCCGTGGAGACGGAAGACGGTGACGGGGTTGGACAGGCCTGAGATGGAAGGAGCGGAGGCGGAGGTGTGAGTTTCGGAGATGGTGGTGCCTTGGGAAATTTTGCCCGGCTCTTTCTTCGCAGTTTTGGGGCTGGGCTTTCTGGGTTGTGGAGAGTCCGCCTTTTCTTTGTTCATGGCCTCCTTATCAGACGTCTGCGCTTCGTCTTGTCCGTCCTCCTTCCGTGTTAGCGCCTCGAAGTGGAAGTCGACGGAGTCTGCGCAGGACATGAAGACGATGGTTTTCATGACGGAGCCTTTCCGTGCGAAAGCGCGCCTGAGAATGGCCAGTAGCGTTACCAATCGCTGCTTGGCCGGCACGACAGCATACGACTGCTTCAGCTGGGCAGGAGCAGAGAACGCTGTTCCGGCTCCATCCTGACCTTCGCTGTCCATATCCGATTTTCCTTCCGCAGCTATCGGCACGGCGTCTTTCAAACTGATCTCCCTAGCCTTTGTACGTCCATTTTCATGGTCGCAGAACAAAGCACCGTCGTCCTCTTTACCGGCAAGCCTGGTACGCCACCCTTTTGCGCCCGCATACGTAGGTTTAACACGGAAACGATCTTCTGGATGTCCTGTTCGAATCCAAGCTCCATCAGACGATCGCCTTCGTCCAGCACCAGCCAGCGCACGTTACTGACATCCAGCGACTCCGTATTGTTCAAGTGATCTGCAAGACGACCAGGCGTGGCGACCAGTATGTTCAATCCCTTGCGCAACCTCGCCTTTTCCGACTTTTTTCTCTCCACCAACAACCGTGCCTGCCACGATCCAGTGCGCACATCCCAACAACGACTCCAATACGGTTGAAATCTGCTTGCTGAGTTCACGGGTGGGGGCCAGTACAACGGCGAACAGACCCGAGTCTCTACTCAACCCGCCCGCATCTCCGTTCATGACTCCTTTGCGCATGCTCTCGGACATGTTGATCAGTCGCTGTACGATTGGCAAAAGGTAAGCCAAAGTCTTTCCAGAACCAGTCTGTGCCTGAATAAACGCATCGGAGTCGTCCTTCACTAGCTGCGCCACCGCTTTCTGTTGGATCGCCGTAGGCGCTTTGATCTGCATCTTATTCCTCAAGTGCTGTGCCAAGTTCGTGGACAGTCCCAGCGCCGTGAAGTTCTCTAGCTCCGGGTCCAGAGGCGCATTCGAAGGCTGCACAGGTGTCTCATCCGCCTCTTCTGCTTCAGGCTCTGGCTTTGCAGTAGTGGATGTAGGGTTGTATGTGAACAGTGACGATATGAACTCCTTTGGCTGCGCTTTTCCTCGCTCCTTCCGCTCTCCGGTCGTCCTTGTTCGGTCGTGGTCAGGCCTCGCTGGCTGGTAATCGCCTGCCACGCGCTGTCGCTTTGCCGGTGGAGGAGGAACAAATTCTTCCCTACCACCATCCGCGCTGTAGTCTGGAATTGTGCGGCCATTCTGTGCCGGCTTGGATCGTGGTCCTGTTCCTGTCGCTTTGTTCTGCTTGTACGCCGCCGCCTTCTTTGCAGTCAAGCGATCCTTCCAGCGGCCACCCTTGAACTGGGTCTTTGCCTGCCAGGGCTGGTCGTTGACAGCGAAATTCAACAAAGGCCGTCATCCGCCATTCCTACTCTTGCCCCTGTTCGCCCTGCGGAAGGTGTATATATATACGGAGATGGAAACGTCGGAGTTTTCTCTAATAGAAATTGTTTAAGGCTTTGGCGATCTCCACCGAAAAGTTGGAGATCGTTGTAGATTGCGGGGTAAGGGCGTACATTTTGTTCTGCTACGGGTACATGTCGTACCAACTTCACTACCAAGTCAACTCCACGCTTAGAGGTATTTCACTCCGTTCCAATCTTCTCTCTACTGGGCCCACAGCTCACCATGGTACAATGAAGTACAGTCAGGTCGCCATATACAACAGAGCCGGCGGCCTTGCACGTTCAGCCGCAGCACAGTCACGTTGACCAGAGCTCCGAGCATGGCTAGCAAGCTTCTGAGAAGTACATGCGCGCGATGAACGCACCACTCCCACACACCAATGCTAACAATACCAGGCCTGCAGCAACGTAGACACTTTAGCACCACCCGCGCAAACCTCACCCACGTCTTCCGCGACGTCCCCTCCCTCCGCACTTACCGGCATGAGCTCCTCCTCTCCCAGCGCACCGTCGGCCTCGTTCCGACCATGGGCGCTTTGCACGACGGCCACCTGTCACTCGTGCGCCAAGCAGCAGCGGAAAACACAGACGTCTTCGTCAGCATCTACGTAAACCCGACACAGTTCGGCGTCAACGAGGACTTAGACAGCTACCCCAAGACGTGGGAGTCGGACATGAAGCTCCTACAAACCCTAGACGAGGAGCTGGCCGCCAAGGGAAAGGGACGGCTGAGTGCCGTCTTCGCGCCCCCGACCAAAGTCATGTATCCGACACTCCCGCCGAGCTCTGACATTCCGGGGCAGGGGAGTTTTGTCATCATCACTCCGCTTGGAAGTTTGCTGGAGGGTGCTTCGCGACCCGTGTTCTTCCGCGGCGTCGCGACCGTCTGTATGAAGTTGTTCAACATCGTGAAACCGGAGCGCGTCTACTTTGGGCAGAAGGACGTACAGCAGACGGTCGTGATCAAGCGAATGGTCAAGGACTTCCACATCGACACCCAGGTGGTGATTGGGGCCACAAAACGCGAGGAGGATGGCCTGGCGATGAGTAGCAGGAACGTATACCTGGGCGCACGCAGGAGGAAAGTGGGCGTGGTATTGAGCCAAGCGCTGATGGCAGCCGAGGAGCAATGGGAAAAGGGGTTGAGGATGAGGAATGATATCCTATGGCCCGCCAACGACGTGGTCATGCACAAGATGATGGAGCAGGACGATTTGCCGCGCGAGATGAGGGCGAGGTTCGAGGTCGACTATATTTCCCTCGCGGACCCGGAAACGCTGGAGGAAGTCCAAGAGGTGGACGAGACCAAAGGCGCCATTCTGAGCGGTGCGATCAAGATGTTCCCGCTTGAGGCGCCGCAGGAGGGCGAGGAGTGTGGGCTTGGTGGTGGGGAGGTGCCGGTGCGGTTAATTGACAATATCATACTCAAACCCATAATCAAGTCATGATGAGGTTTGGTGTACTCTGAGGGAAAGTAGATACCCGGGTCAAAATTGCAGGCGAGAAGATTTATGGGGAGCGGCAGAGTACAGTTGCACCCTCAGAAGACCGGCGTGTCATGGCCGATACACCCGATGGACCATTGAAGATGGGGTGATTGGTGTGTGCTGCGGGCAGCGATCACCGCGATGACACTGGCAAAAGAGAAGGGAGGAAAGAAGAGAGGTCGCATGTATGATCCCCATGGCCAGTGAATGGGAGCGTGATAAAGACTTCAACAATGATCTAGTATACGCCAAAGCGACGGGCGGTTGACATGCTCATCACAGGTTCAGAGATAGCATACACGGTCGCGGCACAGAAGGGCAAGAAGGACAGTGCACGACCTCTTCATGACTTCTCTCTCCCTTGGGACCAACGCATGTCACTGGTACAATTGATGGGCGTTCGCTGGCCGTTCCACCGTGATTCTTGTGAAGTAGATGAGAATCCAGCGCGTGCTTCCCTTGTTCAGTGTCTTGACCGAAGCGCAAGCCGATGCCAATGGAGTGGTAGATGTATACTCCTCTCCAGCTAAACTAGTGATGGTGGTGAGACTCCACAACATGATTGCAAGTTCCTGCCGCAACTAACAATAGTGAGATTCTTCCTATCCTGGTCGAGTTTTGCAGAATAATGCACTAGCCAAAACTGTGTCTTCAGGACGACAGAATCCCGCAAAACATCAAAAGGAAGCTTCATATGGCTATGCCTGGAATCGAACCAGGGTCGGATCGGAAGTTGCTAGTCTGATGACCACAACGATACATGCTACCCCTACACCACATAACCGGGGTTTGATAGTAAATCAGATCAGTGGACTGATCCGATACTCGCTTCAGATAGCAGGTGTTTCATTTTATGAAATAAAAGTATCTTTGAATTTGCATGCTATCATCTCGGACGTGAGCGGGAAATCAATCCGGCAGGCAGTCTTTCCATCGCTCATGTCGCGCAGATTCGTGCCTGTAGGAGTGTGACGAGAGCGGCGCGGCGGGATACGCACGTTTTGTAGGCCCTCCATTGTCCCAAAGGCTCCTCGCATCTGGCTAGTGCTCCTGCAGTTCTATGTGTGCTACCTACTACGAAAGTGCTTGGCGACTGTATCCACCTCCACAGGCCCGTTCGGACAAGGCGTTTGCTTGGTAGCGGTGGGGTAAGCATTCCCGCAACTCCTGATAATGGCCACCCTGTCTTTGTCTTTACTTTTTGGTCGCTTGGGAAGGTTGGGAAAAGCGAAACCCGGGAGGTGTCTGGGTTGATAAGGATACAGACGGTGTTTAATGCAAGGCCTCATGAGTTCCGCCACCCGGTAAAACTAACTTGTTGCTTTGGCAGCTACTATTGCGACTATTGCAGCGCACGGCCTTGCTTTGCGAATCAATCCCCACTCTGTCGGCTCGCTGGATTACAAACCTCGTCCGACATTCCACGAATGTGACGTTCCCTAGTTGATACACGAACCTGCTGCCGTCACTGCCACCATTGCACTGCTTTGCACTGCTTTGCACTGCTTTGCGCTGCTTTGCACCATCATCCGTACACACTGCCTTGACAATCCTCCGCGGAAGACAGCCATGGCGCAGTAATGCCCACGCTAGGTACCCATAGCCGCGCCACGCTACGCTCTCACCCAGCACCTGAGCTGTTCTGGCCCTGAGCCCTGAGTCCTGAGTCCTGCACTTCTCCGCAAACCCAGTTCACGTACAGTATCAGTATCCCTAAACCTCCCCTTCATTGGAGCGGCAACAACAACCTACGTCGATGACACAGGTGCTTCGCACTACTCGCAATCCCACCATGCCCTCCGACAAGCGCACCACCAGCACCTCAATGACCACAAACAGGCAGGTCAGCGGCAGCAGTGGTCAAGTCAGTCAAAAGATCAAGAACTTCTTCAGGATCACTCCCAAAGACTCCTCGATCCCACCAGAGAAGAACAGCTCGGAAAGAAATGACGGCACCTCTACCCCTCGCTCGGACAACAAAGTCTCCAGCCTGCGCAACAGCAGGTTCATACCGCACATCGGACGCAACAGGAGTACAACCGTTGCTAGCGAAGGAAACCCGCTCGACGACAGCATGAGCCCGACCGCGCATGCGAACCCTTACTTCCAACATCAAGGTCCTCCTGCGTTACGGCATCACAACGATAGCAGCGTTCCCAACACCCCTCCGGACACTCCTGGCAAGAAGGCTCAAGCTATCTCAGGCGCAAACGATGCCTCGGTTGCGGCGGGCAAAGAAGAGTTGGCGAGGAAATTGCGAAGGGTCGCCAGTGCACCGAATGCGCAGGGTCTATTCAGCAAGAACGGGTCGAGCGACGGAAGGCCACACACAGCAGAAGCGAACAAGACTGCTCTTGCACCACAACCAACAAACGCCTCCACATCAGCCCTGGCTGTCATCGATACCGCGTCATCAGCAAACAGCAGCGACCCGAATCTCTTACCCGTACCCGGTATTGATGGTATCCCGAGTCCTGGAAAGCTCCGAAATGCAGCAGCCTTTAGGCGGACGTACAGCAGTAACAGCATAAAAGTGCGGAACGTCGAAGTAGGACCGGGCAGCTTTGACAAGATCAAGTTGATTGGCAAGGGAGATGTTGGTAAGGTGTACCTCGTCAGGGAGAAGAAGAGTCAAAGGTTATACGCTATGAAAGGTGAGGAAGAAGCACACATGTGACAAGGAGTGTGGGTTGGACTGACATACGCCAGTCCTGAGCAAGAAAGAGATGATAAAGCGGAACAAAATCAAGCGCGCTTTGGCCGAACAAGAAATCCTGGCGACCAGCAATCACCCGTTCATTGTAACTCTGTACCACTCTTTTCAGTCTGAGGATTACCTCTACTTGTGTATGGAGTACTGCAGCGGTGGAGAGTTCTTCAGAGGTTAGATTGACCCGCACATGTGTGTATCGCTGTGACTGACATACATATCAGCCCTCCAGACGCGACCGAACAAATGCGTGGACGAAGACGCGGCGCGCTTCTACGCAGCCGAAGTCACGGCGGCACTGGAGTATCTTCACCTGATGGGATTCATCTACCGCGACCTGAAACCCGAGAGTATGTGAACCATGGGCGCGCCAAGAACAATCACTAACGTGTCATGCAGACATCCTACTTCACCAATCGGGCCATATAATGCTTTCAGACTTTGACCTGTCCAAGCAGTCCGACCCGGGCGGAAGGCCAACCATGATCATGGGTTCTAACAGAGGCCTCTCTTCGCACACAGCCAACCCCGCTAACCTACCCACCATCGATACCAAGTCATGCATTGCCGACTTCCGCACCAATTCTTTTGTCGGAACGGAGGAGTATATTGCACCGGAAGTCATCAAGGGGTGCGGCCATACGAGTGCTGTCGACTGGTGGACGCTCGGAATCTTGATATATGAGATGCTCTTCGGCACGACGCCGTTCAAGGGCAAGAATCGCAACGCTACCTTTGCAAACATCCTGCGGGACGAAGTCCCCTTCCCGGAAGGTAGCGGGGCGCAGAACGTTAGCAAGTGAGTACCAGTCCCCTCCTCGCCCCCACTTCAACATTGCCTGATAGCTCTTCACAGCCTCTGCAAATCCTTGATACGCAAACTGCTAATCAAGGATGAGCTCCGCCGCCTGGGCTCACGCGCCGGCGCTTCGGACGTAAAGCTCACCCTTTCTTCCGCCCGACCCAATGGGCTCTACTCCGCCACATGAAACCCCCGATCATCCCGAACCAAGGCCGCGGCATCGACACGATCAACTTCCGAAACGTCAAAGAGAGCCACAGCGTGGACCTGGGCAACTCGAGCAACAAGGGCTTCGGCGTCAGCGCCAGCAAGATGAAGGGCGTACCTCTGGACTCCGGGCTGGCCACTCCGGGAGGCGAGATCGCGGATCCGTTCGAGGAGTTCAACAGTGTTACGCTGCATCATGAGGGCGACGATATCGTCGAGGGCGAGGAGTGGAACGGGCGGTAGTACCGGCTTTGTGTTTGCGGCAACGGTATGGACGGGGCGTGCGCGTGCGAGTCCGACGCCCACCGAGCCAGATAGATTCTGCCTCGTCGGCGAACTACGCGGGCGATCATCGCCTTGCGGTGTCCATGGCACAAGGTCGTTGCGCGATGTTATAGATAACGCGGGTGTGGTGGCGGCAGGTCTTTTGTGTTGGAGTTCTGCGGCGTGAAACGGGGTTCTTGATTGCTCTCTGACGACGTTCAAGACAACTGTACATGCATTTCGGGATTGGGGCGGGAAACACAAAATATTGACGACGACTTGAAAGCGTTTGAAGACTGCGCTTGATCAACAAATGGACATGGTCGTTTTACCTTTTTCACTCCCTTTTGACGGTCATGAAGAAGTTTTCTGTGACATCTTCTGAGGGGAAACGCGGGCAGATGTCTTGGTATCCCGTGGTCAATGGACAAGGAGATACAGCTGTCGCAGATCACTTGTCCCCAAGCCGCTTGTAACCCCATAGCGATCATCCCGTTCGTTCATTGTCCGGTGATTTGCTATTAAGCGGAGGAAGGAAGGAAGGCTTGGCACGAGTCTCCGCCCCATCCCCCGCCCCGTGCCAAATCTCCCCGGCTTTACCCTGTCCAACACCACACCCTTGCACACCCTCCCCGTCCTTCGTTGCGACAACAGCCACATACTGCCGATCATGGTCAGGCTAAAACACCGCTACCTCCTCATCAACATCCTATACCCTGGCGAAGCAGACAAATCCGGCATCAGAGCAAAGGACGACGTGCCAGCCGTCGTGCAGTTCCACGCGCCCACCTCGGACGCGCTCACGGCCGGCAAGCTGGCGGGCGCGATCAAGGACGGCGTGAGCGATCTCTTCGGCGACTATGGCGCCGGCATGGTCGCTGGGAGTTTACAAAGTACGGGTTTCCCTTACCTTTCAAAAACAATATATATATATATTGTGGATCGTTTCCGGCTGACGTGCGCGAGAACAGTAAAATACCTCTCTCCAGCGACCAGCACGGCTATCGTCAGGGTTTCGAGAGCGCATTATAGATTGGTATGGGCTGCGTTGACGTACCTGGGCCGGCTCCCGCATCCGGTGAATCGGGAATGCGTGATCCAGGTCGTGAGGGTGTCGGGAACGATAAGGAAGAGTGAAGAGGAGGCGATTCGGAGGGCCAAGGTGGGCATTTTGAAGGCGCAGGGAGCGGGTAGGGGGACGGTGTTGGAGGGGCTGTTGAGGCAGGAGAGTGCTGGACGGGGTGGTGCGAAGGGGATTGTGGATGATGACAATGAGGATGAAGATGATGAGGGTTGAAAGGATGGGATGGAACGAACGACATGACGACGGCAATGGGCGCGATAGGCGGTGAACAGCCGCATGGGGATAGTGGCGGTCGTCAATGACGGCCTATGCTACACGGACCACGACCGCCGGAGAAGGAGCTTCCACAGACGGGACAGAGGGACAAGCTCCGCCGAGTCGCTCCTGGATGCCCGGTCACGAACCCGCGAAAGGAGAACAAATCGCGTGGAAGGAGCTATATCCCACGACACGAGGAACAGCAGCCTCTTTGTGCGCCAAGCTCTCATCACTGCATTGCAAGTATCGGCGACGAACAGCATCACTACATGGCGGAGCATCAGATGGACTCTATTCCCACAAGTGATACGGACAGCTGCTTTGCTGGCGGAAGTCTACCCGCTTCAGCTTGCAGAACCCTACTCGAGTGTGGAAACAACCAAGCTGCTGAAGCCGTTTCAAACCCCTAGCTTCTGCGTCACGTGACTGAAACTCGAGGAGCCTCTCATTGGTTTGAGCAAAGAAGAAGAAGAAGAAGAAGAAGAAGTTTCTGGACAGCGGACGCGCTGATTCTGCTTACAGAATCTACGCTAGTATAAGCCGTGAGCGTGGTGTTGACGAGGAAATCTTTTGCGGCGATGAGGACACCGCAGTCACTCATGTTGCTGATCTACATCGGGTTCGCGAGTGGGAATTGCCTCTATGTTAAACAAGCGGGCGGGAACAGGATTCTCACGACAACGGGGCCGTAGCTCGATTAGGGCAGCACGTAGGCACCTCTAATGAGGGGAAGGTAGTCTTCCGATTCTCAAGTCGCAGTAGGCATGCAGGTGACAGCTTCCTCTATCGATGATCAGGGTTTCATCGCCCAGACTTGATTCGTGAATCCAACCCTCGTCCGGTTTCATATACAATTACCCCTCCCCTTCTACTTCGCCAGCACTCTCACACCCTTACTCTCCTTCGGCCCAAACGGCGCAAAATAATCATGCTGCACACTGACATCCCACTCGGTCGTCTCCCACAACTCCAGGTCAAATCTCCGGAACAGGTTCCCCGTCGTGAGCAACAGTTCCTCCTTTGCCAGCTCGAGCCCTACACACGCCCTCGCGCCCCGCCCGAACGGCACGTACGCTTTGTTCATCCGCGCCAGCCGCTCCGCGCTGCTCTCGAGCCAGCGCCCGGGCGCGAATGCGGTCGGATTGGTGAAGATGCCGGCGTTGAAGTGCAGGTCCCGCGCCGACATGGAGACCACGGTGCCGGGTGGGAAGACGTAGGTTTGCCCCTCGGGAGTGGTGTAGGACATGGCAGCGGAGGGATTGAGGCGCGGTAACCGGCCCGAGACGCCGGTGCCGATGCGCAGGGCTTCCTTGATGCAGGCGCCTAGGTACGGTAGCTGCTCCAAGGTGCGGGAATCCAGGAGCGAGGGCGCGTTGCCGCCGCCGGCGGCGGTGGAGAGTTCGGATTTTAGTTTGGAGAGGATGGAGGGGTTGGACAGGACGTGGTAGGTGAAGACGGAGAGCGTGTTGCCGGTCGTTTCCGTCCCGGCGCCCAGGATTGCTTGCGCTTCGTCGAGAATGCGGGTGACGGTTTTGTCCGGGGAGAAAGGAGGGGCGAGTTGTAGATGCTGTCGAGTACGGTGGGTGAGGATTTCTCTTGTGGGACGCCTTTGTTGTCGACGACTGTTTGAGCTTGTCGGAGAAGATCCTACGGGAGGGTTAGCGGGTTCGGTCGAGGCGTATTCAGTGCTGATCTCCAGAACACGCAGTCCGGGGCTTCTGCACCCAGGAGGACATCGGAATAGAGAAGAGGTCAAAGGGAGATGCGCGCAAAACTCACAGCTTGGTTGTCAATGACAGCAACGTTCGCTCCTGTCGGATCCATCTTGGCGATCACAGAACGCGGGATGGAAGTCATGACCGGAAAGACGATCGGAAAATGGCGATGCCAGAGCATCAGTTCGGAAAAGTCCCTCAACACCCTGTTGAACGAGGCTGAGAAATCCGGCGTGCCGAGGAAGTCGCGCGTGTGCGGCGCCGCATAATCGGAGATGACATCGGTGGCCAAACAGCGGTACGCGTTGGAGATGTCGATGACCTTCCCCTCCTTACGGTGCTCCTCGATGCGGTCGCACAGCTTTTGCACGCGCGCAAGCACTTTGGGTTCCAACTTGGCGACGTTGGCGGCGGAGAAGAACTTCGCCATGGCTCCGCGACGAGCACGGTGCAGGTCCGCCGACGCTGTTCCCACGGCGGCGCCATTGGAGCCGAAGGCGCGGTAGTACCAGGCGTCCTTGTCGAGTCTGTTGTTGGAGTAGAGCGTGTCGAAGTAGAGCGGATCATCGATGTGAACTTCCCACGGGTTTATGCGCACAACAGGTCCTACCGCGGATGAAACGACGTTGGTCAGCAACGCTTGGCGGTGCAGCGTGGGAACTGAGTTTGGAATTCACCATATCTGTCGTGCATCTCTCGGATCTTGAACATGAAGTGCCCCTGTTTCGGACAGTCCCACCAGAACTCGTACCACGCTGTCAGAGCCGCGATCCTGGGACCGGGCACGCCGGCGATGGGGCTCAGGAAGAGTCGGTATATGGACAGACATAGGATGTAGCCAGCGAAGGCGACCACTGCCAGCGCGAATAGGGAAAGCTCGAACTCTCGGCCATGATGGCGCAAGCGAAGGAACGGAGAGAAGTTCGGAGTCGGATTGGCAATCAGAAGAGGAGCATAGGGCGCAGCATATGTATGATAGTAGTGCCTTGATCGCTTCGCTTCAACGCACAGCAACCCTCAAACCGGCTTGCCCAGGCAGGCCGTGCCAAGGCGTCCCTTTTTCCCGCATGCGCACGCGAACCATGAATCGTGCGCGCGGAACGAACCGCCCGGACGCTTATCTGCACGCCGGTGGAGACGTTCCGAACACGTACCGTACCACACGTTCCCACGAGACGGACAGCCAAGTTGTCTGTTTGTACGTGTCTTTCCACCATGACATGCAGTAGTCACAGTAACACGACAGACCGTGCTGCTGCATTGGGCGTCGGCCCACGTGGCGTGGCTGCAGACCCCGGATCTGATCCTGGCCGACACCGACCGCATGCCGCGGCGGGCCGGTCTGGGAATGAAGAAGTCGATCGTGCAGACGGTCCGAGTATACTCAAGGGCGTCGTCCAGCGGCGGGCATCTCACGACAGCTCCCGTGCCCAGCCTTTGGTCGCCGCCGCCGCCGGGACAACCGGCGAGGATGCGGGTGACGTCGATGCGGGATACGATGACTTCGACGCCGACTCCGCCCTCGGCGACGACGGCCAGAGCAGCACCATGACCGTGGCCGAGGAAATATTCAACTACCAATACGAGAACGGACGACGATATCATGCCTACCGCGCCGGCGCCTATCCCATGCCCAACGACGAACGCGAACAGGATCGCATGGTAAGCCAATACCCTACCCATCACAGGTATCGAAAGACCAATAAACCCCCTCCAACAGGACATGCAACACCACATCTACCTCCTCCTCTTCGGCGGCGAGCTCTACCGTGCACCGCTCCCCCAGCACGTCTACCGCGTGCTGGACATCGGATGTGGGACCGGCATCTGGGCCATCGACTTCGCGGACATGCACGCCGAAGCCAGCGTCGTCGCCACCGACCTCTCAGTAATCCAACCCCAGTGGGTGCCGCCGAACCTGCAGTTCGAGATCGACGACGCAGAAGCACAATGGCAGTACAGATCCAAGTTCGACTACATCCACGTGCGCAGCATGGGCGGCAGCATCCAGGACTGGCCGCGCCTGCTGCGTCAAGCGTACGACAACCTGGCCCCCGGCGGCTGGGTCGAGCTCATGGATTTCGAGGCCTGGGCGACCACTGACGACGGCAGTCTGCCCGAGTCCAGCGCCTACCACGAGTTCCAGACCAGGCTGTCCGACGCCGCGCAGGCGTTCGGCAAGGTCATGAACACGGCGCCCAAGTACAAGGACTTCGTCGTCGATGCGGGCTTCGAGGGCGTCGTCCACGAGAGCATCAAGGTTCCCCTTTCCCCGTGGCCGCAGGACCCCAAGTCAAGGAAGCTGGGCCGGCTGATGAATATCCAGATGATGGAGTCCATTGAGCCGTATTCCATGGCTCTCTTTACGAGGGTACTGAGATGGGATAATGCAAGGATTCAGGCTCTGCTGGCGGGTGTCCGGCAGGATTTGAGGAACATGGATTACCATATTTATACCGTGGTGTAAGTGGATCCTAGCTTTTGTTTGTGTTGCAGTGGGATTTTGCTAACGATAGGTGCAGTCATTGCGTGTACGGCCAGAAACCTTTTAGGTGTCACACGCATTGAGGTGTCACTGTTCCGCATGGCCCAGGTCTGGCGTCTCAAGATAATATATTGCCTTCGCCTGGTGGGTTTTCGGAGCCTGTATGAAATTAAAAAAAAAAGGATCGGCGTTGAAAGGCGTTTCGAAATACCCCTGGTCGTGGATGGAGGCCACGCTCCTGTACGCTCCCACAGCGAACATATTCGACAGCATACACACCTTACAGCTTCACGGATCTTCGACCCTGGCTCGCTCATCCCATCCGGCAGATACGTCGCTCAAAAACCTATCATCACTCCACCAATATTGGAATACCACCACGGTACAGCATGCGACACCGTACAGTTACTCGGAAATACCGAACATGGCGTCATCCGGGCCTGCAGGATTTACCAGAGTGTTTCAGCATCAGACGCCCTACATACGTGCTTTCCACGCGAGCCGATCCAACCGCACAGATCACAGAAATAGGAAATTGAGGGTGTTCGCACGGAGTTCGGAAGGTAGACACATGCGATGATGTGACAAACTCGGTGTAATGAGATCCTCCGTTCGTAGTACATGACAGAGCATCTGCGCACGCACCTGCCGTGTCAAGAACTTTGACCGTTCTCCTCACCAGCAGTGTACAACATCCGGATTGCAGAAGTTCTCGGTAATCACAGGTCCGTCCGCGCCATAAACATCGTGCAACTCGACCTGCACGTATCCATCCCCGCACGCAGGCGTCGTGAACGTCCGGTTCTGCGCCTCCAGGCTGTAATTGTCCGAATTTTGCTACGCGAATTTCCCTGTCAGCTTCTCATCCATTCCTCTCCCCTCTTCGCGATCTCAGATCACCACACTACTTACGTGGACGTATTTGTATCCAAACGTCGTCTCCGGCGCCAGATCCACGATCGCGTTCCAGATTGGATAGTCGACTGCCGCCATAGGCTCGTACCCCGGCTCCCAGTTCCCGAGCGCGGAATCGTTGCCCGTGACGTACACGTTTTGTCCGAACGTCGTGCTCGCGTTGACGTAGAAAGTGACCTGCACCGTGCATGCGGTGCTGATGGGAGGTGCGCCGGCGTCCGTGGCGGCGGCGTAGGTGCCTGCGGAAGAAGGGACGCAGGATGAAGGCGTTGCGGGGGCGTTGCGCGAGCCCCAGGATGGCGGGTATTGGCCGGAGCGGCGTTGAGCGGCAGTCACGAAGGAGGCGAAGGACCAGGTGAGGTCGTAGGCGGAGAGCTGGGCGCCAGACGTGCGGTTGAACTGCTCGGAGAGGGAGCCGTTGCCGGGTGTGTACTGCTGAACGACCGAGACGAAACCTAGCCGAATGTCAGTATGGGCTTAGAGCAAGGATTGAGGTCAAGAGCGCAGGCTTGTTTACCATCGGCATAGGTGGTCATGGCTGCGAGGATGTCGTTGAAGGTCGAGGCGCGCCGTCCGCCGTTGGCGAGGCCGGAGAACCAGGAGGGACTGCCCCAGCTGCGTCCGCCGAAGGGTGACATACCCCAACGCCCACCCGGTCCATAGCCATTGGGTGCTTTGTATGTGCCAACCTGTCTCACTGTCAGACTGAAATCCAGCTGGTGTTTCAGAAACGCTTACCTTTGCCGCAGGATAGATCTGCTGGAAGAAGGCTAAGGAGGTCGCATCGACAGTCAGTTGCCCCTGCCTTCGAAACTGCGCCGCGGCATCGTAGAGGAGCTCTGCCGCCGCCAAAGTGCAGAGATACCATGGGTTGCCTCCGTAGTATGTGTCTTCAGGATACCGGCCTGTGGCTACCGCAGAGCTGTTGCTGATGCCGGTATTGATGGGGTAAATGCTACGGAACGAGTCAACGTAGACTTTGTGGCTTGCAAGCATGCGGCTACTGCAAGGCTGGTAGCCTGCATTGTCACAGGATCCATCGATGTCGAATGACTCGATTGACTGTTTGGTGGTCAGTAAACCGCTCGAGTTTGCTGCAAGCCTAAGCTGGAACATACTCCCAAGAGGTAGTTGGCATCGATACCAGAACGGCCAAATCCGGCACCGGTGTTGATGTTGGAGATGACATGATTCCCGGTCGCATTCCAGAAGCTGTTCGCGAGGAAGCATGCAATCTCCGGAGCCTGGCTCTCACAGTTCGGGCACGACAGACCAAGACGTGCTGCGACCTGCGGGCCTTGAACGAGGGCACGGTGCTGCGATAGGGTGGTAAAGAATGAAGAGCCAGCAACCTCCTCCCAGAGGTCATATCCGGTTTCGTTCCAGTATTGCGCGGTGTATGCGAGGTCGTTGGCAACGATCTCCCAGACTGCCTTAGCCTCGGCTGCATTTCCGTGCCCCAGGAGGTAATCGATGTAGTCCATTAGCGTAATGGCGCGAAGAGCAGGGCCGTCCCTCTGGGGACGTCCCCAGACACCGTTGAAGCGGGTGAGGTTGATCTGGTACTTGGGTTCGCCCAAGCCGGTTCCCCATGGATACAGAGGACCCATTGGATCGTAGATGACTTGGCGATGGGCTTCTGCGTAGATGTAGTCCTCAATAGTGCTTTGCAAAGAAGCGTTGCCGACAAAGAACTCCTCATCGATGCAGTGGATAGTCAAAGCAGAGTCTCGAGTCCATGTGTATCTGTAATCTGGGTTAACAACGCCGGGTGCAGCAATTACCACACCCCTCGAAGCATTGGTCGCAAGCACTCCATCAGGACCGATGTTGGCAAGAACGCCCTGAACGGCCTTGATTCTTTCCGCTGCAACGAATGCGTTCAAGCTCGCATCTTGTCTTGCGTGAATGGTCGGGCTGGCGGAGACCGTCAGTGCGGAGAACAGCGCAAAGGCCGCGGCTTTGGTTGTCATCGTGTTTGAGCTTCACAATGTAACGTTCAGGCACTGGAAACTTCTGGAGTACTCATCTCCAGGTTTATATGTGCACGTACTGCTCCATTTTCTGTTCCGTCCCAGTTCAGAGAAGGCCCGAAACATGCATTTACCCCGCAGATCAGCCCGTTCGCGTACGGGTCCTTGCATGTTCCATCCCACCCAGCCCACGGGGAACCGATCGACCTGTAGCAGAGCCATCCGATTCCGTTCGAGCAGATCTGAAAGCGGTATAGACACATCGTCATCTTGCACGGGTTGGCAATGGTTGGGAATCTCGGAGATTGGTTCACGGGGTTTGTTTCTGTACTCGTTCTCTTTTTCGGCACGCCAGGCATCATAGCATTGCACCCCAGGCTTTGTTGTGGCCTGGCTCTTCGATCTTGGGAGCATAACAGCTATGTTGTGCAATTGGAGGTTACCTTGCAGATAATTTCCTCTATCTTCTTGTCCCACGTTCGTCGTTTGCCTTCTTTCGTATCCTTGCATCCTCCATGCATCTTAGCCCAGTGTGTTTAGAGAGCCGTCCAGCTACTTCCACTTCAATACAGTTTCCGTCGGAGTGACGAGAACTGGCACGATAGGCGTATTTTGATCGAGAAACGTTTCGTCAAATCATGAGGAGCCTCAGTAGTCCAGGTTTCGAGCACTCCGACGGCCATTCTGTGCTTCTGACGATCTACAAGCAGCTCGCCTCTAGGGGCTTACATGATGTCGTGGAGCGGAGAGACGCGTCAGGCAGAAGAATCTACGTGCCGGGCAGGATGTTGCTGAGAAAGACCACCAGAACTGCGCAATATGCGGCTGTGGCAGCGAAGACCTCGTGTCTCTGTGCTTTTGTGAAGATGCTGAGTACCGCGCTGAAGAACAAAGTGAACAGTAGGATGACGACGATCTTGATGGTGCCCGATTCCTCAGAGCCGAAGAGTACGACAACAGGAACCATGAGGAGAGCGACGGCGAGAATGGTGATGATGAGACGGACAAACGTGTCGATACGCCTCTTGCTGTAGAGATAGACCAGCTTGTCGTCGGTACTGGCGCGCTGCTCCGGAGTAGAGAAGAGAAACTGTAACGGGTGTCAGTGTGTCCGTAGTCAGAGGCAGCATCAGAAACCTTACTCGTGTGGGTTTGGTCGGAAACATGCTCAGGCAGTCTTCGACGAAGCCATCAAACCATCCCATTTCCTTCGTCTTGACAAGAGCAACGAAATCTTCGTCCTGCTTGATGAACTCGGCTTCCGCCTTGGCGAGGGGCGCATTGTGGTACATCCAGTTATACACCGAGTTGTAATTGCGCCGCGGTGCCTTGTCCAAAGATGCCATCTCTTTGGCACGGAGGACGCAGTCATCTGGAAGGGGTCAGCATCCCGGCTGAGATTGATAGAAAGTATGCTTGTGCTTACCATACTCCTTGAGCTTGTCATCGATCCTTTGTATAAGGTTCCTTCGCCGCTGTCCATCCCTGGCATCGTCACGTTGCCTGTTTTTCAACGAACGAGGGTCAACCTCCGCATCCTCTTGGTCTAGCTCCAGCAATTCTTTCTCGAGATAACGGAGCTCGTCTTGCCGGTAGAGCATGACACGTGCATGCAGCAAACCGTAACGCCTGCACAGCAGGAAGTTCTCATCACTGTTGACGAATGCAGCCAGGCGAGGATAGCCCATAGGGTGGTCGTCGATGCGCTGCGGTGCTCTGTCCTCATTCATAAGACCATGCCGCCAATGCACCGGAATCTCGGGCAGTTTCTCCGAGAGACCGCTAGAGAATCGTCGCATCAAAGTGCGGAAAGACCGTGTGGGCGTCTCCTCGAGGCCTAGTCACAATGAGTCCGGCCCACGCTGCTTTCACGTGGCAATTGCACGTACTCTCCGGATCGACCTCACGGCCGCTGCTACGCGTTTCTACACCATTCTCGACGACTTTCTCGATTTCCTGCGGCTCCTCAACAAAAGTGCTGCCACGTGAGAGGAAGCAAGCCGGTGAGGTCGGAGAAGAGGGTGAGCCCGGTGGCGATGGTGGTGGGGGCATTGACGGCATGGTGGCTTATCGATGAAAACAAACAGAAAGGGAATTGCTGCCTCACGGTGTTTGTAGGAGAAGAGGATATGAACAGGTCCATATCTTTGCTCAGCCTCGTCTTACCGCTCACCCCGCGCTGAGAGCCGGGCGTTGCTGCAGGCATGCGCTGCATGCATGGTGAACACAGCGGTGGCTGTGTAAATGCGAGGCTGATCATTGCGCTGGCGGGATCGCTCCAGAAGCAACGCCGACCAGGAGCTCGACGTACAGCTGGAGACGGCCGTGGCATCAACCAACGTTCAGGCAGTAACACATGTAATACTTGACTGATACCGTTCGAGTTGCGATTCAATGGATTGGATATGTTGTGTCGTATGGAGCCAAGGGTTGTTCCGAAGGAAAAGCACAGATCGCGCGCCAAAACACCTTGCCAAACAATCAATCCCAAACCAGCGAGCACGAGCGCCCATCAAAGCTCGACGAATCAATCAATGCAAAGAACCCTCGTCAATCCTTCTCATCGACTCGCCGGTACGGCTGTTCGTCAGGTCGTACGTCCCATCCGAGTTTACTCTCGACACCGTCCACGATCCCATATTCCGACCGCGAATCCTCACCGTGACCGTTTCGCCTCGAACGTAGCTGGCTTCCGGCTAAAGGCTGTCAGCCAAACGTAAACTTTGCGGTCAAAGCAAGGCCACAACTCACCATCCTGTATTTGCCTCTACCAACACCCGAGCCCATTCCATCTTCTGGCTTGCTGCTGCTGGCGGCTGAATCATGCCGCGGCCGTTGTTCGCTCGTCTTCTGTGCTTATTGTCAGCGACTTCGCGTTCCCCGGCCTGACCAGCCAGCTTACCTGTGCATCCATGGCTGCTGCTTCGAGCGTACGTAGGGTTACGGGACGGATCGCAAGCGGAAAAGGCTCCTTCGGGCGAAGATGAAGACGACGGTTCGTTGCAGTCAGCCTCGTACGGTGTGCATCCTGATGTACGAGCTCCGGCTGCACCGAGTTTATGTAGGGCCAGCTTATCACGGCATCTTCTGGCCCCCACCACCTTCGCTACATGCTGGTAGCTATTGCAGGCAGCTAGCGAAAGGCTAAGCCACTTCTGCCTGAGGCGGCTGTGCATGGTGTGCATGATGGATTGATTGCCAAGCTCTGACAAACCCCGCAGGAGACGGGACGCGCTTGTTGCTGAGGTGATCGAGCTACACTTCTATCACCCTCCTGGCCAGTATAAAGACACAACCTTTCTGCCAACACGCACGCAATCCTCCTAAAACATGGAGTTAACTTGCCCAAGCAATGCGAAAGATGATCCTTTTGGTTGCCTTCCCGCAAACTGGATGTTCCCGGCGCTTCGTACATTCGAAATCAATCCAGATATAACGATAAGCAACAACTTGGATGGAACGGGCTCAATTACAAAACTCCATCACAGAACTAGTGTAGCTTCTATCAACCTGTCTCCCTCGAGCCGGCTGCCAGCGATAATTCGTTTTGCCGCTGCCGATCGCCAGTTGCCTCATTCACCCTCGCAATCCTCTGCTCATGTCGGGCTTCGTTGGTATATCGACGGACTGAATGTTTGTTAGCAACTCAGCAATGGATGAACGCAGGTTTGCAAACTCTGGCCATCTGCTTTTATTGGAGACCAACATCACGTCGTCGTCCTCCTCCTTCAGTTGTTGAACGTAAAGCTGCCGTATGGTGCATCAATAACACCCTTGGGCCGATCTCAAACAAGCCATTAAATCGTTGTGTATGGTATCTACGCTTATATATCCAAAAACCCATCATCACCCATTCAAACGCCCGCGATGCAATATCACCAAATGCAGTATCATTGAGAAATGTCTATTAAATACCCGGAACTTTAAAGTCCGGCAGATTGGGCCAGTTGCCCAACTTTCCAGGATCGCCCCCAATGCGGACGAAGGTACTGACGGAAGGGGTAGACCCATCAAGAATGAAAAGATGGAACCAACCAGGCGGACACGTCCACTGGTCAGGAGGAGCAGTGATGGTGCATTGGTTGCCCGAGCAGCTGAAAGCGGGGAAGAAAGTGCGGTGGCCGAAGCTGTTGCCATGGGTGGTGGAGATGACGCCGATCAAGGAGACCTTGAGGTTTGCGACGTTGCCGGCGGTGACGGTGATGGTGTGGCTTGAGCCGTACGACCAGTCCTTCTGGTTGTCGGCGATGGTGTAGGCCGGGCGAGGGGCGCCGGAGAGGATGTATGGCGGCAGGAAGACCTCGACGCGGTACTCTTGCGGGTTGCTGGGTTCTTCGGGGTCGGAGCCGGACACGAGCACGCGGCCGTCGGGCATAAGGACTGCTTCGGAGTGGTAGAGACGGGCGATGGTGGTGTTGGCCATGACTGTCATGCGCTGGTTGACTGGCTTGGAAGGGTCGTAGAGGATGGCATTGAAGTTGGGCTGGGTGGCGAGACCGAAGCCGGCAACGCCCTGGACGGCGCCGTTTAAGATCAGGAAGGTGCCGTCCGGGAGAGGAGTCATGCAAGACATGACACGTTTCGAAGGCTAGAGAGTGTTTGTCAGCATCTGAAAACTGTAAGCTGATGGGGATATGACTCACCATGCGTTCCAAGGTCCAGTTCTGCCCTGGCACGTCAGGTTGGATAGACAGACAGCTGTCAAGCGCATCGCCAGCGTAAGGGGTCGAACCACCGCAAACGAGGACACGGACGGGATCTGTGTACGGAGCGTACTGAGGGAAGAACATCATGGTACCTTCGAGCGGGTAAGTACGCCCACCCGCATCGTTGTTAACGGCGCCGGGCATATTTGGCAGCGTCCGAACCGTTTCGAAGGTGACCTCATCCAGCAAGCGAGCCTCGTTGTAGTAAGCAGCCAGGACCGTCTTGCTAGGCAAAACTGCAATGAAGGGATACAGGTTATTGGGATCAGTCCGCTTCAGCCAGTCCATGTAGAGCGTAGGACCGACTTGAGGCAAGATCTCAATGGTCGGGACAGGTGGACCATTGGAGCCCGTCTCGCCACCGACCACAAGGATTGATCCGTTCGCCATGATCATGCTGGAGGGGTACCACCGGCCGTTCTGCAGAGAGAGTTCGTTTGCATTCTCCTGCCAGTCGTTGACACTTGCGTTGCCTGGCGAGCCATCTGGCCAGTAGAGACGAACACCCTCCGTCGAGACACCTGACCATCCACCAATAGTGAGTTGTCTTCCTGCCTTATCTGGGAGGACGAGACCAGCCGAGCAGAAGATGTCCGTCTTGATGTGCATCGGACGCCATGCCTTGTCGAAATCATTCTCGTAGTACGGATCGAACTCGTAAGCGCCGGTGGTGTTTGCCGGTCCAGTGCCGACTTTCTCCAAGAATGTCACCTTGCCATTGATATTGACAGTCGTCATCAGAGGCACCACGACACCTCCGATTAGGAACTTGTACTGGCCAGCATCGTTTCCGGAAGCATAGTTCCATTTGTACAAAGGCGTACCCTCCCACTCGTAGTAACTGATCAAGTTGCCGGCTCCGCAGTAGTAGTTCTCGCCAGTGCAAAGCATGTTACACTTAGAGTCGGGGACGAATTGCACACCCGGGCCAATGTCGGAAGGGTCACCGCAGAAGCACTGTTGACCGTACTCCATACCGCCGGCCGGGAATCCGTACGCCTGGCAGCGTGAAAGACACGTAGTAGCGGAGTTGTTGGTCTGGTAGATGAGTTGATATGGAAATGTCCTCGTGCCGTTGACGTTGTCCTGAAGACATCCTTTGTACACCCAGTTTCCGGGTAAGTTCTTCGTCTGCTGCGTCGGGACAGGCAGAACTTGAACTTTGCCAGTGGAGTAGATGCTCAAAAGGTTGGGGCCACCACAGACCTCTTTAGTGTTACCAGCGCAGGTCATTGCGCATTGGGAGTTGGAGCTTGCGAGCGAAGCATTGTTGCGAAGGTAATTGTCGCAGAAACACTGGTAGGAATATTCCATGCCCGCCACGGTGTAGTTGAGGGCAGCACAATCTGCGATGCAGGTTTCGATGGTCAGCTGATGGTCATCGTTCTGTTGGTTGATCATTATACGGCCGTAAGCGTTGTTATCCACATAGCAGCCTTGGTAAGACCATCCGACGGGCAGACCAGACGCGGTCGGAGATACGCTAGTGACGCTGATAATTGACGAAGCAGTAGATGTTGTCGGGCTACTCGTGATCGTTGGGCCGTCCTTGACACTTCCAGAGGCGGATGGAGCGGTTGGAGCGGAAGGGACCACAGTAGAGGGGTTGGATGCGACCCCAGTCGAGGAGGTGGATGTAACAAGAGTTGAGGAAGTGGACAGGACGACGGTCGAGGAGGTGGACGTAACAATGGTTAAGGATACAGACGTGACAACAGTCGAGGTGGACGGAGATTGGCCCACGGTGGTAGCTGTCGAGTAATACCTGAACATATTCTGGCGATTGGCGCCACCGCACATCTCGGTCGGATTGCCGCTGCAGGTCATCGTGCATCCAGCTGTGGCAGTAGCTCCATAGTTGCGGATGGTGCTGTCGCATCTGCATTCTCCAGAATACTCTACTCCGGCGTAGATGTATCCTGCCTTGAAGCATGCAGCTTCGCAGCTCTCCACAGAAACGTTGGTGGGGCCACCTTGAACGTTTGCATTGTACGAAAGCACCCTGCTGGCGACAGAGTCGTTGTAGCAACCCATGCTCACCCAGCCACTGAGTACGGTCGCGCTAGTGACTGCCGGAGCAGTGCTGGAGGATTGAGCAGAGACGGTCGTGCTCGTTGGGGTCGTCGGTTTCTGAGTAGACGTTGTCAAAGTGGCAATTGAAGATGTTGTGCTTGTTGGGGTCGTCGGAGTAGACATTGTCGAAGAGGCAATTGAAGATGTCGTGCTCGCGAACGAATACACGTTGAGCCTGTTGGGACCTCCACAGCTCTGCTTGGGGGCTCCGTTGCACGTCATGGTGCACCCTGCGTTTCCGTCGGAGGCAGTAGTACCATAGTTTCTGAACTGACTGTCACAGTAACATTCGCCACTGTACTCTACTCCGGCGATTGCCCAGCCGCCAGCTTTGCAAGCAGCCTCACAGTTCTCAACGGTCATATTTGTCGGACCTCCCAAGACAGCGACGTTGTGAGAAAGTACACGTGCTGCAACAGTATCATTGTAGCATCCCAGGGAAATCCATCCGGTTTGGGCAGCATTGGTGCTGACACTGGCACTGGTTACGGTGCTCTTTGAAGTAGTGACGGGAGGCACAGTAGTGCTTGAAGCGGTCGAACTGACTGGAGCTGTAGTACTTGAGGTAATCGAACTGACTGGAGCAATGGTAATTGAGGTAGTCGAGCTGACCGCAGCAGTACTCGATGTTGAAGGCTTTGAAGAAACCGAGGAGGAGGATGCGACAGTCGTCGACTTGGAGCTCGAGGTTGTGCTCATTGGAGCAACAGTGGAGCTAGACAGTATCGCCGAAGAAGTCGAGGCAATGCTGCTGCTGCTGCTGCTGCTAGATGAGACCGGTGTTGAGCCGTTCAAGGCGCCACACTCGCCCGTGAGCGCAGTGTCCTTGAAGCTGTCTGAGTAGTTGCTTGCGAAGATGCTGAACTTCGATGATGTGATCTGATCGGATGTAAGAGAATAAGTGCCCGCATACAGGATGTATGAGCCGATAGTCGCCGACTTCTGCATTGTCACGTTGGCTGTAGACAAGCCCGGAACCACGCAGCAGGATCGAGGTGTCTTGACTTCGACAGAAAGAGTCACATTGCCAGGAATCGAACCACGGACCGCCGCAGTGACAGTCATCGTCTGCTTACCGCTTGCGTCGAATTTAGTGGATACGCAACTTTGCGGGCTCTGGAACAGGACGTTGTCCTGGATTGGGAATCCCTTTCCATTGTTGTCATAGGTGACTGTGTCACCACTGGCAGTCACTTGCACCTTGAACGCCGAAATGGAGCTGGCAGCCGACAGTGTAGTGCTAAATTCATAGAACTGTTGACCGACGCAGTTAGTGATGGCCATGTTCATAATGGTGGAGAACTTACAATGAAAGAGTCATCGAAACCGTTTGCAGTTCCAGCCTTCAGGGTCGAGATAGTGCAGGAGCCGCAAGTGGATGCTCCGTTACGGTCAACATACACGAGCTGAACGTTCGAGATGCTGTTAGCCGGTAGGTTGGTTGTACGTATACGGATTCGGCCCGTGAACTGCAGTTCAGTACCACCGGGTTGGACGGTCAGCTGCAGGTTGCTTGGCTTGACCTCGTAAGGAGTAATCGCGTCCGTTAAGCTCACGCCTGACGGGACCACCTCGATCATTCGCTGAAGCATGGTCTGGCAGCGAGATTGGAAGTATGACGGGCTGGCCATCTTCTTGATGGTGACATTATTATCTGCGGTGAAGACAGCATTGTCCGAATCGAATGTATTTTGCCTGGCGAGTGTGCCTGCCAGCGGATCAGTGCTGGTTCCGTTGGCGTAAGAAGAAGCAATCTTCTCATCGAAGGATGTTGTCGAGTCAAAGTGTTGGTAGTCGTTGGCAACGGTCCCTGGCTTTACTACTTCCGGAAAATTGCCAGCGTGCACGCCTCCGATCGTGTGACCGCACGCGGTAAGGGCGATCATCTCAGAGGTGTTGAAGCCCATACGTGCGAATTGCTGGATGAAAGTATATTGCGAATTCTGAGGTTGAGGTACTCCGACCGCACCGGCTTCCGTGGCGTCGATTCGGCCTGTCCTGATGGGAATGATGGGTCCGCCGCACACTCGGACGGATGCGTAAACACCCATGGCAATAAGATCAGCCATCGATGCGCGCGATGAGAAGAACTCGCCGTACGTTGCCAGAGTGGAGTTGAAGGCAGATCCGATATTCTCGCCGCCGTTACCTCCCAATTCATACTGCAAAGAAGCATCCAGTCCTCCAATTCCAGTCAAGACATTTCCCGTAGCCATATCGTGGAATGCTGTGCGCAACCATTCTGCTGAGCCTATCCGTGATGGCCCCTCCTGAGAGAAGTTGCATGGTGTGATGGTGTCGGGAAAGGCTCGGGCTTGGTAGCCAGTGTTGAGGAACATGATATCTTCAAGCTCGTCCACGGAGGACGGCCATGTCGGCAGTCCCGCCGCGGAGCGCAGGATCGACGCAGTCAATGCAAGGAACAACAACCACCTAGCCATCATGTCAGCCCGAATGATACCTGTCTCTGGCATGGTGGGACAGTGGGCAACTATGTACCCTCTGCACCACAGTGGCGGCCGGCGTCCCCATGCTCGAGATACGGTGTGCTGCCTCAGTCCAGGGAACTAGAAACAATAGTTGGCATAGTCACATTGCAGGGTGCAGCATGACTATGAGATTTTTTCGCTTGGCGATGCCCAATTGACCCAAAGCAGGTCGTTCTCGTGTTGCTTAAGCTAGCCACGGTCAAGATCGAGGCACATCAAGCGAAATGGAGGAGGCCCCGGTGCCAAAGATAGGAACGAAAGCGGCACATTGCGCCATGGCTCTCGAGTGGCCTTGCATTAGGCGGGATAGTCACTGAAGGCCGCGCTTCTAGATAGAGCTCCAGAAGATCCACAATCTCGCGTGCCTGATGGTCTTCGTCGCGCCCGAATCGGACGAATGACGTTGAGGGGCGCGGGTAAGAGTTGGGTTTCGACGAGTAAGCGGTCAGTATTCTAGGGTACCAGAGTACTTGTGTTCCCCGAACTGGTGGACCGCCTAGACGGTGATGGGTTTGATGGTTGCACACGGATACGAGACGTGATGGGTCCGATCAGTGATTGGTGGTCTAATGTGTATAAAGATGGCTAAGCACGGGATAGAAGAGAAATAAGCCAACGACTCAAGCCATAACGGGCTTGGACTCTCGCTTGATTGTTGCCGGACTCCTTTAATCGGTTTGCGTTCCATTGGGAAGGAGGTCACATGGTAGCGTCACTGCCCACACATACCGGACCCTTTTCTCGACGCCGTGTGTGCAACTCCACACGCTGGCTCAGCCTCGCTACGTTTAGCGCCCAGCACCGGCCTGGCTCGTGATCCTACAACACGGCTGTGGCTTTCCCCGTCTGCAGGCAAAGCGCCTCGTGTAATCCCATCTCGTGTAAGCACGAAAGCCGTGATTGAAAGTGGCAAATGCATCAAGCCGTGGCGAGAGATCAGGGCCTGGGCATTGCAGCGCTGTCTTGCGGCGGATCGGTGCATCCTCGCTCCTACCGTATCTCCCTGATCTCTCCCGTGTCTTGCTGCAAGACACCGGACCTCTCGCAGGGAGGCTGAAACCTGGGGTGTTTTCTTACCGACGAGCAGGGGTTTAATTTTTTCGTACCCGGTCGAACAAGTCTGTTCCGTCCCATGTCTTTGCTGATACTCGGACGCCCCGCGACTGCAGTCATTCATCGCATCGTTCCGCTTCAGAACGCGCTATTCAACAGTTCCGCCCTTTTCGATCTCGGCAGCCCCCAGCTCCTGTCCATCCTCTTCATCCATATCACATGTCCTCCCCAACCCCGCTTGCACTTGACCGCCTTTGCGCCTCCGTCCCTCTTTCTCGCTCGTACCATGTCTGTGCACCGTTCATGCCTGCTCGCGCCGCACGGTCCCACTCCAAAGGGTCGGGCTTTGAATTCCGTCAAACCGTGCCGGTGGGACTCTGGCGTCTGGGGACGACGTGCGGTAGTGACGGCGTACACCTTAACTTAGAGTAAATCTCAACGTCACAACGGCATGTGTTTGCGCGACGACACTGTGAGAGCCGTACCCGGATTCTATGAACTGCTCCGAACGCTGCCCTATCTTGATGCATCGAATTTCTCTCGGACCCTTGGGCATGCTCTCAGGCTTAACCAGTGTAGTCTCGATTTCCCTGACCCCCAACGGCAGCGCCACGACCACAACTGGAACCACCTCCACAAGGGGCAGAAACGGCGATGCCACGATTAGCATCCCGTCCAACGCCATGACCACGCTGAGCACGGCGTCCGGCACGCGAAGGGCGGTCATCATCACGGCCACATCCCGAGCTGCCCGTATGGCTTCCAGCAGGGCTCATTGTCTCCTCACCCTGTGTCGTCGTCTTCGTTCTTGCCGTTGTGGCGGTCGACGCCTCAGTTGTTGTGGTGACCCTTCTGGTCTTCTTGATTGTCGCCCCCATCGTTGTCACGAGTGCTCTTGGCATCCCGGGTGACGGCGAGCGTAGCCAACCGTCTCCTTCGAGGATTGTCAAAGGCTTCTAGTTATGCGATCTGGCAGTGCATGAGCGGACGAGGCTCGAGTGTATCCACAGGGATTAAGCAGACGTACTTTACTGAATCGCAGAGGGGACACTGTAAACTGTGGGTGCGAAGAAGTCCGGAGTCGCTATATGTGGGTCACGACTAGGTCGAGGAGAGGGGAGGAAAACGCGGAGCGGACTCTAGTAGGAACAGCAGGGTAAACGCGCTCAGAGGGGCGGTAAGCAGACTTGGGGATAAGGCACGTGAATCCTGAGGGAACTCATGTCAGCTAACCGTGTGAACATCTGCTAGATGACAAAGAAGACAGTGGATCCTCGTCACAATTTGTTTGATGAAGTATGTACTTTCCCTCTAAGCAGTGCACAAAGATCGTAAGTGCATCTGAGCACTGTCAACGCATGCCACATGAGCTGCTCTTCAATCTGAATCATGAAGCGGTGGTGGACTCTGCCAATCCGACCATCATGCAGCCGAACCTTGATCCCGTGTAGGTGGTCACCCCTGGTCAAGACTTGCCAGACAGTACCGAACGCGATTAGCTGAGACCTGTCGAGAAAGACTGACACTGTGGCTCCTGAGGATACCTGGTCTGCAGTAGGTCTTGAAGAGGTGGATTTGGTTCCTGAAGATGGACGCATCTCTGAAGACGGGCGCATTTCTGAAGATGGACGCGTATCTGGCTGGATCGCCTGGCGGACAATGGATCGGGCAGAGACGGCGGGTGACGAGCTTGGCATGTTCAGTGTTTCGGAAATCGGTGTCATAGCTTTCAGTACCTTGGGAATGGGTGTGCTGCGTGAGGCTTGCTCGTGATGAGTGCGCACAGCGGCGCTCATGGCGGCTTGATAGCTAGGAGCTTGTGGTTGGTCTTGTTGGTGACTGGCGTCCATTGGAGTGATGGGAGTCTGGTCGCGTTGTCGCTGTTGTTGCGTGTACGCTTGCAGTGGGTTGGAGAAGGGACGACCTGCCACGACTGATTGGTTTGCCGGATAGTTGGACGAACTCAAAAGTCCAAGAGCCGTCCTGAATGATCCCCTTCCAGGCTCATGAGTTCTCCTGACTTCTTTTGCATCGAGGCCTTGTTGCCTTGATTGTGGGATCTGTGCAGGTTCGGCCCGAGGTGGCGCAGTCGGTTGGGCGGGGCCCGGTTGCAACACTCTCTCAAATCGCTCGTGAGGATCTAGGTTCACGCCTGGGTTCTGTCTCGGCACAGGTCGGTAGTGCTTGCAATCACTGTGGTGCATATGATTGCCGTGGGTAAAGATGCGTCCGTAGCTCGCGAGGCAGATCCAGCAGAACTCATGACGGCACATCTTGCCTACATCTCCTTTAGCTCACAAATCCACACCGAACCCGGTCCGAATGCGGCTTACAAGTCATATGGTCGCAACCATAATTCTTTTCGATCTTGATGTTGCAGTTCGGGCACTGCTTCGATATCTCCGCTACCTTCTTCGCCGACTCCGCCTCATCACGCTTCTTGGCTTGCATATTTACACAGAGCTCGCCTTCATGCCATGGTACCTCACAGACCACGCAATGACGGTGGCCGCAAGCTTCGCAGCGGAAGATGGGTTCATCGGCACCAGCGGCGTGCAGTTGACCAGAGCTGCAGACAGTGGAGAGGCAGAAGCGGAATTCGGGGTCGTTGGCTATGGCTGCTTTCAACGCAGCTTTGTCGTACCTACACATGGATCCCATTAGTCATGCGCCTGGTGGGCCAGAGGAGTGATGACCGACTTGTCGAAAGTGGCCTCTTGGGCAAATGCCTTGATTTTGTCGTACTGCAGCAGAGTAGAGCATTCAGGGCAGCCGATCTGATCCCAGGGTTTGCTCTCAATCTGGCTGTTGACCCAGTTGCGGAAGCAGTTGCGACAGGTGTTGCGCTCATGCTGATGGGCGGAGGGACGCCGGTGCTTGGGGAACTGGTTCAGTGCTAACTCCGTTTCACAGCTAGCGCAGGTCTTCTTCGACATGGCTTTGCCCTCATTTTGGCTGCCGATGCGCCTCTTCTTGACATAACCGTCGGGGCTGTTGGAGCGGTCCCGTTTGGAGGGCCACATCATCCTGTCTGTTGTTGGGTCGCAACCAGCTATGGCGTGAGGAGAGATTGATGAGGTAGTGGACTTGAACAATACAAGAGACGAAGAGAAGAGGAAGAAGGGCAGGGTTGTAAATTCAATTGATTCAATGCGTGGTAGTGTCAGTGAAGTCAGAAGTTAGTCTTCGGTTACTTGATCGTCAAAAGTGAGCTCCAAGTGACGGTACATGGAACGAGGATGTGCAACGCTAATTGTGGCAGTAAAGGTTGAAATGAAAGTTTAATACTTATGTAAACACCCGTGTCCTAAAACACAAGGTAATAGGATAGCGCTCACTATCATGCATGTCTTCAACACCCAAGATACCGCTTCTCCACCCATCTAATCTCCAAATCATCAACAATGCGACACACAACCACCTTAATATCCGGGAACACGCTCATCAACCGGTTCAATCCTATCTTACCAGCCATGTACGTGACGAAGACGATACGGTCTTCAGGTACGCCATGATCGAGCAGTACCCTTACCGCCATCAACGCGGCACCGCCACTCGACATCTGGGAATCGAGCAGCAACACCTGCTCGTGAGTCGAGACATCCTCGGACAACTTGTAGTAGTGCAGCTCCGGTTCACCCGTACGCCATGAGGTCTGTATCAGCACGCGGCCGGTTCTGCAGTCTGGTATGACCCGTTTGAGACCGGTCTCAAGAATGCTGCCGCCGCGGAGAATGACCACTGCGCTTGTCTCCCCGGAAGGTTTGAGGCCGTGGTATTCTTCATTTTGTGGTGTTTCGACCGTCGTGCTCTTGTAGCTGATGACATCGGCGGCACTGTAGCAGGTCAGCGAGTACCGCATACACAGCGTCTCCGCAACATACCGCTCGACAAGCATCGTGGCGAGCCGGTCAAAGAAGAACACAAACTCCTCCCTGTCGAGTTCCTGGTCGAACATGATATTGTTGATACCGCGGACCTGGTTCTTTTCCGGGAGGACGATGACGTTCTTCGACAGCGGCAGATCTTCTGCGACTTTTCCAAGACGCTTCAGCTCGATCTGATGCATCTTCGATTTCGCATCGAGAGTCTTGTGAATGCGATCAGCGACCATGCCTGTACAAAGTAAGCAACCTGACAGCGCGCTCGATGGGATGATGAACCTACTGATGGCCACCTTATTCTCTATGCCGCGTGGCACGATAATATCTATGACGCAGCGTCAGCGTGGGAGGTACTCGACGTGGAAGCATGCAAGTAGCGGAGTTGAAAGCTTCATCAGACAGGATTGAAAGATGGTAATCGTGTTTCGTCAATGTATTTCGGTTGAACTATGCGTTGAATTTGGATCATCATGGAAGTGCGGTGGGTGCGATAGGGAGCGGGACAACAAACCTGCTACATTGCGTTGAGGTTCTACGTATTTGTGGAAGTTGGGCTTGACGAAGGCGAACCACTGCTTGATGCAGCCTTCGATGTCTCTACCGCGCTCTCGTACATCTCGGACGACTTCCTTGCGGTCATGTCAGCCAGGTCGACCAAATCACGAGGATTTGGCGATAGACTTACGTCTTCGAGATAGGCAAACGTCTCCGTCGGCCTCACAGAAAATCTGACCAAGGTCAGCGAGAGCGGTAAGAGGATCAATGACAATGTTACTGTACCCTGAGATCTAGCATATCCAACACCCGATCATCATGCAAAGCAAAGATGCCCTCTAATATTAACACGTGGGGTGAATAGATGGTCGTTGTACGGTCCAGCCGGGAATGTTTCTCGAAAGAATAAACGGGGATCTCTGCTTTCTTCCTTGCAGCAATGTTAGAGGAAATAGCACAACGCGGCCTGGCTCGCGGTACCCTTCTTTGATGTCTCTCAACCGGTCTACCAGAATGTCGAAGTCAATGGCGTTCGGAGAGTCAAAGTCATATTCGTTGCGGAAAGCAGCCTCGGACTGCTCCTCAGTCAATGGCTTGTAGAACGAGTCCTGTCGTGGGTCAGCCACAGGTATGCTTTCGGATATTGTTGATGATCGCGTGACCGCACCATTGATAGGATGACAACCCATGGCAGACTCAGGGACCTGATGATCTCTAAGGACAACGAGGTCTTGCCTGATCCTGAGCTACCGCAAACAGCTATGATGCTTGTGTTTGCCCATGGAGGCGAGTAATGTGCTCGCTCCATGCGCTGCGCGACGTCCGAGTCTGCCATGCTGGCGGAGATTGAAGTTGAATTGAGCCGCACGACGGGCGGGCTATCGTGACATGAACAAGGCCATCACATTCGCAACGACCCAGATAACTCACGTACGAATGCAACAGTGGTGGAAGCACAATCGATAAACCAGATCGAAGAACAGGAGGAGGAGCAGAGGTCAGCGAGTTGCTACTACCAGGTCGAATTTCGTCAAAGGTGGATACGTCACGTGTGTCCGAGCGTCCTCTGCGCAGCTTCTGCTCTCTCGCACCTCGCTCCATCCCACTTCCCTTCCTTCTCCTCTTCATTCCTCCCACTCGCATCCTTGCAGTCTATCTTAAAGAACACCGGCAACAACGACGCGTCGCGTGCCTTCTCCAAGCTCCACAGCTTGTTCTCCCGTCTTCTTTGGCATGATGATATAGCCCCTGGCTGCGCCTACTCTTAGCCATACCTGATGGGATGTAGGTGATGGACGCAGCAAACATGGTAACTCCACCCTCCTTCGCCGACGAGCATGGCAGACGTTACGCCTTGTATCCCTTGTCACCACTCATGCCTGACTTTCCCTCTCAGAGCTCGTCTACCATCTCTCCGCCCTCTGCGGCGCGCCATGCCTTCGAGCGTCGTGTCGACGAAGTCCGCCCGTCGAAAACGTGAGTTGCTTGCACCTCCGCCGCATTGCTCCGCTCCCACATGATGCTGTTTATTCAAATTGGGAATCTCTCCGAAATAATATGTGGAGGACTACATTAATTTGTCTTTCTGATCCGACGTATCCCATTTCACGCAATCACCATCAAGCATGTCGTTACACACCTAGCTGACACGCCTGAACCAGCGATATCAACTATGTCATCATGGACTATCTCATTAATGAGGGCTACCCCTCGGCTGCACAGAAGTTCGCAAAGGAAGCCAATATCCAGCAGTCAGCGCCTGGCGGCGCCATTCAAGCGCGGGTTGATATACGGAACGCTATTCATGCTGGAGAAATCCAGCAAGCAATTGAGAAGATCAATGAGTTGGACAAACAGGTAGCATCCTCCCGTTTCCACTGTCTTCCTGCCTCCTTGCAACGATTATACGTGTTTCATGCACCACTCATATACCTCCGGGTGTTGATGAGAAACAACTCACACTTCAGTCCTCAGTATGAGCAATTCACCTAGCAGCATCTTCGTACCTCCTCGCCTCAGTAGACCTACCACTGACATGCTGTTTATCAGATCCTCGATACAAACCCCGAACTCCACTTCTACCTCCTCCGCCTCCAACTCGTTGAATTGATCCGTGACGTCGTTAACTTGCCCGGCCCACCGTCTCCCGACTCCTTCGTACCCGCCCTCACATTTGCACAAGAACAGCTTGCACCCCGTGCACCCACCTCTTCAGTCTTTCTCCAAGATTTAGAGCGCACGATGGCGTTACTGATCTTTCCGGCGGAAAAAATGACACCTCAGCTTAAAGAACTTCTTGATCCAGCACTGCGTCAGAAAGTCGCGCGTACCGTTAACGAAGCCATACTCGAGTCACAAGGAGAGCGTCGGGAAGCTCGTATACGTAGCATGGTGCGGCTGAGAGCTTGGGCCGAACAAGAGGGCCGTAATGCAAAGCTCGACCTGCCAGAGAAGATTCACGCTGGGTTGGGCGTTGATGAATCTGCTCCTGAACAGGACGGACACGATAGTGATGAGGTTATGATCACCTGAGGGCGGGAAGTGATGGATGCGTTTTTGAAACTTTTGAAGTTTAGCGTCGGCGTCCTAGAGTTGAGGGTTTGTGCTGCTTTTCTGGCGCACAGCGCGATGGTACAGACGGGATTATGGTTTCCTGAGCGAATCCACGTTTCTTAAGATGAGAGTGGAGCTCACGCTATGTAGTGCGAATATCAGAATTCCTATCCAGGCACTCGAAGCCAAACGCATCTATCACCCCTCCCTTCACGCCTGTATACCAAGTCAGAGCACCGGTGACACTGTCATTATCTGTACAAGCTTCGTTTGAGAGCATACTTGTTAGGCGTTCAGGATTGATCGAGCGAGTCTGCCGAGCCGTGATGGTAATCGTGGCGGAGGTATCGGCGAGCGGCGGATAGGTCTTTGCCGGTCGCCTTTCTGCAGGCTCTCATCTTCTTTGAGTGCGGCTGCCAGCTGAGGTGTGAGGAGCAGTTCATCGTCGTCCTCGTCCTCACCATCCTCGCTAGCCGCCTGCTGCTTGGCGCGCTTGCTGGACCTCTCCTGCTCCTCTGCCTCTTCCTTCCTCCTCCTCTTCTGTTGCTTCTTGGCTTGCTTCTTGGCTTGCTTCTTGGCCTCCTCCTTTTTCTGGCGTGCGTCGGCCAGCTTTTTCCTGCGCTCGTCATGCTTCTTGGCCTGCGGAGCGGCCATCTCTTTCTCGGCCTCCTCAAAGAAAACCCAGTTCTTCGCCGCATTAGCCTCGCTCTCTTTCTTCACGTGCCCCACATGCCACTCCACCGAGCCAGGAGCGGGATTCTTCATCCACCCGTAGCTGCGGCGGGCAGGCTTCTTGCCCTCCGGACGTTGGTGTGAGTAGCTGTGGGTGTAAATTGTCGGTATGCGTGCAGTGAGAGTGCATTTGCAATCTGCTGCTGCTGTATGATAGAGAGAAAAAAATATGGGATGAGTCTGGGATGAGCGTAGCTCATAAACGATTTGCTGCCCGCACCACCAGTCAGCATACCGAAGAAAACAGAAAGTCTATGGGAGTGGTTTACTGATGCCTTGCAGGAAACTTCTGCGTTAGTGTAACATTGAGCATGTTTTCTGCTCGTTCGCGTCGCTACTCTATCGTGTCCCCTCAATCCAGTTTTGGTCCAATCTGGACCGGGCCGGAAAAAGAGCAGTAGCATCTACTCGATCAGCCTGTCTTCATCCGTAGACTAAGCAGCATGAAAAGCAGATGCCTAAGCAGAATCCGTCCATCATCGGTAAAGAAGTTTGCTTCTGCAACAATGGAACCTAAATGCAGTCTGAAATCCGGAGAGATTCAGACGGCCAGGTACAGGTTATCAGGAGCGTTAAGAAAGGGTAAAGGAAGGCGCAAAGAGTCATCCACAAGTGGGAGAGTGGCAGTGCATAGGTCCGACAGCCGCCAGATGTAGCCGCGCAGTAGGCCACGAGAGAAGGTACGGGCTGCGAGGCAACACACAGTGGCTGGATGACACTATACGCCGGCCGCGCGACGCCAAAAAGGGAAACAGGCCCTCGACTAGGCCAGAGTCATAATACAGGAAGGGGCGCAGACGCCGGGTGTCGTGGTGACTGGCACCTCGGGGACTTTTCCAAGTCTTGAATTGTGATCTCATACAGGCAAAACAGGGGTGCAGATGCAATACACTTGAAGGGACATTTGGTATACATCTACTACACGGGCGATGCCACTATGATGACAACAGCTACCCAGAATGCAATACCTTTTGTCTCTGCAAGCGCATCGCACTTTCCCTTGTCCCTGAGATTCCCCACTGTCAGCGTCGAGATCGTTCGAACTACTTCAATTCCTTCGCACCAATGCGACGGCGCGACAAGCAACACTTTTCCGCTTGAGAAAGGAACAAAAGCGACACTTCCTTGCTGCATCCTCGATGAATGGGAATCAACGTTTGACCATCTTTTCCAGATGATTTCTCGCCCGTACCCAATGCTGAATCTTGCAGCAGCGACTGTTCCGCACGCCATCAAATCCACTGGTCATGTCTCGCAAGTGAAACGCTTCTCAGACTAATGCCAGAGGAGCGGCCATCACCTCGTCGTCGTCATACCAATTCCCCCAAGTGACGTTGATAGGGTGAGGTTAACGTTGCAATAGGCTTTTTGTGAGTTTTCGGCTCGTGTTTGACATGTTTGTTGAGGCTCTGTCTGACCCGCAGATCCCTCTTAGCCTCTTAGGTTCCCCAGACCACAACAACATCATCAAAGTCTTGCGAACATCGGACAGGCGACGGCCGACACACAAAGTGTGCTGCAGATTGGTGTAGCGAGCTAACCAGAGAACGCTGTTAATCAGACAAGAATTCCCGTCTTCAGTGCACCGTTGCGACATCTTCCAGCGCTAGCCGAAGTACCTTCGATTCCTGGACCTCATAGCATTTTCGCATAAATATGAGTGTCATCCTTTGCACTGGTATGTGAATCGAAGATCATTGACTGCAGCGGCAGAGCTGACGGAGTTTTGACATTATGCAGCCGGCTACGACCACACTATCAGGTGAGCTCACCCTGCCCACAGCCCATGATCGAGCGTCACGTTCTTCAGAAGACTTCCCGAAATCCCGCAGTGTTCTGATAACAGACTTGCTATCAGCGCTTTCTTGTTTCTTGCTTCCAAGTTCTAGCAGAATGAGTGGTCATTCGTCACCGATTTCAATGCATCAAATCCACAGTTTTATCGTAACTCCTTCCGTAATCACTGACACCAGACCGCCGCAGGTTCTGGGAAGCACTGTCAGGAATATGTAGTCGCACGATTCCTCATCCGGATTCTCAGGTCAACCGACTCTGCATATCTCCCGACAAGCGGTTTCTCGCCGCAGCCGGTCATCACACAATCAAGCTCTTCGACATCAAGTCAACAAACCCCGCGCCTGTGCTTCAATTTGAGGGCCATACGAACAACATTACAGGCGTCGCCTTCCACTGCGAAGGCAAATGGATGGTCACCAGCTCCGAGGACGGCACTGTCAAAATTTGGGACACTCGTAGCGGCAATATCCAACGCAACTACAGCCATGGTGTGCCGGTGAACGATGTCGTCATCCACCCCAACCAGGGCGAGCTCATCAGCTGCGACCGGGGCGGAAACGTCAGAATCTGGGATCTGGGCGAGAACAAATGTTCCCACCAGCTCATTCCGGAAGAGGACAAGGCCGTCGCTTCAGTTACCGTCGCCTCGGACGGTTCTCTGCTATGTGCAGCTGTTAGTAATAGCGTACAAGGCGCAGTGTACGTTTGGCGGATGATCACAGCAAAAGACGTTACCACCCTCGTTCCTGTCACCAAGTTTCGCGCGCACAACACCTACATAACCCGCGTGCTGCTTTCGCCTGATGTTCGTCATCTCGCCACTTGTTCGGCTGACCACACGGCGCGTATCTGGTCCGTGGATCTGTCGAACCACACTCCCATGCTTGGGAGTAATAATGGAGGTAACAACGAGACCAGCACCGCCTTTGAGCTCGAGCAAGAGCTCGACGGTCACCAGCGCTGGGTCTGGGATTGCGCCTTCAGCGCTGACAGCGCATATCTCGTCACGGCGTGTAGTGACCACTACGCCCGACTGTGGGAGCTGAACAGCAAATCGGTAATTCGACAGTACAATGGCCACCACCGGGGAGCAGTTTGCGTGGCACTTAATGATTACTCTGAAAGCAGGTGATGTTGCAGAGTAATGGTACTGGCGTCGTTGACTAATGGCGTTTCTTTGTACTTGCTAGGTGGTATTGAGGAAATACAGCGGTGCTGGCGCGGTGAGAAGCATCCGCATGAGGACCAGAGTGCACGGGTGGAAAATGGCGATGAGCAAGCGGAGGACGAGCTGAGCAGAGGCAGACCGACACACCAAGGGCCAGCGAATCATCATCAACGCAGACCGCCTAGATTTCGCGGTCGAAGACCTTGACGACAATGGGCAACACCATAAACCGGGCCGCTTCTCCTCTTGTCGGTCTAGGTTGTCGAGTTCTTTTCTTCCACCTAACCGGCACTGTCTGCTTGCATTGCCTATGCTTGATGTGGTGCAAGCCCGGCGTCTGGGCCAGTCTTTTGGGTGGTCGCAAGAGCATGAAACTGGTGCATAACGGGAGGCACCGGCATTGGCGTCGGGCACTCCCGGTTCACTGTCCTTTCCGGGCAGTTAGTGGAGGGTGACACAGTTCTGTTCACGTTCCTGAACTCCGATATTGTCAGGCTGATGGTTCAGCTACGAGGGCATTCATGGGGTGGTGTTAACTGTTGTCTACCCATGCCCCTTCGATGCTGCACCTATTTCACCTTGAAAGGGAAAGCTTATGGCACCAAGCATGCACTTCGAGAAACCTTCCGATTATTGTGTTGTAACAACCATCTGCACGTCTACCTACTATGAACCACGCAAACAATGCAGAAGCTCTTTGTATAACATAAGGTGCTCTGAAATGTGCTGGTTGAAGACTTATCTGTCGGCAGTGCGTACGGTCGGAGTCGTCCACCGGCCAACCTGGACTAGCTAGTGCAGACCCTGATCCTTGATCTGCAGGAACCGGAAACATGGGCAGCTTCCCATTGGCTCAAACTACCCCGGTCGTTCGCCGTGCTTGGGGAAAACAGCTGCAGGACAACGATCTTCCTCCTCGCTCGGACTGAACTAGCAGGCGTTCACTGTCACTAAGCTACCTTTCCTCCCGACCGCCTGGCTTGTCTCAGAAGAAGCCGACGTCCCTATCTTCACTTCCGGTCTGGCCCTTCGCTCCCCGCCTCCGCAATCTCATCAGGCTGTCAGATACGGCTGACTAGGCGCTTCTATATTTGTCGTCTTCAGCATTCTGGGGCGGTCAACAGCAGTCGGACAACGACGCAGGCTCGGAGATTGCGGACGACCAGGCCAGTGATTGGTTGTTGTTCACTGTCTTGCGCAAAATGGGCCGGACCCAAGGCGATAACTATTCAACAAAGGATGCATGACTGCGGTAACCCGATGACAAAGGAAAATGCAAGGCCACATCGGACGAGGCGGTCAAAGGGGCGAGGCCTGAAAGATGATTCATACACTTGCTGCGCTGGACATATGTAGGTTGGCTGTCCGTTGTCGTTCTCGTTTTACCACGCTCCTGTTGTCTCGGAAAACATACCGCTGGCTGTATACACTGTAGGTGGAGGTAGTTATCTCTCATGGCACTTATTGCTTACTGCTGTCAGGTTTCAATAGACACTCGCAGTACCTGTTGCACATCCTATCGCAGCCCTAGTACTCACCAAATCCTGCTTCCAAGTCCACATCCATCGGTGGACGCGACCTGGTACCCTCAGCCTCTTACGCGTAACCGAAAGTTCTCTCTCCATTCGCAAAACAGTCCTCACAATGTGCGGCTACACATACAGCTGGTACATCTGCAATCATGACTACTTCATCTGGTACGACAGCGTTGAGATTTGCGAGCACCGCTTCTTGTCCGGCTACTCTTTTGATGCCTGGTCGAACGATATGTGCAAGAACATGATTGTTACATGTGCTGGTTTTAGCAATCAGTACTGCAACGAGTGTTCGGAAGACCATACGCTTGAGTTCGAGCTGGAAGAGTAAGAAGTTGACCTCGGAAGATGCCTGTGTTGGGATTTGAGAAATGGACTTGGAAAAATTATCGGATTGAAGGGCGTTGTTTGCGGATATCGGTTTTTCTCTCTCTCTCTCTCTTTTTCCATGCGTTTGAGCATTGGCGTATGGCGTTGGTTTGATGGTTGCATAGACATGTACATTGTCTCCATTGGGACATATACTATCGGCAGCGAGAAAACCATTTCGGTCGTTCTTGGAAAGAGCCAAGGCTATATTCACGCTCACCTCACCTCCCAGCATGTCTACGCCCAGTGTATCTGGAGTCATGACAGAAACACCACAGCATGCCTTGCTATTTTACCGCTCACTGGATTTCAGAACAGACTAAGCTGAAGAGTCTAAATCGAGATGCATTAAGGAACATGATGGCCGCTGCGATGGCGATGTTACATTAACCGACTGCCTATCCAAAGGGCATTCGTTGGAGTAACAACCTGCTAAAGATCTGCTCACTCGCGTCTCCACCAAGCATCTCTTCCACTGCGCGTTTCCTTCGATTGCGCACTCCACCACCTGATGTCTTGAGTCGTATAGGAAAAGCGTTATAATGTCGCTTCCGACAACGATATGTATCCTTCGGAAGCGCTGCCGACGACGATACGCACGTGACGTCTGGAAGCGGACCCTGGCTAGAAGGTTCGTCCAAGCGTAACATCCGTGCATCATCGGGCATACAGCAACACTTCCTTTCTTTTGCAGAACAGGCTTGCTGATCCAACACCTCACTTCTCGAAAGCCGCCGGCACTTCAAGATATCGCTTACCAGTTGAGGGGTTGTTCGACATGAGTACGGTGATTTCGACGAACCCGTTGTTCGCTCCGCACCTGCTCGCAAACTCTAGATTCTCCCCTCTCCTTCAGGTATGACCCACTTGACAACACCTCCGTTAGAACAGAGCTAACATCCTGATCTTAGACACTCTCAGCACCGAAAGAATGTCTGGACGCAAACGAAAGGCTGATGAAGAGTATGACCGTGAGGAGCGCATGTCCACCTCACCTTCCCCAGCTACGCGACCCCACCCGCAGGCAATCACACCCCGATCTGTGAAGAGGACCAGAACAAACGTGTCGGCTGGACGACCGTTGGCCTTGCCACGGTTGCTGGAAACCTTGAACCCAGACGAGATGAGGTCGCTTTTGCACAAGATCTGTGATCACAACCCTGCCATCGCCCATGAGGTGGTCAAGCAAGCTCCAAGACCCAGCATCGAAGCAACCATGGCGGTCTTGGAGAAGTACGAGAACACGCTCAAGGAAGCCTTTCCTTACGGCAACCGACCGACGTCGGACTACACGTACAACAGAGTGCGGGAGCCGATGTTGCAGCTCATAGAGGCGCTCAAGGACTTCACGCCACACTACCTTCCACCAAATGAGCCACACCTCACAAACTCTCTCAATTACCTGGATGCCGTCACCAACATCATCCATCGCTTGCCGGAGTGGGATACCTTCCAGCACAACAGGCCGAAGCACGAGGCATACGAGGAGATTGGGAAAGCATGGGCTTTGGTGGTTCAGGAGGGCGCGAAGAGAGGGGGCGGATTTCACTTGCAGTTCGGAGGATGGGACCAGAAGCTGGTAAAACACAACCAGGAATCGGGCGGAAGAATGGAGGAGGCAGTTGAGGCGTTGCGCACCGCCATGGGATTCTCTACCGCAGGACCTGCAGCGCCCGCTCTCCCTACCGGAAGCAACGACAGGGCACGTATCAGGCAGCAGATTCTGTCTGGAACGTATGGTCAGGATCTATCTGTGGGTATTGGGCCATGGTAATACCATGATGCCGACAATGAAATGGAGGAAGGAGCAGGAAGTATACATATGACGCCGGGGCTGAGGGTCGTCTAACGGCCGACTACTGCATTCACGAAACTGAGATTAGATACCCCTTGGGAGGATTGTTTTGTCACGCTGGATCATGTTCCGCGGCATTCCCTCGTTCTTTCTTTTGTCTTTGTCTTTTTAAACGCATCTGTGGGTGTAAAGAAGGTGCTGCATCCGCATTGTCGGGAGTTTTAGGACAAGCGGCTGCTGACAACTTAGCTATGAGACCAACACAACGTTTTGCTTGAGATTGATACGAGCAACAGAAATACCACACATTCTGAGTCAGGCCTTTGCCAGTTGCTGCAAGTAAACCCATTCCCGTCCTCAGTCAAGTAGTGTGTTGCTGATGCTGAAGCGAAGCAATATCCTACCCTTCTCATCACATGCTCACACGCCTGGCCCTACCACGTGCCGACCAGCGTCTTGGCGCCTGTCTGCGACTTCCTTCTTTGACCAGCACCTCTTCCTCTGTTCTCTCCGACGTTCCAAAGACCACTGTCTTCCTTTCCCAGCTTTCACTTGGGAATACCTGTGCGGCAGGACGCGTCGCTGCCCCCTTTGTTGCAAGGCCTTCCACGCGTCGGCTCACTCGCGGTCACGTCATATCATGGCGGTCCTACCAAGCTTGCCCGGCCTTACTACAGTTGTTCGTACAGCGTCTGGACCTCTGTCTGAGTACCCAGATCCGGATGCCGACGATAGAAACAAAACCCATACTTCCTGCTACATCGAAGCGCAATCGGGACAGAGCTTTGAGGTGGAATGGACGTTTCGAGATGGTAGCGTGTTTGCCCTTTGCCAATGCGTGGAGGTGGAAATCCATCTTGATGGTAACTACGCTCAGAGTACAGTTGTCGAGGCTCATGATCGCCATCGTACTCCGACAATGTCTTGGAAAGGCGTCAGAGTAGTCGACGATGCTGGTCACAATGTCAGGCTATTCACCTTCGCAGAACTCACAACCGGTACGTTACAAGCTCAATTGCAGATCACATCCAGTGCTGACATCCCCTATATAGTCGAAGATCTGAACACCGGATCTCAAACGGTAAAGCAATTAAAGCATCTTGGCGAGATTGAAGTTCGTTGGATCCGTGCTCGCCACCTCAGCGTCGAACCAGCCACCAAACAGAACAGCACTTCCAACTATAAGTCTGTGGTGGATTCAGGTGAGATAGCGGAGAAGAAGTTGAAGGGCCGCGCCATCTCTCACCAAGCCACGTAAGCTTTATCATCACTGGCATCGAAGTCAATGCTGACTAAAGCAGTCTGAGTAAAGCGGAGAAGATTGCCCCGTACAACATTATCAGGCTCGATTACCCCCGAGGCAGAACGCCCTTTGCAACGTACATTTTCAAGTATCGATCGAGAAAAGCACTACAAGCGCAGTTCATCATCCCTAGGACTCCGTCTCCAGCCCCACTGGAGGCACGAGCGATAGAATCGCTCACGGAAGATGAACTGCGGGAGCGTCTCCGGCGTGCTGAACAGGTATCTTCCACGTATCAACTCTCAACATCAGCTGACAGTACACTAGGCGAACGCACAGCAAGTTAAAATCAAGCAGGAGATGAAGCGCGAGCGCGCTACGCAGATACACAGTTCGGATAAGGATGATGACGGGGAGGAAGCTGTACAAATTCACTCTGTCCATGTGCGCAAGAGACTCAAGACGATGTTCGATGCGGGCCTTGGGGTGGAGGTCATTGATCTTTCGGAGGACTGATCGAGATATTTTGCAGGAATTGCGTACTGATCGGCAGACGAGCAGGGCATCAGGGGCGGGTTTTGCTTATGGTCTCAACAGCACTATACCCAGGACATGTTTTGCTATAGAACTGTGTAGGTCCATCAACGGAGTTGTCATGCGTTCTTCCTTTCATTGGTCTTGCTCTACTCTACCGCTCTCGTCTACGAGTGCCCGGCGATTTCACGTTCCAACGACGTTGTCATCGGTCCTTTGATTCTGCCTATCAACAACTATGGCAAAACGACGGCAAAACCACCAAGTCTGTATCCCTTCAACTCGGACGAATGAACGTCATAGGATGCTTGCCCTCGAGCGTTTGGGTCAAGCAACCGCCCTTCATTCCAGTACTCCCATCTCGAGTTATCCCAGCCCATGAGCTGCCATTACAAGACAGAGAGAACACTACCACGTCTGCATGCGTCTGCTGTCAGACAGATGTTGACTATCTTATGTTGGCGCCCAATTATGAGGCGGATCAATCATCCTTCACCTAGGCACTCTCGACATGGGCTTGATGCGACTAACTGAGTGGTATCGGAAATCGGCGAGGACGGCACCGTATCTGTTTGCACGCATGCGTCCGACGAAATCTATGACATGTACAAGATATCTAAGAACGCTACCATCACCGCCTTTGCTAAAGTGGTTCGATTGAACCCATAACAGCTCGTCATGCTCAAGACTCCGAAAGAAGAGAAAGGAAGGCTGGAGCAGGAATCTGATCATAAGGCTGCGGTAAGAGGTGCTTCTTCCGACTCTGCCGCTTCGAAACGGACGGATTCAGCCGGTCCGGTATGCCGTGATACCGTGGCACGAATTACCAACAGCACTTCTTCGAAGAGGCGAGGCCCGTCAGTCGGGCTAGCTCAGGCTAGTCTCTGAGAGAGGAGATCAAAGAGCGTTGTAATGGACAGCGCACTAGTACGTTCTATACGTCGTTCAGTATTCGAGATGAGGACGCTGCTCGGAAGCTACTGTGCAGAAGCGAAATGTATTACCACTATCACAGCAACAACGACGAACGAAGAAAAGAGATCCGTAGAGAATGGCATTTGGGACGCATAGGAAGCAATGATTAGGAGCCTGCGCGTAAAGAAATGACTTCGTTTCTTCGTTCATCGTCTACTTTACCGAAAGAATTAGAAATCCATCATAGTTCTTTTCTCCCACCATCTGCATAACCACGCCCTCGACCCTATCATCCTTCCCTGCTCCCTCGACCACTGCCCTGGCACCCTGCACCCTACTGTCCGTCTTCGCCGTCTCTTCGTCCGCAAGGCTTCCCTTCCTTACCACGTTATCCACGATTATACACGCGCCCTGCCTCGCCATGGGTATACTCTCGTTCAAGTAGTTGAGGTTGTTCTCCTTATCCGCATCAATAAACACGAAATCGAACGGCTTCCTCTTCCCCTCCTCGACCTGCCGTCTGAGTCCCGGCAGCACGTCCACCCCTGCACCTTCCAAGATCTCGACCCTGTCGCCCAGCCCCGCGGCATCGATGGCCTCGCGTGCGCAAGCCGCATGTGCGGAGTTCACCTCCACCGTCGTCACTTTGATCGAGGGAGCGGTGGATGCGAGCCAGATGGTGCTGTACCCGCCCAAAGTGCCGACCTCGAGTACGCGCTCTGCGCGCAGTAACCGTGCCTGGAGAGCCAAGAATGCGCCTTGCGCGGGGAGACGGCGATGTCTGGGAGGCCGCGAGAGGACGCGAGAGAGGCGGCATGCTCGAGTGCGGAGGCGTATGGGGAGGAGGGGGATAGAGGTGAGAGAGTGTGTAGCGGTCGACGGCGGTCCAGCGCGGGTCCTGCTCGTAGGATTGGCCAACGTAAGGAGTTGTGGAAGACATTGTGTGAGGGTGGGGGTACAAGACGATGTGAACGGAAGGAAACTCGGCTTTGTTTATAGATGGCGGGGTACTCGTCGCGCGTGGAGAAGATGGTGGCGGGGAAGTAGAGGGGTATAGACTGTAGACTTTCATTAACAGATCTGACTTGGAGATTACCGAGTTTGGCTAAGGGCGCCCAAGATCGGATACTGCATTCCCACCTTCGTACACTGGCTCACTGACCCCACTATTATGAAGAACGAAGTCCTGCCAGTCTGCTAGATATGGAGAGACGAGGTACTAGAGCAATTACATGGGTATCATATAAACAGATCTACGAGAAAACACATCAACTCTTTCCGGTCTTCTCGTCCCCAATCCCCTTCAAGACAGTTTCCAGCTTGTCCATCAGCCGTTGCATAACCCATCGTGGCTCGTCCACGCTGTCCATCAGCGGACTCCTCTGGGCCAACCAGCTCCACTCCTCCTCATCCTCCTCCAACAGCTTCAAGAACCACCTCCATTCCTTGTACGTGTATTTCCTTGGCGGATTTGCGTCGAGATGGTTGACGACGTTCTTCAACTCCTTCATGAGCAGATAGCCTCTGTATTTCTCCCCAACATCCTTTTTGCCCTCATCACCGTCCGGGTGCTCGTTGCCGCTGATCCCCTGTACAGCTTGCCCGGCCGCAGAATTGCCCAACTGTTGTTCCCGTCCACCATCTTCCATAAATCCCGGCGGCTTTGCTTCCTTGAACGCACCATCCTTGCCTTTCTTTTTCTTGTTCGCTGCACCCTTCAACTTCCTTAATGCAGGCGTCTCGGGCGGCAATTTCTCGCCGATCCACAGAGTCGCAGTGTTGACGCCCTCACTGATAGTATCGCCAATCGCGCCGATTAACACCGTAAGCGTGGGCAGCGCCAACATACTCCAGAATACGAACGCGGGCTTGGCAGAGTTGTTCTGCGGGTAGTAGTCGCCGTAACCGATGGTCGTAAATGCAACAAAGGTGAAGTACAAGCCCTCGAAATATGTCCACTGCTGCGTCGACATTTCCGCTTGCCAGAACACTACGCCGCCGACCAGCCAGAGGAAGAGCCACAGTCCGGCGGAAAATGAGAGCGCGATGAGGACATTAGCCCACTGCGCATTGCGCTGTACTTGGCGCATGAGGTTAAATTCTTGTTCTCCCTGGACCTGTTTCGAGGCGTTTGCATCGACGTGATGCTTCTTGGACAGCGAAGTGCGAACAACACCGCCGTTCTGCTCGAGCCGCGTGACAATTCTATGCCTCGCTTTCTCGACGTTTCGGCGACTGACCTTGTGCGATCCACTTTCGAGGGCGACTTGGTGAATTGATGCGACGATGAGACCGACGAAAAGGATACCGCCTAATGCCATGGGAAACAGCAGTGACCTTCCTAGATGCGTCACCGGCTTGAAATCACCAAATCCGATTGTGAAAAGGGTGACGTCTACCCAGTATAATGCATCCAGATACTCCCAGCCTTCGATGCGCATGTAGACGGCAGCTGCGCATAGCACGTAGCCAAGGAAGGTAATGACTTGCAGCATCAGCGTTCGTTGTGCCATTGTAAGCTTGAACTCTCGGCTGATCTGGCGTCCGTACACGCTCCATGCTGTTGTGGACATGAGTGTTGCGAGGATGAAGTTGAGTGCTGCAGCGAAGCAGGCATAGTAAAATGCTTGTGCAAAGGTGCGTGACTCGTTGTTAGGTAGGGTGAGGTGGTCCGGTGCGGCTGCTACAAGGCCAACAATGAGGAACGAGCTGATGTACCAGCCGACTATGGTGACAGGTTGTGCGATGGAGAAGCTGAGGCGGCCGAGGATATGCAATAGAAGAGAGAGGTTTGCTATGATGGCGAGAGCGAGGGATATGCCTAGAAGCGCGTAGGTCCTGCATGTCGTTAGTCGGTGGTGAGACCTGTACGAGGAAGATAACTACCATGCCGGATCCGGTGGACGGAATCCTTCTGTTTCTGAAGACCCAGCGGTTGAATTGGGGTCAACGACGACTCGAAGATGGCCAACCAAGGCGCAAACATTAAATGTGTTTGCTAAAGGCCCGAATGTCGCTCCTGTGTTTCTTGTAAGTCAAAACCTGGTCATGTTGTAGTTGTTGGGCGACGAACCTATAAGGGAAACAGAGTGGTGGTGAACCACCAGTGGCTACAAATCGTCAGCACTGTATACCTTCGTCGCTAATTAATGCAGCATACGCAGGCGCCAGCTGGTCGTCCTCTGCCTCTTCTTCATCTTCATGTTGGTAATCCTGCGGGCTCTCCTCCTCCTTGGTATCCTGGTCTGATTCGTGGCTACTACTCATGGCCCCAGATGGAATTGGCCTCTTTGCTCACGACTGAAGACACACTGCTGTGACAGTCGCCGAAGAGACAGAAATTGATGGATGACATTTTTGCTGGCGTCGCCTCCTCTATCCTCAATCGAGCCCGTGTGTACAGACGCGTAAGTCAAACTTGCCGGTGATCCGCATGACGTCTCTGGGGATCAAGCATTGCAAGAATTGTGGGGATTACGCGGCTCAATTTCTTGTTTTATTCCCGGCAAACTGCGCCATTGAACTCAAATAAATATACCACGCAACGGTCTGGGGGCCATGTTGCTACTTTTCTGCGATTGAAAAGGATATAGAAATGTGGGTTGGATGGCATCTATCCTTGGCTGGGCAAGTTTGCGCTGAGCCTTATATATGTATTCGGACCCTACATTCATCTGAAACAAGAAGTAGATCGGGCCATCCAGTACTCAGAGCCAAAATAACAGTAACAGCTGACCAAACAGGAAAGAGCTCCGGGCAAGTTGAACCAGGCTCATCCAATCCCGCTCCCGGCGGCCAAACATCACATTGCGAGCCTTCTAGTGGCCAAAGACCTGCTGTGTGACCTTGGGTGTGTACTTGTTTTCCCTCTGCCATTGTCTTGAGTATCTGAGACCAAAACCATGGCGGAAGACTTCTCGGATGGTCTCCAGCGGCATACCCTTCACGTCGGGATAGCAGAAGACGATGAACAACCAGCCGAAGAAGCAAATGCCGCAGTAGAAGCCAAACGCGCCTGAGGGGTCATACCCTTCATCATGGAGAGGAAGGTCGAAGCGATGATGATGTTGGTGCTCCAGCAGGTCACGGTGTTCTGGTGCTTGTGTTAGCGATGATAGAAGTAGGCGAATAAGAACGGACTTACCAGCATAGTTCCGAGAGCGCGGACTTCGGTGGGAATGAGTTCGGTGCCGATCCATGCAATGGTCGCAACACCAGAGGAGAAGCAAGCAACGTAACAGATGATAGTGACGAGGACTACGATACCCGCCCAGCCAACGTTGTCGCTCTCGAGTACCAAGTCGTGGTTGATCGGGATCCAGTGGAACGCAACGGCCGCAATGAGCATGCAGATGGCCATTCCAAGAACGGTGATGCAGAGCAAGATGCGGCGGCCGAACTTGTCGACCAAGACAAGGTTGACGATCGAGAAAACGAAGTTGGTTCCGGAGACGGTGATGGCGACGGCTGTAGCGTTGTTGAAGCCGACGAGCGCGAAGAGCGTCGCGCTGTAGTACATCAGAGTGTTGAAGCCACCTAGTTGGGAGATGGCCATGATCAAGCAAGCAGTCAGAACAGCCCTTCCAGTTGCTGGCGTGTTGAAGATCCGACGGAACGAGACCCAGAGAGATTCGTCTGCCATGGCTGCCGTCGCTTCCTGGATGGACATCTCAATCGACTTGATCTTCTCCTGCCGCTGCTCGGCGGAAGAAGTTTTGTAGAGTCGCAGCAGGACGGTGTCGGCTTCCTCGTAGCGGCCGTGAGCAACCAGCTGACGAGGAGACTCGGGACAGAAGACCAGCATGCCTGCAAGAGCAAGGGCTGGCGCTGCTCCGATAGCGACAGTGCCACGCCAGCCTTCTCCTTTTACGTGTGCAAGACCCGCGCCTATAGCGCTAGCGATGAACTGTCCGAACGTGACACTCATGTTGTTGAAAGCAATCATACGGCCTCTGTACTTGGCGGGCGCTAACTCTCCGACTGGAATGATTCTTAGCACCTGGCCGCTGGCCTTCAGCGCGTATGGCTTGACTTACTATAAAGCGGAACAATCATTGCTGCAGAACCAACGCCAAGGCCGACGACGAAGCGGCCTACGGCAAACTGTTCAACAGAGTATGCGGCGGCTTGTAGAAGCGTTCCAATTACGAACACGACACATGCGGCCCAAATTGGCATCTTGCGACCAAAGCGGTCAGCAGTGAGTCCCGCTGCAACTGCGCCGACAAGCGCTCCGCCACTGGTAAGGGAGGTGACTAGTTCCTGCTCGCCGGAGTCGAGTTCGTGACCCAGAGATGTTCCGAGCGTCACCAGGACGGAGGAGATGTAGCCCGTGTCGTAGCCGAACAAAAACCTCCGAGGGAGACGGTGACTGAGATCAACCAGGCCGCGGTCGATGCAGCGGTGGCTTCAATGCCAGACATGGCTGTGAGGTCATCGCTGATACTCTGCCTCCGCTCAGAGTGTTCGGCATCCTCGATGTGTTCTCGGCCCGTGTCTTTCTTTTCGATGTAGGACTCCATGATGACGATGATGATGGAGGATCACTGCATGAGCGATGCGATAGTAGAGGCAGTAAAGAAGTATCCAAAAGACAGTATAGAGGTATCAGAATGACAGTAGAGAAAACGACTGCAGCTGATAGGAGATGCCTTTGCAATGGTGAATCGTTACCTCGAGTCCCGGGCGAGCAACGGTCTTATATCTTTCTGGAGCAACCGCTAGCCCAGCCTGCGATTGTGATGGACAGGGTCATAGTGTCTAAAGCGGAGCCATGCCCACGTTTCGGTATACATCCGTACCTCATGTACACCCGCATACCACCATACGGGGCCGAGCTCCACGTTAACAGGTCCGACTAGCGTTATCTGGAGAGCGGGGAGATGAGCGGGGGGATGCGGAGGGAGAAATCTGCGCACATGTTGCGGAAGGAAAGATGCCACGTTTAGCGATGGTTATACGAAGATTTTCGAAGAACGATGTTCTGGTAACGCGAGGTCGTACTTGAGAACCGAGTGCAGTGCTTTCGGACATGAGCCCCGGCCGCCGCTGCTGCTGCCGCCCCCACATAGAATGTCTAACGATGCGCGGGGATGGTTTTGCCAGGGCACCTGAGCACGCCACTTGCGCACTAGCGTCGGCCAAGTACTTGCCAAAATGGACGACAGTGGAAGGCCATCTTCCGACCACATGTGTCCCGGGTTGGTGCTTTGTTATATGGACCTCTTGGTCGTTCTCATCGAACATGGCAAGTCGACTAATTCACTCAAAGCACACGCTGTATTGCAAAGGGTCGAGTTGGCGCGTTGTCCTGATTGACGGGCAATGAAGACCGCAAAACATGATCAGTAGGCTCGGATGCCTGGTGTGCTAAGACGCCCCCATGAAGCGAAACGTTCAGACTGATGTCAACAGCCATGCCGGAATAAACATCTCAAATGGTGAGTAGTTGCAGCCATACCGTTATGCACCCTACAGCAGCATGACTTGACTATGCTGACTATTCCTCCAACGATGTAGCGATAAGCTAGAACCCACTTGCTCCAGGTGCGAGCGCGCTGGAATTGAGTGTACAAGAGACAGCAAGGTCAAATTCAAGCGAGCGTGGAACCCCAGGTGAGTAGCATTTCCCTTGCTGTCGTGATGGCACACTACATTGTTCTTCAATGCTCCGGGAGGCTCTCGCAGAGCACGGTCCTCATCCCAATGCAACCACAACATCATCATCACCGAGCGTCACAACCAACATGGTATTCGTGTCTGGACGTTGGACAAGGTCTCGACCTATGAAGGCTGTATCCCACAAAACCATCTGAATGTTTCAGCAGCACCGTGGAGGCCTGGAGAACATCTCGACCACTTGTTCGGTCTGAAGGCCACGATGCAGTTGCTCCGAGAGTTTAGCACGAAGACAGACGCAGTCCTAGCTTGGTCACTAATACAACTCCAGAATATCGAAGTCCAAGAGCCAAGACGGGGATGCGCCAGGCCTGGAATTCCATCGAGATCAGACCTGGCTTCCGGTACCCCGTCAGATCTGCTTCATAGATGAGACTCAGGAAATCTCCACGATCTACAAACAGGTCGGTAACAGCGACAAGGAGGAGTCAGAATCTAGAGCTTCGGAAAGCAACGACGATGCAGCAATCGCCGGCCAGCCGGTGACGCATGATGAATTTACTCCGCAGACGTACGCGGTCCATTTACCGGAACCAGGTGCAGCAGATGCCGATGTGCCCAACCCGCCAACGATCGGGATCAATCAGGGAGCTCCGCCGCAGTTCAGCGAGTTCGTTCCTCCTAACGTTCAGCTGAGCCCAGTCGTGACTTATCACTCGCCGTCCCAGTCACGCCCTGTGACAAGGGATGAGGACTACATGGGAGATTCCTTGACCCTTGCGGTTCAGCAAGATCTGGCTTCATGCCGAAGACTGAGCCGGATATGGACCATTGAGTCACTTGCAAGCGGAACACCACGCTCTGCAAGCGACATTGGAATTGATGTTGCGGGCAGTAGTGCCATTTCAGGCTTTTCGTACGATCCTTCTTTGGCTTGGCCTCTGCAGAGCACACAGGAAGCCGAGTTGATGCGGTATTTTGTTGAGAACATAGCCTCATCGTTCGACCTCTGCGACAGGGGTCGGCATTTCGCACTGATTGTGCCGCAGCGAGCCGCTAGATGTCCGATGCTTCTCAATGCCTTGTTCGCCGTATCAGCAAGGAATCTCAGCCGTTGCAGCGATTACAATCCACTGATATCCAACAAGTACAATCAACAATGTCTGAAACATCTCATTCCCATGCTTGGCGACGTCAATGCTATCACGGATGATGAGAATCTTTTGGCGGCGACCGTACTTCTTCGCCATCTCGAGGAGCTTGACGGTAAGTTTCCGAGATGATAATGTTGTTGTTGTTGTGTCTCCAACAAGCAGCCTCTGATATGTGACAACAGTTTCCCTGACCGGTGCGGACGCGGAGAGTCATTTGCACGGAACTCATCTCTTGATGAGCTCTCAGTCGCATCATCCCACATTGACAGGCGGCTTGAGGCAAGCATCGTATTGGATAGGACTGCGGCAAGAGATACACGTGTCCTATATCAACCAGCGACCCATCCACTCTTCCTTCAAGTTCTCTTTTCTCGACCGTTCCCTTGGACCTGCAGACGACTTCGACTGGGCCAACAGAATCATCGTTGCAACAGCGGATGTAATCCAATACTGTTTCGGTGAAAGTGAGCACACCATACCCACCTACGACCAACTTTGGGATTACTTCTACGAATGGGACACTCGGAAACCGCACTCTTTCCTGCCCATTCGCTACTCCGACCCTGGCCCGGATGGGGTCTTTCCCGAGACGTGGCACATCAGCGACGCTGTCATCACTGGGTTGCAGCACTATCACCTAGCAAAGATATTGCTGGCCGTGTACGATCCACGGATACCGAGGCAAGCTAGGCGTTGCTTCCGGAAAGTATGAGACCTGAAAAACTGACGACGTCCAGGATGGGTCTTGCTCAGAAAAGTGCTGCAAAAGCCGTCGATGTAACGCTCTGACCCTTGTTCGGTAACAACCGGGCTTCTAATGTATGTGCAGGAAACCGTAAGGACCCACACCAAGATCCTTTGCGGCCTGGCGACGTCCAACCCACGAGTACCAACCAGCTTCATGTAGGGGACCACACGCTGGCTGCGATATGGTTTTCCTCGCTGACGCAGCTTCGCAGACACGCGAGTATGGGGGTCGCAATGGCCGGCGACCGCTTCACAGGCCGTCGCGAACAGGAGGCGCTGATGGACATTCTCGTCATCACAGGCACCAAACACGCTTGGCCCACACAAGCGGCGTACGTACCTGTACTGCGTCGAAGCCGCCCACTGACGTTTGGCTAGGCAGGAGCATCTGAAGGAGTCTTGGCTATGGTGAAGTATCCGTTCCCTTGTGAGCGATGAGGTCCAAACCCCTTTGGGGGAAAAAAGCATGCCTGGCATTGTTCCTGATCCCGTCTTCTTCTGCGGGAGCTTGCGTCGAGCGTTTGCTGTATGCGCAGCCGCGCCGCCGGGCGTGTTCCGGGGCGCACAAGAGGTGCGTTGTTGCTTTGTTGAAGACACGGCGCCGAGGCGGCCGACATGCATATTCGAGGCTTGAGTGTGCGCCCCCCGCCCCCCCTCAAGTGTGCTGTCGCCGGAGCATTGGCGGTTGGGATTTTGCGACCATAAGTAGGTCGACAGTTTGAGACAAGGAATCGGCATCACGGACGATATATCTGTGAACTTCTACCCTGCGGGGTCCTATACGCCCCAGCAGATGTTGCGAAATAGTTTAAACCGGTAACGAAAGAGGCATTTTCAGTATCCACATGGCTGCTTGCTTTTGTGTGCGTAAACGTAAACTTCGTTTCTTCTGTGGAAAAAACGAGAAGCATATGAACAAAGAAGAAAAAAAAGGGGGGAGGGGCATATGCGTCCAACATCATCCAACAACCTCGTCCTCCATCTTTTCTCCTCCCTCCTCTTAAATTCCATCCTCCACTCTTCTCCCCATCGTCCGCACCACCCTTGTCTAATCCCCCCTCTCGGCCTCCCGGATCACGGCCTCCTTGGCCATCTTATCCGCGACCAGCGCGATCAAAGCCGCACCCACGCCCGATCCGTCCTTGGCGATACCGATGCGGATCCTCTTCTCTCCCTCGGCGCCGATGCCTTCGGTCTCGCGCAGCGCCGCGGATGTAGTCTTCGAAGCCGGGGTAGAACTCGACCAATGATCCGTCAACACCAATGTCGACCATGTCGTCCTCAGCGGCCTTGGCCTCGGAGGCAGATGTGTGGTGGATGTCCTTGGGCGCGCTCAGCTTGTCGGTGGCGAGCACGACGGCGCCGATGGCGACGGCTGCGAGACGGGCGGCGCGCTTGCCGATGGCGGCGGCGATCAACTTGACCGCTTCGGCGTCCTCTGCAGATGCGGCGGAGATGCCGTAGTCCCTGTCGAGCGTCTGGCGGGTGACCTTTGCGCCGGCCGAAGCGTCGCCGTGAGCGATGGACAGGAAAGAGGTGTCGATGCCCCATTGCTTGTAGAGCGGGCTGTCGTCGGCAATGGTGGTCGTGCTGTGCACGTCGTTTGTGTTGCTGTGCTCGTCGCTGAAGAGGCTGACCTTGGGGTCCTTGACCAGCGAGAGGAGGGCACGGCGGAGGATCTCACCGAGGAACATGCCGGAAATGCGCTTCTCGAACATCTGGATGCCAGGGTTCACACTCTCGGCGTCGAGATCCCGGTCGTAAGGTGTGTTGGGCAACACGGCCAGCTCGTTGTCGAAGCTGCCCCATTCGGTGTTGACGATCATCTCGCCGGTTGTGGTGTCGTAGCCAGCCGTCTCCATGCTCTTGAGCTTCGTGACCCTGTCAAGCTTCTCAACGTATGCGCCGTTGGTGCCGGTTCCGAAGATGGCGCCGAGGAGTGTTCCGCTCTTGCCTGGTGACGTGTACGAGCGTGCCATCAGCGTACCCACGGTGTCGTTGACCAGAGCAGCGACTCTGACGGGAAGGTGGAGCGCATCGATCTCGTCCTGGAGGAGCGTACACACGTCCTTGCCGACGGCGTCGGCAATGTCGAAACCCTTCGTCCAGCGGATCAGAGTGCCCTTGTTGATGCCCACTTGGTCTACTGGGAAGGAGAAAGTGAAGCCGAGGTTGAAGATCTCCTCGTCCTTGAATCCCGATGGGTCGGATACCGTGGTTCTGCGGCGGACGGAGGAGTGGTAGTGATCTTGGTGGTGGGTTTCCAGGAAGTTGCCAATCTGCTTGGCGAGGAAGGAGAAGAGTTCTTTGCTGGTCTTGGCCACCATGAGCTCGCGGGGGATGGCGACTTTTGATTGCGTGAGGGAGAAGGTGCTGTTGCCGTGCAGTTGAATGGAACAGACACGGAAGTTGGTTCCACCCAGGTCCACGGCCATGTAGAGACCCTATCCTCGTCAACTGACCAGCCGTAGTATTCGGCAATGGCGAGCATACCTTCTCGGTGCCGTTGGGCACAGCCGTCACATAGGTCGGGATCTGCTGCATGGTAGCTCCGCTCTTCTCCAGGCCCTCGTCTGCGCATACAATCAGCTTCTGGGCATCCTGGCCCTCCCGTTCCACGTTGACACACTCATCTGCTTGACAAAGTGCTTGACTGCCTTGTTGACATGCTGGGCGGAGTATTCGAACTCAGCAGCAACACGCTGCGCCTCCTGTGCTAGACCCATGTCGCGTGGTGCTTCGTTGTATAAGGTCCCGTGCTCTTCAGTACTCGGACAGACAAGGTCCTGCAGAAAAGGGTTGGAGTGGGGCGGACAGTAGGCTGGGGGCGCAAGTTCTGGAGCGGTGCGGATGCTCTCGAGTTGAAGACGCGGAAGCAAGAATTGAATGACGAGGACGGTGATAAGGATTAGGACAGAGAAAAGGTGGGTGAGGCTAGGTGGTTTGGAAGCTAACGGGGCCCACGACGAGTGTTTGTTGGCGTTGCGGAGGTCCCGGAGGAAGGGTGGGTCTTCTTGGGTTGTGTTCGCAGCTGGGGATGTGCTTCGCGAGATGGAAGGGAGAGATTTTGTACGGCGTCGGAATGCCAGCTTGAAGGAGCCGAGCGAAGCGGATTCGGATGGGTGTCGGTGTCGGCGTTGGTGTCAGTGTCAGTGCCAGTGCCGGTGGCAGTGTCAGGGTAGGCAATGAGTGCGAGACTATATATGTGGCAGACTGGATGGAGGGGGGAAAGACGGCGTGAGAGCTCGCGTGGTGTTGAAGCATCAAGAAGCGGGGCAGGCAAGGCAAGAAAGTCAAGCTGACGTTCATTCGCTCAGCCCCTCGCGTTCGTTCTTGGGCCAACGATTGATTCCCGCCTACAGACATTCTACAACTGCCCAGGCCATCGTACGTGGACTGAAGCTGGGCGTGTCTCTCGACATCGACCGCAAAGGTCAGTCTGCCTCGTAGCGACAGGTTCACGTCTCACAGAGCCACAAGATGCTGTGGCGGTGGTTCATCGGCGCTGGCCTTCTCCCGCTATGTGGTCTGTAAATGCGGCTGCGACTGCGACTGCGACTGCCACTACGAGGAATAGCGGGAGCCCAGCTGCGGGATGATCTCATCCTCATTCCACCCGCCAAGACCACCTTAGCACCCGAACGCAGACAGCTGCAGTCCTTCGTCCTTCGTCCTTCCAGCCTCAACAGCTCCGTGACATACCAACTTTCTCTGTCGGCCAGCACCATGTCAACGTCAGCATATCCAGAAACCCGCTAAGGCCTTCCAAGTGGCGTCAATCCATGCAAGGGCTGTTGACATGCCTGTCCTCGTGGAATCACTGCCGGTCAACTTCTCTCCCGAGCCCTCTACCGTTGTGTAGTAGGCGCACGCGCTTGGTAAAGCATGCATTTTGCGTTTCCGAAAGGAATATTTATGGGGTATCATCTCCAGAAGTGCGTCGCATGCCCAGCATGAGACTGAGAATCGGGTCTGCGTACGTCTCCGCCACGACCGGCACCCCAATGCTTGCACCGAGAAGAGGGATTGCCTCCTTCAATGCCTCTGATAGGAGGCAGCATCATGCGACAGGGAAGCACAAGAAGGGTGTGTCCGCTTCGAAATGGGTCAAGTTGTTTCCCCACTTTCGTGCACCGTAAGTCTCTCCGTTTCTTTTCTCATCAAACCTTCCGGAGCATCTCATCTTGATACCAACATCGCGCGGCCGAGTGTCAACCGCCATCGCCCGCGAAACTCCCGAGACGGCATCTGCTCTGCTCCGTCCTAACACACAAGGCTCAGTCTAAATCGCAACGCTGTCACTGCTCCACCAAAGAAGACGCCATCAAACGCTGGCGTACAAGGGCCGACTATAAAGGATTGTCGACCGGTTGGCTTGTTTTCTGCCGGTTATAGCGGTCTGACATGTGATGCTACCTCAGCGTCAGAGGAATCTCTGAGCGATGGCGAACCCAGCCGAACCGACAGGGAGAGACTTGCCCGCCTATGTTTCATCAAAGAATGCGTACAGAACCTGGAATTCGTCCGTGCCTCTCTTAGAATCGGTCACGCAAACGAGCAGCTACGTCGCCACCCCAATCTTGTCCTCAGACGCCTCCTCCATGAAAGCCCGGTCCTTGTCGCGATCGATACCGAGTTCAACGACACCTCTATCCTTGAACTCGGCATTGCAACGCTTGATACTGGAGCAGTAAGACACACACCTCCCGGACCTAAAGCAGCAACATGGTTCCAGCACATACGAGCCATACACATGTTTGTCCCGGGACATTTACAAAAAAGCACAAGCAATTCCGATTCGGCGAAAGCACTTGGGTCTCACATATAGGAATGGTAAAGGCTCTTGACCAGCTGTTTCGCGATCGGCCGGTTATCCTAATCGGTCATGGTCTCAACAACGATATTCAGATTCTTGCACGTTGGTTGAAATACGACGTCTACGGCAAGAGGCAGCTATCACGAACGATTGACACCTCCCGTCTCGCAGTGTTTGCCCAGATCCCGGAAGGATTACTGAAGATGTGGAAACACCTGAATGGCATTCACACCGGGGGTTCACACGGTTGGCACAATGCGGGAAACGACGCTGTTTATACCCTGCAGTCTCTGCTCCTTCTCGCCGTCACTGCTCAGAAAGATTGGAAGCTTCCTCCCTCGACGCCAGTTGCCAAGGATCCGGAATGGAGAAAGATAATATCGAGAGCACGGCTCTCTGTTCTTGCTGTTGGTGCTGTGGTTATGGCTGCTAGCCTAATGTATGACAGCCACGCAGAAGAGGATATGGAATGAGCAAACGGACCGACAAGATATGGGAGCACAGCCAGAGGGCGTCTACAACCAGAATGGGTGACGGGTGTAATGGGAGGCGGTGAGGATTATCATAATGGGATATCTCTGCCATGACCTAGTGTACGCCCAGATAGCCTTGCACATGCATACGTTGTTCCTCTTCGATGCGGGACCCATTGAACTTGTGCGAAGCCGTAGTTTTGAGCAACTACTTTGACCTATACGTCGACATCAATGCCAGGAGGTGATGGAGTGAGAGTTGTTCACGGTGTCCCAGGTATCGCTTGTCTCCAACTGCCAATAGTGCACGAGATTCTCCAAGTGAATCCAAAAATAGCGTTCGGGGCTAATGCAGGTCCCCAGTCCCCGGAGCTAGCCACCAGAGCCAAGATCATCCTCCCGATCGCCATCCTTCGTCTCCCTCTTACACGGCTGCGGAAACACTCTCACCCCTCGACATTCCTTTGGACACATCCCAGCCTCATCATGCCGCCGTCAAGGCATATCTCCTTCGTTTCCCCTCGGACGGTTCAGCAGGCCAGGTTTAACGTCATCCCCAACAGTGGCCAACAGCAAGAGCAATACGAGCTCGACCGTACTGCTTCCCCGAACACCTAGATTCTCCCTCCGGCTACCGTCTCTCGACCTCGTCTCGTTCTTCGATAGAATCAATTGATGAATTTGATCCCCTCAAATCCAATCGCCCATACCGCGATGACGCCCGCGAACCGCTCACCTCCATCTTCGACACAAACAAGAACCGTAGACGGACAGGCTGGCGAAGATGGCTAATACCGAGTCGCATGTGCTGCATGATGATCATGCTGTTCACTGCCGCACTTGTCCTTCTCCTCAGCGCGGGCGGCATCTGGGTGTACAAGCAATCACCCGACGACGGTGAGAGTCCGCCTTTCTACCCGTCTCCTCTCGGTGGTTCTGTTGCAGAATGGGAGGAAAGCTACAAGAAGGCCGCGGAGCTGGTAAATCAGATGACGTTGGTGGAGAAGGTGAACATCACAACAGGCACGGGCTGGATGATGGGCATGTGTGTGGGCAACACGGGACCGGTGGATCGATTGGGCTTCCCTTCTCTCTGTTTGCAAGACGGCCCGCTCGGCCTGCGATTTACCGATAACACCACTGCTTTCCCTGCCGGTATCACTGTCGGCGCAACATGGAACAAGGACTTGATGTACGCTCGTGGTCGCGCACACGGTCTGGAGGCCCGCCTCAAGGGCGTCAACGTTATCCTCGGACCGGCAATGGGGCCTTTAGGTCGTCTGCCAGCCGGTGGCAGAAACTGGGAAGGCTTCGGTGCAGACCCCGTCCTCCAAGGAATCGCGGCCGCACAGACGATCAAGGGCATTCAAGACGAGGGCGTGATGGCGACGGCTAAGCATTACGTCGGCAACGAGCAGGAACACTTCCGCCAGAGCTGGGAATGGGGGACACCGAACGCGATCAGTGCCCAGATTGACGATCGCACACTGCATGAGATCTACGCTTGGCCGTTCGCGGATTCGATCAGAGCGGGCGTTGCCAGTGTCATGTGCAGCTACAACCAAGTCAACAACAGCTACGCATGCCAGAACAGCAAGCTGCTCAACGGGGTCTTGAAGGATGAGATGGGATTCCAGGGATTCGTTCAGAGCGATTGGCTGGCGCAAAGAAGCGGAGTTGCTTCGGCACTTGCAGGCCTGGACATGAGCATGCCTGGTGATGGTCTAAAGTGGCAAGATGGCAAGAGTCTCTGGGGCAAGGAACTGACAAAGGCCGTTCTCAACACCAGTGTTCCTGTCGAGAGGATGAACGACATGGCGCTGCGTGTGGTCGCAGCTTGGTATCAGCTCGGACAGGACAACAAGACAACATGGCCGGCGGTCAAGGACGGCGGTGGACCAAACTTTTCCTCCTGGACCAACGACAAGGTCGGACTCCTACATCCGGGAAGCGATGACAAGACGACAGGTGTAGTGAATAAGTTTGTTGACGCTCAAGGCAAGGGCGATGACGCACACAGCAAGATCGTGCGCCAGGTTGCGCGCGAGGGTATCGTGCTGGTCAAAAACGAGAACAACACCCTTCCTCTCACGCGCAACGGCTCGACCACCACACCACAGGACGGCAAGAAGTTGCGCATCGGTATCTTTGGTCAGGCCGCCTTCCCCAATCCCAAGGGACCAAACGCTTGCAAGGATCGCGCATGCAACGAGTACGCCTTGGCAATGGGCTGGGGCTCCGGCGCCGTAGAATTGCCCTACCTGGTCACGCCCGCAGAGGCTTTGCACGCCAACTTCGACAACAGATCCGTCGAACTCACGAATTTCAACTCGAACAAGCTGACCTCTGATGAGGCTTCCTCGTCCGGCTCGGCAAGCGACCAGGACCTCTGCATGGTATTCATCACCTCAGATGCGGGCGAAGGCTTCGCGTCCTGGAACGGCGTCAAAGGCGACCGCAATGACCTGTACCCCCAAAACGGCGGCGACGAACTCGTACAATCCGTCGCTGCCAACTGCGGCGCCAAAGGCACTGCGCCCGTCGTCGTCGTCCTTCACGCTGTCGGCCCCACCATCCTTGAGAAATGGATCGACATTCCCAATGTTCGCGCAGTCTTGCTCGCACATCTTCCCGGCCAGGAAAGCGGCAACGCGCTCGCAGACGTGCTGTTCGGCGACTACAACCCGAGCGGCAAGCTGCCGTATACGGTCGCGAAGAAGGAGGAAGATTACGGTCCCACATCCAAGGTGCTGTATTACCCGAACGGAGTGGTACCGCAGCAGAACTTCACGGAAGGCTTGTTCTTCGACTACCGCTACTTCGACGCAAAGAACGTCACCCCTCGCTACGAGTTCGGTTACGGTCTCTCATACTCCAAATTCCACCTCTCAGGTCTCTTCATCCATCCACTCAACAACACCCGCGCCAAGCTTCCCGCCCCGCGACCGGATGCAATCGCGCCACCTTCTCTACCAACCGATGTCCCCGATCCAAAGGACTCGGTCTGGCCCAGGGGCTGGCGGAAGCTGAAGAAGTTCGTCTACCCGTATTTGGACTCCGTCTCCGACGTCTCTAAGGGCGCGTACCCCTACCCGCCCGGCTACGACACGCCCCTCACGCCCTCGCCGGCCGGCGGCGCGCAAGGCGGCAACCCAGACCTGTACTACGCCGCCGTCCAGGTGCAGGCGAATCTCGTCAAGACCGCCGGCCCGCCGGCCGACTGCGTGGTCCAGCTCTACCTCACCTTCCCGGCCAACCTGACCAACTCGCTCGGCGAGAAGGTGGACATGCCCCTCGGGTGCTGAGGCAGTGGGCCAAGCTGCACGTGGCCGATAAGAGGGTCAAGGTGGCTATGGAGCTCACGAGGCGCGACCTCAGTTTCTGGGACGTGGGTGAGCAGAACTGGGTCATTCCGGAGGGAAGCTTCGGCGTGGCTTTGGGATACAGCTCTAGGGATCTGGAGGTCAAGGGGATCTTCTGAGTCGGGGAAGGTAACGAGGGAGCGGTAATGGAAAGAGGGGATCGAAACGGTTGGGGGAGTTGGGGGGCAAAGGGGAAGGAAATGGGAATGTTGGCGTTGAAGAGGGTGGGCCTGTGATGGACAACGATCTCGCCGCAGTGTCGCCCTCGAACGCGCGGAGAGCGCTCTCTGGAGTGCTTCTTCCGATGGGCAGGGAGATGGGGATCGGTGGAGTTGTGAGGTTATGGAGCAAAACCGGGTTCGGGGAACGCGTGGGGCGATGGAAAGCGAGGGAGCATGCCCACCGCGATACCACCGAGAACTCACCCACTCCTCGTTTGAAGGGTGCATGACAATGGAGCTCGATGCGGGGTATAGATGTCCCACGCGCGGAGGTTGTTTGAGCTGTCTTTGCTGACACTCCTCCCGTCACATGAGGCCTGAGATGACTCGCTGCATTGACAGCATGCGGATAGCAGTCTGCCCGGTTATGCTTGGCTCTGGGCTCCACCAGCGGACGTTACGAGAGGAGACGTTATGCCACGTATTGTACGTGAAGTTGTGGCACACAAGTCCTGCGGACGTTCTTTCTCCGACCGTGTCATCTCAAGAAAGGCGCCAATCCGTCAGATGCTAGGTCCGGTCTCATCTCTTTTCCGTCCTACAAAGCGTCCATGCGGACTACTACTTCTCATCCACACTTGCTCCATATCGCTGGTACCTGCTTGCCAGGAGCAAGCCGCGTCACCTCACACCCTATATCGACTTTCTTCCTGGAGAGCTTTAGGGAGGCGGGTCCCAGCGTCCCTGGGCAACCGGATTTCTGGAGGAGGAGAGGCGAAGGTGCATGTTTCGTTAGTAATGCGGCGCAAACTGCAGGCGTCGGGATGTAAACATAGGTGGTTTTGTCATTCTCGTTGACCTTTTTTCCGACCGCGAAAATAACTCGTCTCACGCCTCGTGTCCTTGGCCTGTTAGTGGGAACGGTTGATGGAGGTCGGCTTGGCCCTGAGCCGCACCTCCTGACCACATGCACGTGTATACCGCATGCGGAGGTTTGGGTTCAGCTCTGCGGGCATATCTCCTCACTCGTTCCACTGCGCAGACGACCGTCACCAGCTTGTAGACTATCGATACTGCTTTTCCTCGGTGTACAATATGGGAGGTATGAAAATCTCCGGGCACGCATGCCCCCATCCGCATCATGGCGCGCAGACGATAGCTTGCACCCTCTGATATGGGCAGAGGCTGACCCGTCCACCGCCGGCAAGTCGTGTGGAAGCGAGGCTCCCTGCCCTGCAGTTTCCGACAAGCGGATCTCTTCAGACGCGCGAATCACCGTCCGTCCAGTTCTAGTCTTCTTCTGGGTTTGCTTCTGTGCAGACCGTAGACCCTGTTTGTTATGGCACACTCGATGGGGACATCGGGACGTTCAGGCAACCATCCAGGCACGAGTATCCACCAGCATCATGGCAATATCGGCACCGCGCAGTCTATACCATACCGGAACCGGAAAAACTCGTGTCTGTCTCAGGGTCAAGGCTCCGTTTTTCGCGACACTGAGTCAGGGAGGCCATCTCAGATTGGCTGATCAGCGGTGAAAAATTGGAGCCTGCAGGGGCCACGATGGGTCTGCAATACTGCATTCAGTATAGACAGTGTGTCGGGCTCGGACATACGAAAGGCCATGCCGGAACAAACAATAGCCACCACGCCTAAAGGTCGGCAGTGGTTCGTCTAAGCACCCGCCGCGGTCGGTCCGAATGCTTGAGTGCACGCTAACCGTATCGAGGCTGAAGGGGAAACGTCACGTCGCACGACTCGCAGCTGCTGCTTCTACATGCGAGTTTGTCATCCCTGCCAGCTTTTTACTTCTCAAACTCTAGTGGCATGATACCGCAGCGGTGGGATGCTAGCAGCGTCGCTGTTGGTGCCGGTCTGCCGTGATACATTGTCTTTGCTGTCCATCGTGACCACCAACCGTCCTGCCACCGCTGTCTGGGGGCCGGAACGCGCTGCGTGGTGATGAAATGTGGGAAACTCTCCTGCCCTGGGGGATCACGGCGGCATGTGGTCGGTGCATGGTCGGTCGTGCCCCGTCTTGGACAGCGAGATCGAGCTCGAGCCGGGTCTGAGTTAGTTGGAGCGAACTGAAGCTCTCCATGGGTAATGGTTTGTTTCGTGCCCCGCTCCATGCTCTGCTGACCCGTGGGTACAAAAAGCGGAGAGTCGCTCTATAACTAGGTTTGAAGTCCGTGGTTTTTTTCCCTCCTCTACTGAAACTGCTACTTAAAAAGAGGGGTGGGGTTGTTTTGTTGCTCGAGTCTTTCCTCTACTTCGCCCCTCAATCGCCCCCTCAATTCCATCTATCTCGTACTCGAAGCAAGAGAAGAACACACCGTCAGCCGCTACCATGGCGGAGAAAGAACTTGACAGCCTCGAGGCCAAGAAGCAAGTTCACGCCGAAGACATCACAACGCCCCGCTCCGCCTCCTTCGCGGACCGCCGCCGCATGTCAGCCGTTGAGATTCAGGATGCCGTTCGCAACGGTAGTGTCCCTCACATCGGCGGTGAGCGCGAGGCCATCGACATTGCCAAGGCCGGAGGATGGGAAATCGACGCGTTGATGACTGAGATGGAAAACGAGCTCCAGGCCAGAGGAGACAAGAAGGGCCCTTTGACCTCGAGTTCAAGAACCCGAAGCATTTCACCTGGCTACTTGTCGCCTTTGCTTCCATGGGTGGTCTTCTGTCCGGTCTGGACCAGAGTTTGATCTCTGGTGCCAACTTGTTCCTGCCAAACGATCTTGGCCTCACCACTCAGCAGAATTCCCTGGTCAACTCTGGTATGCCACTCGGGGCCGTTGGTGGCGCGTTGCTCCTGTCCCCCTGCAACGAGTATCTCGGAAGAAAGTGGTCCATCATTGTTTCTTGCATCCTGTACACCATCGGTGGTGCGCTGGAAGCTGGATCCATCAATTACGGCATGATCGTGGCCGCAAGAGTCATCCTCGGTCTTGGCGTCGGTCTCGAGGGCGGTACTGTCCCTGTTTACGTCGCCGAGACGGTCGAACGCAGGCTTCGTGGAAACATGGTCTCTCTGTACCAGTTCAACATTGCGCTCGGAGAAGTTCTTGGTTATGCCGTTGCCGCTATGTTTCTTAAGGTCGACGGCAACTGGCGCTACATCCTCGGTTCCTCTCTCGTCTTCTCCACCATCATGCTTGTCGGAATGCTGTTCATGCCTGGTTAGTTCTTGTTCTGCATCCGTCTTTTCCGTAGGTCCCACTAACACCCGTCTTCGCAGAATCTCCTCGTTTCCTAATGCACGCCGGCCGCCCGGTCGACGCCTACAAGGTCTGGAAACGTATCCGTGGTGTGGCCGACCACGACAGCCGCGAAGAGTTCTTCGTTATGAAGGTTTCGACCGAAGAAGAGGAAGCTGAAGTGAAGCGCGGCCGCACTGGCAAGTATCCCTGGCTCGATTTTGTGCGTGTGCCCCGTGCCCGTCGCGCCATCATCTACGCAAACGTCATGATCTTCCTCGGACAATTCACTGGTATCAACGCCATCATGTACTACATGTCCGTTCTGATGAACCAAATCGGTTTCGACCCAATCGAGGCGAACTACATGTCGCTCGTCGGTGGTGGTGCGCTCCTCATCGGCACCATCCCGGCCATCTTCCTGATGGAGACTTGCGGTCGTCGCTTCTGGGCCATTGCCATGTTGCCCGGCTTCTTCATCGGTCTCATCCTCGTCGGTTGCTCTTACCTCGTACCCGCGGGCAACATCGCCGCCAAAGAGGGCGTCTACCTTACCGGTCTCATCATCTACGAGATCTTCTTCGGCTCCTATGCTTGTCTTACCTGGGTCATTCCAGCTGAGGTGTACCCGACCTACCTCCGCTCCTACGGCATGACGACCTCGGACGGCTGGCTCTTCCTCAGCTCCTTCATCGTCACCTACAACTTCAGCGCTATGCAAAAGGCCATGACCAGCATCGGTCTCACGCTCGGTTTCTACGGAGGTATCGCCGTCCTGGGTTGGTTCTACCAGGTCCTCTTCATGCCCGAGACCAAGGACAAAACGCTCGAGGAGATCGATCTCCTGTTCCAGAAGCCGACCGGGGAGTTGGTCAGGGAGAACCTGGCGAGCGCCAAGGAGGTCACCGCGGACCTGTTGCGCTTCAGGTGGAAGAAGGTGTTCATTGACAACAACAGGGATGAGAGGAGGACGAGCCTGAGCGAGGGAAGGGCGGAGAAGGGTTATTGAATCGCTGCGTAAATTGTGGACCGAAGCAGGCAGTGATACGAGATACCGATGCCACGTCTTCCATATCCCCCATGTACACGATGAACGAAAACGGCGCCGGTAATATCTGGCGTCAGTGGAAGCGACCCCCCCCCCGACACGTAAACTGTGCAGCTCAGGCTAGACGTTGTGAGCTTCGCTCACACAAACAAAGCCTCGAAGGGCCGGCGATGGCTGAAGGTAGTGGTGTATTTCGTTCGCTCTTGTCTCGGTTTTGTTCGGAGTAGCCCAGCACGACAGAAAAAAGGAGACTAGACGGTCATGTCGATACGCTCCGCTGCAGGGACATGATGCCCTGGTTTTTTTTTCTTCATCTTGCCTTTATGCCAGTGTAGCTGCAAGCAAGTCGCCAAGGGCAACATATCCCATGTCTCTTGTGACGTGTGACCAGAGGAGTCTGTGCTAGGTCTAGAGAATGGAATCGGAATGGTAGGCTCGAAAGGGGGTTGGGGGGGGGGGGGGGGATAGAGGGAGACGGTTGAGCGGTCATGCTGATGGCGACAAGACGGTTGCTGTCGGGCAACGCGGCGGGCTGTCAGCGTCCATCGAACCCTCGAGGACATGTGGCAATACACAGACTCCAGGGAGCGGACAGCACGCCAGACCAGAGGCATCGACGTCCCTCTGTCGAGTGGATTTTTGGACTCGAGCAAGGCTATACAGCTTGATTTCGCTAGGGACCTCGCATAGAACTCGCTCGACTTTCATCGGCCTCAACAATCCTCTGATCTATGACGTACTACGAGGATAGAAGGGAGGCCTTCTCAAGAAGACAAGTACCCCCTGAGCAACAACGATGAAGGTAGAGGGGCGAGGCAATTCCGGCTGCTCAAAAATCAACGTCCGTAGCCTTTACAGGGAGATCGCGCCCGTGGAAACGAAGGAATGGAATCAAAGGGGTGTGCAACGTAATTGGTGTCATTGTCGATCATTCCTCTTCATCCTCGTCCCCCGCCTCGGCCTGCCTATCCTGGAACTGCATAAACTCCCCAGCCTCAACCGCAGCATCGCCCATGATCCTCCGCCACGCCTCCTTGACCTGATCTACGACGGAATCGTCAAAGGACAGATCCAGATCACCCTCAGCAAACTTCATGATGCGGTCAGGACCGGCGTTAGTCGCAACTGAGGAGGGGACGCCGAAACGCTGCTCATAGCGGAGAGACCAGAGCACTTTAGGCGCGGGCTGTTCGCCGACACCATCCAGCAGCGCCGTTACGGCATGGGTGAGAAGATTGAACCCAACATCCCCGCGAGTGCGGCAGTTGCATACAGAACAGCTATTCGATTCTGTCAGCACTTGCTCGCCTAACCAAAGCATGCATAGTGAGGGAAGTGAGAGAGGTCAAGCATTCAGGTTGTCAGAGATATTTGATCTTCAATGTAGTTGCAGACAATGTAGATAAGTATTCGTTTTTGTTTGTTCATCATTGCATGACGGCGAGTAGAGCGGAACAAAATGGTAGTACTCACATTGCCCTGTTGCGCACTCCCCGGTGTCACTGGCGTGGACCATGATATGGACTGGAGGAACGGATTGGTCCTGGGAGGACAGAGATCCGGAAGGGAAGATAACTACAGCCCCAGCTGGGTTAGGTCCTCCTTCCGAAGTCGTGGGAAGAGTGAGCCTAACGGCGATGAGACAACGGATATGCTGCGGACAACAACTGTGCTGGTTGAGGGCGTCCGACCAAGAGTAAATGCGGGTTGCTCGGCCGGCAATTCTTCTGCGCTGCCGATAACATAGTCCGTCGTTACGACTTCCCCTTCGTTCAAGGACACCCGTAATGTTTTTCTCTCCGCTTGCTCTTCAGCTGAACCGTTCGGCTCATTCTGCACAAGCTTTTCAATGCTTTTGTTGAGGACGTAGACAGCACCTCCAACGGCTCCAGAGCGACAAGCGACCTGCGCAACCTCTGACAGCCCACCCCATTTAGGTATCACAGCGCCAAACCCTGGACCAAACAGTCCAATGGAGCGAAGGTGCCTGGCAATGCGTGGGAGAGCGAAGCCCGTCGTGGTCGAATCCGGCGGATTTGGAGAGAGAGCTAAGGCAAGCAAAGGCCCATGTGATGCGGCAGGCAAGTTGAACTGTTCGGAAAGGAACTGGGGGAAAGGTGTGTCCTCATGAGGCTGCCATATTTCAGGCTTCTCCTCATAAACGCCTACGAAGCGCAAGAACTTCATCAAAGCTCCTTTAGCCCTGAGGTTGAGTGTCTTGTCCGCGAAGATATCTTCTCGACCATTTGGCACACGGACGAGTCGAGTGGCTTCGTCCGAACCCTCAGCGAGATTGAAGACGAACCAACTGCCAACAGCCTGGAACTCCAGCTGCTGATGTACCCGAGAAGAGACAAGAACAGGTAATAGAGTCGAGCGGGTGTAGAGAAGGTCTGGCGCTAGTGACAAGCTGTATGCTCGAGGGAATCCTAGCTTTGAACTGGAAGGCTCATCACTGGCTTCTGCAGGTCTTATCACCTTCGCATTATGGAATGCGGAACGCCAGTCATCTACACAGGCATGTCAGCCACTGTTTGACAGATCAGCATGCGAAACGTTCTACCCTTGTTGACCTTCTTAGTCCACGCTTCTGCCTCTTGTAAGCTCAACGCAGCTTCAGAGCCTCCATAGTAATCGTTTCTGTCAATGTGCAAGACTTGCTTGCCAGAGCGGGAAAGGGCTCTTCAAGGCGGACTGAGTCAGTCAGAACCGCTGACCCTTGATATTGCGGACGTCTAGCAGTACTTACAATGCAAGTAAAGACTGCCGGATACCCGTACCGGCAATCAACACATCCCATGATGTGCCGTCGAGCGAGTCCATGGTGGTGGCATGTCAACAGATGGGAACGAAGCACAGAAAGCTTGCAAATCTGGCTAGAAAATGACTGCTGCCAAGAAATCCAAGCTGTTTCGAAAGCGAGGACAAGCGGGAGTATCAGATTTCTTCAAGCGCGCGGACGTGATCTTCTTTTCTCCTCCAACCGCGTCCGCAGGCAACTTTTCTACCCTCTCAGGAGGAGTTGTCAAGGCTGAAGCCTCTTCACTGTTGGCATCCATGGACGCGTGAGACCGACGATTCGTCCTGTATCTCCTGCTCTTGAGAGCTTCTCTTTGAAGGAAGCGGGTCGTTTGTGACGCTACATACCCTTATATACCACACGGTACGCTGCGCATTACATTGCACAACTCGGGTTTGAGAACGAAGCACTGCGCCTTGGCAGCGGTCGTGTACCGGAGTTCGTTCCTCTATGGGACCACGAGAAACCTTTTGGGCTCGTGGCTCAGGGTGGATGCTTTGCTCAACCTCTGAGGGCATATTGGCAATTGCCGTTACGCCCAACAACTCAGCAGCTTTGGAGACGTGGATCTAGATACCATCTCGCTGGACTGTTCGTGGATCGTGTCCTGCTCTTTGAACACGTTCAACAGAGGAGATGAATAGGTAGCCCGTCGTGTGCCGATCAGGATTGATACAGTATCACGACCCAATCCTTCATGCATAGCTTCTCCGCCCACGTGCAGGTGTTCAGCCTCGTTGTTTCTTCTCTCTGTTATTGGCTCTGTAGATTGATACACGATATAAAGCCCCTTTCAAGGCCAGTCAACGGTAGATGCTTCAATGAAGCCCGTCAAAGACGAAACCAGGATTCGCACTTAACAACAACTCGCCATCCTAAAGCGCGCAGTAGAAAGATTACTGATAAGGTAAAGGAGAGCAAGAAGCGGACGAGGACGGATGCGTCTATGTACAGACTACGCTAACGTAGGTGGTGAAAGGTTGGTTCATGTTAGTGTATTCTTGCCGTGGACATGGCATTTCGCTACCCTCTTTATGATCATTACACTGGAGCACTCGAGTGTGGTAGTATTGCCCAAGTTTTATACAACACTGGACGCAACTGAAGGCTCTCACGCTTTGACGTCTCCTGCAGCAGCGATACTAGGTGGAATTCATCGTTCGTTTCGTGTATCTAGGTTGGATCACCGGCCTGTTCTAGTGTAGAATGCGGTTTATCCTTTTCACGAAATCGTCGGATCTGATCGGATGAGAGTTCTCGACGCTTTTTCTGATCTAAGCTCTGAGCCATGCAACTGCATTCTCGTCGAGTTTCGAGAAGTCCTTACCCTACAAGCGAGAAAGAACGGCGTCCGCGCCGGAGACCTTGCCAGCATTAGCATGCTATCTAGATCCGACACTGAAGTGAAGGCACTTACAGTAACCTCGCGCGGGCTCTTCTCGTTCTCAGCGTAGCTGATAGAGCCATCCTTCTCAATTATCATAGCCCAGCGACCGTTGCGATCTCCCATACCAGCCGGCCACCCGTACTTCTCCGAGAACTTGGTCTTGGTGTCGCTGAGCATGATGATATCGTCCTTTGGCACATGGTTGACCTTGCCCCAAGCGTTCATGACCCAAGCGTCGTTGGAGGCGATGACGGCGACGAGATCCACCCCTTGGTCTTCAGGTCATTAAACTTTTGGATGTAAGGTGGGAGGTGGTAGGCCTGGCAGCCGGGGGTGAAGGCACCTAGGGGAATACATGTGTCAGTATCTTACTATATCTAGCATGACTAGAATGGAAGTCAGATGGTAAGAGGAAGTACCTGGAACGCTGACGAGAACGACCTTCTTGCCCTTCCACTCCTTGCTGGCGTTCAAGTCCTGGGGAATGCCGCAGGCAGTTGGGTCCTCATCGGTGATAGGAGCCCACTCGAAGTGGACATCCTCGGGGAACTTGTCGCCGGCTTGAAGAGGCATTGTGACGGATTAGTTGGTGTAACGGATCTGTTAGATGGATCGATGGGTTGAATTGATGAATGTAGGTTCTGAGGAGACGATGATGGAAGTTATGGCGAACAGCAGAGAGTTTAGCACCTTGATGTATTTGATGAGGGTGTATTTGTCAACTGCGACTTGCGTCAACGGCCCCGCCATCATCCAGTTTCGATCGACAACCACCCCGCCAAACGCCAGAACGTCCGCATAAACCTTGTTCCGTATAGTTTCCGCGTGCTGTTGCTGTTGCGTTTCTTCTGCTTCATCCTGTCTCCTTTGATCAAATCATTGTTCCACACCAGCGTCGGCTTTAGGTCATACATGTATGTGTATGTTTCTGTACCATGTGAGACAGTTGCCGTGTAGTACATGGCATAGACACCCATATAGATCCGTTCTTGAACCACTTGTGACAGCTTGAATTTTAAGGGCATGTGCTTGTATTGAAAGTCCAGGTCAGACTGTAACCGAGTGTAAATGGATTCGTTCAGAGTTGGGCGAAAATCTCCGGAACACCTGTGGGCGGGTGTCGCATACCGAGCATATGGGGCCTTCACATGAAGACTTTGCTATCATGCGGTCTATGGCTACTCGGAGTTTCTCCTTTGACCACCTTCTCGTCAGTGATCCCAATGCACGCCGCGGGGACTAAGCAGTTTGCGGTGTGTCAGGCGGGCCAGCAAATAGGAACTATGCCTGTACAAATACTCCGAGTTAAGTCTTGTCTATATCACTCGCTGATACAGGTAACTAGGCGCTTTTGGGATCTGCGCTACTCCTTATGCAGTGGGCACATGAGAGGTGTCGCTCCCTTATCCTGGCTCCGGCCCGGTATAGTGCTCTTCAATATGGCGGAACGCAGTTCCCTTCCGGCCAGATCTTACCGGAAACGTGGTTGAGCCGTCTCGGTATAGCCGCGGCCCGTGTGCATGGGTGTTCGTTAAGATCGGAAGAGGATCGCAAAAAGCAATCTTCACCTGCCAGGCAGATCGGAAAGACAACCAAAGCAGACAAGCCGTGTGGTTGCACAAATTTTGATTAACTGGGAAGATCGCACCATTCACCTCATGCCACAACACCCTGTATATTAACAGGCGCAATGCCAAGCACGTTCGCAGTACTGCAGACGGCATATGTGGAGTTGGGCGTCTGCAAATGTGAGCTGAGCCGCTTGATAAATTTGATAAAGGCAATGACGGTCAAAGCCAGATGCCGACTGTCAATACTGACGTTAGCGAGATTATCGCATGGCTGAACGTGGCGGCTCAAGTGTTGGGCGCCTGTCACATCAGCCTGTTCAGGCGATTAGCAGAGAGAGACGCGCTTCGCATCATATGAACGCGTATACCGTGCTTTCACGGAGTGAGGTCTGCTGAATTAACCGCTGTGGGGTTGGGCGGAGGACGAAGCTTGTTGTCAGGTCGCAGTCTTATGGCGTTACACACCAAGTCGCAGTCGTCTGCAGCGAATCTCAACGGCGATGCCGTTCGCGAAGCCGCGGCGTACCATTCAGTCGGGTCAGAAGTAACGCATAGGCAGCATCGTGTAAAGCACGCATCCGGACAAGATTCAGGGATATCAAGCACGTCTTCTGCTCTGCCGGTCAAGCAATCGGGAAACATTCTAGCATGCAGAACGGAAATGAGGTTCGGCAAGAAAATGGGTATATGTAGGAATGGGGGCTGCTTTTTACCGCTAGCGGCAGACAAGAAGGGTGGTGGCCGCATTCACACCAGCGGTACGGATCGACACCCGTATGTTAGCCCTGGCGTCAGGCGTGTTGATCGGATCTGCAGAACATGCCACACGAGACAACGATGGTGCGCCACGTGTGTATCGTATCACAAGCCGTGGATTGAAACGCAGCTGCAAAAGACATGTTTGCACGACAGGCACAAACGCAAGAGACAGACGCACATCACAGGTGACTTCGTTTCTAGCGCGGCTCGCGGAGCCAGAGAGATGCATCCGGCGGCTTCCCCACCGCCCCACCGGATAGGCGAAAAGAACTGTGCACGTTCAAGCACGCACGATGCAGGCACAGACACGCTGCGGAGACTGTGGCGCAGGTTGGCAGTTGATCAGTTGGAGGAGCAGCCGCCGTCGGCAGGCGGATGGATGCTGCTGCATAGACGGAGGGGTGACTCTTGAGCGCCGTGTGCTCGAGTCGGAGGCTCACCACAGCGCTAGATGGCAAGCGCTTACCGAGTGATTGCGCGTGCAGCCGTAGCGACGGACAGCGACTGACAAGCGGGCCAGTTGTCGGAAAGACGAACGGGGCGTTTTTGCTTGCGCGGTAGTGCTAGGCTGTGCAGCCATGCAAGCAAGCACTGAGCACTTAAGCGCTACCCTGTAACCTGCAGCGTCTTTCGCGCGTCTTTGGAAGCTGCCCGTGTCCATTCCCAGTCTCAACCATCCCTGCTTTTGTTGACCTCTTCTGCCTTCTTGCATACCTGTCCCAGTTTCTCGTTTGTAGTATCGTTATCAGTCTTGTCCAACTGCCAAGTTGCAGCATATATCAGCTCAGGACTGCGCGTCGCACGCGCGTATCTAGCCGTCACCTCTTTCCACTTAGCCGACTTCTTACCGCCATCAACCGCCATACCTTGCACAGAACCACTGAGCACCGCCGCTGGGGGCGCTGTTGCGAGGCGCGCCTTGTCGACGCGACCGCTGTATACAACTTGTCCTTATGCCCTGTTCTGCCTCCAAGCCCTCCCTTCGCAGTAGCCGACTTAAGCGCGCATTCCGTCGACCAGTTCGGTCCTTCACCGCTGTATATTAAATCGCGGTAGGTGACGAATAGGCGACGGAACAAAACAAGCGCATACCGTAGACGGAGCCATGCCGCACGAGGACCAGCACGTCGGGACTGCCGAGAATGAAAACAGACGCGATATCGATACACGCTCGACCAAGTTTACCAGCGTCAACGGAATCAACGGCAATACCTCTCCACCACAAGGTCCATCGCTCCCTCCAGGAAAGACCATCTCTTCTGAACAATTTCATCAGCATCCCTTTCCGCGACAGAATGGTCATACCGCCGAGCACGAGAACAGGCAAGAACCCTTGGTCAATGGCACGAACGGCGCGAATGGTACACTTGTAGGATCGTCTCCTCATGCGACAACATATCCCAGGCCAATGCGGCAAGAGCAGGAGCAGGAGCAGGAGCAGGAGCAGGAAGGATGGAGACCTGCAGGGAAGCGCAAGCGCTCAACCTCTCCTCACATTGCCGAACCACAACCAGACGATGCACGGAACAAAGGTCCTGTTCTGCCTTCTCGAGAACAGGGATATACTTCACCTCCACATTCTGGCCTTGCGTTCTTCTCAGATAGAGATTCACCAGAAGAACGCGCAAAACAGCAGCCGCCATCGCATCTCCATCGAGGTCAGGACCAAGGTCAATCGCCTGCATATATAAGGTACGTGGTCCTTGAACACGCTAGGCTCATTTGTCTTACACGAGGACAGAACATGGGCAACTCCGCGTCCAGTTGCCAGGCCTGACGCCGACTCGCACCTGGCTGAACACTTGCAAAGAGACCTGCAAGACCCAGGTTCTGCAGGAGATCGTTACGCTGATGCGAATGGCACAAACACACCTGAGGGAATGGTGGAATTGGTCCGTAGCTACAGGAGAACACCCAATGGCGTTACTCATGGAACCAAGCCCCGGAAAAGACAGTTCGCCAATAGAACTAAGACTGGGTGTCAGTAAGTGATTCTTGAAGATTCTCCCGACATACGTAAAACCAGTCCGGCTGATTGTCCGTACAGTACGTGCAGAAGGCGGAAAAAGAAGTGCGATGAAGGAAAACCTCACTGCCAGAACTGCGTCCGTGGCAACTTCAACTGCGATGGATATGGTCCAAAACCATCAGCAATACCGACCAGGCAGCAAGGCCCGAGACTGCCCATACCAATACAGGCCAAGGATGAACAGCCTTTTGGCCAGATTGTATATCAAGGGTAAGTCCAACACGGTCCAGAATGGTCGGCACTCCTAACGTTGTAGTTCTAGGAATAACGTGCCGAGGCCTTCGTTGGGGAGCAACGAATATGCTGATGACCGCCTTCCTACAGGCCCTCCGAGCGCCTGGCCGGAACAACCATGGCCTGAGTCCTCTCACATGGCAGCCGGAACCAACCACTCCTCACCTTCAGACTTCCGTCGCATACCACCAATATCAGACTTGACGCGCGGCCAGCAACTACCCGGACCGCCGGACCACCAGCAGCCTCCGAAGATTCATCAATACTCTCTTGCCACAACTACAGTCTCCAACAGCAGCGGCGAAATAGCACGATTGGATGCGCAACGGGCGCTTCAGCATCCTTTGGCTGCAACAGAACCTAACCCGATGAGTGAGAAGGAGAAGATGCTCTCTGGGCGACCATACCGCCACTACAATGATCCCGAGTTGCTTGAAGAGCGCCAGAGGTGCGCTGCGGCACTCGAGCGATTTAACAACGCCGCCAGACCTTCTGCAGGCGTAGCCCCTCTTGAACGTGCGCGTTTGTTCCGTGCGGTCGTGGAACCTGAGTCTCACCATCCGGTTGGTACTGTCGGCCACTCATGCGTCATAGAAGCTCCCTTCACTTGCGAGTATGGCTACAACATCAACATTGGGGACAATGTCGTCATCGAGAAGGGTTGTATGATCCTCGACCCTTGCAAGGTTATCATTGGCGATCGCGTAGTGATCGGACCTAACGTCCAGCTGCTTGGCAGAACTTGTCCAATTGAACCTGCGCTGAGAAACGAGAGTCCAGGCATGTCCTATGGTGATACCATCATAATCGAAGAGGACTGCTTCATTGGTGCTGGTGCTATCGTTCATGCCGGCAGGACGATCAGAAAGGGCAGTGTTGTCGGCGCAGGGACCGTTGTGAACAAAGTACGTATACAAGGCCGTATGTAGCACTGCAACGGACGGACTGACGACAATCTGTAGGATGTCAAGCCGGGCCTCATTGTGGCAGGGAATCCGATGCGGAGGATCGGATCCGTCCCTGAAAACCTTCAAGCGAGGCAGCAGAGCGAGCGCACTAGCCCACAATGGGCGGACAGACCTCCTGACGGACGAGCCAGTCTGGATCATGTCCTCACGCGAGTATGAATGGATGTTAATGCTGGGACTAATGTTTTGATGTTATGATCGTGCTCGGGATTATGGGATTTGGCATTTCAGCGAAGATACCACTACCGCCGTTTCAGCAAGCCGGTTCTTGCAATCCGTTCCTTCGGAGCATTTGTTTACTGAGCGATATCCCCCATTTGTCAAGCGATTTAGTTCTACCTTACGCGATCATGGTGCTACGAGATTAATACAGACATGCATTGTTTTCAGACTTGCTCCCCTAAGCGGGCCCTGAGGGCTTCCACCTCGTTGGCTAAAGCCTCCTTTTCTTTGGTCACCAGCTCCAGACGCTCTTGCAGACCTTCCATCTGCTCCTCGGCGCCGACGCTCAGCTCTTCAATGATCTTGAAGACACGCCAGAGACGTAGGACGATGACCAAGGTGGCGACTTCTTCCAATACGCCCCGAAGTAAGACGTCGATGACGAAACTGGCCGTGATTACCAACGCATCAAAACAGTGAAACTTCGAGCGGAAGTATCTGTGATCGTCTTCTCAATAATCCGCGATTTCGTATCCGCCCTCTTCCATACCCTCAGACCGGAAGATAGAGTACTCACCCAAATCCAAATGCCCAAACACTAGCCACCAACTCTGCAACGAAGAGACACGAAAACACCAAACTCACGATCCCTAATGCTTCAAGTGCGACCTCGCCATCTCGGTCCGCAATTCTGCCTTCCAAGCGGAAGATCTGGATGATGAAGTCTGCGAAAATGCAGGCAACGTCGAGGGACACCAGAAGCAAGACCGAGTAGTGTCCGGTCTTGGAGCTCAGATAGCGACGCGTTTGACGCCGGGTGGTAGCTACAAAAGTGTGGTTTGAGTGTGGGAGAGAAGGACTGCGTACGGGACGTAGGAGAGGTTGTTGTTCGCTCATGATGTGGAGCTGTATGGATAAGCTTCATCGTCGTAATACGGCAGTAGTAAGGTGAAATGAGTGGCTTGGCACTCACTGGAAGGTCCAGCTTCTTGACGGAATGGGGGCAATGTTTCGATAACTCAAGCTACGCTTCACCCGTCTGGCAACTTCTGTGCGAACAGCAGAGGAAACAAGGAGATACAGCAATGTAAGGCGGATGGATCACCAGCGTTAAGTACACCATAACCCTCCCTGCTCTATTCTGCGCGTACATCTCAGCACGCTTGATCTGCTTGGCGGCCGGCTCTCTCTGCAGCCGACCAGCCTTCATGACAATGTTGACCAAGCTTCACTTTGTCCCCCATTCACGCGTCTATTCAGCGAGTCACGTTCTGTTGCTGCAAGTCTTGTCCACCGCTTTCAAACCCGCCATATCTGTCATACAAAGCTGCGCAAGCCACGCGTGCCACACACCTTCTCAACCAAGCAGCTGTTATCTATCTTGCAGTAGCGCATCACCCTTGACCCTTCAGACACCTCAGGTATGCCCATTGCTTCGGCGCACCACATACAACAGCTGACCTTGACTCGGACAACCAGACTGCACAGAGATCAACCACCCACGCCTGTCACAATGTCCGACAACGACGCACCCCGAGAGAAGAGGAGCCCGTTGACGTTGGTGACGACGATGCCGGGGACGAGGAGGAGATCGCAGCAATGAAGAAGCGCGTACAAGAGATGGAAGCTGAAGCCGCGAAGCTGCGCGAGATGCAAGCCGAGCTGAACTCGCCGGACCTGCGCGAAAGCAAGGAAGATATCGACAACCGCAGTATCTTCGTCGGCAACGTCGACTACGGCGCAAGCCCGGAAGAGATTCAGTCGCACTTCCAGAGCTGTGGTAGCATCAACCGCGTCACAATCCTGCTTGACAAGTTCACCGGACACCCCAAGGGATATGCCTATGTGGAGTTTGCTGAGCCAAGTTTGGTCAACAATGCGCTGGTGCTCAACGAGAGTGTTTTCCGCGGGAGAAACCTTAAGGTTGTTTGATGCCCTCACGTCGCTTCCAAGAAAGAAATCCATACTGACCTCCTACAGGTCGTCCCAAAGCGCACCAACCTCCCCGGAATGACTAGGGGACGTGGAGGCGGCCGTGGAGGCGGACCCCTCGTGGTGGTCGCGGTGGTTACGGTGCGCCAGGTTATGGTACGCCCCATGGCGGCCGTGGCGGTTACGGCGGACCAGGCGGTTATCCTCCTCGTGGTCGTGGCGGGTAAGTTCATCTCTCCTACCTTTACTCTTACAGGCAGCTAACCATTCTACCAGCCCTTACCGTGGCGGCTACCGCGGACGTGGTGGCGCAGGCTACTCGCCATACTGATCCACTAACCATGCGCATGCAATCAACACCCTTCGGCACAGCGTCCGCGTGTTAACTGCGTGCTCGTTGACCGCCGTTCCAAACAAACTACTTTTATTGCAGAGGTTATAACGGTGGTTGTTGGGTGGAGGGGTTTCAAACGGCTTAATGGTTCTTCTGCACATTCAAAACAAGGGCGTCCACGAAAAAGAGGTTTCTTCATTCGGTTACGATTGGGTACAAGGCAGAAAGACAGAAAAATACCAAAAATCCGTGTGATGCTCGTAAAAATGAGGAACAGGGGTTCCAGGTCCCTGGAAGAGATGCAAGCTGTGAAAGAAATGTTCCTATGAGAGAGGGTATACGGCCGTCGCAAGGGTGGACTGGACACTGCAAGAACGAAGTTTCAATGCAGCGTGCGGTCAAATCCCTGGCGCATATGTTGGGCGCATGACGTGGGATGGGCTATTCGTGGCAACCGTGATTGACATCATCCATCCGGCACCTTTGGAAACACATGGAGCGCCAAATCTAGGGCTGTCAACGCGAGAGATCATAACCACTAGGCTCCACGTGCAACAGCACAACATCGGAGTTCGGATGCTCCGTTCGATGTTCGCACTTGGGCTCACCGGGTCTGGGTGGTGTTGGTGAGGTCTTCATCTCCGTTAGAGGATGCAAAAACTCCACGACAGGAATGAAGACACTACTGTTGCAGCGCGTAGTTGGGCTATGAGGATTATGAGGACAGCTTCTTGGGCAACTTTGGTCAAAGTCAGAGTGTGGAACTACGCCTCTTGTACGTCACGGCGGCTGCTTGTCGAGGCTTCTCCCTGTGTGAGGAGACGATATCTCAAACTTCTCCAGTCGAACGATCTATATTGGAAGACGAGAAAAGGAGGGGAAGGAATGTGCGACGGGTGAAGGCTCGGTCCAGCGTAACGTTCACTTGGGCGCCACCAGAAAGAGTTGATGCAGGAGCTCGTGATGTGATCACAGTCAACGGCACGCTCAACGCAAAGGGCTGTGCTCTGCGTACGTCCATTCACACTGTTTTGTCGATTCGCAGCCACTAACCCTCACCGCCCCCGTCAGCGTGGTTCTAGCGTCTATACAAACAGCTTCTTCATCTGCCATAACCCGTCTGTTCCGCAGACGGGCATGCGAACATTCAACACCACCCCGTTTGTGTTGGTTGTTCGTCGCCACTCCATTGAAAGCACTGGCATTCGGCTAGTCGTCAAAGGAGATTGAATCGCCGATTTGTCTTTCAACATGCCTAGAGGACTGAAGTGTGCTCCTTCGTGGAAGCTGACTGAAATCAGGATCTAAAGCACAAACAACAGTTCGAGAGCTGTATTGGATGAGATGACCCGACATGGTACGTTGGGGCACCTGGCTCGCTCGTGAAAGCACATGCGTTAGAGAACGCCAAGCTCTGCAGTGCGGACCGACCCCGCGGCGGCTCAAGTGAATCCACATATTCGGTAACCGTTTGAGGACGTCGGCGTCATAGCCCATAGCCATAGCCCATAGTCATTCTGTTCAGGAACATCTTACAGCTACAACAACTCCCCATAGAGCAACACACAGCCTCTTTGAATCCGACGAACATGGCTGCTCTACAAACGTGGGCGCTCCCTCAGCTCTCGCGCCTGCTCCCACTGGACGAGGATTCCCTGAAACAAATCATCGCCTATACCGACACTCTTTCGAAAGATGTAGCAGCGGAGCATCTCAAGAACATGCTGGGCGACTCTCCCCAGGCCCTTGAGTTCATAACATCGTTCAACTCGCGTCGGCAGAAAGCACCCTCGGAAGCTGCACCTCCTCCATCAACCGCCTCCCGCAGTGCAAACGCGTCACCTGCGCCCGGAGCGTCAGAAGTACCCCGCGCACGACCCCGACAGCAGAAGAAGAAGCCGAACATTCACAGCCTACCAGCAAGGCAGGTTGAAGACCGCGGCAATGTTGCTGGCGCATACGTCAAGCGGGATGAGGAGGACTACATGGCCAGTTCGTCGCGGCAGAAGAAGCAGAAAGAGCCACCTTTGGCCAATGCCTTGGCTCTGCAGGAGAGACCGGATGCTCTGCAAGTTCCGCTGCCAGCTTCAACGTCAGCCTCCCGGAACGCCTCGCCCAAACCGCCGCCATCGGCAGCAGGTTCTCTGGTCTCGGATGCACTCGCGCCAAAGTCGTCGCGCAACTCATCCCGACAAGCCTCGCCCGCACCCGCCAAAGCCAAGGTCACTATCGCCGGTGGGCAGAACATGCACGGCGCCTCCAACACACTCAGTGACCTCGACTCCGCCATCCGGTCTCTGGAACTGCAGACCAACCCAACTCTTTCCTCCTCCGCCACCTCGGCCGAAGACCTTGCCAAGCGTCGCTGCAACTGCATGGCTACACGGCATCCTCTCCTCACCATCGCACCCAATTGCCTGAACTGCGGAAAGATCATCTGCGTGAAAGAAGGTCTAGGTCCCTGCACCTTCTGTTCCACGCCTCTCCTCTCATCGCAGGAAATCAGCTCCATGGTGCGCGTGCTCAAAGACGAGCGCGGCAAGGAGCGACAAGCGTTCAACAACGCGGCACACAAGCGTGCCGAAGTGTCCCAGAAACCCCGCGCGTTCACAGGCCGCGACTTCCTATCCTCGACTTCCGCCACCCCATCCCTTTCCGCTTCGCCGCTGTCCTCCGCCCCGCCGTCGGATAGCGAGGGAGAGGTCGATGCCACGCTGAGCAGGGCCAAGGAGCACAGGGATAAGCTGTTGGCGTTCCAGGCGCACAACGCACGCCGCACGCGCATCCACGACGAAGCCGCGGACTTTGACGTCCCGAGCTCGGGGACGAACATGTGGGCCAGTCCGGCCGAGCGTGCCATGCAGCTGAAGCGGCAGCAGAAGGTGTTGCGTGAGCTGGAGTGGAATGCGCGCCCGGAGTGGGAGAAGAGGAAGGTGGTCGCCAGCATCGATGTCGTGGGTGGCAAGATTGTCAGAAGGATGGCGGAGGTCGAGAGGCCGGCCGAGGAGGAAGATGCCGAGGAGGATGACGCCGGGATGGAGGAGCCGCCTGCTGCTGCTGCTGATGGTGAAGGGGTGGGAAGGGTGGCGCGTTCAGTAAGAACCCGCTGCTGGGAGCAATGATCAGGCCGGTGGCGAGGAAGGAGAAAGGAAAGGGTATCGATGGTGAAGCAGAGGGAAGGACGAGGAGCACGTGGAGGAGAGTGCAGGACGACAACGACGACAACGAGCAGTGGATCCTGGATGGTGGTGTTTATGGCAACAGGACTGAGGGGAGGGTACTGGGAGCTGAAGAGCATGCTTTCGGTTGAAGGGTAGTGGGAACCGGAATACAACTGAGGTGGTCGTCACGACCACCGCACACACTCTGGTCGGTTGCGGTGTATCATCCCTCTATACTGAACGGATGCTAGTGGGCAAGAATGACCGTAGTAAGGTACGAAGCCGGAAGTTCCTCGCCGAAGGCTGAGCATATGGTAAGGAATTGCGCACCATCGCAAATATCAAGCTCTACCCCTGGAATTCCAGCAATGTCTCTGTGCAAAGGATTTGTTTCGATAAGGCAGAAGGGCCGCAAGTGCATCGTTTTGTTGATTACGAAAACCTCACTGCTTGTTCGTTTTGTGGCCTAGCACTGCCGTTACTCTCGGATCACCAGTCATCATACTCCTCAGCGCCAACTCATCCCCATGCCTCTCCCCAGTCATCATCCTCGTCTACGGCCGGCGTAGCCGGCGCGGGCTTGTTCGCCTTCTTCTCCGCTGCCGGCTTGCTCACAGCCGGTCTAGCAGCCACCGTCGTCCTCGCGCCCACGGCCGGCTTCGCAGGCGCCGTCGCCGCCGTTGGTTTCGCTTTACTGAGGCCCTTTGGCAGGGGCTTCTTCTTCGCATTGCCTTTAGCCTGCGCTTGTGCGTTCAACCAGCCAGCAAAGTCCGGCTCGCCCTGATCGTCGAATGCCGCTGTCGTCGGCCTGGAGGGTGTGGGAGATTGGGCCGCACGAGACTTGGCGACGGGCTCAGGTTCCGGATCGCCCCAGGCGTCTGCAGCATCCCCGTCGTCGCCGTCGTCCATGGCGCCCCAGTCGTCTCCGAAACCCTCGTCTTCTACCGGTGTTGCGGTGCGAAGGTTGGAGGAGACACGGGGCACGGCGGGAGCGGAGGGTGTCGACGAAGGCGAAGGGCGCAATTGAGAGGCGGGACTTGCCGAAAGAGTCGAACGCGCGGGAGGTGTGGATGCAGAACGGTCGAGTGTGGGCTTGATGACAACACCGTTACTGTTCGGCTGGATCTCACCGCTGGCGGCTGTGAGCTTGTTGGTGAAGGAGGAGATGGCCCATCCGGCCCAGGAGTTTTCCTGCTGTGGTGTGCTCATGCGCGGAGCGTTCGACGCAGCGGTTTCGGGTGGTGGCAGCACGCTGTCGGGCATTGTTTGGCTGAATTTGCGGACACGCTGCAAGTACGCCTCTAGAGTCTTATTTGCTTGGTCTCGTACGATCCTGTCAGTCGTCAGCGTAGTTCCATCGCCCACTGGAAGAGGAAGCGTACTTTTCTCTATCCACAAGCGAGGGGCAAATAGCAGGAAGCATCCTCATAGCACAGTCATCCTCCGAGAAGAGGTCAGCTGTTGCCGCTAGCGCCAGCAGAGCTGCGTTACGAGCATGGACGAATGGATCCTTTAGGGATCGCGAAAATGCTGCTTGGAGGACTTTGGCTCGAGACTAGAAAGCAGGTCAACAAATGCGCGTTACTTTCATGAGAGAGATACTCGCGTTGGCTCCAAGATTACGTGCAATCTTCCCAAGACAGATGGTCGTGTTTGTTCGAATTCCGGGTTGCTCATCATTGGCAGTCTTTGCAAGGTATCGCAGGAGCTCGCCATTGATGACACGGTCAGACAACTTATTAATGATGATCAATATTGCTTTGACGGTCTGTTCTCGCACAACAGGAGCCAAGTCTGTGAAGCCGGTGACCTGATATCTTGTCAGGCTGAGATGCTTGGTCGTTTATGCAGAGACATACCATTTGAGGGAAGATCTTGTCATTAACAACCTTCTGTGAGAGATGATCAATCATGAGTGAAAGGTTGTCGAGCAAGCACACGCGTAATGCCCGGTCCGGGCTGCTGAACAACCGAATAATGACGGGCGTGATCTGTGAATCGTATTCCTCGACGGAAAGTTTCTTGGTAATGCGCATAACCAATGCAAAAACTTTGGGCCCTCCGCCACCGAACTCCAATGACTTCAGCAATTCCGGCAGAACTTTGATCTTGAAGAACTCTTCTGGAAAATCATCCGATTCTGCAACGGCATCGAGTTCACTAGGGAGAGTCAATAGTTGAGCAAATCCGTCGGAGTATGAAGAACCCCTTACTTCAAGAATGCTTCCCGCTCAGTCTCTGTCTTCAGTCCCAGATTCTCGATACCTTCAGTCAGTTGGATGAGCGGAGTATCAAAAATGAACCGCTCCTCTGCCCCTGCTCGAGAAAGTGCCCAACGCTGAGTCTGGCTTTTGGGCTGGCATGCAACAGTCGCTTGTAGCTTGGTTGCATGCTAGAAGGAATGCCCTTTGTTTGACCAACTTGATCTGAGCCCGAAAAGCCGCCATTGAAGACTTCCGATATCAGAATACCGAAGTTGTAGGAATCCACAGCAGATACCGGGTTACGTTTGATGCTATCCCACCCTCCCTTTGCTACTTCGGGTGCGGCATAGCGCCCCGAATCAGGTACAAGACTCCCATAGGTCTGACGCAGTCAGTGCTTCTGATCGTACAGCAGAACCAACCCAGATGCTTACGTAGATAACGGCGTCGTCCTCTTTCATTGAACTCAGAATGTCCAGGCCGCCTAGCTTCCATTCTCCACTCTCGTTGGTGAAGATTGACGAGGCGCGGACGCTTCCATGGACGGATGTCGCCTCATCGTTGATGAACCGCAGCGTTTTCTGCAAAACCAAGTTCAGCTATTCTGTATCCAACAGCATGCATGGTCCAGCCTACCGCTATATTGTGCAAGCCCCACTTGATGCTCTCTTCTGAAATGGCTTTCCTCTTTGTCTTCCAGCCCAAAGGTGTCACTCGCTCAGTCGCAACATAGATGTAGGTGTCTGTCTAGCTTGCGCTCCAATAAGCAGTGTATGCGCGGTAAGGGATGGCGAAGACGCACCTCGACCGTGTCCAAGACCTTTACTATGCCAGGATGGCGCAGTGTGCGGAACTTTCGTAATGCGTTCTTCGCTAGCGGCAGTCGTGACTTGTTAGCGCTGACGTCGAAGGAGAAGATGCTGCACTTAGAGCCGTCTTCCTGTGCGAGACCGTTAGTTGCTGACCACCCATGTCGATGCTGGGGCAAGGCTGCGTACTCTTCTTGTTCCGTTCTGAACTGTCCAGATAGACTGGTCGACGTCAACCCTCTCGCCGAAGGAGTAGGGAAAAGCGGGTCCTTTGGAGATGGCGGACGCTACGGCGCTCTTCAAGAAATCCATGGTGGCGACCAGAGTCTGTTCGAGAACTCACAGCACGAGCAGAGGTTGAAGAGTCCTACTTAAACATATGAGTAGTGGTGTCAACATGCCATGCCATGCATGCCACGAGAACTAACCAAATCCCATTTAACTCTCCCGGTCTCTTCAGGGTCCACTCTATCGATAAGCCTCGCACGGATCACCGTTTCCTCTTTGGTTACACAGACACGTTCACCGACCAACTCGTCCTTGCCTTTCCTTCCACCATTCATCAACATCTTCCTCTCGATAACAACAGAAACTTTCAAGTCGGACTGGACCTTATACGTTTCGCTAAGCCTTCTCACGCTCGTTGCAACATTCACGCAACCTCTCGAAAAAGTCCCGCATCAGAAACGCACATCCATGCCACGATCTTGGCTTCTCGGCCAGGTCACGGCTATACTTGATCCGCAGGACAAGCTATCCGCGCTATTGTTGTCGTTATGCTCAACATAGTCCCATGGCTTTCGGATTTCCCGCTCAACTGTACGCACAAAACTTGGTTCTGGACAACAGGCAAGCGCAGCTCAAAGGCGCTCCTCCAATGGGCAATGGACAGTCTTCTCCAAACCGCTACGAAGCGCCGGATGCACCTGCTGCATCCAAGGGAGTAGTAAGTCTTACTGGTTTCCCTTATCGTTGTCTTGTCTGTGCAACTCTCTATGATGATCACCATGGTAAAAGGGCTTATCGCATCTCGTTGCGGACGGTTGCGGTCCTTCGGATCGTCTGGCATGTGCCCACGACACTACCTTTGCCTCGCTTGGTGGGGTCTTGCTCTAATCGGCAACCGTCTCTGCGGTATCGCCAATTTGAAAGCAAAGCACATCAATTATCTATATGCGCCACTTAATGGAGCCGACGACTCTATCATTCTAAAGTCTTCAGCCAATGGCAGCGGCGCACATCCTGCGGTCGCGCGTTTCAATCTTTACACTCCACTAGCTACACATGAGGAAGTGTTGTGACAAGTTCCTCCGTGTTCAAGTGCGAACCAAGGATACGCAACCTCGCAATGAGCGAACTGACGATCCAAAACAAAACTGAAAAGATCTGACCATCCGCGTAATCTCAATTCACCAACAACACTTCATTCATGCTGCACAAGGTCACTAACTAGATCATTTTCTAGGACCATACGTCAACAGCAGCTCTTCCACAAAGATCCAGTCCACATCAACGTCGGGGTGGGCCAGTTTTGGAATCACCGCGCTCGCCAGTCGAATTCTCGCCCTCACCACCGTTATCACGACGTTTCATTCGCGAGGGTAGCGGTCTGCAAGCACGGCGCAGCGGTGACTCTCACAGACCTAGATATGATAACGGTCCTTCCCGGAAGGCCGAATGGACATCTCGCGCCCCAGAACATCCCCGCTTAGAGTCATACAGGTACAGGCCAGAACCAGCGTATAGGGATGACGACTACACGGACTCAGGAGGGCAACAATCGACGGCGCTAAAGAATACTGGGCAATTTATCAGAGAGCCTCCGAAAATGCCGAGGGCCATGCGGAGACCCTCATTTTCCCCAGAAACACTCTGCCGCCCAAAGGCTTTCAGGATGAAGGGCTCGCCGGCAACGACTGGAGTAAAGAGCACGCAGGTAGCAGTATTTCAGCACGCGGCGAGTTTTCATTCCGAGGGGTTTCCACCAGAACCAGGCCCACCTCAATCTCTTCCGATTGGGAAAGAGATTATCCGAACAATCCTTTCGAGCGTTCGTTTGCCGAAGCAACTCCGTCTCACTTCGGGCCTGCGTATGATCCTGTACGTCAGGTCCCAGCAGCACAGTTGCAGGCAGCTTCTGAAAGAGATGCCTCCGGTGCACTTTCGCCTGTATCAGTGCCATCTGCCGATCAAGAATCTAGTGAATATGAGCCGCCAGATATTGGCACTGTGCCTGTCAGCAGCAAGAAACCCAGCAAAGGGACTAGTTTGGGAAACGGAACAAGCAAGAGTACTGACGACAACCTGTCATTGCTTAGTGGGCAATCAGCATCTACAAGGTCGTCGTCTGGCACCTCTCGTGGCAAGTCAAAGCTCTGCTATGTCTGCAACAGGCCAGCAACAGTGGACCCGCTGGTCAAATGCATCTGCTGCAACCGGCGCTACCACAAGGGATGCCACAAGCCGATTATATCCGCTAACGTTGGTGCGGACTCAGTCTTTGTATGCCAACGCTGTCTCAAGAAAGACATCTCAGCGGGACAGCGTCTCGGCAAGGGTGTGCACAACCAAGCTATTCCAACCGGATCAACGAACACATCTCAAAACATATCCGAGATTCTAACCGACGGGCGCGACAACACGAAGGGTCTAGCTGGTAAGTCAGATGCACCGCGGTTGATATCGGCTTCAGAAGAAAGACGTCATGGATGCGCTTCTAATCCTAAATGAAGTACTACGCTAATAAAACGGTTTTGGTAGAAGTTGCAGATTCGGCCAAGCTCCAAAGAAGCTTTCCTCTAATGTACAGGTTGGCCACTCTATTAACCCGACCGGTACCGACCGTCCAGTAAAGCGGCGAAAGCTTGAAGTACCGCTTTCATACAAGAAGGCCATGCGAGACCCCTTTGAGGTTCCGGAATCCCCTGACGCAGAACAAGTCCTCGAAGCATTGCAGAGTGGCGTTGAACCGGATGCTGTTCCGGCGTCCCCACCGAGACATCGGGAACTCAACACCAAATGTTCGCATTGCAACAAGAGGATTCTTGGGGCTGTAGCACCATCTGCTACAGGAGGAGTATTGTGGTAAGTCTTGACATTCTGTTTGTAGCGAACAGGGCAGTAACCACAAGGTAGTGCAAAGTGCAAGAACACACCGGTTCCATTCACGCCAGAGAAGGCCCAGGGAAACTCATGCACCATCCCTGAGACACCAGAAGATACAATTAGCATATGTGATGACTCTTTCCTACAAGCCGAGCAAGAGCCACCAACCGCTCCTGCCCGCTCCGCAATCGAGCCAAGTTCCGAAAACGTCCAGCGTGACATTGCAGAGGACGTTGTATCATCGCAGCGTGAAGACAACCCTGCCCACAAGGTTGCTTCAAAAGATAGTGCACCAGAAGTTCTAGGGCAGAATCCCAAGCACGTCCCGGCACGAGTGACTCCTGTTGAAACTAAACAAAAGAAGCGGCATCGTGCGCAAGAAGCAGAGCCATGGCACGATCATCCAAAACCTAGTATCCGAGCCGACGCACATGGGCCTAAGGGTCAGGCGAATGCAGGTGCAGAGAAAGAGATGTTCATTCAGTACAAACGCGTCGAAAATGCCGCAGCTCCTCCAGAGCGAGATCCTGGTCATGACGAGCAAGCTACTCCAGACATAGGACGCAAAGATCCTGTGGTGAAGAACGCTAACGCTGGGCCCGACCGAAGCGAAAGACTTAATGTAACCAAAGCCCCGGATTCAATCATCTCCACAAGCTTCTCCAGTGGTCCAACTTCTAGCCCAGCGTCTACAAGGGGTCATCCAAAAGGCCACAAGAAAGCTACCAACTCGGATCGGCCTGATCTCACATACGCGGAAATGCTTGGATTGGCCCTCTTGAACGCCCCAGGACGTCGCCTTCGCCCGAAAGGAATTTCGCAGTGGATTTCAGAGAACATCCCCGGCTACTCACTTGCGGACAAACATTGGATAAACGCTACGAATGCAGTACTGTCGCAGAAACAACAAGGCAAATGCAAACATCCCTTGTTTGAACTTCAACCGCAAGAGCAGGAGAATGGGAAACGTAGGCCAGGCTTGTGGGCGTTGCTTGACGGGGCAGAAGATTTCATATACAAGAAACCATCCGCAGCGCCGTGGATCCCGAGGCCTGAACAAACCAATACCGGAGCAGACGCGGTGGAACCGCCGACGGCTAACCCGGTATCACATGCAACAACAAGGCCTTCTGAAGCTGAGAGTGAGCGTGTAGTCAATGAAGCTAGTCCTTCGACTCATCGTGTTGGAAGCCTTTCCGCAGAGCTCCCACATCAAACAATTACACAACCCAACAAGCATCATGAAGAGACTACGCCGCGTGTGCAGAAAGTTTCCAGGTCCCTCATTCACAAAACTGCACCTTCTTCTGTCGCACAACATTCTCCGGAGCCAAGGATGCCAATAACCGAGTCACCCGTCACGCAAGAGGGAGAGACGAAGGATCGCTCACGGAAATCGACAAGGCCTATTGCTCGCAAATCCACAGTGGGGCATGCTGCGAAACCTCCTTTAAAACGCACACCTCAAACATCTAGGCAATCAACGCCGCAGAGAGAAGAGACACCGAACAGTGGCCAAAAGCCCAAGGCGATCGTTGCTCGTAAATCTGCGCCCAGCACTGTGATGAGCAAGCTCAAGCGTCCTGCATGGCTGACCCGCCCCAATCCATCACTTGCAGACACCACTAGTGTCAACGAGGAAACCACAGGCAGCCCTGCATTGTCGGCCAAGGAGACGGCGCTTGTCTCATCAGCACAAGTGACAGTACCACAGCCGGCGTCAAGATCGCCTTCTCAAATCACGACCACCCCAAACTCGGCGTTTCTTCCCTCTGGCAAAGGATCCCGGGATAGCCCAAGATCGATACAGCAGCTGGAATCTATCTCTGAGAACCGGGGAACACAATACCGCGGGTCGCTCCAGTCACGTCCCATGCACCAGGCACAAGCACGCTCTCTGAAGCTATGGACATAGATCCGCATGAATTCCAATCGAAGCAATCTACTCCGACGGACCAGATCACAGCGCGAGAGGCGCATGCAACCGATGACGGGACCAGTGTTGCTGGAGAATACCCATGCAAGGACGGCCCCAAGCGAGCGGAATCCCGTGTCGAGCACAAGCAAGGCAAAAATCGGAGGACGAATCGCGTGACACACTCGCTGCGGAGAATCGAAGACTTAAAGAGCTCCTTGCCGCACATGGGATCTCGTTCGACAGCGTAACGGCCAGCGAACCGGTCGACGTACCCAAGGGGCATGCAACCACGTTGCCCTGGGAAGATAGGAAAGAAGACCAAAGGGGCGTCAACAGGAGGTTCCCTCTCCGAAGCACAAGCGCAACCTAGAACGAACCTCCAACATAGAAGACGAAGCTCCGCCGTCTGGTGATAGGCCGCTGCGGCCGCAGCAATTCAATGTGAAGAAATTGTTCGAGGCATATCCCGCATACCGACCTGGTGGTGACAAGTTCGAGGAGCAGTTCATCGATTGGGACGAAAAGGTTGAGCAGATCAAGAAGCGGCCGACGCGGAAACAGCGGTTTGGAACCAGACGTACATACTCGGCGCATGTCTGGCCTCGAAAACATTCTAATGAGACTAGCATGCCGGATATGGTGGTTGCTGGTGGCGGAGACGAAATGGAGGAAGCGAAAAGTCTGGAAGACGTGCTGGGTAACATTGATCATCTGATCCCGGCGGTTTACGATAACCAACTCGTGTTCAGGGATGACAATAGGGTAAGTGTAGTACGGAACACCAAGACGATCAAAGGCTAGGTCGGCTGACAATATCTATAGGATGCCTTGGGGAGACTCAAGCGGACCAAAAACTACTATAAGATCGGGCTCAACGCTAAGATGTGAATGCAGCGGGTTTACGGGTTGCATACCTGGCACTTTGGTGGGGGAAAAGCATACTTCTACTGCATCTTCTAGCTGGCATCTGCTACTTGCATTTGGATAGAGTCGGACATTGTAGTTCTTGTTTGAGGAAAAGGCTAGGATTGCTAGGCAGCGAGAAGTGAGATTCTAGTCGCAGCCTCTGATGGTACGATAAGCCGCACTAGATATCGTGTGATGTTTGGTGAGGTCCGAGCAGGCTGTGACCGTACGTGCTGTTCTTTGATGAGTACAGAGTGATGTGGCCATTTCACTTCGGCTTGGAAATCTGGAGAGAGCTTCGACAATGACGTCAACAGCAATGGGGTGACATCCGTAGCCTTCCTCTACATCAACCAAAGCGTTCTCTGCCACAATTATTCTCCGTTGCAATCTGTACCACTTCATCTTCCAATTACTGCCTCGTTTCGAACCCCAATCTCCAAACTCTTCCACTTTCAACGACACTCAAATACACCACGCCCACCATGTCGTCCGACTCCCTTGCCATGTTCCGCAAGAGCATGGGCACAGAGCTAGGCAATCTGGCCGAAGAACACTACAAGCACGAGTATGTTCCCCTCTTGCTTGGGTTGGCACCCAATGCGTGCTCTAATTGCATGCCCCTCTTCCTGACACAATTCACAGTCTCCAACAATCTGACCGCGACACATTGAAATCCGCCGCTTCGAAGATCAGCACACATGCCACGATTGGCTCGCTCGTAGGCTTGGGACTGGGTCTGTACGCTGCGTACAAGCTGCGCGCGAATAGGACTGCGATGTTCAACGCGTTCAAGGCCAGCGAGAAACCCACACACGTGCAATTCGCGAATGGCAGAACAGGTGCGCAACCATGCTTCCATCTCATTTGTGGCAAGATCATGGTGTGCTGATCTTCTGAATAGAAGCTATCCCAGACATCACTCCTACCTGCAGCCCTCCACGCTCGGCGATGTGGCCACATACACCTTCTTCGGATTTGGTGGGCTGTTCTTTGGCGGTGAGACGGGACTCTTGACGGGTAGTTATTCGGCCAACAGGGCGATATCGCGCGATCCCGAGAGTAGAAAGAGAATCGAGACTGCATTCCGGAGATTCCGGGCCGATGTGCTGCGCACTGAGGCGACCATGGTGGAGAAGGGCCAGATTGGATTGGGAATCTAGGATTGAGCAGTCAGGCCGAGGCTGCGGTGATCACACGCTCCAACGGGTCACCATATGTAACACCATGTACGTTTGAACGAAGAGAGGAATAACACACTACAATTAGGACCATCTACCATCTGCTACCCATCCTGTGATTCCTTGATCTTTCTCAGATCTATAGGTTTGACGCCGGTTTTACCGCTTAGCAGTCCACAATGTACAGCCGAACGTGATATGAGCTGTGTGGAACCACAGGCATGGCCAACTACACCGTCATATCACGAAACCCTTCGAACATGGATGGTTCACTGAAGGACTAAACTCGACGCTGGGTCCCCGGTTGAGCAGGCTAAGTAGCGAATGCCAGCGCCTTCGCGCTTCGAAGCGAGGCACATCCAGGCTATCCTCAACGAGTGGGACCAGCGAAATGGGCACCACCGCATGTTGAGAACGATTCGGAAGATCGAGGCAGGAATCCTCGTCACACCGCTGGCATCATCACGCTTAAACCGGCCTCATATGCCACTTAGACATCCTTTCCGAGTATCAATATCGGGCAGAATTCTCCCATGTTGAGGAGCTATACCAACCGCGCACGGAATCCACTTCTGCTCTCTAGCTGAGTCAGGAGCAGCGACCTCTTCAACTACGGCAGAAGATGTGATTTTGCGAATGCCCCAGGCAGGATACCAATCACGCCGTCTCTTTTCGATGCCACGTATTTTTTCCGGAAGGTTTAATGCCAAGAAACTACGCATCAACACCCTGTAGAGAGATTTGGGGCCACGAGCAGCTCTGTGCTACATCCCAGGCTACGCACGTGGAGAAGTCGTACGAAGCGCCGGTGTGAAGCCTGCCCAAAGACATCACGAACTGCGACAACAATTGGTGTTTACCACCTACCAGCAATTATGGACGAGAGCAACTGACGAGTGGTCGTCACACCGCCCTGGATGTCGCGCGCCCTCTTCTCGACGTTCGTACCGGAACGAACATTGCAAGTACGGACGGCTTCAGAGCGACGCACGCTCAAGGCCGCAGCGTCAGATTGTCGGAAACTGCACGGACGCGCCGTCATGGGCGGTCGAGACAGTCACACTTTCACTCCCGTCGCGACATGAGATCGAGATTGAGATGCCCGCTAGCGCCTTTCTCATTTTCTAGGCGCTTGCGGAGGCATACACTACTAGCGGTAAGGGTTCGCTGTAGCATCCGATGACCGCTGTTGAGTATTGACGGCAGGAGTGCCGTAGCCGAAAGCCGTTCCGTCAGACGCGTGATGGTTTAAGGAAGATCGTTGGTGTTGAAGAGCCCGGAGTGTTACTTTTGCAGTTTTCCTGAGATGCGCCTGCGACGGCACACCCTTGATTAACTGCCGACGTTTTGCTGTATCTTCTAGGTTGCGTTTTTCCGAGGGGCGACCGGCTCAGGGTAGAGTGAAGTTGCCCTTGCCCCGTTCAACAGCGCATCACTGGGCTTTCGACGGGCTTTCCTGCCGTTTTCAACCGGCCATTGAAGTCTAGACCTTTGCCCGCACAGATGTCTATACCATGTGGTGGGCCTGTAAACTTGTCAGTATCTCAACGTCTATCTGGACCTCATTGGCTTCCTGTATACTGGGACTTCCCGTGCGTTTGCAGATTAATGTGGATGAGGGAACTATCACCTATTCCTAATTCTGAACGGACTCCTATGCGATCGTATTCCGTAGATCTGGACCCTTGGGGAGGGCCATCTAGATGCATCCAGATCTTCTACTTCTCGGACGACTAGGCATTTCCTGACACTGCTTTGTCTCATGACTTCGAGTTCATCCTGTATTCGATTCCGCAAAGCCGCGAGTGCTGAGGGATAGAAGCAGAAAGGAATGGACAACAGTGCGTAACGCGACAACTTTTATCCATGAGTACCCAGAGTTGAACAGCCTAACAACCTAACTAGATGCGAAGGTGGTATCGTTTTTCGCGAAGCGAGTGGTCCCTCTTGACCCTCCGCGAATGTGCCCATAATGCCTCTCTTTGTGCCCTAACAAGCCCATTGATGTCCCTCCGTCCCCTCTCCGTATCCATGACCGTACCCCCAATCATGCCATTCCAGACTCGCGCACCTCCAGCGCTACCACACCACCCCAGTGACACAGTAACTCCATCCACAAACCTTTATGTTCCTCCAGGCTCTTTCCACTTAAGTCAGACCGGTGAGACCGGACCTTCCCATATCGTCTCTCCGTCCCCTACTCGAACCCCTTCCACGGCCTGCACCACCTCCACCTCCACCTCCACCTCCTCCTCCTCCTCCTCCTCCTCCTCCTGGCCTACCACCTCTGTCCCTTCTAGAACCACCACTACGCCGGTTGAGTGAGAAATCGATGCGCACGAGGGGCTTCTCGACCCATTCGACGCCCTCAAGGCCTAGACGTTTCTTCTCATCTTTGGGTAGACACCAAGCCTGATACACACCTAGAACGTCTTCAGGCTTCTCGCGTTTGACATCGCGCAGCTCGGGGATCCAGGTCCGAATGTAGTCGCCTTGAGGGTCGTAATCCAGTGCCTGTTTGACCGGGTTAAAGATGCGGTGGTCGCCGCGGGGATCGTTGCCCACACCTGCCACGTATTGCCAATTACCCCAGTTGTTGTGCACGTCGTAGTCGATCAGATTGCTCTCGTACCATTCGGCGCCGATGCGCCAGTCGATCCCCAGATGTTTAGCCAGGTAGCTTGCGACGTTCTGCCGCGCGCGATTGGACGTGTAGCCGGTCAAGTAGAGTTCTCTCAAGCTAGCATCGACAAGGCCAGTCCCGGTCGTTCCAGTAATGAAGCGGCGGACGACTTCAGCTGTGTCGGCCTCGGTCCTGCTGACTTCTCTGCGGTTCTTGCGGAACGTAGAATCGGCGGTGTGGGGTTTGTTGCTAGTGTAATTCCATTTGGCATTCGAGTCCTCACGAAAGCCTTCAACCTTAAACAAGCGCGTTCCGAATTTGCGTGTGCACAGATGCATGTAGTCGCGCCATAGTAACTCAAAGCGTACGGCGGCCGTGCCCGTGTTTTCGCCCTGACCGTAGCCTTGCGCGTTCTTGCCTATGCCAGTTCTTCCGTCTTCGAAGTCAACCAGGTACCAATGGATTTGGCGCGCCGTTATGCAACCCAAAGCTAGCCACGCTGACAGTTTGGTGCTGAAATCCTGACCAATGAGACCGTTCCTCGTCTCTTTATAGGTGGTCATCCTGCCGCTCGTGATCAGGTGCTTGACACGTTCGTGCGCAGCTGCTGAACCTCCTTTGAAGGGATGTGCCGTTCCCGCGTCATCCGGCCCTTCGGGCATGCCTTTTGTTGTTTGAGCCGTGAGCAGCGGTCTAGATAGGGCAAGATTGATAGCTTCGAGCGTTTCCGGGATAACAAAAGGGCCAGGTTGAGAGGGTACGAGAGACGGTAACGGTGGGAGGACGGTGGGAGTAGGCCAACATTTGCGCGGCGCGTTGTGAAGGGGTTCCACCGTCTTTCGAAAGGTAGTAAAAACGTCCGAAAGTTCGCTGGGATCCTTGAATGGCAGGTCCCGGCTGTGACCAGATTGCGTCAGTTGTATTCACTGACGAGCAACGTCTCGAAGAGGGAGGACTTACTCCTCGATCAAATACTTGTTGTCCTGCGAGGACTTGAACTCGATTTTGAACTCTTCGCATACCTTCTTGATCCCGCGTTCCTCTTCCAGTTCCTCGGAGCAACTGTCTGTGGTCAACCAGACCCCGGTTACCTCGAACTCGTCCTGTTTGTCGTGGTAAACCTGGAGGATGTCGCGGATCACAGCCGGTGTCATACCAGCCCGCAGTACCAGATCGCTGCCCAGCTTCCCGAGGTCCTCCTTAAGGTCCCACAGACTCTCGGCAAGAAACTGAGCTCGAAGATGTCCGCATCGCCAGAACTTCCCCACGTCACTTCTGGCTTCAGGGTATGGCGATTTGTCCCCTGGAGGGGATATGAATCCAGATACTTCTATTTGTTTGGCCGAAAATGTGTAGACCGGAAGCAAGTGGGTGAATGGCTGTTCGGGCTGCTGGAACAGACGCCAGATCTCATGAAAGACCGGATTGTCAGCGATCCGCAAATCGCGGCGCAAAACATAGATGGCAATGCGCTGCTTTTGCGACATGATGTTGTGTGTCGCAGCGATGCAAGGGTGAGCACAGTCGGCTGGTGGAATGAGTAACAGGCTTAGTTGTAATATATGAAGGTTCCGCAGTCAACAACCAAATATCTTCTTAGGGTTAAGATTTTCGAACGTTCGGCTAGAGAGGAGAAATCAGGCCAAGGAAAGAAGGTAATTCAAACAAACAAAAGAGGTTACTTTAGGAAACAAAGAGAGACGAACGTGCACAGAGGGGAGGGGTCAGAAGTTCAAGGAGACGGATTGAGAATGGTTTGAAGCCGGGATTAGATAATCCACAGCACGGATGGTAAAGCCGCGTCCGGGTCCTGAGCCTGAGAGAATGCTGATGGCGGAGTTACATTTCGACTCAGAAGGAGCGCCCAAATTGCCACGTGTGTCGCAACAATGACTAGTCCAGTAATGTGGAACGCGGCTACACATATAGTTGTTGGACTACCCTGTCAGCTCAAGTCGGTTTTGACACATGTAGTGCCGCCAGTTGGGCACAAAGTGGAAACATCAGCGATGTAGATCCCGCCACAAGTCCGGCAGTGGATGCAGCCGGCGATAGGTGGGAATGCACGATTTCGAGAAACGTTTGCACGGCCGGTTCGCTTTTGTCAAGGTAGCTTTAGCTCTCCCTAGTGGTGATGGTGAGTTTTGGTCAGATGCAGCAGGCGGCGCTAAATCTGAAAAGGCAAGTATCAGATCGACGGAGATCTTTAGAGGACTAGATGGAGGAAGCATGCGCTCGCTGCCCAGTGGTAGTAGCGGGCATCCCAGAAGAGGCGCCTGATTGCTATTGGCAGGTCGGGCTGCTTTGCCGCGGATAAATGGGCATGTCGTCCACTGACCATGTAGCGCCTAAAACGAGGGGTCGCGGTAACTGCAGGCATTCGCCTCGACGCAGATGCGAATCTCGATTCTCGGATAAGGATTGCTTGGAGCCGCATTTCGCAGTCGCTTCCAGTGATTTGGTCTGACGTCTTGAAGGCTGACACGAGTCCCGAAGCCTCGAAGCTGGCAGGTTCCGCCGTTACAGGGTTCGATGTGTGGCGCCGCTCTAGACCGCTCCACTAGACCATAACCTTATTCCATCGTAATCATTCAAAAAGGACCTGATCGTGGATTTCTCTAAGAACATACCGATACTGAAATCGCGTCCATGTCAATCAATCGCGTAGCTGCTTGGCCAGAATTGTAGGCCTCTCTGTGGTCGACACTCCTGGTAGATTGCTGGAGGCACCCCATCAAGATCTAGCGAGCATGGCGACCAACCTGGACTTGGGTATTACCAAGCAGTAGCAGCGCGAGCTCTATGTACGGACAGACCGACACGGGCATTGCAGTGTCCATCACCACCTAAGGTTGATAGCGTGCATCCTTCTGCACGAGCGCGACAAAATATCTGTCAGGGATCTACAATGCCATATCCAGCGCATCAAATTGCGTGCGTGGCATTGGGCTTAGTATGCACCATCTGCGGGCAGCTTGTCCGACCTCTAATCACACGGTATCTTTTGAAATTGCGATGATCTTCGGAAAGATGTCATATACGTCGTAGAGAAGTACCCTGCGAAGAAGCAGATCCGACAGTGGCGCAGAGGAAGCCATCTTGCCCCACTGATTGGCTTAATGCCCTGTCTTCCGTCACGTATTCCAGATGGGCGCGGGACCCCTCAATGTTGATCGGTGGCCCGTCCTCGTTAGATAAGAGCCTCAATCCAACAGTCAAGCTCTTTTACGTCGGATCTCTATGGACTCAAGCTCTGTGGACATAGTTGAGCAGTGCACCGTCGATCGGTCTTTCACTAGTATATGGTAGATCAAGGGGTCGCGAGTCTATCGAAGATCCAACCAGCATACCAGCTACAACCCTGTCACATAGAGACTTAATGTAACCAAACTCGCCCGGGAATTCGGGGCTCCTCGCGGGGCTCCTCGAACTCTTTCACTAGGTTCCTTCTGACTTTCCTCTACCTCTTCGGCAGTCACGGTATAGAAGGACTTGTCAGAGACTACGTGTCAGCCTCAGAGTCAACTCCACAGAGCCGTATGGCCTTTTACTCGGGTGTGCGACCTGCGAGCTGTTGATGAATCATCAAAGCTCAACCCTACAGGTCATGAGTTGCTCAAAGACCAGCGAAGAGCAGAGGTTCTCTTACATGTAAAGGTATGGTATGAATGTCTCATGACCGCTAGGAGAGATGACCATAGCGCGATAGTTCGAACCAAGCCCTGCATCACATGTTAGAGCTGTTGGAACTTCTCCGAGTTTGGGCCCGAACTTTCTGGGCCTGCATCCGAGGCGTCGGCAACATTTCCTTCTATTGACTAGCGGATGGCCGATTGCACACGATCTCGTCTGCAGACCAGCCCAGGGTTGGTTACAATCAATCGGACCACCCACATACACGCTGCTAGCGAGTCCTCTAACTTCTGCGGAAGGCGGTATGAGTAGCGTGATTGAATGCTCCTTGCTGTACTTGAATATGTCCTCGTTAGGACACCACTTGCTTGTCTGCAACTTGTTGGACCACACTATTCGGCTTCCAAGTCGTTGCTCGTTGGCTTAACAGCGGGTGGTCTCAACGATCGCATTGGTCTAAACTGGACTTTGGAGGCATATCGATCTGCGTAAAGACGTTGATAGGCAATCTATTTGACACGAGCGAGGCGGTGGAGACGATAAAAATGTCGGGACGAGGCTTGGATTAGGACCATTGCAAGGCGAAGGACAACACGCCGATCTATGACACTAGAACACCGGACCAGTCATTACGAGTGACATCAGGAGGGCCGTGTAGCTTGAGTCAAAAGATCCACTTACATACTGGTCATGGAACATCGCGAAAGAATAAGATCGCTGTCCATCGTTGGGAATCCCAAATAGCCCTTCTGCCTGCTACTAACTCCCTACTATTGAGTTGTGTTGCGTAGATGTAGGTATGGTGCAGTTCGAGGCCACGCTACCTCTCACCGCCCATGTTAGCGTGGTCCCGATCCAACCATATAAGGTGACCTGCCTCATCTTTCTTGTCTTCGTGGGGGCGCGCAAGATGACTTATCACTCGCCAGACGTAAGCAAGAAAGGCTGTTTCATGGCTTCGAAGGGCTTCACGCAATAAGAGCTGCAGTCAAGCAAGCTCCGTCATTCGTTACTTCTAGGAACTATGTTACAACTCGTCATATCGTTTGTTCATCCTTCGTCAAGACGACGCACCACCGCTTAACAGACACCCCTGCGGACACCCTGACTCATGGGCCTGTTAGCCTTGTGCCTGTTCTTGTGTTCCACACCGACACTTCCGTGCTTCTTCTCCGCACTGGATTCCAATGGCTGCCAGACCGAGAGGTCGATCTCTGAGCTCGTCTGCATGATGTTGACTATGACGGAGCAGAGGTCTGAGACCAGGGTTGGCAATGCACGGATAATTATACATTACAAAGAAGTGAATAACAACTGAATACACTGAATATGCTGAATATTCAGTTGTTATTCAGTGCTTTATGATGATGAATATTCAGTCATTGCCAACCCTGTCTGAGACGAGGCGGTCGAGGAGGTCCAAGGACATAGACTCACGGACGACGACACGCGAGATCTCCGTCTGTTCTTCATTTGGCGGCAGTGGGTAGTTGGGGATGATGTACTGCTTGGCCCTCATCAGATTGCTGACGGCGACCTGCTTCACATGTGGGAAGTCCTTCTTGAAATCGTCAGACAGCGTGAAAGCGACAATTGGCAATCCAGCGTTTGAAGTCCGCGCTTGTCTCGTTATCCTTGGGGTAGGGCTTGCCTCCCTTAGTGTAGTGGTGCACGCCGTTTTGTCTGTGAATATCACTAATGCATCTGAACCAGCCGGTGGCCCCTAGGGAAATTGGACAGCAGACGGGCGTTGGCAAGGGCGTTCTCCATGATAGCCTGGTAACCGCTGTAGCCGAGATGAATGAGGTTGTAGTATTGGGCGATAACTTGAGCACCAGGTCTTGAAAAGTTGAGCGTGTAGGATTCCTCGGTTCCTCCAAGGTAGTGAAGCTCCAAGATCAGATGCTTAGGAAGGAAGCTTTCATTCTTCCAAATGATCCAGCCAACACCAGCGTAGACCAGACCGAACTTGTGGCCGGAAGTGTTGATCGGTTTGACACGTGGAAGCTCGAAATTCCATTTAGGTCCGCCAACCTTTGCGTGTGTGAAAGGAGCAGTGAATCCACCTGGGCGTTGGCGCCCATGAGGATATTTGGCTTCGATTTGGCCCTGCCCTCCTTGTCCCTTTTTCCTGCCAGCGACGCTTCATGGCAAGGCCACCGAGGTGGATTCCTTCAGAAGAACCAGTAGTCGCAGTTCCGATAGGCTTCTCTCCCTTCTGTGCACCCCAAAGGTTGGCAATGATGCTAACGCAACGAGTGTGCATGTTCATCATGGCTGGCTACTCGTCCTAGGCGTGCATCAGCTCCTATCTTCGCACGGACTTCCACACCCCGCAAGGAACCCTTACCGCGTCAGACATGTTTTTGTTCAGGTTTTCGACCATGAGCTTCTCTGCCTGCTCTTCCATGTATGTACCGACGAAACTAAAAGCGAGGTGTCAGCCATGGTAGGGACGACAGATTGTTGCCACTACCTGTCCAGATTGAGGTTTGGTCTGCCATCGAGGTCGAGCTCGCCCTTGAGCATTTGGTGGACAGCATCAGCAGGAGCGCCATCGCGCGGGATTCTGGATTTTGGGATCTCGCTCTGGGCATTGTAGCGGGAAGAGTACGGAATAGTGTGCGAGACGGCGTTCCTGGTGTGGATGCCATGTATATGAGGTTGCTTCTCCAGCTGCTCGAGGAGCTAGTCTGGGTCGATCTGACAGACGCCGTGTAGTACTCGATTGACAGCTGCTGAATTGCCTAGCACTTACATGTCTCGCGAGTCCGGCCGTTTTTAGTTGATATCAGTTGTTTCAAGGATAGATGATGTGAAGAAGGAATTGGTTGGGGTAAGGGACGATGGAGAAAGAAAACACTCGGCCGGGCTCCTGGTAGTATTTCTCTGGCGAGCTCACTTACACGTGGGGTCTCGCCGACCTCTCTAAGTGGTTTTCCGCATAGAGCTCACTGCATGTCTGGCGTGGCGAGGCAGGCAACCCGATGCCAGTTGATACCGGGTCGTCCAAGCTTTCGCTCCAGGAAGCTCGATTGTGCTTAGTAACATCTGAGGTAAGGCATTGCAAACAATCTATCTGTGGACAAATTCGCATGTCCCTGACGATCTTGCATGTAAAGAGTAGTGCGATGTCTCGCGCGTGTAGTGGAGATGGTCGTTCTCGAAGTTTGACTAGTTATAACGAAGAAGCCAGGCCGACGGAATCGAGAAGACAGGCTTTGGGACCGGCAGATGATAAAGCTGGCCTCTGACCCCTTCATGTTCCTGTTCCTGTTCCTGTTCCTGTTCTTGTTCTTGTTCTTGTTGCTGTTGCTGTTGCCCTGCACAAACGCCGCCAGAACACACATAGCTTCAACGTGTCACTGTCGCTTGCAGAAGCGAGGTGTTGGTTGTTGGAGTCGGCAGCACTTTTGAGATTGACGAGTTGTTTACCTTAGCAGTCGACACGATGGCGGGGAAAGGATGGAAGGTGCATGCTGAGCTAACCAGATATAGCAAGCCCAGGCCAAGACGTTCAACACCCGCCGACCAAGGGATAAGGGACGGTCGAAAGACAGCATCGACCTTTTCTGCGGTCAAACCATACGAAGACTGCCCTGTGTTCCCTTCGCCGTCCTCATCAGATACTGACTCTTTACTCACCATACAGACACAGGCCAGATACAAAAAGTACCGAAGCTGTGCGTGCTGGAGAAGCGTGCGGCGCGTGTCGCACATTGCAATTGCACTTGCGCTTGCGCTTGCGCTTGCGCTCGCACTGCCCCTCGCCATGTCGTCATGCCGAATCCGCCGCAACCGCGCGGCCTCAGACAGCTCGTCATCGATTGCCTCTAGGCTCACACCACTGTTGCGTGGCCGACTGCTGCCTCCGTCCCAGTTGAACACCTACATAGCGGTAGAACATCTCTGTACATCTCCCTTCCTCTGATCCATCTCTCGAAACATCACCCATTCGAAGATGAAGTTCTCCCACATCCTGCCGCTTGCGGCTCTGTCCGCGGCCTTCGTTGTCCCGAGCGAGCACGTCTTCAACGAGCTCGCCATTGAGGACAACCGCCATCAGGCTCACGTCGTTGACGACGCAGCCTGGTCCAAGGACGCCATCCTCGATGGCTTCAAAAGCACTTCACCGAGGTCACCGACAGTGTCAAGGAGGCCTCCCACGAAGCCAAGAGCGTCCTGGACGATGCCCTGGCTTACGCCACTGATGCCGGCCAGAGAGCGAGCGCGAGGATTCACGAGTCCGCTTACGATGCTCAGGCATGGCTCGACACCGCCGTGAACAACCCATACAGTGCCTTTGATGACCACGACGGCCCTCCGCACCACGAGCCGCCCCACCATGGCCCGCCTCACCACAAGCCACCACACCACCCTCCACACCACGACAAGCCCAACCAGACCGTATACGAGCTGATCTCCAAGTCAAAGTACACCACCAAGCTTGCCAAGCTGATCGATGAGTTCCCGGACCTCGTCGAGGCTCTCAACGGCACTAAGGCCAACTACACTGTCTTTGCCCCTACCGACAGGGCTTTCGAGAAGATCCCGGAGCACGCTCCAAAGCCATCCAAGGAGCAGCTCAAGGCTCTCCTCAGCTACCACGTCTCGCCGGACTTCTACCCGGCTGGCAGGGTCCTCGTCACCCACACTATCCCAACCCTGCTGAAGGGCGAGCACCTCGCGTCTGAGCCGAGGCCACAGAGACTGAGCGTCAACCTTGGACTGAAGGGTCTGACCCTCAACTTCTACAGCCGCATCGTTGCTATTGACATCGTACGTAACCTCCTACAATTGAAAGCAGTGCAAGCTAACCATGTATACAGTTCGGCACCAACGGTGTCATCCACGGCGTTGACAGCCTCATCCTCCCTCCTCCAGGTGTGGTCAAGATCATCGACCTCCTGCCATCCGAGTTCTCCACTCTTGAGCTCGGTCTCGGCAAGACTGGTCTCCTTGATCTCCTCAACAGCACCGATCATCCAGGTGGAACCTTCTTCGCTCCCTCCAACTTCGCCTTCCGGAAGCTTGGCCCCAAGGTCAACGCGTTCCTCTTCTCGACCTACGGTCAGAAGTACCTGAAGGCCCTGCTTGAGTACCACGTCGTGCCAAACAACACTCTTTACTCCGATGCATACTACAAGGCAGACGCTGCTGCGCAGGAGGGAGTGCCAAAGGGCTACTTTCACGTTGACCTGCCAACCATGCTCGATGACCGCAGTCTCGCTGTCGATATTGCCCGCTACGGTGGCTTCATCAGCATCAAGGTCAACGCCTTCGCCCGTGTTGTTGTCCAGGACGGTATTGCCGAGGACGGTGTTATTCAGGTCGTCGGTGATGTCCTGATCCCACCAAAGAAGATCAACGGCCTCAGGAACAAGGTCATCAAGTGGGACTTCTGGACCGGTGAGGAGGAGATGACCGTTGAAGAGTTTGTTGAGAGAATGGACCCTTACGTCGATGCTAAGATTGATCTGTAGAGACTTTTGAGCACAGTCAGAGGACCAGCAGGCGCAGTAGGCAGCAGACAGAAGATGTACAACATACTATGACATGTAACGATTATGCAAACTCTAAGGTTGGCGACCCAGTCAGACCAGCCAGACAGCTTGACACGCCGATTTCGTTTGTCATCACTTGCTATGCGATGGAGCTCTCTGACGCCTTCTTTGGGTTCAACCATTCTTTCCTTCAGTCTCTGTGTTGGGAGTGTGTTCCAATGGCTCAGGGCTACCTTCCTTGCACGGAAGGTGTTGTAAACATCTCAGGTTCCTGGTACCCTTTTCGAGTCACAGCTCACTCTTCGAAAACGAAATTCTCCTCATACCTTCCTTAGGTTCAGCTTGCATTTGCACTATAAAGTAGAGGTATGTCCAAGTGCAGCGTTTCATCTACCCTATGTCCATGATTGGTACTTCCACCGACAAACGGTCACACAAACAATTGAGGGTGCTTCTTCCATTCGCTTTAACGATCCTCGAATCTATGACTCTCGTATCTCAGGCCCACGCCACGGCTACGGTGAAATATTGCAAGGGTACCAACCTGAGCGGAGACTGCCGCACAGTCAATGTCGAAGACGACGGCAAATGCAGTCAGTGGCCGTAATGCTATATCGCCAATCGGAACAATCCGGACGGAAAATGCTCATCATGATACAGACAACATCCACGATGACTGGAACGACAAGGTCGTATAGGCCTGGGTCTCGGGTGGTAAGCAGTGTGTTTTCTGGACGTAAGTGTATACCTTCTAACTTTACTTCCTCCCCCTCCTTGCACAGGCTGCACTGGACTTACACTAACTCGCCTCACCAACATGCAGGGAGTGCGACTGCAAAAAGGACCACAGCGATGCGCGCACGGGTACGACGGCGGATTTCGGGCAGGTGTGTCCCCCAACCCATTCGGAGGCTTGCCTGCCGGCCCACTGGACCTGAATGTCCGCCTTTCGAGCTACAAGTGCTGCAATGCAGGCGGCTGGTGTGCGGGCAGTACGCCCAAGTGTTCGAACAGCTGAGAATACTGGAGACACGGCAGGGACACTGCGCAGATGAAAGTGAAGGGGAGAGGAGAGATACTATACGGAGTGGATAGTGGGAGAGCAAAGGGGCATGAAAGAACTTTTGAATCTCACCAACACAATTTGTTCTCGCGATACATGTGCCGCAGATGTACAGTGCTGAAGGATAGTTTGAAGCAATGATTGCTGTGGCATGTTGAAACGTACGACGAGAGAGCTGGCGATTGGGGTTGCATCGCGACAACGACTAGTCAGTCGGTTGAACTGACTGTCGGGAACACCGTCCACGACGCAAGCAGAGTGTCAACACGATCCGTTATCATTACAATTTTGCTAAGCTATGTGGCCAAATAATTGGGGCTCTCCGTCAGCGATTGCTCCGTCCTCTCATCGAGCATTCAACGCCGTGTTTTGCCGTGCATAGTCATCGCATCATAGCATCATCTGGACCTCGAGCCCGCTCTTTTCCCGACCCTGCATATGCTGAAAACAGAACCATCGCCGAACCATGCATTTGGAACAATCCTGCCCTAGAGCATTGTGAGTAATGGGAAGGACACGACGTCTCTCGACGCCAGTCTCAGCCAAGCGTCTACTGACTACGCTTGCGCGTCTTCGACGGCGACGACAGATCTATGAACAACCTGTTAACTTTCTCAGCAAGTTCACTAGCCGCAGCGCCACTACTCTCGCTCGTAATGGACGCTCGACCGTCTGTAGAGACGGTGGCAGCAAAGGCAGCAGTCTCGGCGATAGAACCCGGCGCGGCGGGCTTCATAGCCTTGCGCAAGAGCTCGTCAATCATCTCCCACTCCTTGTTCGCGGCCTGTTCGAGGGTGAGTGAGCCGACTTGTGCCTGGGGTCCGTAGTTGACAACCGCGTTGCCGAAGAATGGGTTGCCGCTGAGGTTGTGCTGGATGTCTGCGGAGGAGACGCGGGTGGAAACGATTGAGGTCGGGGAAGCGGTGGTGGCATTGTGGAGAAGGGAGACGTAGTACTAGGGAACAGATCACGTTAGCAAGCTGGACATCACAACAAAAAGGGAAGGAGGGAGGAAGGGAAGGTGAGCACTCACGGCAACGACCTCGGGACGAACATCTTTCTTCGGCGCCAATACTTCAAAGGGCCAGTGAGCCGCCATACCATTCATGAAGCCGAACTCCGCATTGGCGAGCAGCGGTGTGAAGCCTCCATTCACGATGTTGCCTGCCAAGAAAGCCTTCTGCATCTGACTGAAGCCTGGAGTGGTCAAGCCAGCGAATACAAGTTCCTGCAGCAGTTGGCGTGTGAGCACGGCTGGGCTGGTGGACTTGTGAATGGCCTGCATGAGCGCGCCGACTTGGGTCATGAGGGACTTGAAGAGCAGGTGCCGCTCATGGATCGTGACGTGCGGCGCGGCGAACCAGGGATATTTGTGCAGGGTGCTGATCAGGGATTCGTATGTACGGTTGAGGCAGCGTTGAGCGAATGGAGACTGGAATGTCGCATGAACCGTCAGCGTCCATCATGAGGGACGGTAACGAAGGGATGGAAGGGTTGTACTTACACGCGCCGGTGTCTCTGCATGCTTGGCGAGCATAACCATCTCTTCGCCGGTCAAGAATCCCTGGAAGCCGCTGTTGTACGGCTCGTCCGTTTCGAAAACCTCCGGCATCTGGCCGTTCCAGCGAACGCACTTCGTGCGGGGAAGAGCTCCTTCATCAGCTCCGCTTGGCTGCTCATGGCAAAGTCCACGTGACGGTCACCGATACGTGGAGGGCGGCCGGCCATGGCACGGCGCTCGAAGTTCTGCATGGTGAGCTGGGCTTCGGCGACAGATTCGAGCTCGACGAAGCAGTCCATCGTCTTGCCGGTCGAGCGCTCCATGATGATGTGGATGGCGTAGAAGGGCGAGCCAGACGGCTGAGGGACGAGGCGGGCATTGCGGCCAACTGCGGCAATCACCTCGTTCTTGTTGGTGCCGTAGGGAATCTAGACAAGTTGTCAGTTTACCAGATTTGTTAAAGGTTGGATTCGTTCTGCGCACGTTGGAGATCTTGATAACGCCGCACTCGCTTGGCGGGGTATGGCGAGCCTGCTCAATGAACGGCATGTACTCGTAGGCTTCTTCGAGTGATGGACGGTAGCCTTGCTGCAGCTTGTCGAAGAAAGGCGGGTTAGGAAGCATGGCAACGAGTGCAACCTGAGGACGCTGCATGGGCTGCTGATGAAGGATCATCTCACCACCAGGATGAGGGGTGAAGGGCTGACGGTTGAAACTGGTCATGATGCTCTCAGGCTCATCATCCTCGAAGGCGCCTGCCTTGATCATCTCAACGAGTTGCTTCGCCGTGCTCCTGTGTTCTTCGCTGCGCTGCGTACCACTACTAACGCTGGCGTTGCTTCCCGAATTGGTACGAGCAGCGGCAAAGGTAGGTGGAGCAGGTTCATTGAATCTAACCCTACCCAAGGCACCGATAGTGTACGGAGCGGAAGCTTGCTCATTCGACGATTCGACGAAAGGATCTGGCGAGAAGCCGCTCCTTGGTCCACTGAGCACGTTTGTTGGCATGCCGGTCGGTCCCTGCGCAAAAGCAGCAAAAACATTCTTCGTGGGTGGAAGATGGCCTTGCAGGGCGGGCTGTCCGAAAGAAGCTTGGAGGGGAGTATCCTCAGCGTAGCCACCAGTTCTGGGCTGCTGAGGACCTTGGTAGTTGTAGTCTTGATTGAACGAACCAAACTGGCCTTGCTGAGTGCCCTGTATCTGCCGCAGTGGAAGAGCTGCCTGTAGCATCGGAGTCTGCGGCATGAACTCGGGGTGACCCCAGCCGGAACAAAACATGTTGTTATTGTTGTTCATGGGATGAGGTGGTCGAGCGATAGAATTCGGATTGGAAGACCAAACAGCGTTGTCGGCGGGATAAGGTGAGATGGGAAGGTAAGTTGCAAGGGTGGGAGGAGAGGTCGAAGGTGGTGGAAGGTTTCGGTTGTTGTTGTTAAGCTCGGTGACGGAAACAACAGGCTGTAAGGAAAGATTAGCTCGGTCGCTGCCAATGACGGTTTTGTGAAAGAACTTTGACTTGCCTGACGGCACATTCCACACAGTGACTGATTGGAAGATTCTGCATCAAAGCCGGCGAGGCAGTGATCGTAGCATACAGTGTGTTGACATGGAGCAAGGCGATGCGATGGCCGGAACGTGCAAGCCTGACAACTGCTACTGCCGACTTGGGACATGTTTGTAAGTGAGGAAAAGCGCTTGTATAGTACCCGCCGGTTTTTGCAAGAACAACTTCTGCTTCGCCGGGTGAACTCAGGAAAGGAGCTTGACGTTTCGCGTATCGCGCGACCGCAAACTCTTGAATCAAGGCGATGTGTCCTTGCGATGGGCGTGGTTCGTGTACTGTACGTAAGGTGTTGCGGCATGCGCGTGGAAAGGTTTGTGGAGTATGGAGTGAAGAAGATTTTGTAGGTGACTGAGAGGAAGCGGGTCTCGGAGTGATGGTCTAATAGATATCAAATGACGAATGATGCAATGCGGGCTGACGAAGCTGTTCACCTGAATAAAGGTCGAGGCATGGAACAGAGTAGAGAAAAGCACGCCGGAAAAGCGGCGAGATACAAAGCGAGTGCTAGCACATACCTTTTCCGAGTCTTGTTGGGCCCTTTCAGGTGTCTCCGTTATACACGCCTTACGTCGCAATGCCCACCAGTGACAAGGACCGTAAATGAGAACGCGTTGACCTCACGACAGGATGACTCGTTGGCAGAAAATCGGGATATAAGAGCCATCGGCCTCTTACAGAGCCATCTTCCAAAGCATACTACTGCCCACAACCGAACCACGACATCCATACTCCCAGCACCCCTCAGCTCTGTGTTTTACCAAATTTTTATTTTTACTTGCAAATTGACCATGGCTTCCTTATTGACGCTCGACATTTCTTGATGCCATCTGACCGTCACGCGGCACCAGGGGTCAAAGACAGTGCTTTCAACAGGAACGGAGTTGAAGGAAAGAGCACATCTTACTGTCGATAGATAGCTCCCTTCGGTACCCACGAAAACCCACAGGTCGCAGCAAAGCCTCCGCCTTGTGGCACAACATCTTCTATCGAACACCAATCCTACTGCTAAATACTTTTCCCGCACTAATGCCATTCCTGATGCTGGGTATCGCTGTGTACAAGACATGGGAGGCGTGTTTCGAACATCGTTAATCGAACTGTAGCAGCCGGATTAGATCTGAACACACAATGGCTCCCAAGAAACTTACTGGTGTAAGGAACGACTCCGCCACAAATCGTGCTCTCGCGTTCAACTGTGAAGAGTTAGTTCTGATAACCGTGACAGCCTGTTTCGAGACAGTGGGGCTAGCTATGGCTTACAAAGAGCTTCATTTCCGATATCTCCTTATCCACCTCCTCCATGAACTGGATGATGAAATCAACAAGCTTGTGCTTCAACATCTCCTCCGTATGGAAGTTTGTGATCAGGAACGAAATGTCGTATCCCTGCGTCTTGTGAGGCCATGTATGCAGCTAACAGAGTTCCGGCGTGTTTACCTTCACTGGCTTCCTCCGTAATATGAAGAAGGCTTCGGCGCGCTGTGTCAAGAACCGGGTGAACTTGTGTACAAGGATGTGCTCAATCTCATCTGCCTGCTTTATCCGGATGCTGATGCGGACACTGTTGACGCTAGGCTCGATCAAGACCTTCTCGTTCTCATTGCGGGAGACGGTGAGTGGATTTAGAAGGACTTCCGGGGAACTGGCAGCCTCGATCTCAGGGACATTGTGCCGTTCGGATGTCTGGGATGCGAAGTTTGAGAGGGACAGTGCGGCGGTAAGAGATGACCTAACGCATTGAAGGTATGGGCGAAGAGATTGCGACTGTTCTCGAGGTTATCATATGTTTGGTTGCAGTTGTTGACTGACTGTTACGGTCTGACCATCGTCTATGCGTCGAGCTATGCGCTCGTGTGTCCCTGTGTCCTCTTCACAGCTTTAGAAAGCTTTGGTCCTTCCCTCCTGGTGCGGTAATCGATCCAAGAGCTGGTGGTTGGTTCCCGTAACTCGTATATGTAAGTAAGTGTATAGACTCTCCAAGCACACGTCGTCGTCGGGCACGAAGTGGGCTATTGAATCTGGGGTAAGTTAAGCGATTCTCGGTTGCAAAAGTGTAGAAACGGGTAATGACGATCTGTCCCGCGTCGTGGTGTTTCTGTGAGCTTCTGGCTTCTTGCCGCTGTTCGCATAACTTAACAACCACTTCTCACACCGCCTCCTATATCCCTCTGTCTCCCTTCAAGTTTTCTCCGACCAACCTCCAGAATGGCCACCATACCAGGTGGGTTCTTGTATTGTTTTCTTGTACACAAGCAGTACTGATATAGAGTTTAGTAATCGTCAAGCACCAAGGCAAGAAGTACGACGTCGAACTCGATCCTGAAGCTACCGGAGAGACCTTCAAGTACCAGCTATACTCTTTGACCAACGTCGAGCCGGACAGACAAAAGATACTCGTAAAGGGCGGGCAGCTCAAAGATGACACGCCACTTTCATCTCTTGGAGCGAAGAAGGGCCAGACATTCATGATGATGGGCACACCTTCCGCAAGTGCTTCAGCAGCGGACTACAGACCGGCCGAGAAGATCAAGTTTGCCGAAGACATGACAGAAGCTGAGGCTGCTCAAGCCGAGGGCGCAATACCTGCCGGCTTGCAGAACCTGGGAAACACTTGCTACCTGAACTCTGCACTTCAGACACTGAAGGCTATACCTGAGCTTAACGAGGCTCTGCAGAAGTATTCCGAAACCGGTGATGCTGGTTCCAGCTCCGCTGCAAACCTCAGTCAGTTTGGCCTTGGTGGTTTGGGATCATCCATGGATATGACTGGTTCCCTTCGTGACCTCTACAAGCAAATGTCAGAGACTCAGGAAGGCTTCCCTCCACTTATGTTCCTCAACGCTCTACGCAGCAACTTCCCCCAGTTTGCGCAAAAGTCTAAGAGCGGTCACGGATATGCCCAGCAAGATGCGGAAGAGGCTTGGTCGTCCATCGTTCAGACTATGCGGCAAAAACTGAAGATCAAAGATGATGAGGGAAAGCAGTCGAGCTGGATTGACAAGTACTTGGCGGGCACATTCGAGCAGGTCATGACCTGCGATGACCCTGCTGCGCAAGAAGAGCCGGTTAAGACTCACGATGTCTTTTTCAAGCTGGACTGCAACATCCGTGGCGACACGAACCACATGAGAGAGGGCATCAACATCGCGCTTAACGAGACAATCGAGAAGAACTCTCCTTCCCTGGGACGTGAGGCAACCTACACAAAGTCTTCTCGGATATCCCGTCTGCCGAAGTACCTTCCAGTGCACTTTGTTCGCTTCTTTTGGCGCAAGGATACCCAAAAGAAGGCCAAGATCATGCGCAAAGTCACCTTCCCCGCGGAGTTCGATGCTGTCGAATTCTGTTCGGAAACACTGAAGAAGCAGCTTATCCCCGTACGCGACAAGATCCGGGAGGTTCGCAAGGAAGAGGAGGATGTGGAGCGCGCCCGCAAGCGGCAGAAGCGTATGCAGAAGGAGAACGATGAGTACGAGACGTTGCATGGTTCCTCCAGTGCTTCCGAGCCGTTGGAGAAGCGCAAAGAGAAGGAGAAGGAGCGTGAGCTCAAGGCCAAGGGTCCCGCAACGGAAAGCGATCTGGTTGCCGAGAAGAAGGCTGCTGGCCAGGATGTCGAGATGGGCGGAACCGAAACGTACAAGACTGATGCGGAAATCGAGGCTGAGCGTGCCGCTTCGATTCTTGCCGCTAAAAGGATCTTCTTGCGGCAGTTTCTCCGGAACTTGCTGCCGACGAGGCTGCCAACCAGACTGGTCTCTACGAATTGCGTGGCGTAATCACCCATCAGGGCGCAAGCGCGGACAGCGGTCACTACACCTCCTACATTAAGAAGGCGGCACGCAAAGGCCCGGATGGCAAGCCTGGCAAGGAGGACGGAAAATGGTGGTGGTTCAACGACGAGAAGGTCACCGAGGTCGAGCCAGAGAAGATTGAGACGCTTGTTGGTGGAGGTGAGTAGTCTGCAGTCTCTTATGCCATCCCAGAGAACTCTGATGAGCTAACTGTCCTTATAGGCGAAAGTCATTCCGCCCTCATCCTTCTCTACAAGGCTGTGGAGCTGCCCTTTAAGCAAGACCTGGAGGACCAGGAGAAGAACCTTGCGAAGTAGAGGCTTCCCGTGTTTCTTTCCTGCTCGTTTAGACGACTCTTGCATGGGCTGGTAAATCGTTGATGAAGCGGTCTTAGCGAGCATCATAGAATATGACATTAATTTACGACAACAAATCCATGAGCGCTGCCTCTCCGTCGTTACTCGTAACCCCTAACGCATGCCTTTCCATCATTCAACTGCGCTCACAATCCAGCTATGACCCCAGACGACCCACCATCCACACACTTCCTTCCATGCCCAAAGCTTCTTCACGGCGCAACCAGGCTGCAAAGGACGAGCGGAGTTCTCGTTCCACGTCTTGTCGCTGATCCAGCAGTCCTTGGCCACGTCTACTGAACCCTGCAACCACACCATTCGTCTTGCAGAAGGGTATGGCAGAGATGGAGCATGTTCAGCTCCTGAATCCCTCAATAAGTCAGGAACCAGTGTTCAACCTCTCGTGCCTCTCTCCTCCTGTTTCCCAGCACTGGTACTCGCATCTCCTTCGTTAGCCGTCTCTTCACCCAGCACCTTCGACGCCGCCATGAACCTGTGAGCGCGCGTCAGCCTTCGTCTGACCCCTTTGCCTACCCTCATTCTCCCCTGCTGCCTCCTCTTCTTCCTTCTGTTCTTTCCCGCCATGCCCTCCCTTAACCCACTATATCCGCTCGTGCCGACCTTGTTCTCATGTAGCATAGTTCACAGTGCACTCACATTCCACCAGCATATCCACCAAGTCCTCTCATCATATCAGCCTGTACGGCCGTCATGCGAAGCAGATTCTCGAGATCGCTCATGTGTGCCGTCAGTTGTGCGAGTTGCGCGTGCAGGTGCGAGAGTTGGCGCGCCTTTGAGGCGCTGTTTGGAACGGTGGAGAGGCGAGTTGTGGAGCCACGGGTGGGGTAAGACATTGTACGGCGAATGTGTGAGAGTGTGTGTGCCTCGAGATGCTGAGAGTTAGATGCTATTAAACTGTCGCTGGAAGTTTGTTTACAGATGATAGATGATGTTGTCGCGGTTTGAAGCATGTGAAATCTGCCAAGACTGGGTTCCAGATTTCTGTTTCACTTCGACTGCTATCATCTATCCTGTTCGGTAACTACTGCTTTCGGAGTTTTGTTATCTAATGGCACAATAGTCCATTTGCTAGAATCTTTGTCTGCTCTGTGATTGTACTTCGTCATGTCAACCGCACAAGCGCAGACCATCAGGCGCTGGGTTCTCACTGGCAGCGTCGCCGCAATCACCGCAGTGGGAGCTCTATACGGTGCAGGTCTCAAAACTCAACAAGAGTTCAAACAAGTTAGTTCACTCATACCTTCTTCCGCATTTGAATTAGTCTAATGTATCTATGTTACAGGAGAAGAAAGCTCGCCTCGAAGCCACGCCCGCGGAACAGATCGAACAGCTGGAGGACATGCGCGCAAAACTGGTTGGGAAGAAGATGGAGTTACAGAAGAAAATTGATGAGTTGGTTGCGAGAAGGGAACTGGATACACCTGCTCTTACTCCAGCCTCACAACCAGCTTCACAGGGGAAGCAGCAGTCTGGATCTGGATGAATACGATGCATGATGTGATGGACTTGGGAACGGGGACGAGGACTGCCTTCTTTTAAGCATCGATTTCGTCTTGCACCAGATGTGTTCTCTGGACAACTAACTCCGCGGGATCCGCTTTGTGTTTGGATAGAACAGCATTCGTTCCTGATCAGCTCGGCAGTGAAACAGCTGGGGATTCGGTCGTTGTCCGTACGCAAAAGGGCCTTCTTTGGCAACGACGGCAACATTTCTGTTGTTGGGTACTACCTCACCAGATCCCGGTCGGCTTCATTTCTCTGACGCGGTGGGAATCTCCTGGAAAGCATAAGCCTAGTTTGAGCCTCCGTCCTCTACCAGCGCATCGGACAGGATTAATCGTGGCAATACCGGGTAGTTGATGTCTTCACCAGGGAGCCTTGCCGCTGCTCAACATTGACTCCAGACTGGACGTCTTTGCAGATATCGTGGCCTTGGAACAACCGTCTATGTTGAAAAGTCGGGTCGCTGTCTGGTTATTGAGAGCAATTACCGCCTAGCAGAATCGCTGGCCTCCGCCCTCATTTGCTCTCTCCTCTCTCTCGCAGTCCCGTACCTCCAACAGCACCTTCACACCGAACAGCCACATTCAGCATCGCCTCATGCCGAATATTTGGAAGGACAGTTTTCGGTCCGTCAAAGATGGTCTTGGTTCACTACGCAGACGAATCCGGAGGAGTTCTGGGAACCAGCACAAGCCACCTACCTTCACCATCACCCGTATAAGTTGTTTCCGTCGCGGAATCATTGATAGCCATAGCATTAGGGTTGAATCGCATTGCAGTGGTGGCGGCAACCCTCATCGGAATGGGCGAGTCGTATTCGAGAGCTCAGTCGATCACGGCCACGTCTACCGGCCTGTCTGGGCTCTTATCACACGTCTGACTCGATTATCGAAACGTTCGGGTTTCGAGAGGTCGGACGGTATCTGAGATGCAGGATGCTTTGGGGTGTCGTGTGTGATGGCTGTAGTTCCTACAGGGACGCGCTCCATATGGACCGAGAATTATCAACATTGCAAGTCGTGTCATGGGACGGGCGATAAGCTGATGTATCAGTTTTGTAGAGTTGCAAGAGTTACGAATTCGATCCCGTGGACCAATTGGTAGGTCACTCCATTCGCGTGAGCGGATCCCTTCAGGATGATGTCAACTCGTTCAGTCAAACTTGCTTGCTCGAGGTGCGTCTGGAGGCGATACGAGTTCGAGTTTCGCCGGTGTGCTATCTTATCTCTTTTGCTGTTCTTTCTTTCTGGCTCGTGGCGGCGACACAGCCTCCAGTGGATCTCATGGAGTAGTTCAGTGTCCGAAATGTACCGAACATCGCATTTCCTAGAGTATACGAGGGCCACTGGTTACCACGTTGATGGCGCTGCAGAGTCTAGCCTCGTCACGTCCCGAGCTCGCCTTTTTCCCAAAGCGGAATTTTGCCGAGTCATTGCTCGTCTCGTCTCGTCTTGCCTCACCTCACCTCACTTCATCTCGGCTTTCTGGTCCCCATCTCTCACGTTTCTCACGCAGCATCAGCATCGGGTGTATCTTCTACCTCCATCTATCTGTTGACTGCTGTTGCTGTATGGTTATTGTTTGCCGCTTGTCCCGCCGCGTTCGTAATGTTCTACAGCCACGAAGGTGAGAAAACGCCTCCCGAAACGCGAAGAAACGCGTCCTCTAACCGCATGTACAGTCCTCACCCAGCGTAAATACGGTGTCGCCACTGTATGGTAAGTCTCACTTCACGCCACATCGTCACTTGCAAGTCGGGAGGCTAATCCGGCCCAGGCTCGTCGCGACCTTAGGCGCCAAATCTGTTACAACGAAAGTCACCCGCAAGGACATACTCAACGTCAACGTGCCAAAAGCATGCGAAACCATCCTCGCGCCGGAAGCGCCTATGGCGCTGAGACTGCAGAGCAACCTACTGTGAGAAGACCGCTCCTCCATATTTTAGCCCCAGGTGATGGCACTGTCTGACAACTCTGCAGTTATGGCGTTGCTCGAGTCTATCTCCAGCAATGCGGTTTCGTCCTTACAGATGCAGAGCGTGCACAGCATCAGATGCGTGCTTTACTCAAGGTTGTCAAAGCTCCTGCTGCTACCGAGCCTTCAGCCGAGCACGTAGCGAGGTAAGCAATCGCACAAACGTGATGGAATCGGGGCGGGCTGCTGACTGCAATACAGGCCAGAGCAGATCACCTTGCAGGTCGATCCGGAGTTCAATCCGGAGCTAGACCTTGTTCGCCTTCTCGATCCAATGGCACTGGACTTGGGCCTCTCGACCCCGAACTTTTCTCAGCGCTCTTTTTCACCGCGCTCTCCTCATGCCAGTATACTAGGTTCAGTGCTCGATCCCAATGACACCTCCTTTCAAGGCCTCATGATTCCTCCCTCAGCGAGCTCTGTTACAGGAGGCCCACTGGGATCCGTTTACGCCAGCGCAACTCTTCGCGATGATGATGGCAGGCGGATTACAGCACTGGGAAGCACCTTATTTGATGGGCAAGATCGTCTTGAGGAACCTGGCTTTCACTTCGACGATCACACTGGAGATCTCATCTTCGAACCGCTGGAGCCTCAGGCTCCGACAGCACCTATGGCTTCTGGAGCTGCGCGTACCACTGGGGCTGTCGGTCCTCAAGGTCAACCAGGTCTGGGTCCCACCAGGACTTCTGACACTCTTGTGAGCGGCTATCATGCATTCAAAGAAGTTCCTCTTACTGACAAACCTGTCAGGGAGCAGATGATTTTCTCCACCCTCAAGACGACTACGACCTCTACTCCGACGCCGAAGCGTTCCCACCTCAGGCTCGTCCCGTTGAGCCCACGGCACCTGACGCAGCCGTCCACACCGATGAAACCGCAGCCTCAGCAGCGGCTCGCCCTAAGCGTGCGAAGAAGGTTATTCCTCCCGATCACCGAACCGAGCTTCACAACAGAGACCTTGCCGCATGGAGCAATGACTACCTCGCCAACATGCGTGAAGCAAGGCGTCACAAAGAGCAACTCTGGGCTGCGGCTGTCGCGAAGAAGAACGCCGATTTTTGGGTTCTGGGAAGTGGCTTAGGTGGATTGCGGACATATTACGGCAACCAAGATATCCCAGAGCCACTACGCATGCTTGTCGGCAACAACCTCCTCGAGTCCCTCACCGGTGTGAGATTGACTGTGGCCGGACAAAAGCGTGCAAGCGATGAAGATACCGGTGATGACTCTGGTGTGGATGGACGTCGAGTCAGACCCAGGGAAGATGGTACAGAGATGGGCCGTGGAGGCAACGAGGTCTATATGGACGACGCAGGTGATTTTGGAGCGATCACGGGAGATGATGCAAGTGGGAACATTCATTCACTGACGCCATGCATCTTCCGAGAATCCCGCTAACAGAAGACATCTCAGATTATTGAGGTGGGACGTCAGGGCCAAACTCCTCTCGTAGACCCTTCACCACTCATGCCGTGGAACAGCGCCTCGGTGCGCGTCTCCTCCGTTCGTCCCAGCGGCGCCATCTTCTCGGCTGGTGGTTTCCAGACCAGCTCTGTCGCCGGCGGCCTCAGTCGACGCGGCAGCCGTATGCCTACAGCCAGTCCTCTCCTAGGTCGTGGTAGGGTCAGTCCTCAAGTTCAAGAATTCGACGACTGCCACATCCCACTCGATGACACAGGCGATCAGGGTGCACATCCACACCCCACCATCGAAGAGGAGTTCGAGGCATTCGGCCTCGCTGCGGGCGTGGATACGCAGACGGCTGGTACAGCGGCATGGGTGCGTCAGGCGCTGAACTCGGAGTCGGGCAATTTTCTCGGCTTTGTCGAAGCTGGTATTCGGAGAGCTGACCAGAACCGCGATGCAGAGTCAGACGCTGATGAAGAGCCCAGAGGAAGTGTTGAGTTCGAGACACTGCTGCCGCCGGCGAGCAACACGCGCATTGTTGCTGCGCAGGGCTTGCTGCATGTGCTCGCGCTGGCGACCAAGAACATCCTGCATGTTGAGCAGGAGCAAGCGTTCGGCCCTATCAACATGCGGCTCGTATGAGGACGCGAATTTAACGAGGCGGTTGATGTTCGTACAATCCTCGTAAAGGTTGCTGGAGTTGTTTTGCGGAAGGGATATACAGGTATGGCTTTCTTCTTCGACATCTTCGGAAGCATGATGCAGATGGCATAGTCATGGAAGAGATTCCACAGGGGTTTTGCAGATTAATGGCTCCATGTGTATGGTGTTGCTCAACATTGCTATGCCTCTGTAAAGCTAATGGTTGGCTATTCGGCCTGTGACAAAACCAATCTTTCTCCGTTTCCCGATGTGTGTGTGTGCCGGTTTTTTTGATGATTGACAACGATCCTGCTCACCGTGTCATGATGGGACACAGCTCACGCCTCCCCGGCCCCCCATGGCAGGTAATGCTCCTCTTCTGTACAGCCTCTCTCGGATTTGTTCGCGAGTCTCGCTGCCCCGTTGCAGACGCAGCAGACCAGCCCACAACTGATGGTGCAATAGAGCCCGCGGGAGTTTGTGACTGTTGTGAGCAATCGACAGATTTGCCAGCCGAACGCGTGAGAATAAGACTAAGGGGAGGATAGGGAGGACGGACAAACGCCTGTCAAGATGTCACGCAGGCGAAGGCGGTAAAGCTAACTTGTATACAATACCTCGTATGTTGAAGAAGTCCTGCAGTTCTATCCTGGCAGTTTTCATATTCACGCTGATACTCACCGCTCTGCCTAGTGCGGTTCTACTGTAGACATAATGCCGTGGCTCCGGGATTGCGGCATGTAGGGTAAAGGATCATTGGTAGAGATCCGTTCTGGGTTATTCGCTCTTTCAGTATCAAAATCTGCACCTCGCCGTAACGCTCCACGAAAAAGAGCTGCGACCCATCATTACCAATGTCGTAGCGCAGAGAGTCTCGTATGCTTCCCTTCGTTCCCAGCAATCCGAGGGAGGCGCGCTTGCCGGCCGTTCCCGTCAGTAAAAGTTCATAGTTCATCGAAACTCTTTTCTATCAAGCCCTTTGCACTTGCACATACAAACACGCACCATCTTCCACCCTCTCAATCTCTTCCAGCCCTACTCCTTCTGCTCACCCTACGTGCTGGGATGGTGTCTCCGGTATCAGTATCGCTGTCATCCTCATCCCGATCCCTACTAGCGCCCGCCCTTGCGCTCTTCGCTCCGGTCGAGGCACGCTTGGCAGCTGCGGAGACAATCTTGATCTTCTTTCCTCTGTCGAAGATTGACTTGTGTAGTATAGAGCTCTTTTTGCCACCGGACATCATGTTCGTGACGGGAGCACGAGGCTGTGGTGCGGGTGACGCCTCAGCAGAGGAGAGCTCCAGTTCGTCCTCAACCATCTTGAGGGCTTGCAGCTTGGCTAAGCGGTTTTCCTCTTCCGCGGTGCTAGGGCCAGCAGATAGACGCGTTGAGGCAGGAGATAACCTGTTGTCGTGACCGTTCTGAACATGGGAAACGGCGTTGATGGCGCTGAAGGGCAGTGGAGCTGCGTCGTGATCAACGTCGACCAATGCCTCGTCGTCGGAGATAGCGTCCGTATCCAGATAATCGTCATCAAGGGCTCCATCAAAGAATTGCGGCTTGTTCTTTGCAGGTCCAGACGCGGGACGCATAGCTGGTCGATTTTCGGCACCGGTTGCACCCGACGGAGACGCACGACGTGCTGCTGCTTTACGGCGTGATTCTCGCGGATCTCGATCGCGATGGTTATCTGGCAAGACGTCTGGAAGTTCGGGATCGTCCTGGTGCTTGTGCTGCAGATATTTGGAAACCCTCCTCTTGCCGTTTGCATCATAGGTGGTTTGAGGCGGTGCTACGTCAACAGCCTTATCCTCTTCGTCTGTTGCGACGTCGACTTCCTCATACTCGGAGAAGTAGCCCCGTTTCTTGAGCTTCGTCGCGTTTCGTTCCCGTCTGTCCCCACGCATACTGAAATCCTCATCGCGCTCGACTGGCACGCGGACCTTTTGGGGTTGTCCTGCTTCTTCTTGGGCTTCTCTTTCCTGTTGACGGTAGGAATATCCGAGCGGAGCAAAACAGTTTCTCCGCCTCCATCCTCTCCATTGGTCTGCGACAGGGGAGGCAAGTGGCGGGGCTTGTTGGGTAGCCTGCCGTGCAAGAAGCTGAGCGAGTCGCGCACCAGGCACACGAAGCTTGACAAGCTTCTTCTTGCCTTTGAGGGCAGCGCTGACTGCAACGAACCGGCCCTGTTTCTTCGCTTCTTCCAACGCCTTGCGCTCTTTTTCTTTTGGAACTGAACAGTCGCTTCGTTGCGGGGACGTTGCGCCAGAACCACTGCGGCATCCTCGGTCACCCGGCGCTTTTTCTTACTAGGGTTCATGAAGATCTCATCGTCTCCTTCGCCTTCCCCTTCTGTGTGTCTGCGCTTCCCCTTTCCTTTATCACCCTTTCCATGAACCTTTCTAAAAGGCTTGAACCTGGAAGTCCGCGGCTCGTGGTCATCGTCTTCCTCGTCCTCTTCGCGACCTTCCGTCGGATCAGGATATTGGTATTGATCATCAGCGTTTGGGTCAGGGTAACCCTTATTCGCGACGGGAGCGAAACCACTTGTCGTGGCAGGCGTGTAACCCCTGGTGCAGCGGGCGCTCCCTGCAATATAGCGGCTGACGGAGGCAGGGTGCCATCGGCGCGCTGCAAATGCTCGAGGAGTGAGGTCTCATCAAAGTCAACCCGCGGGTGTGATGCTGCGTAAGGGTGGGGTGAGTGGCCTGGACCTCCTAGGGCGGGATCGAGGTTCGCATCTGGAGAGTACTCAAATTGTACCTGACTCTCATCAACGCGATCATCAAACGTGTGGTGGTGATCTCCATCATCAGCATAGCGGTCATCGCCCTGGAGTGTAGGGTCGATAGCTTTAGCACGCTGGGCTTCTTCACGGGCGCGCCGAATCCGAGCGCTCTCGGTGGCCTGCTCATCGTCCCGGATCCAGTTGAGATTGGACACACCAAAATCAACCAGACATTCCACGCTCCGTGCATCGGCGACTTTCTTGGTGTCATGCCCTAACAAAGTGCCCTTGGGTTCGTACGGCTTCTGGTTTGGATCCTTGCGGCATCCGCCAGCGAAGCATACGCCCTGGCAGTGCGGGCAAGACCAATTGAGATCTTCCATAACTGTGAACGGCATATCGTCGTGACCTCGGAAGAGCGAGCCATAACACCACGAGCGGTCGCATGTAGTACACTTCGCCATCTTCCAGTTCGGATGACGGTGGCAGCAAACATGGCAGGGCGTATGGTTTTTCAGCCAAGTCTTGGATCGCTTCTTAACCGTCTTCTTCACGCGACCTTCGTCATCTACAAGGATTTCTTCCTCACTTTCTTCGTGGTCCACTTGGTCCTCTTTGGACTTCTTGATATCCATGAATGGCCGACGCTTTAACTGCTCTCTGCAAACCTCGGCAAGAGTCTTCTTGGGGTAGCGCCTCCGCTCGTCTGCAAGATTGAGAGGCGTGTCCGTATTGGTTTGACCGCCTTCAAACTCGATAATCTGCTTGCGCCAAGCCTCGTATTTCTGAGTCAACTCCTTCCACTTGAACTGTTCGTGGAACTTGAGATTGGAGATGCAGCCACAGGACCGGCCCATGGCGTAGCAGTCCATACACACATCATAAGGCTCCTCCTCGCTGTGACCCAATGCGTCTTTGCATGACGGGCAGGATAGAAAACGGTTGAAGATGTTGCCTCTGCAGTACGCGCAAGTGACGTTGCTATCAAATGGAAGAAAGTCGCACTTCTCCGCACGTTCGTCAGGCGAGAACATCTCTGATAGCATGATGTTCTTGAAAAGCGCGAACAAGCGCTTGAAGTCCTTGTAGAGCTGCCTGATTTTCGAACTGTTGAGCAGCGCAAAGCTTGCCTCTTGAGTAGGCTGTCTTTCAGCCTGGGTCTTGGCCGATTGGAGCAGACCAGAATACTTGATCAGAGTGTAGTATATGATGGCCTTGTTCTTGTATTGTTCGTCTCGGCAGACAATCCTGGCCTTGGGAAGAGCCTCGTTCATGGCCATTTCCAGCGTCTCCACAGTGGTGCGGTTCCATGCGACCTTCATAGTTCGAGTGCCTCGGTTCCACACCTGGTGAGGAGCAAGAGGAGGGATGATGATGAAATCACCCGGCCTCTGCTGCGCGACATATACGGTAAAGGGCGCTCTCTTCCAAGCGGAGATTTGTGAAAAATGATTTTCGACCTCGATATCATGGCCGAGGACCGACAACCAGTATTCAGAAACCGTGGCACGATCCTTTGATTCCGTCATGAACCAGATGGACGATCCGGGTTTCTCCGGCTTCCCATCCTCTCCAATTTCACCCGATGCTTCAACCATGATGTTGTGTCCCAAAGTCGCACACATCTCTCGATGCGCGGGAGTGTACGTGCCCTCGTGCCCAATATAACACATCATGTTCTCCGCACGCATCTCCGGTGGGAGACTGCTCATCAAGTCTCCAGCTCTAGCAATGCCGCGGCCCAGGCGCCTTCCTGGCACATTTGATGTAGCGTCAACTCTTGCACCGGGTCCACCATGGTCACCTGTGTTTTCGTTCAGGTAGAAGAGTCCTGCTGGTATCTGCTCCTGCAGCTTGTCATGCCATACTTGGGGACAATCGATGTCCTTCAAGTAGATGCGTTGCCGGCTTCTGTCTTTGTAATTTGTTTCGTTTTCGAAATATTGATTGGTCAACAAGCCCATGTTTTTCAGATAATGCGCGATCGTCAAGGGAAGATATTCTTTTGCCGTGATGTTGCGCGCCTGCTCTATCTTTTCCCCAACGTTGTCGCGCAACCACTTTGGTGTGAAGGTCCACGGATCTAGCTTCTGGTCGTAGGTGTCCACGATGAGGGGCTTACCGCCGATAACGACATGAAGTAGGACAAGCTTCTCGAATGCTGCGACACCTTGTTCGTCGATCTGCTCGCATGAGATTCGGTCGACATAGCGGAAGTTCTCGTTCCGTTCCACTAGTCGATTGAGGTCGAAATCGGGAGGGATTGGCTCGAAGGCTGCCCGAGGCCGCTGCGCAGGCATCTTGTCAGATAGCTAGCCTGCTCCCGCCAAGTCGGTCGAGTGATCAAGTGAAGCGCATAGACGAGGTAGCGTGGTACAAGGAGGGTAATCGCTATGAGTGTTTGTATATGAAGGTGCACTGTTCTGGCTGGGAACGCTGTCGAGGCCGAATATGGCAAGGCCTGCAGGTGAGGATTGGGAAGGAAGGGAAAGGCACGTTGCCGCTAGCCGTGAATGCGCGAGCTCGTGAGAGCTTGAGCGGCCACGCGCATGGCAGATGTGCACAGTAACGACAGTTTCTCCGTCTGGGCCCCCACGCAGCATCCAGCGGCGAGGCGGAGTGAGGCGAGGTGAGGTGAGGTGAGGTGAGGCGAAGCAAGGTGTTGAGCGCGGGCGCACGCACGCAAGTTGCTGTATAGAAGATGGTGGAAGGCGGAGACGGAGCTTGAGAAGGCAACTGCATTCGACGCGGAGCAGGTTCGCGCTAATCACCGGTTAAAAGCACGGACCCTGTTCTTGTTCTTGTTCCTGGAACTCGGCTTTTACATGTGAAGTTCATCCTACTTCACTCTTTCCCGTCAACTGAGTCGTGTGTACAACACTGTTCATATACCATCCGACCCACTTTGTTTAGATCACCCTCATCCGATCAAACTTCAGCTTGGCATCACAGCATCAAGCAAGCTGTAGCAGCTGCCACATCCGGCAAGAAATCTCACTGCATACCCTTTCTGCACGGGGCAATGGTAGGCCGTTGAAGAAGGTTTCAAGTCGCTTGGGAGCATTCGGAGCAGCATCTTTGCTCGTTCTGTCGGTGTATGGTATCTCAAAAGTACGTGGCATGGCTGGTTGTTAAGGAGGATTATCTCATCAAGTTAGGTGGCAGTTTCCTTCGCTTCTTGTACGATAAGTTTGGTTTCGGTCTCAACGAACAAGAATGATTCCTACCTTGCTCCCTCGCGCCGGAGCGCGCCGATTGATAGGAAGAGCGACGAATCCACCGCATTCCTTTCTCGGCTTGAGGCAATCACTCCGATCAAGTCATATCTCTCGGATACCATCTCCCAGGCATGCACGCCCAGCGCTGTATATAGTGCCATCGCGCCTCCAATCAACCTCCGCCCTCCAGGATGATGCACCAGTACCTTCAGCAGCACCGCCACCAGCCTACATCTCTCCTACAACCGGTTTTCTCTCCCACCTCCCCAAACCTGTCATACCCTACGCCGAGCTCGTCCGTCTCGACAAGCCAACGGGAACCTACTACCTCTTCTTCCCGTGCCTCTTCAGCACTCTCATGGCCGCACCACTCGCAACACCTATGGCAGCACCAAGCACCATCATCGGGACAACAGCGCTCTTTCTCACGGGCGCCCTCGTCATGCGCGGCGCCGGCTGCACAATCAACGATCTATGGGACCGCAACCTAGATCCACACGTCACACGCACACGTCTACGGCCCATCGCACGGGGCGCCATAACTCCCCTCAATGCCCTCGTCTTCACGGGTGGTCAATTACTCACCGGACTAGCCGTGCTCTTGCAATTTCCGCTCACTTGTTTTTTCTACGCCACCCCTCCCTGCTGCTAGTCTGTACCTACCCGCTCGCAAAGCGTGTGACGAACTATCCACAAGCTGTTCTCGGGCTCACCTTCTCCTGGGGCGCCATCATGGGTTTTCCGGCTCTCGGTGTGGATTTGTTGGCCAACAGCGCCGCACTGATGGCCGCCGCTTGTCTGTACGGAAGCAATATTGCCTGGACAGTGCTGTACGATATGATCTACGCACATATGGACATCCGCGACGACGTCAAAGCCGGGATCAAGAGCATCGCGCTCGCGCACGAACACAACACCAAGGCCGTGCTGAGCGGGCTGGCGGTCGTGCAGACGGGTCTGTTGGCTGCTGCGGGAATGGCGATCGGTGCGGGACCGGTGTATTTTGTGGGAACATGCGGAAGTGCGTTGTTGACGACGGGTGTCATGATCACGAGGGTCAATCTGAAGAGTGTGTCGGACTGCTGGTGGTGGTTTAAGAATGGATGCTGGTTTACAGGTGGAGGCATAGCGCTGGGCCTTGCGGGGAGTATTTGGCAAAGTATCTCGGGTGGTATAGGGATGAGGAGGACATTAAGGCGTGAGACGGGCTTAGGCTGCCGTGTTGACTTTGATGCCGAAGAGAAATCTCAATTCCAAAAGGATTCGTGGACGAATAGACTGTCGAATCGTTGACTTGTCGGTTTTGGAAACCGGACAGTTGATTTTGGTCAAGACTACAGGCCTCAGGGACGGATGATGCGAGGGCGTGTATCGCCCAGGTGGAAAGTGCAAGTGCAAGTGCAAGTGCAAGCGCAAGCATTCAGAAGCGGTGACTGCAGAAGCATATCTCGCAAACTGGGGAAAATCCTGTCATGCCAAAGCGGAACTGCTTTGTCATGCAAGTCCCGGACTGCCGAGGGGTGGAACAACCCGCAGGCCCGAAGTGCACCAAGAAAGCTCAAAGACGAGCAGAAGTGTGAAGCTGAACCGTGATTCCATACTTGAATCTTTCCGCGCTTCGCACTGATAAGCATCGCCAACAAACAGTGCTACGGCAGCGAAGCCAACTCTGGAGCGGTGTTATCCTGCGCTATCCGGATGCACATGAGTCGATGCAGGTACATGTACACGAAAACAGACGGGGACGATAAGGCATGGCTCGGGCGTTTGCGGATCAGGACAGCCGCGGCCGGGGGGGACGCGACCGCGCACGGTGGCAGACCCGCAGCAGCTAAGCTGTCAACTTCCTTTGTGGGCTGTTCGATGCAGCTTCAATGACGACCACACCTCGGCACTCTCGACCATTCAGGAACGCGCGTTGTAGCAGCACTCTCTTCTTGGGTGTGTGTATGTGTGCGTGTGTGTGTGTGTGTGTGTGTGTGCGTGAAGACAGCAGAAGCAGAGACAGAGACGGCGGAGGAGACGAGAGGTCTCGGTAGGCAGGTCAGGTCAGGTTAACATCATCCGTTTATCGACTACACAGCACACAGCACACAGCACACGGCAATCAGTACACAGTACACAGCATACAGCATACAGCACACAGCACACAGCAAACAGCACACAGTACACAATACACAGCACACAGCCTCCAGGCTAGGCACAGCCGGCACAGCTAGCACAGGTGCCTTGGCTGTTGTGGGGAGAGAGCTTTGACAAGCCAATTGATCTGCATTCACACATTATTCCCCCGCCCGAGAGCCGATGATGGCGGGGATGACAGTGCTAACTCGATGCAATCGAATAACCGCGCCGATCATCCCTCGGCAGTCCATGATAACCTATAGACCCTCCTCAAGTGACGACATAAAGAAAGCTCAGCACTCCCCGTATCTCTCTTTCTCTCTTTCAAACTTCAAACCCGATACCCCCCAATCCAGCCTTCTCCAACACAACATCCCCAGAACAGAAGACACGCACATACATACAGAAACAGCAACCATGACAGCTATCCCGCCAAACGCAGACGAGACCTTGAAGGACGTCAAGGTCCTTGGTCCTCTCAGCGACCAGACCCGCAAGATCCTCTCCAAGGACGCTGCTGTTTTCCTTGCTGTGCTCCACCGCACCTTCAACGGCACGAGGAAAGCTCTCCTCCAGCGTCGCGTGATCCGCCAGGCCGAGCTCGACAAGGGCAACACTCTCGACTTCCTCCCAGAGACCAAGCACATCCGTGACAACGATGCCTGGAAGGGTGCACCACCAGCTCCAGGTCTTGTGGACCGTAGAGTAGAGATCACTGGCCCTACCGACAGGAAGATGGTTGTTAACGCCCTGAACTCGAATGTGTGGACTTATATGGCCGACTTCGAGGGTGAGTTCCTCTGGCTCGCATGCGGCGCATTTTGGCAAGCATCCTAACCAGTTCTGCCTCAGACTCCAGTGCCCCGACATGGGACAACATGATCAATGGCCAGCTCAACCTCTACGACGCCATCCGCAAGCAGGTCGACTTCAAGCAAGGAAACAAGGAGTACAAGCTCCGTACAGACCGCGCCCTTCCCACCCTGATTGCTCGTGCTCGAGGCTGGCACCTTGACGAGAAGCACTTTACTGTGGACGGCGAGCCTATCTCTGGCAGCTTGTTCGACTTTGGTCTTTACTTCTTCCACAACGCCAAGGAGCTGGTTGCTCGCGGCCACGGTCCTTACTTCTACCTCCCCAAGATGGAGTCCCACCTCGAGGCCAGACTCTGGAATGACGTCTTCAACCTCGCTCAGGACTACATCGGCATGAGGAGAGGTACCATCAGAGGAACTGTGCTCATTGAGACCATTCCTGCTGCCTTCGAGATGGACGAGGTGAGTTGCGCGACAGAGCCATCCCGAACAATGCGCTTACCTGTTCGCAGATTATCTACGAGCTCCGCGACCACTCTTCTGGTCTCAACTGCGGCCGCTGGGATTACATCTTCTCCTTCATCAAGAAGTTCCGCAAGCACCCCAACTTTGTCCTTCCCGACCGCTCTGATGTCACCATGACTGTGCCATTCATGGACGCCTATGTGAAGCTGCTCATCAAGACTTGCCATCGCAGAGGTGTGCACGCAATGGTATGTTGACAGCGAGCACAGCTGCGATCAAGGCTAACACCTTCATCATAGGGCGGCATGGCAGCCCAAATTCCGATCAAGAACGACCCCAAGGCCAACGAAGCAGCCATGGACTCTGTCCGAAACGATAAGCTCCGCGAAGTGCGCGCCGGTCACGACGGCACCTGGGTCGCACATCCGGCACTCGCCGCAATCGCCTCCGAAGTCTTCAACAAGCACATGCCCACTCCTAACCAGATGCACGTACGCCGCGAAGACGTTTCTATCACCGCTAACGACCTTTTGAACATGAACGTGCCTGGCAAGATCACAGAAGAGGGCATCCGCAAGAACCTCAATATCGGTCTCGGGTACATGGAGGGTTGGCTGCGCGGCGTCGGTTGCGTGCCAATCAACTACCTCATGGAGGACGCGGCGACGGCCGAGGTCTCCCGTTCCCAGCTGTGGCAGTGGTGCAAGCACCAGATCAACACCGCTGAGGGCAAACGCGTAGACAAGCAGTACGCATTGAGGTTGTTGCACGAGCAGGCCGAGGAACTGGCCAAGAAGGCCGGTGAGGGCAACAAGTACCACCTTGCAGAGAAATACTTCGCTACTCAGGTGACGGGAGAGGACTACGCTGAGTTCCTGACCTCGTAAGTCGGATTTTCTGGGATTAGAAAAGTGGATGGTCGCTAACAAGAACTACAGGCTGCTCTACAACGAGATCACCAAGGTGGGTAGCCCCGCTGCTGCTGCGAAGCTGTGAGCTCCCAGCTGGGCAAAGCAAAATTAACGACTTGCGGGACTGGGTGTTTGTGGCGTTGGAATGCGCAAATGGGACTTTGTGAAAAAACGGACGAGCGAGAGGCTGATTTGGTACCCAGACTGACCAGACACCGCTGCCTGCTATCGAGCTCTCGTGAAGACGATGGTTTCTTGGTCATGTAGGGCTGTATGCAAGATACGCCTGAATTGGAATACTAGGAATACGTAGCTCATTGTATATGCTGTGTGTTCTTCCGAAGCGCAAGTCTGCGTGTTACCTTCACACGTGGGCAGCAAGCATCAGTACCGCAGTGATGTTTCCTGTGTGCATGGCTGTAACGCATAGTAGATTGCAGTAGGACCGGACATACCAATGACGGGAGGTGGCAGGGATTGCAACTACAGTCGTGCAAACCACATACGGTCCGCCAACCCATGCGTGTCTTCAACGCTGCCGAAACCGCGTGGCACGCCAGCAATATCATCAGCACTTCGTCTTCACCGTTTGCCTTGCCACAAGCACAAGCCCCCGAGGCTCTTGCCGACCTCAACGAGATATGCTTTGTTCCTCGTCGTTTGTTTGATCATGGGGTCATTCACGTGTCCGCCAGCCAGCTCGTGCTTCCACGCGAAGATATTCTCAATCGAGACGTTCCAGCACATATCGAACCATGGCGGCAACTTCCCGTCACGCTAAACTCTTACCGCCTCAACTACCGCGGTTTTGGAGAGCATATATTCGCCTATCTCTTCTTCTCCTCTGCTCTCCTCTCCGTTCTCGACTCATATACAGCCAAGAACCACCGTCGGATACGCTTAGCCATGGGAGGCAGGTAGCCCGTTGATTGCATCAGCCTCTCCGCTGGGCTTCAGAGGGCAAATTGGTTCGGAGAACGCTCGAGTCACGCAGCCACGTAACAGCACATCAACAACCGTCAATGACAGCCACATGTCTTACCCCGATACTCTACTCCAGCACATGGCAAGGGGAATAATCTCAACATCTGGGCAATCCTGCAGCAGGATAAGGTACGGTAAACTTCAGCGTGCAGGGACAACGCTGTCACAGGCAGCGGTTTCATAATGAGATGTTTTGATTGCCGAAAGGATTCTACCTATTTCAATCCCAATCATCGTTGTTGTCCTCATCATCTGTCGCACACATTAGCATTTGAGTTCCTTCCATATTAGCAGTCATCAGGTTGGGGTAGAAACTCACCACTATGGCTAACCTTACTTTTCCTCGCCGCAAGTGCACTGGCCAACGCACCCGCCAAACCACCTGCAGCATCTCCTCCTCCGCCTCCTGAAGCAGCCGGTGTCGGTGCCGCTGTCTCGGATCCCGGTACCATAGCCGCACTGCGGTCTCTCTTTCGTTATCCGAGACCTTCTTGAGCCTGGCTCCTCCACGAATATCTGCGAGAAGGTTGTCGCGTCCGCCCCCGCCAGGCGCCTTTGGCAATGGTGAAGCAGCGGGTGCGTTTGCGGGAGCACGACCTGGAGGAAGAGGGGCGGGGGCGGTGCACCGCCTGACTGTGGCATTGGTGGCGGTGGAGGAGGTCCAGTCGATGTTGGTGGAAGTGGAGGCGGCGGTGGTGGACCTCCTACAGCGGGCGGTGGTGGAACGGGGCGATTTGCGCTTGGTGGTAGAGGCGGTGGCGGAGGCGGACCGCCTGCCGCTTTGGGCGGGAGTGGAGGCGGCGGCGGAGGTACGCTTGCCGGAGATGCCACGGAGTCTCTTGCTGGCGGAGGAGGTGGAACTGGACCTCGTACTGGCGGCGGAGGCGGGACAGAGCCGGATGGCACACGGTTGCCTGCGAACGCTGGAGGAACGCCAAACCTATGGCCGGAGCTTTCGTCATCAAGAGGTGTCTTAGCCGGCCGAGGTGGTGGCGGTGGACCCGGCGTCGGAGTGGATTGAGATGTAGCTCTTGCTCTGCTGGGAGGAGCAGGCGCATTGCTGTTAGCAAACTTGCCCGCATCTGCAAGAGGAGGAGGTGCTCTGAAACGTGGCTGCGGCGGAGAAGGCGCACGTGGAGGGGACGGTGATGGAGAAGGTGGTCTTTGAACTGCTGCAGCTGCTCCAGCTCGTCGTGAAGGCGGGGAGCAGGTGCCGGTCCTCTCTTCGACGCTGTCGTACTGCCGCCCGTGGTTTGTGGAGAGATTGATGCAAGACGAGCCGGGGCTGCGCTCGGAGGCGGTGGTGGAGGCGCCCTTAATTTTCGGTCGCTTTCCGCGGTGGCTGCAGCTTGTGTCGCTTTGTTTTGCTCCAGGTACGTTCTGATGAATGCAGAATGTTCTTCAATTTGATCTTCCGTGATACCCATAGCCAACAGATCGTTCAAGACACCCTGTACCGCTGGGTCGGTCAAGTCGATAGTAGATGATGCACGACTCCGAGCAGGCGAAGGCTGTGGAGGTGTGTTGATCTGGACTTCCCGAGGAGGAATAATAGACTGTGCCGGGGGTTGCTGCGAGGCCGAAGAGTGTCTGTGTCCAAGAAGACCTCCAAGTCCGAATCTGCTATGAGACTTCCCTCCACCTCCTCCGTGGTGACCGGCAGCACCGGCTGTTCCATGGTATCCTGGTTGGGCTGCATTCCCAAACGGCTTGTTCCTCGTGTTCTTGTGGGCGTTCTTCTCCCGCTCGTCCATCTTCTTCTTGAACTGCTTTGCTTCCTTCTCGTCCACAAACGACAGTCCGGCCATGCAGTCCTCCAGCTCGAAGCTGTGAAAGAACGTCCGGTCCTGGTTGTACTGGAATGTATCGTAGATTTCCTGGTCCCATAAGACACCGCGGTTTGATGGCTGGAAGGTGTCAGTGGGGACAATACGAGTCTCTTTCACAAGGGCTTACCGAGACGTCGACGAGTTTGATCCAGAACGTGTTTCCCACCAGGTCGTTTGCCAGGACGGCGGCGCCCTGCAGTCCGGTGTATGTCCATCGGTGCCTGTTGGGGTATGCGACGTACAGCTTCGCTACGGCAACTGCATGGATCTTGTTGGAGGCTTTCGGGACTACGCGCTTGACAGTCGTCTTGTCGTCGTCGGACAATATGGAAGGCATCTTCGGTGGATCCCAACAATGCGCTCAACATATGACGGGTGAGAGGTTATATGCTCGTATGCATAGCACGATGGTGCTCGAGGCGGAGACGTGGAGGAACGTAGAAATATTGCGTCTCTGGTCTTGATGTCCCAATCGATTGCGCCAGTCCGCACGTGAAGCTGGCGATGTCTCGTGGTACAGATACTGCAAAGGCTGCGTGGACGCGAGTGTATTGGAGAGAGTGGCAGTGGCAGTGGCAGTGGCAGTGAGCATCGGAGACGTTTTGGGCACCGGTGCGGCTGCTGCGCATTGAGCGTTACGTAGATGCCAATCTTGGCACCGCACCGCACCGCACCGCACCGCACAAAGCCCTCACCAAGAGTCCTGTCATATTCGGCTTTTTCGGAAACGGTGCGATGCGGCAAGCGCTCGACATGAACACAGTGTGGGGCGTACGACACGGGACCTATCCCGTACACTGGCGACTAAGGAGAAGGAATCATGCATTTGAATGACCACTAACAAATCCTGACCGTCCTCCAATTTCATGCATATCCGCTGGAACGCATGACCTTCGTGAATTGCCGCTTCGTCAGCCCTCACCCTCTCGTCCAGTGAATCGTCCTCACCGTCGATGGTCACCTTGATCCTCTGCCGCCTAGAGAACATCCTTAGTCCTTAGTCCGCAAGTCGTAAATCCATATGCCGCCCAACGCCATCTTTTCCATGCACGCTTAAATCTCGTCAATGTCGAGCTCGCCGCCGCTCTCGTCGTCCTCGTCCTCTCCGAACTCGAAGCCGCCCTCGTCTTCACCGCCGTAGGTATCAGTCTCGTTAATCTTAGCGTTTTCGGGCAGCTCCCCGTATGCCTTCAAAGACCGTGCCTCGTCGGCACTGTATTTGAGAATAACGTCGCCCTTTTCGTCCTGGTAGTCACGCAGCGAGAGGAGGATGATGTCGCCCTGGTTGATCCAGACCTTCTTCCTCAGCTTGCCTCGGATGTGTGCCAGTCGCTTTTCGCCGTCGAAGCACATGGCCTCCAGTCGGCCGTTGCCGAGCATCTTCAGGACTTGTGCGTATTCTGTAGACAGTGTGTCAGTCGGAATACCCCAAGACAGAAGATTAGGCGAAAGAAGGGCCTCGCCACCAGCTTCTGGTGGGGTGCTGGCGGGATGGTGGGATGTCGCACCTTGTCCCTCCTCCTTGAAGGTCAACTCGCGCTTCTCGTTGTCGTTCTCGTTCTTTCCCCTTCTTCGGTTCTTTCCTCCCTATTGCCGCCCTAGTGTCAGCAGGTGTTGTTTGGCATTGCCAGAAAAAGCGGTGGGCGTAGTGGGCGCTTGTTCTTGGAAGCGTGGCGGGGTTTCGTACCTTTCCCTTGTTCTTGGGCATAGCGGTCGGTGTTTGAAAGTACTCTTCTTCGACGTGCGGCTTCTTCGCCTTGTGAGTCTCTTAGGACAAGAGAGGTTGTGTGGGGAGTGCTTTGTTTGATTGAAAGGGAAAGAGAAGGTGGGATGCACAAAGGGCGAGAGATATGACACATCCCGTGTGGGGCAAATCAGATGCTAACGTCGTCTTTTCACTCAACTCGCGCCAAGACGTCACATCACACGCGCTCTAGCAGCCCAACGCCAAACACCCATCTTTCTTTTCTCTTCGACTCAAGTGTTCATGCGGATCATGTAGACCCGGGCTACACCCGAAAAATGTCACGAGCAGCTGCTACCGTAAAAGCTTCCGCCAAAGTCGCACTCCCGCTATACCGCTTTGAAAGCGCGCCGAAACCCATCAACATTACCACGTTCACTTCAACCCAGCAGGCAGCGAATGACGGACGCCATCCCCACCATATCAAAATCCAGCGGCGCCTACAAGCATGGAATCCGAACAAGTTATACTGGGCTATTCGGGCGCCCCTTGCTCTGTCCACTAAACGCGCCGTGCGAGTCTGGGCTGTTAGGAGGTACAAGGCGGCTTTTGTGGCAGAACTGAAGAGGAGAGGATATGGATCATCAGGAGAACTACTGGAAAAGGCGAGTGATGTGTCGAAAGGATCCAGGAGTAAAGGTCTGAAGGGGGCTCTAGCGGTGACTGTAGACCCATCAACTATTACAGCGCCTTACACGGACGTCCAGGAGGCTTGCAAGTGGCTTTTGCGGAAGATAGTATCCTCACAGAAGCGGTGAGGATGCATCCTCAGTCTACGTGTTTTTCGTGCTGTAGGCACAATATACCCGTTCCAAGTCGAATAAGCGTCGCCTATCTTCTTCTGGCATTACTCGTGTCAGACGGAAGTATCGAGAGACGGTCGCTAAGAGCAGCTGTTCATTACGGTCAGGGCCAGGTTTTCAGGTCTACGAATCGCAGACGAGACCTAGGATGGTTGCACAAAGTATGGTTGGCATGCTTCAGTTCTGTTTCACTAAAGCTTCACTCAACCTTCTTGTCTCTTGCTACACTCTTTCCTGCTCAGGCTAGATCTTCCTTCTAGCCAGCCTCTAGCAGAACAACCCATACCACGTATTCAGACGTCCAATCTTCTCTTTCCTCTGGTTTCTTCTCTCGCGCCTATGGTTCTTCAGTTGGATCTCTTTAAGAACGATTCAATTCTCTTCTGAGCCATCCTAAGCCAGTGCAGCAAGCACGGCCTCAACCAGCGGACGTGTTCTTTGGTCCGTACGTTGTTTCGGCTCCGCCTTCTTTTCCCTCTAAATCGTTCAACCGAACGTTTCCCAGATAAGGCTCTTCATCCCACCCCAAATCACCTACCATTACTTTGCCGGAAGGACAGGAAGACTGTTCGCCTCTTCGCTCCACACGAGGGTCGCAACAAGAGAGGATCACTGATTTGAATTGCTCTCACACGAGGTCTCAACAGGCACACCATGGCAGACAACGTCGGTGTACCTAGCACAACTGTTCCAGGCCTGGCCCTGGTTGCTATGCCAGATCTAGCTGTACTTTCAACCTTTACACAGGCCATGAAAGAGAAGGTGGCGGAGTCAAGAGATGTAGCGGGAGAGACCGAGTATAAGGAGCACAAACAAATGAAGGCGGCGAAGAGAAAGGCCCCAGACGCCTGTGACCACAACGTCAAACCAGCTGCCCTAGTTTTAGATGCTATCAGCGCGGTCTCTACTACAACGCCTAGTGCCGAGTCTGCCGCAGCATACCCATGGCTGTCGAGTGAGCTCTCTCTGAAAGTGAGGACCAGGATTAATGCAGGAACTGAGCGCCGACAGCGCATAGACGCAGCGAAGAAGAAGAAGAGAAAGGCACAGAAAAGAGCGGAACGCGTGAAGGCTGAGGCTGCTTCTTCGGATTCACCTCCCGGCAAAGTTGACGCACCGGCAGCTGAATCAGATGCATCTGACGAGGATGACCATGAAGACGACCATGAATCTGTCGAGCAACCTGCCAGGGTCGCTGGGGCCCAGAAGAACAAGCGTCGAAAGGTAAAGCGCCTCAATTAAGCATATCATGCACTGAGCTGACAAGTCTCTCCAGACAAGCAAGCCTTTTCCGGATGATTTCCAGCAAAAGCTGAAAATGAGACCAACCTCCGAGAAGGAGCAAAAACCCTTCGACGCCAGGATTAAGCCAGAACGGAAGGTTGCACGGGAGAATGTGAGCCTCAGTAAGGATACGATAGATGCTCTTGAAGGCAAGCCCTGCCAGCGGAGTACGAAGCGCAAAGCTGATCGTTGCTATAGCTTCGATTGAAGACAGTCCCATCAAATTGGCTCGTTCGTTTAGCTTGGAAGGAATATACCGGTCGGCCGGTTTCAATTCTCCCACGTTCCTTATGCCAAACGCCGAATGGAACCGCCACAGTCTCCATGCATCAATGTACGATATGCCTCTTGACGAGGCATTGCTGATGATTGGCGTTCATCTGCTCTGGCGGCCTACTGGCTTCAGTGAGCTGATCTCGTTCACTAATTCACCAATTTTCGTCATCTTCCATGGTTGGCGTCGCCGCGAGTTAGGTCAAGGCAAGATCTATATCTGCATCATGGATCAAAGGAAGATGACCACACCATCTGGACGTCAGGTCAAAGTCTATGCAGCTCCGGACATGATGGCAACCTTCGAAGTGATGGGTTACCCAGACTGGCACCAGACATACGAGGCGAACAACCTACAAGTCAAGTATTTCAACCACGAGAGCTTGGTGCATGGCAACATCGAGTACCCTAAGAAAGCCACACGCTTCGCTCCTCTGGACGAGCTTGAGGCGAAAGGCCTGTTCTTTCTTTTGACGATCTCTTGAAGTTGGGCAATTGGCAAGAACCTGAGCAACTCTACAGAGGCTGTCACTACTTGCGCAGTCGGCTCCACAAAACCTATCGCGCGGTTGAGAAGTGGGAGCTCGACATCGCTAAGAACTGCGCTCGCTCTCACCTCTATTCTCCCGACCGCGACACAGCAAGAGCAGATTTATGGGATGTCATCTTCTACCTCTCCATCCGAGGCAGACCACGCAACAACGAGCTTTTCATAAAGTGGATTCGCGAGCAGCGCTACCAGTGTACGTGCTCGGCTGCTCCTTTCCTTTCCCCTTTGGTTTGCTTGCCTGCCTACACTTTGCTGACCTGCCACAGTGTCTGACATCACGGATTACCTATATCCCAACTACCACAAGATTCCTGACAATCTTCCTGAGCGCATCGCACACTATAATCTAGTCAGTGACGCTCTGACTGTTCTAAGAGGCGCCCCGCTGCCTCCAATTGAGCTAGTCGCAAAGGACAAACACACTGGTGGTGAATTTGCTGCTGATGATAGGAAGAAGCTCAAGTTTGCCAACATAGCGAAAGACGTTGATCCAGCGAGCAACAAGGGAAAGATTCGTGAGCTGGCGTTTGGGAAGAAGTACAAGGCTTTACCACCGACCGAGCCGGAGATGAGCGAGGATGAAAGGGTCGTTGAGAAGGACGTGGAGCATGGCATGATAGAAGCCAGCAAAACAGAGGAACACAACGACAAGCGTGATGTCGAGGGTTCCCAAAAGTCGCAAGAGACGGCTGGAAGATAGCTATGGAAAGGCTAGAGGAATGGTGAGGTGCACAAGACGGTATCTGCCGGCCAGCCTTTGCTGGTCACTGAGAATGTGTATTTGCTCAAGGACCAGCGCTACAGGGCATCAGAGAGACTGATGCTCTCCCTTAGATTGGTATAGTGCTTTTGGGAAGGAACTGACAATGAACGATCCATCCCAACTCAACACTCTCATACTCCAAACAGACTGAAACCTCGTATCCAACATCCACGATTCAACACTGCTGGGAAGAGCCAGAACCTGATAACGACTCCGACTTCGATACGTCTCCTATCGGCTTTGATCCTTCGGCTGTCGCGATTAATCGCCATGAAGAGAGAATCTACCTTCTCGTCGCGGATCGAGCCCTTGCCCGACGCAAAATTTATGAAGACCTTGCCTTCAAGCTCTTGAAAAGGCTAACGCCAGCGTACACCCGTCACTAGGCAATCCGCGTGGGTCTTGGATCGCATAAGACAGAAACAACTAACGAGAACCAGGGCTCATCTGGACGTGCTGTGACACAATGTTGCGGATCTATCAGGAGATGTATGTCGCCCGTACAGCAAACCCTTATTTGTTACGGCAAATCAATCCATCACAGTGCAAGATACTGGTTCGCCATCTTTGACAAGAACAGATCGACCAACGACTGGGGCCAGACCTTTCACGTTGAATATCGATTGAGGTTGTGTCGAACGGACAGCAAAACCGGACAATGTGTAGTATCCAATATACAATGTGTAACGTGTAAGATGCAGACATCGTCACAAACTCCTAAAGTGACACAAACGAAGACAAACTAGCTTGAAGTTGCACAATCCACGTGACGATAAGTTGTCGAGGTTACGAAAACAAAAGAGGTTAGAGGAACTCTGCTCTCTACGCGTTTCGCCAGTGTAAGGGTGTAAACGGCAAACTTGTGTATCTCCTAGTCAATATAGACAATATAGCTCTAGACAACGTAGAAAGTGGCAGTAACAGTTGACGGAGAATGTGCGAGAGAATTCGCTATTTTACACAGTAAGTATCTTTTCCGCATTCCTGTTCTGGGAAGGCTTCCTCAACAAAGTTGTTCAAGTCTTCCTCTTCACAACCATGTGATCCACCCTTGCTCTCTTTACTCTAATTGGTTCCATTAGGCTCTACCAACTACACCGCCCAACCTCATGGGCCTCGTTATCGTAGCCACTAACAATCCACCGTCTACTAGACACCTGGACTTCCTCTGCATTTCTCTCACTTTACCAATCGGACATTCTCACCTGTATCGTCGGCGTGATATGCTCTACTCATAGAGCCATACCCGTCGATGCACCGACTCGGTCGAGCAAATCAAGAACACCATCCCGGACAAGCGCTTAACATACCTCTATATCACACACGGGCACCTTCGAGTTGGGTGAGAGTGATACTTATAATATGACTGTTCTGTACGTGCCGTTCCTCTCCCTTATCGCTGGCGAGGACGTCATACAGTACTCTGGACACCACACTGCAGGATCAGTGGATCAGGACGTTGGAGCGCGTCAAGGCTCTGAATTTGAAACAGATAGCACGCATCGTCGTGAAAGCATGTTCGTCCACAGAGGGACAGAGACGTAGAGGAGGGTAGTTGGTAGTTATATACAGCTATGGAAACAAGAAACAATCACACCGTGATATCTTGAAAGTCCAATCTTGCGTACGGCGTTGTAGATTGCCCTCAAGAAACTCTCCGGTGTGGATCGTCAGCGAGTCCGCCTCCCTTGAAAATACTGTCTAAGGGGCGAAGCACTTACGTGTGGGTGCGAACGTGCTTGATGCAGTCATATGTGGGAGGATGTCCGCTTCAACGGCATTAACTAACACGCAGGAAACTACCCCAGAATTTGTATTGTTGCAGTACTAGAGGAAATCATCGCCTCTGCCATGCCATCATCTTCCTCTGATAGTCGTGTCATAAAGTATAGACTCCTGTGGTACAATCATGCACACCATCGGGAGAGAAGTGATCGCAGCAAATCGCAACATGACCAAGTAAACATAGTAAGAAAGCAGTTGCCATGGTTGTAGAAACAAAATGACACCAGCAATGCTCTCGTGAATTCGTATGGGTTATCGTAAAAGGTTCGTTAACGTCGTCTGTGAATCGCTCCCGTAAATGCTCTGGCAAGGCCATTTGGTAACCTAGACAACATGGTAGTATGGAGTTGATAGTACCGTCATCCTCGCGCCACTCTTGTAATCCTGCCAATCTGCGACACCTAGTCGGAGTAGTCGTCGTCGTGAGCCCTGGAGCTGCGCTTACCGCCACGACGACCGTCATCGTAGCCGCGACCGGAGTTGCGGTCTCTGCGCTTTGAGAATCGCGCCTTTGGGAGTCAGCACGGTATCCGCTGGGTCGGATTCAGGCGAATACTCACTTCTCGAAGGCGTTGGCGCCCAGAGCTCCAATCACAGCTCCTGCAACAGTGGGCAGAATGCCACCGTGGCCGACCTCACTTCCGACAAGCCCACCAGCAAGTCCACCGAGTGTACCGTAGCCGACACCCTTGTCAGACAAGTCGAAGCGATCACGTATACTGGACCGAGCGCGACTGCGAGAACGAGGGCGTGACTTCTGGCGCGAGCGAGAGGAGTCGCGATCCTTACGCGGACGGCGAGAGCGACCGGATGAGTGAGAATCGGAGTAGTTTCCGTCATGGCGTTGGGCACCATAAGCGTCCGGTGGTTGCGAGTATGGTTGCTGGTATTGTTGGGGTGGGTAAGCTTGCTGGGACTGACCGTATTGTTGCGGATGGGACTGCTGTTGTTGAGGCGCATAGATGTCCGAGTACGGAACATAGCCGTTCATTGGACCACCAGAAGATTCTGGACGACCTCCATCAGCGTAAGGAGCAGCAGCAGCGACACCAGCACTAGCCCCGGCTGCGGCTGCATACTGTCAACAGTCAGTATCGACCATGTGACCGACCAGGATTATGACTCACTGGACCATATGGCGCACTGTTGCCCGCAGTTTGCTGAGGCCGGCCAGTGTAATACTCTTCCCTCTCCGAGTTTCCGACTGGGCCGTACTCGGCAGGGTTGTACGGCTTGTACGGTCCCCCGAAGCTTGGTCTCTTACTGTTGGATCCATCGAGCCCTCCTCTCTCGCCTCCCATGCTTCTTCGTCGAGCCCTTCCACCTCTGTTGCTTGCGTAGTCATCATAAGCATCGTAGCTCATCCGCCTGTTCCTGCCTCCCCGATTGTCGTAGTCTTCAGAGTGATGACCATCGGCCGAAGGTGAGCGGCTGGCATATCTGGAGCGACGGTCGTCGGAGTGACGGCGTGATTTGCCTTTCGATTCGCGCTTGTCGTCTTTTCTCTCTCGGTCTTCTTTGGCTTTGTAGTAGCCACCGGGGACTTTTTCGAACCAGGAGTCGGGAATCTTGTCTGCGCCGTAGGAAAGACTCCAACAAAGAGCTTTTAGTCCAGTGGGATTGATGGGCATGTTGGAAGGAGGAGAGCGGTAGTGGAAAGGGAAGGAAGGAGTGAGTGGTGAAGTAAGTGTGTGGATGGATGGGATTATTCGGGTGCAGGTCAAAACGAGAAGCAGCGAGCGGTTGCGGAAGCGGGGGTTGTTTGTGAGAGTCAAAAAGGGAAGGAGTGAGTGCGGGTGCGGGTGCGAGTGGGACGCTGGGCAGGGATCTCGAGGCCGTGAACATACCCTGTGAGAATGACCTCAAATATGGCAGCGGTCAAGAGCGGTATTGCCGTAGCTGTCATGATGCGGAGGAAGGTGGAATGTTGCGCGATTGGGATTGGGATTGGGATATGCCACACAATTGCTCGCTGCTCGGGCGATGGGCGATGGCGAGTGGGAGGTGGTGGACAAGGAGAAGTAAAGGAAAAGGTTCGACATACGCTTTCAGACCAAGGGAAGCCATGGCGACTGTGACAGCAGGTGCGCGGGGTCACTCGTGGAAGCGCGTAACAGGTGAAAGTGAAAGTTAAGCCAAGTAGAACGGGGCGATAGAGTTCGATTCCACCAACAACAACAACCAAATCGCTGCGCGCGCAACCAACGGCAATACAAAGGACCAAATGTCGAGCTCCGCTATCAAACGCCGTTGGAGGGAGCACGCAAGAAGAATGGTTGTAGGGATCGGGGAGCGACGGAAAGCAGAGTGATATAACCGCAGGGTATAGGGGCACGCGACGACAGAGTAGACAATGGTAGAGCAGAACCTGCATAGCAAGGCACGGCGGCGGTGACAATATATAAGCGGTGTTGTTTTTCGCGTCGTCATGTACTGCGGCTCACGGTCATGCGTGCCTAGTCTGGATTTCGATCAGGAAATGACGTCGTGTTGCTCCTTCCCCAGACAATCTCGGTGGCGTCCGGCAAATGGAAAACGCCTCCCGTCCACCTCCGCACCTGCTTTCTCCCAATCACAGCGATGATGCGCTGTCTTTTTGTACCTAACGCAGGGTTCAAATCGTTCGAACGTGTTGATCAGGGTACGATCTTGACGCCACGAAGCTTATGACACCTATGGGTCATCTGTGTCTATGTACAACTACTTATCGTCTCCGAGACGCCAGTGAATTGCTCGATATCGTTGTCATATATGGCTTCGATCAGACACAAGAAAGGCTACGCTACGCTACGCTTCATGTATGCAAGCAAAGGGTACTCCCTCCTTCAACGCCCGCCAGCACTCCTAATTATCACCAAACCAAGCAATCAACCGGCCAAACAAAAACATCTTGAATGCAACAATCTTGATCATCCTCTTCCAACTTCTCCTTAATCAACCGTCGGTAGGCTTCCAACCCTTCTCCTTCTCCCACTTCGAGCCGGTGACAACCTGGACCGCAGCACTGTTCATGTAGTCTCTGCCCTTAATCATGTAAACCATGATACTGGGCAGCTTGTTGCCGTTGAACGCACCGACGCCCTTACTCCGGCCAACTGGCACGAGCTGAGACTCAGCAGTGCTCGCCTTGAACGTCCTGTCGGGTCCGGTAGGCTTTCCGTTGGGGTCCTTGGCAGCTGCAAGCAGGTCTCTCTTCAAGTTGGTCATGAGGACGGGCATGGCCTCGTACATGTCCATGATACCGCCGCGGGTGGCTGAGCTGACGTCTCCGGCGGTGTAGACGCATGGCCCGGCTTCATCGACACGGAGAGTGACTGCGTTGGTCTTGACGTAGCCCTTGGCGTTGAGCAGCTCCTTGGGCACGTACTCGGTCATTGGAACAACGCCCATAGCAGGGACGTAGACATCCGCCTCCAACGCCTTGCCGTTATCGAGAAGGATCTTGGTGCGGCCATCGGCCAGCTTCTCCGTCCGCTCCATCTTGGCATCATAGATGACATCGACGCCGACGCGGTTGAGCAGGACCTCGGCCTGCTTTGACAGGGACTCCCTGAGGATAGGAAGCATCTTGTTTCCGCCCACGACCAGCTTGATGCTTGCCTTAGGGTGTGCTGGCTTTGAGGAGAACCAGCCTGCCGCTCCATTCAGGAACTCGCCAATCTCACCAGCAGTCTCGACACCTGCCGGTCCACCTCCAACGACAACGATGGACTTGGCCTTGCTGATTTCCGTGTGGAATTCCGATAGGGCGCTCTGCGTCTCTTCATGAGCACCCCTTGCAAAGAGAGCATAGGGTGGTACGTCTTAGTACCAGTCGCCAGGATCAGTGCGTGGTACGGGAGGACTTCTTCACCGCCATGAGTGCGAGAGATGGTGACGGTGCGCGCATTGGTATCCATGGCGGTGGCCTTGCCTTGAACGAAGGTGAAGACATTGGAAGGGTATTTCTTGAAGCCAGGCGCGATCTCGAGGAATATCTTGGAGTTCGGCATCAACTCGGAAGATGCGGCCGCGCGCGCGCGGCAACGCGGTGATACATGTGTGTCGAAGGGTTGACGAGGTATACATGGTAGTTGCCATTCTTCGGCAAACCTGGGAGGACGTGCTTGAGGAAGTAATGCGCCGCACTGAGACCGGCGTAGGAAGCTCCAAGAATGACGACGTTGCGAGACTCGGACATGTTGGCTAGACTGAAGTCGCGATTAAGGAGAGTAAAGAAAATGGCAAAAGCCGATACAAAGGTAGGTGATGGAGAAGAAGGAAGCTGTGGGAGTCCGGCACGAAATTAAAGTTGAGTATCGGAGAATAACTTGTTGACTGCTTGGCTTAGCGCGAGATATGCAGGGTTGTATGCTGCTATATTCGTAGATTGCGGAGAGCCGAACTGCTTGTTGTTCGAATTCAGGCACACCACGGAGACATGCTACGCCCCCATCTTATACGTTCTTGCCTACCGTTCAAATCCAATTTGCGGAATTCCGTGCTGAGAAATGCACTGAGGTTGTGTGTGTGTAAGCTGACAGTTTCGTCAACGCTAACAGGCTATGACAGCTCTTTGTTTGAGGTCGAGAACCCTGCATTGATCACCGGTTGGATTGTCTTCCGATTGCCGAACTCCGTTAATCAGCAGAGCTAATGCGTCTACGAATTAGCCGCTACTGACCGTATCAAATGTGGTTATTTAGTCCAGATTATCACGACAATCGATCGTTAAGTGCTACTTAGGCTCATTTATCGAGCAATTGCAAGACGAGGTGCAGGATTTCTCGTCTTGCAATTTCTCGTCTTGCAATTGCTCGATAAATGAGCCTATGATAATGGCCTTCGTGATACGCCTTCACGAACGGATGGCCTAGTTGTTCCCCCAATTGGCCAGGTCGGCGGCACATACGTGAATAACGCGAAATAGGTGACGCTAATCAAGTACAAGTAGGAGAGTCGACAAAGTCGGCGTACAAACACCGATCGTCTCATTCGTTTCGTGACACATCCTCAACAGTGCCTCTAGGCATGCAACTGCAACCGAAAAGATAGGGTATACAAGCTAAGTCCACCATTATGAAACTTGGAAACACTTTTCTGTAGTTTCACCAACGCCTTGCACAACCCGTTTAGAGCGCAACAACACCAGCGACGACACCCATAGCACCCAATGCCCACGCAGCAAGGGTGGCCTGCGACGCAGCTCCTGCGCTGGCGGAAGAGGCTGCAGCAGAGCTCGTAGCAGAAGCAGAAGATCCGCTCGCGCTCACGCTGGCAGAACCGGATGCGCTCGAAGACGATCCACTCTCGGTTGTCTGGTTAGCGTTCACCTGAGCGCCGGAGAGAGCGTGCGTGCTGACGCCAGTGCTGTTCTTGCAGTCATTGTTGTACTCGGCTTGACTGAGTTGGGTGGAGGTGAAGGTGATGTCGGCGCACTGCGAGACAAGGAGTTAGCGGTTTGTAAAGGTGCGCGCTGCATAACCGGTCATGTCTTACGTTGTACAGTCCACCGGATGGGTCACCGTTGGAAACAACCTGGATCGTCGCGTTCATCCCGTCGGTGATATTCAGACCCTCTGGGTACTGTATGGCACCAGCACCAATGCAGAAGTTCTGGGGTCCCTCCTCGGTGAAGGTAGGCACGAGAGTGATGTTGAAGTTGCTGCCCGGGTCGTTTCCTAGCGCCAGGAGAACTTGAAGGTTGGTCTGGGTGTGGCCCATGTTGAGTTGGATTGGTGCGCCGTTAATGGGGAACATTGTGCGGTTCGAAGAGACGGTGTTTTGACCTCCGCAAGGGAAGGTTGCGAGGGTGTCTTCGTCAAATCCACGAGCAGCGGGGTAGACGAGCTTGAAGTGGGCGGAGGCGAGCGGCAGGAGCGCCGAGAGGATGAACTGGGAGCGCATTGCGAGTTGGTGTGAAGAGCGGTGTTGGAAGGTGGTACAGCAGAGCAGTTGTCGGGCTCAACGGACGGAAGGGTGGATGGCTTGCGGTAGGGAAGCTCGCTGTAGATGTGGAGAGGGTGGGCTGGAGTAAGCAGCGCTCGATGCAGACATGATGGTGAAGTTATATGGTGATAGCATCCCATCACGGAGAGAGCATTGACCCACGTTTGTTTAGCAGCAGTCTGGAATGCTAGTTTATGCCGAAATGCCGATCATTGACCTTGTCTCAGGAACGCCATGTGCCGGCGTAGCGAGTGGCACCGTTCACCAAAAGAAACACGCCACGGCCTACGAGGGCATAAACTTGCGCAGTTGCGGAATTTGAGCACGTTAATTCACGCGGCTGAGCATGCAGGGATCCGGCCTAGCGGGGGCTGTTTGACGATCCTACTCGTACACTACTGTTTCCGAATCCATCAAGGCGTCGATGTCCAAGTCACAATACGACGAGGAGCGGTCAACTTAGGTATGATCCCAATTCAGGTATTTCAAAGTTTCAATCAAGTCGCAGAATTGCAACGTTCCCACATCCAGAGCCTCGACGGAGCCGACGCTCGCTTCTAGTGCAACGCGCCTCCATCGAGAGCCGTGAATCTTCCGAAAGCTATTTCTCCTAGAAAGAACCCCGCAAGCACCGAAAGGAAGTAGCCGACGTTGAAGCTCATGACTGCCAACATGCTAAAGCATCACATTAGCATCTGTACTATTTAGGCGTATCTCTCGATACGGTCACTCACAGCAAGTAGCCCACGCCAGCTTGCACGGTAAATATGCAGGCGCGAGGCAGATCGGTGCTGAATCTGAATGGAGTGCCCTCCCTGTCGCGCGCACTCGTCTTGACCACCCGCACGTTCTCATTGACACCGCGGACCGTCAACACTGCCGTCTCGCTCTTCTCGTCCTCGGCCGATTTTTGCGGTTGTGTGCGCTCGCCCTCCTCGTCGTTACCGGCTACGACAATGTATCGTCGGTTGATTGCTTTGTCGAGCCATTTCCTTTCCTGGAAGTGCCTGAAGGCTCCGAGACAGCGCGAGACGATGGCCAGGACGATGAGGAAGATGCAGCTACCGGCATATTGGCCTGTCGAAGAAGGCGTCCATGATTTGGAGAAGAGAGGGGTGGTTGTGCTGGTGAAGAAATACATGTTCATTGACGCCATGTCCATGTTCATCGTGTTTGCGCCGACGTCGGGAGTTGTTTCAAGAGAGTTCTCTCACAAAGTCGTAAATTTCCCCTCGCGACAATAGCCTAGCATCCGCAGTCTTCACGGGACAGTGTTGAAAGAATCGTGATCGCGCAGAAGTGCGTATGTTTGGGAGTCCGCGGGTAATGGTATGTGATCGTCTGTGAAGGCGAAAAAGAAGCAGCGGATTGCTTGTGAAGTGGCTGTGCGGGCGAGGATATGGGTGTCCTCAAGGAAGTCGACAGTCGGCTCGACAAGAAGCAGAGGCAGTATGAGCACGAAAGGGTTCTTGGTTGCCGAGTCACATCCACCTCGCTCCGCTCAGGCCTGGCGCGCGCACATGGAAGTCGTCGTGTTGGGATCAAACTTCGGTAGACTGAGGATTGCCAGCCATGGGTCTCCGGAGTGTTGGACGTCAGGCCAGCCGGTTAGGCGGGGCGACGAGAGCGATTGAGTTAATTTTCGAGCTGCTGCCGCCTGCCCGTTAAGCCCCTTCCGGCTAGCTGATCGCCATCTGGGCTTTATCCAGAGCCGCCAAGCTGCGCGGCGTGGGCGTGCTGGGACAAAGGCGGTCTCCAAGGTCTCGAAGCTGACTCGGCCCGCCATTTTCGGACTACGGTGAGCGTGAGCAGTGGGGCCTGCGCCGCGACTTTGTGTCGGGAAAAGAGCAGGTTACGTGGTGCACTATCCACTATCCACTATCCACTGTTCACTATCCACTATCGATGCGCCCCAGTTTCTCCCGGAAGCTTGGGGTCTGAGGAATGAACAAGTCATGCTTCGCACATACACACATGTATTCCCTCTGCAAACACCACATCTCCCAACCTTCCTCTGCGACTATTGTGCGTGTGTGCCCTCGCCGTCCCTCATTTAGTCGCCTGGACGCGCCCTCTACCTGGTCGAATCATCCGCGCCAACTGGCCTACCGAACAACATGGACATGAGTGGGATGGACATGGGCGCCGGCAACATGGACATGGGCAACGGCGTCCCAGGTCTCTTTTATCTCCAGAAGATGTACTGGGCCGTGGTGGGTGCCGCCATCGCTGCGTTCACGCTCGTCAACGCATATAGCTGGTTTCTATGTTGGCATAGGTAAGCCAAACAACTCCAAGCACAACCCGTCTGTAACGCTGAGGATTCGGTTCAGGTTGAGATCATCAAGCAAGACGCCAGCGAAACCCAAGTCATTTCTTTCGATCGCTATGGCCAGTGCAACAGCAATCATGCGCGAGCTATCGAGTGCTTCCCTGCCCGCTTTCGCCATCAGGAAATGGAGATCGCCTACACCGAGCCTCGGCCCTACCGCAATCGTGCTGGCAGAAGTGGTCGTAGTCGTTGTACTCTGCTTTTATAAACTGGATGTCAACGATCGGTGGTCGTACGAGGACATCGGATACCGGACAGGCTTCATCACTATCTGCCAGCTGCCACTTCTCTTCCTGCTGGCCGCCAAACGGAATATCATCGCTGCACTGGTCGGCACATCATATGAGCGCATCAACTGGCTGCACCGATGGGCGTCGCGTGTGCTGCTGCTAAGCGCTACGATACACATGGGATACTGGTTCGCAGACTGGGCGCCGTACGATTACATTGGAACCAAGATTCGTACCGACTCTATCACAAAGCACGGTGTGATCTCTTGGGCAATCTTGGTGTGGATCGTCATCAGCTCTATGACACCTATCCGGGGCTGGAACTACGAGTTCTTCGTCATCCAGCACATCATTTCCTTTGCCGTCTTCATCGGGTTCGTGTACCTGCATGTGCCTGCAGAGGTGCACCACTGGATCTGGATCTGTGTCGGTCTCTTCTTTGCGGACCGGCTTCTCCGTGGATTTTGGTATGTGTACAACAACATGTCACTTCTGCACCCGAAGCAAAGGAGAGAAGGTAACATGGGCGGGTTGTGGTCCTGCAATGCCGAGTTCGCGCCTTTGCCGCAGAACACGACTCGCATCACCATACGCAATCCGCCAATCTCATGGCAGCCCGGCCAACATGTTTTCCTGTCTTGCCACTCTCTTGCTCCTCTCCAGGCACATCCTTTCACCATATCCACACTCCCGAGCGACGGCAAGATGGAGTTCATTGTCCAGTCTCAGAAGGGCGGAACAAGGAGAATCAGGCGCCACGCTGAGAGGGTCGAACTGAACCTTCCAAGCATAAACGGAGACCTCTGTACAACCGGAAAGAAAAGCGTTTCTGTCGAAGGACCCTATGGCCGGATCCGCCCCTTGAGACAGTTTGACAGCGTAGTACTCCTTGCTGGAAGCACAGGTGTGACTTTCACCATGCCTCTGTTGCGTGATCTGGTTCATTCAAACAAGCGATCGTCGGGCCAAGGACGACCAAGGGGAAGTATGTGGCTTCAGCAGGGTATTGTGACTAGACACGCGAAGTTTGTGTGGGTGGTCAAGTCCGGAAGTCAGCTGAATTGGTTCTCGCGGGAGTTGAGTCAAGTTATCGAGGACGTTAAAGCTCTCCGAGAGGAGGGCCAGCAGATCAATGTCGACATCAGCGTCTATATCACCTGTGATGAGACTTTTACGACCGAGCAGAAGAGTATTCTGGATGCTCTGCAACCCTTGCAATCCAGTGCTCGCTCCTTCCACGGAGAAGTGGAGGAAGTTTACACGTCTTGTGCATCTGACGGGAAGGACGGAAAAGTTCTCGGCAAAGACAACAAGTTCGAAGTTCGTGAGCTTGACAGCTCGACCACCTCGTCTGAATCTGCCACCCCGGTTGCCAAGAAGTCTTGTGGCCCGAATGGGACTTGTTGCTGCACTGCTTCTATCGACGAGGAGGACGCAGACGCCATCAACCCCGCCGTCTGCAGCTGCAATTGCGGCTCTTCTTCCACACCAAGCTCCGCATCTAGCAGTTCTTCTTCGACGCTGGACGAGAAGAAGACCAAGCAGCGCCAGCCACTGCTACACCCGGCCATCGGACTCTTCTCAGGCCGACCAATGCCCAGAACTATCATCAGGAAGTCTCTAGAGCAGGCCCTCGGTGAGAGCGCTGTTGTCGTCTGCGGGCCCAAGGGACTGGTTGATGATGTGCGGACGAGTGTTGTGGCCTTGAGCGACGAAAGAGCCGTTCACAAGGGGACTGGTGCACAGGGTATCTGGCTGCATACCGAGGCGTTCGGGTACTGATTTCCGGGTCGCTCACAAACACGGCGCCCTAGCGCCGGGATGGTGTGACAGAGGAATTCATGTGTCTACGCCTGACTGGGAGTTGGGGGTTTATGAGATGCATTTCAGGCGCTGCTTCTGAAGATCGACAAGATCTAAACTTTGTCATGACTGCATGTGGGCGCTGATGTTCTCTCGTTAGAATACCCTTACGCTAGTTGCATACCCATCTGTTTACGAATAAGATTTACTACCCTATCCTGTCGATATTCGAAAGCGTGCAGATACCCGGCAAACACATCCACACTTCATTCAGGCTTCACTTGAGCTTCACTTGAGCTTCACTTGAGCTTCACTTCAAAGTTTTACTGGAGTTCCGACTCAGACTTCACTTTGACTCTAACCCTCTGTTTGCTTTCAGTTGCGCGTGGAAAGTGCGGTACAATCGCAAAACAGTTCTCTGATCTTACGTACTCAAAGTAAGACCCTGCGACAAAGATGTCAATTCACTTAGCTATGACGGATGAGAGATGCGCATATGCTTACTAACACAATTTGTTCATGAGCCTACGCTACTACTTACCGCGTCTGCTAGCGTAGTCCTGGGAAAGATCCATACAACCCTGTTCCTGGCAGCCTTTTTCACCAGACTACCTACCAACAGGTGCCATGAACGTAGCGAACCACCCATCATCTCCATGTTCGCCTCTGCTCATTGGCAGGCATCGGCCCTGCGTTGAGCTTTGAAAGGGTTGTCAAAACATATGCCGAGCTTTCGATGCGTTCTGAGTATGGGTAGAGATGTGGGCGGAACTGCTGCCGTCCGATTGAAGTTACGGGCCACATCTTCAGGTGTGATTACTGAGAATCACCAGGCGTAACTTGAGTACACTGTGTTTCTGCGTCTGTCCGCATTGTTTTAACAAACGAATAGAACCAACTGTAACGTGCGCAGCCCTAGTTCGTCTCCATCTTACTGGTTGTGCTGCACGCTCTAGTCAGTCCAAGAGCGCGCCCGTAAGACTTCACGCGACTGTGGCAAGACTATATTCAAGCACCATGCGCCGTATGTCTCACTGCGAGTGAACACAAATCCTCTCAGGATTGGCGCCCGGACGCAGCAAACCATAGTGCAGCTGCTAGCAGAGAAGTGGAGTCCAGACCCGGTTGAACACCGTCAGTCGCAAAACGGGCACGGTAACAGATGCACGTTGCCGCATGATGTGATGGTACGATGGAACGGATGAAACGGAGGGGATCGGACCGCACCGTTTATAGAGTGAGGTACAAATCACTATGATGAAGGTGTGTATGGTGGACGGCATGCATGCGACGGGTCGAAGACGGGTTGATTGACCATTGTGCTGCTAGCAACGCCGTCGTATGTGTCTAGGAACGCATGCAATGCAGTGCCGTTTTGTTACTCGGCTGACCCATCGAATCAATGCATGCGGACTGTGTGACCACCTTTCGGGAACGTCACGCTCTGCGCATTGAGAGATTGTTGATATTTGTGGGCACGAGCGGCCAATCGACGAGATTTGTGACGCCTTTCTTTTAAGAGCTCTTGAGGTCCTGTCCTGAGGGGGTTGATCGAGGCACTGCAGAGGGTTGTGATTGAGTGCTGACTCCGGCTGCATATGCTTATCGAGGAAGTCCGGCCCAAGATCGGCGGTCCCAGGCCTACGGTATTGCCGAGGATCCGCGACTTTGCTCGGGTCTGCAGAAATGAACTCGCAAAGACTCGACGACCGTCGCCCAGGCGGAGAGGAAGAACACCTGAGACGGCACTTCCGAAGAGACACCAGACGTCGACACAAACACTTGGCTTGTTTGATATTGATAATACGGACGGTCGGCACTGGAGACTCGAGCTCGGCCCAGCACGCGTCTTCCACGTTTCCAGCCGTGCCAGTTGTGGCTGTCTGAGCGATCTGCGAGGCGACGTCAGCGCCGTTGCAAGCTCTTTTCCATGTGTGAGGGAGAGGGAGCCTCTGAGCGGAGCCATGGCGTCGCCGACAGTCGACGAATGAGATTGCGCAAGACGACTCCGGGTTTCCAGCGCGTGGCTTTACGTTTGCCCCGAAGTGGTACCCGTCGCAGATCGGACGGGTGCGACGACAGGGATGTAGCAGATTAGCTCGACGACAGCACGACACCTCTCGCCTCTTCAGAGGAGAGATGCAGCGGGGGAAAGCTCACACCTCCCGGAAAAGAAGAGTCGCCATGCAGCTACGTGTAACTGCGTCGCTGCAAGCCATGGCTAGGACATGCTTTTGGGAGGACTGTCTATGCCTATGCTCACACCACCGACCGCCCTTCTCCTCGCGGTCTGCCGTTGCACAACCAACGGGGCTGTTGCACGATCCGGCACATGAGTTAGCCTAGCCGTTGACAGCGGCAGACCCCTCCAGTCCGATGCTGATCTGGAGAGACCAAACTGGTGCGGATGCTGATCCATCTTCTCTCGTTTGAGCGGGCTTGGCCGTCGAATGGTGAACTTGAGCGTGCAATTGCTAGGATCCCCGTGCTTGTTCATGTCCATGTACACCTGTCGTTTCGTGGCGCAAGCCTATACTAGGCATAGCTCTCGGCCGATTCAAATGTTTACCAATCGCGCGGGCGAACCACGATGGCGCAAACCATGCCGGTGGAGCTTGCAGAGACTTGCCCTAGGGACAGCTCGCTAAAAAGCCCTGACAGCCAGCGTCTCTCTACTCGAGTACCTATATCCCTGCCGGTGCCCTGCCTGTGCTATGCCTCTGCGCGCTCTGCGACTGACCCGTACCACTCGATATCTCGCGCCATAACGGCGACAATCACTTCGCTCCCCTGTCCCCAACATCTGCAGCCCGACGTTTTCTGCCAAAGAGCAGCGCCAAGCCCCGCGCACCGGTTATCGAGGAACACGAGGCACTCCTTCCCAACACAGAAAGCGCGGGGAACTTAAAGCGCGAGGCGTTTCCACCCTTCTGACGCAAGTTTGTCCTGCTGCATCACATCACGCACCTCCACCCAGAAACATCCTGTCGTGTGATTCTTCTCTTCCTCAGTCTGCTTTTCCCGTGGGAGGCTACACTTGGCTGTGCTTGGCCATCATCGTCTCCGTATCTCCTCCCTTCGCCACACTGCTACCACCATTCAAGATGATGGGACGTCTTTCTTACCGTCGCCCATCCCGCGTCTCTTCGTCTCACGGCTCGGAGAGTGGAAGCGAAGGGTCTCTCAAGACCGGCAACTCTGGCATGTCGCACGGCATTCCTGAGGCATTGTCGTTTGACCGCATCATCAGTGGCGGTACCTGTCCGGTGAGTAACTGTTAGTCTGTTTTCTTTTCTTCGCCTGCACTGCTCTGCTCTGCCCTACCGAGTCATTCTCCCACCCAACCTGCGATTGAGGAGGCCGCTCTGTCCAAAACACCGTTCGACAGGCCATTGGCTGTCATGAACCTGCGAATTGCCCCCACAACCCAGCCGGCTAGCAGTCACCTGCCAGCACGAGGGCTCCGTGAACCCACTGAGTTTCCTGTGCGTGACCAAACTGACATCCGTTGTTAGCCATGCACGACCCGGGATTTCTTGAACTACCTGAAGTACATCGAGCGCAGTGCCGAGAACCTCCAATTCTTCCTGTGGTTCCGCGACTACTCAAAGCGATTTGAGAAGCTCCCTCTCAGCGAACAGGCGTTGTCTCCAGAGTGGACTTCGGCGCAGGCTGAGACCGCAGCCGCTGCCACGGCGCACCAACCAACCATCTACAAGCCCTCCGACCCCGACGTGGCCCGCATCGTCAGCCAGTCCTTCCAGGGAACCGACTTTGCAAGTGGATCTCCGGGAGCGAGCATCACCGAAAAGCCAGATCCATTCCAGGAGCCCTCCAGAACCCCTTCTACCGAAGACAAGCGCGATTTTTCGGTGTACGGATCATCCTTTGGCGATGATAAGACCCTCGCCGGAAGCACACTGTACGTGAAGAAGGCAGAGGAGGCTTTTGATACTGCTGGAACAAAGTGGCAGCCATGTAAGTTTCATCCGCCCTAATCATGGAATGAAAAGGGGTCCGTTGCTCTGGCCGGCTTGTATTGCCCCGGCAGTCAACTCGCAAGTGGCAATCTTTAGGAACGACTGACCAATGTTCCAGTCACTGCACAGCCCTTCCGCCAGGAGGTTGTCCGCATCATCACCGTCTACATCGCCAATGAGGGTCCTCGCCAGCTCAATCTGTCTGAGAAGAACCGGACCAATTTGCTTCGTGCCCTTCAGCAGACAACTCACCCTTCGGCTTTCCGTGAGGTCGTGGCCGTCATAGAGCAATCTCTTCGTTACCAGGCGCACCCCAACTTCATCCGCTGGACTATCTGCAACGGCAATCGTCCTCGTGTCATCTTTGCTCGCGGTCTCGGCATCTTCGGCATCCTGGCCGGTTTCCTTGCGGACTTGCTTATCACTCTGAGCCATGCTGGACGCGGTTGGCGCGTGCTCCCGTTCGTTGGCTGGTTCGTTGGCATCTCTACTCTCGTTGCGGCCTGGAAGGGCATGTGTGTGGTAAGTGGAAATTGATTACCCGAATGCCCTAGTATGCCCGTTGATGACTGTAGGTCCTGCACGGTATGCACCATCGCCACCTTCGTCCATGGGAGCTCTTTGCCGATGACGGAGACGCTGCCCATGAAAAGCAGGCCGGTGACATGTCGCAAGAGTCCTTGAGGAGCAGTGCAAGCAATAGCTACGAGGACGAGCCTTGGGTCGCCAAGTACAAGAAGCGATTCGTTATTCGCAAAATCTTCGACCGGGAGATCTGGATCGAGGAACCAGCACTGCGTCAGATCCAGGACACGATCTTCTTGCAGTCCCTTCTGGCGGCGTTCATCGGCTCTTGCATCTTCGTCGGCATCTTCTGTGCCGTACCTCACGGTAACCTTTACTGATTGAGCGACCATCATGTCCTCGAAAATCCTGTTCATGAAGACTCGGAGGTATATGTCTGCAGTGATGGCGTTGCTCGGTTGATGGCTGGCTCAGACGCATGGAGCATGGAGTTAGTGCTCTGGACGCTGTATACCCTTATTCTGTCCATTCGTTTCAGATGTTATGTTTCTTTCTTTTCAAAAGCATGCTCACCCAGCTGGATCTCCGGGGGGCCTTCTAATGATGGTAGTCTAGTTGACAAAGGTCATCCTTCCCTTGTGTCGATCAGCTTCCAATGCCCTCGCTATCTGCTTGGGTGATGAAGGAGGACACGGATGAATAAACAATGTTCATTTGTCGCTACGCAGATCCTCAAAGGCAATTCAAAATGAAACGATGTCACTGCCAATGGCTGGCTGCTCCACAGATGACCATGAGCAAGCACGAGCATTATCCGTAGCAGCAAGAGGGAGGGAGGCCTTGATGAGTGCAGCTGAAAAGGGCTCTCCTGACTGCGCCTTGCTTGCTGACTCCGTGTTTCCATTTTAAAACTCATGCAGGTACCGCCGCTTTTGTCGATCTTCCGCTTGCTTGGCGCTTCAGGGTTGATTGTGAACATGTTGCAGCAACACCACTTATAATCAACCCCGTACTCAACCGCTCTACTTATATATCCCAGTTGATTTCACTCCTTTTCTTACCCGTTCTTTCTGGTCTCGCAACAAGGTCAACTACCTAGGTGATATCGATTGCTTGATTTGAGATACCGATCCAACACCTACCGGTCGGACCCCGCTCACCATGTCGACCGATTACCTCTTCTCCCAGGACCTGATCTCTCCTACCGTTGCTTCGGCTCTCCCAGAAGGCTACTCGGTCCGTCCATTGGCCAAATCGGACTACAATGCCGGATTTTTAGACGTTCTGCGCGTCTTGACCACTGTCGGTGATATCAGCGAACAAGACTTCCAATCTAGGTTCGAAGAGATGAAGAACGGCGGATTGGGAAAGGGTGGGTACCATATTCTGGTGATTCTGAACGGCGAGGGAAAGATCGTAGGGACGGGCGCATTGATCGTGGAGAAGAAATTGTGAGTAAAGCGGATATTTGCTGCGAGAGAGGAAAAGGTGGAGGTATCGAAGGAGAAGGAGTAGGATGTCATTATTAAGAGGAGGAGAGTGTGTTCCGGCTACTGTGGTTGTTGGATTCATGGTGAACAGCAGAGCTAACTTGGACATTATCACAGCATCCACCAGCTCGGTCTTGTAGGCCACATTGAGGACATTGCAGTAGCAAAGGACCAGCAAGGCAAAAAGCTCGGATTGCGCATCATACAAGCGTTGGACTACGTTGCGGAGAAGGTTGGCTGCTACAAGGTGCGTTTTGTCTCATACACACGGACATCCACGCTGATCCTCACACTGACATGCAACGGTAGACCATCCTTGATTGTTCGGAAGCGAACGAAGGCTTCTACGTCAAGTGCGGCTTCAAGAGAGCGGGACTGGAGATGGCGCATTACTACGAGCCGCCGAAGAGCAAGTATGAGGCCTCGTGAGGGTTGCGTTAGGACGCTTCTGAAAGCTTCCCAGGCTTGTTTAGAGGCCGAGGCGCTGAAGAGACGAGGCGAACGAATCCTAATATCGCTCGGTTGAAATTCAATGGACGAGCATTACTCGCAAAAGGCCGTATTGTTCACTCACACGTGGCTGTGGGCTCTGTACGCTGAGTTGATGGGTAGATGGATTACGAGGCTATATTTTCGGAAGATGTTTAGACATGAGAAATGACAGTTCAACCATTTTACATCAAACTCAACCTCCTGTGATCCACGTTTACTTTCTTCGTGATCAAAGAGGCGTTGCTTTGCACGATTGCAGTAGGATTCCAACCTCGCCTCCTCGTGCAGCGTTTTCTTATATTTGCCAACGTCATCATAAAATAACTCATCTGGCAACAGCTCCTTGTGAACAACAACAACAACAGCAACAACAACAACTCACCTCCGGATTTCTGGCTCTTGCTACAAGAAAGGGAAGTGTACTGTTCAGGCATCAAACACTTTCCTGACCAGCTGTTGGAGTAAGGCAAAAATTCCTGTTCAGGCTTCTCAAGGCTTCGTTTCAGATTTAGTCTTACGCATTTCTTCCTCCATCAAACGGTCGTCAAACAGGAAGAAGAAGAGGGTAAAGGTGGAGGAGTAGAAAAGAGCGCCGGTGTTGGCTGCTATTCTGCTCGAAACGGCTCACCGTCATGTCGGCTTCACAAAAGAGCGGTGGTGCATTCAATCCTCAAAATCACACACAGGACGAGCCTTGGCTACGGTTATCGGAAAATGCACAATGGAAGACAATGCTGTCCTCCTCATGTACATTTTCACCGGAGATCTTCGAACGAGTTATGCTCAACCTGATCAAGAATCCTAACATTATGTCTACGCATCTGTTCCGAGCCGACATCTTCTACGACAGCGAACATGACGTCTCTGTCAGCACTGTTCCCAGTTCGGAGCACTTCAGCAACATCACAAAGCATCTGAAGCCCGAGTACCAGCCCGTTCGAGTGAAGATACCTGAAGGGTGGGAGTGGCAAAGGACTTATGTACGACAGCTCGTACCGCGTAACCCGCAGCTGGACCGACATCTGGTGCAAACGTGCCATTTCTGGAGTAGGAGGGCGCAGTATGAGAATACATGTCACTCTCTAGTTCTCTATATACCGCACCTGGACTCACCCGACGAGATGCCTTGGTACCATCCTACTGTACCCTCTCTTGCCTTTCTACACCAGTGGTCCAACTCCGCTCCTTTGAGCAAAACAAGTACCACCGCAGCTAACGGCAACGCGGACGATGAGGCAAAAGCTACAGTCTCAATTCACTTCTCCCTCTTCCCTTCTTACCCACTCGACACTCGTCTAGAGCGCACAGCGCTGCAGCTACTGCGGACACTGCACAAGCACGGCCAAGGTCAGGCGGCGGGCTACGTGAAGCGTGTGCACCATGACCTCGTGGTCCCGCAGCAGCGGTTCCAGGACACGTACTCGCGGCTCAAGGCGAAGTACGCGAAGCAGATTATTGCAGACTGGGTCGAGGTAACTGATCCAGGGAAGCATGTCTTCGAAGATTTGGGCATCGCGAGCTTCCTCATCGAGCTGTGGAGGGATATGTACTCCTTTCCCGAGCAGCAGCAGCAGCAGCGCTGCGAGAAAAGACCAGCGGAGGCGGACGGAGAGGGTCAAGAGGATGCTGCAAAAGGTGAAAAGGAAGGGAAGAAGAACACTCCGCCACCCTTCCCAGGCTTCGTCGACATCGGCTGCGGAAACGGTCTCCTCGTGCACATCCTCCTCAGCGAAGGCTATCCCGGTTGGGGCTTCGATGCCCGCCGTCGAAAAACCTGGTTCGTTTTCCCTCCCCACATCCGCAGTCAGCTCCACGAGATGGTTCTCGTGCCACACATTCTACAACAGAATAGTGGAACAAAGGATGCGGCGGACCTGGCGCAACAGCGTGCGTTCCACGACGGACGTTTCAAGCCGGGAACATTCATTGTGAGCAACCACGCCGACGAACTCACACCCTGGACACCATTGCTGGGGTATCTAAACCGCAGCCCTTGGATCGCGATTCCATGCTGCAGCCACAGTTTAGCTGGGGCTCGATTCCGGGCACCATCCGCTTCGAAACTAGAGAACCACAGACAGTCAGCCTCAGCAACATCAACGTCGCCAACAGTTCAGCCAGCACCCACATCTAATCCACAGAACGCAAGCTCGCCACTCACAAATGGAGCCGATTCCGAACCAGCTAAGCACGAGGTCAAGGAGCATCAAGCAGCAGAAACGGGCTCCTTGAAGCGACCGCAGGGTGGAAAGAAGATGCCCTCAGCGTACGCCACGCTGTGCGACTACGTAGCCAGTCTGGCACGCGTGATGGGTTTCGAGCCTGAGAAGGAGATGCTCCGGATCCCAAGCACACGGAATGCATGTATCCTCGGTCGTGGCCTCGTTGGCCGGACAAGCTCACAAGGATCGAATAATGCGGAAGCTGACGGCAATGCTGGGAGTAGCCAGCAGTGGGCATCTGATGGCGCTAGCAGCCAGGCAATAGCGAAGATAGGACTCGATCAAACTGTACAAGATCTCGACAGTCCCTCTGTAAACGAAGGTGTGGTGACAGAAGAGACGGTGGAGTACAGGGAAGAGAAAGACGAAAAAGTGCGCCGACTTCTGGAAGTGGAACTCGACATGTCGATGCATGCAATTTGCGAGGACTGGATCAAGCGAGCAAAGCAGATTGCTGTCAAGAAGAGTGAGGGGCATTGAAATTCTTGAGATCACGTCGTGATGATGTGTCCTAGAGTTAGACGATACTGGTACAAGTGAGAATACCACCATAACACACACACATATACAATGGAACAAATGTAAGAAGTGGTTAAAGCCCGTGCCAAAATGCAAGCAGGGTTCCTCTTATACCGTCTCGATATACCTTCGTACCTCCCTAGAAAGCGCGCGTGTCAGTCCGTTGACCTCAATGAAGAACTTCGACAGCAGGACAGGAACGGGGGCGAAAGATGGTGGAGGAAAAAGGAAGAAAACCCACCAATCCGTAACGGCCTCGTCCCAAAGCCTGATCTCATGCTCTCTGGTGCCGGCAAAATGCTCCACAAAGTCGTCTCCGAACACCTCTCTCGCCACACTACCCTTCCTCTTGAACCTCTCCACGGCCTCCTTCAAGCTCTTCGCAAGCCTCTCTCCCCTGTCGCTCGCTCCGCCCACATCCTCGCCCTTCCCCAACGGCGGAATGGAAATCTCGAGCTTCTTCTCGACACCCCTCCAGCCCAATCCCAGGATTGTAGAAAGAACTAGGTATGGGTTAGTGTCAGCACCAGGCACACGGATCTCGAAGCGTGTCGCTTTGGCAGACGCAATAGGTGGGGCGATGAGCCGGATGCTGGCGGCGCGGTGCTCCAGACCCCAAGATACGGTTACAGGCGCCCAGAAATTCTCGACCAGGCGCTTGTAGCTGTTAATGGTAGGCGCGACGAGCGGCATAACATCTGGCAGGCCGTCGAGAAGGCCCGCGAGGAAGTGGCGACCGATGTCCGAGACGTATTCCAAGCCTGGATGGGGTGGGTTCGAGTCGGCCTCCGCGCGGTAGAACAGGTTAGATTTGTCGGAGGGTGAAAACAGAGAAACGTGCATGTGACCGCTGTTTCCAGGCAGGCCCTGTCTTGGTTTGGCCATGAAGCAAGGGGTTATACCGTAGTTGCTGCTGATGGATTTGACGACCAGTCTAAAAGTGGAAGGTTAGTAACCGTTTGCGAGTAGGAGAATTTGACAACCCACTTGAAGAGAGCTGCTTTGTCCGCCATGGCCTTGATTTCGCCGTACTCCAGTGCCTGTGAGGTCCATGTAAGCACACACAGTCCCAAATATCAAACGGCCGGTCCGCACGCACGGCTTCGTAAACACCAGGACCGCTCTCGGTGTGCCATCCTTCGATATTGCACCTAAGCTTTGCACAGGCGTCGAAGATACCGTAATACCAGTCCTGGTTGTGAGTCGGTCTTGTTACACTGTAGCCGAACATGCCTTCCTCGAGATGCGGCAAGGTTTCGACTGGATTCTCCTTGAGGAACCTGGCGGTGTTGGAGGAATTGCGCTCCGACCGAGGCTTGTGTGGATCTTCTGGGACTCGGAAGGTGTAGAACTCATACTCGGCTATGCTTGCGCAGAGGTGCCATTAGCCTCTGATATTACGCAACGGTGGCGGTAGCCGCGACCGGCATAGCGTACCTCCGGCCAATGCTCCCATTCCCGCATCCTCAATCTTCTTAGATGTGCGCTCCAACAGGCTTCTTGGGCAAGCAGAAAGGCTGTTTCCCTCCGGCTCCCTGAAGCTGACCAGGAAGAATGGGATGTTGTTCTCCCACGGTATGCGCCTGAAGCTGCTCAAGTCGATGTGCGCGACAATGTCCCTGTACCCGTTCTCTGCATTGGAGATCTTCAGCTCGCGGAAGTATGTCTGGTCATGCATATCCCAGCCGAATATGACAGAGCAGAAACCGAAACCATCCTTGGCGACAGACAAGAACTTCTTCTTCGAGACAAGCTTTCCACGCAGTATGCCGTCGACGTCGATCCCGGCAAGCTTGACGCTGTGGTCGTCCTTGAGGAGGGTTTCCAAGTCGTCCAGGGTGAGGTCGGAGGGGTCCTCGGTGACGGGCATGGCTGCGGTTGAGGTGTCGACTGTGGTATAGCAAGAGTGTTGTCGAGTATAGGCAAGGCCGTGTGCGTACGGCTGCGCTGTAGTTGGTTCTAGGTCGTGTTTCACGACAGCAACAGCAGGAAGCTGCAAGAAAGTGGAGACGAGCTGCACTGATCTACGCGGCTACCGTATCTGTCTATCGCGTAGCGCGCCAAGTCGGGCACGGGCACGGGCACAGGCAGTAGCTGTAGCTGTTCCTCAAACGCCCACCCTATCAGTGGGGGCGCGCAACGGATGGATCTTATGACAAACACCGACCACTGAATGACACACCAGAGATCCATATTATATAGAGTAAAATTCCACTTCTACCCAACACCGCCCTCTTCCCGTAACCAAGACACTTCGACCGCCTTGTCCGTGTGCACCTGCAGTCCAAGACACCCACGAAAAGCGATTCTTTTGGTAGGTTCTTGTGTCAAAGCCGAAAAGCGATTCTTTTGCAGAGCAGAAATGGCTTCCGAAGAACGACCACTCGACCACTTCTTGGCAAGCAAGGGGTCTTGACCGCCAACCGTCCGTGACGGAGCTTCCAAACCTTGTCGAACTCGAGACAGCTTTCGAAAGCAAAACAAAAAAGATCTCCGTGGACCGGACATACTGACACGTACGGCAGAGAAACACAGCACTCATAGGAATCATGGCTCTCGTCGGTACCCATGGCCGTCTGGCCGGAAAGAACGCCATCATCACTGGCGCTGCCGGGTACGTACTATCCGACTGATCTGGTCTGAGTTGCACGGCTTGCCACACACTCTGATCCGAGGAGCACATGGCATGCTGGAGCGAGAGGTCGCTGGCAAGCGTGACGATGCGTCTCCAAGGAATCGCTGGCAGGCGTGACCATGAGTTTGATCGGCCAGTTGCTAACCAGCACCCAAGTGGCATCGGTCTTGAAACGTCCATCCTCATGTACCGCGAGGGATGCTCTCTCCTGATGGCAGACATCTCTGGTCCAGCTCTCGAGAAGGCTGCCGCCAGAGTTCGGTCACTGGCTCCCCACATGGCCGATTTCGGTGGCAAGCTGGAGACCATCATCTGCGACGTGACCAAGGAGTCTGACGTCCAGGCCATGGTTGAGAAGCTTGACGCCTGGGGCGGCGTGGACGTCATGTTCAACAATGCCGGAATCATGCACGCCGACGATGCTGGTAAGTTTCATGTATCCTGCTCCTGCCCCTGCTCCTGCCCCTGCTCCTGCCGAAACTGGATGGCGGTTACCTTTTCCGGAAGGTGCGGCTTTCGTCTCTCCAACTATGGTCGATTTGCTGATCTTTCTACAGACGCCATCGATACCCCTGAAAAAATCTGGGACCTGACACACAACATCAATGTCAAGGGCGTGTGGTACGGCTGCAAACACGCCGTCATCTCTCTACGCAAGCACGACAAGACAAAGGCTTCCATCATCAACACCGCTTCCGTGGTCGCCCTTGTCGGTTCTGCGACGCCACAGCTTGCATACACTGCCTCCAAGGGCGCCGTTCTGGCCATGACGCGCGAGCTCGCCATTGTGCACGCCAGGGAGGGATTCAGGTTCAACGCTCTGTGCCCCGCACCGTTGAAGTAAGTCCTCACACCTCCTATCCCAACCGGCTCCTGGATAGATGCGGGCCGTCTATCCTGTATACGAACTTGAAAAGTTAACGCATGATACAGTACTCCACTCCTGCAGGACTGGCTCGGCGACGATGCAGCCAAGCGTCACCGCCGCGAGGTTCACTTCCCGACAGGCCGGTTCGGCGAGGCCATCGAGCAGGCTCAGGCCGTGCTGTTCCTCGCCAGTGACGAGGCCAGCTTCGTCAACGGCACGGATTTTGTCGTCGACGGCGGTATGACGAAGGCCTACGTTACCCCGAAGGCCCAGCAACCCAGCCACCAGCCAACCTCGGCAGGTAGGATCGGCCACAGAGACGAGGATGGACTTCCTTGCCGACAGTGCCTTTCCCGCTCCTCCAGCATCCAGTGATCGCCGGCCTTTTGTCTTCGATCCGGTGCAGGAGCATAACGGTCCTGTGACCGCTCCTCTCGTACCTGGCTGGCTCCATCCGACTTGGGCGGCGCTGCGTGCGTGGGCATTGGAATTGAGTGTTCATGGTGTTTGAGATAGATAGAAAGGGTATGGGGAACGGCTTACAGGCTCGCTGATATAGACTCGAGAAAACGGCATTCGTTCTTTGCTTTGCCTTACGGAAATCAAGACGCCCCCTTTTCGAAGAATAGCTGTGGAGCTAGTGCATGCAATGGAACCTGTCGAGGTAGGATCGTGGGCCCAGCGAAGTCCCCTTGTTCTGCGACATGATATTTCCACTGGTCCGGCTTGGGACAGTCGTACAATTGCAGCTAGAGGGTTGTACATGTACCCGAGAAAAACTCGCCCATCAAGAAAAGCATGCGTAGAATCCGTCGTGCAATGCGCCGAACGAGTGTATTCCAACGCTCTTTCCATGCTTCGTATTTTGCGAGCTTTAAAGCATTCAATGCATATCTCAAAGCACATAGCGTGATCGTCTTGCCGTGGGCGTGATGAACAGCAGTCGGCTGTATGAGTGCCATATATGCGTGTCGAAGATACAACCCAACCGACCGCCATAAGGCCACGTATAGCTATCGCACAAAATGAAACTGTCCTCCGAGGGACCCCATTTCAGCCCCCATGGAACCTACACTTCTCTATATCCTCTTTACCACCTCGGCAGGAACCAAGCCCTCAACTTTCAGAAAGCGTCTACTCAACTCCACTCTAAGGGTTCTTGGCGGCGTCAATAGCGCCCTTAGGGTCCTCGACGATCTGCTTCAGGTTCTGGCCCTCCATGGTCGCGGCCTTCTTGATCTCCTCACCCATACTCTCGTCCTTGAGCGAGCGGTGGTAAAGGAGCACACGGGTAGTTTGTGTTGCGCCGACGCAGAAGAGGAGGAAGTTAACCGAGGCAAGGCTGGTGAATGTTAGTTGCTGTACGGTTTCGGGTTCAGAGACAGTCCTACAAGAGGTTCTTGGGTCTGATGATGAAGCACCACCTGGTCCAGATGGCACCAGTGGCCATCAAGGCAGCGTTCTGGGACAGAGAAAGATTCTCAGCTGGACGAGCGAAGTCTGCTGCGCCTGCGAGGACGAGGCCCCACTGTGATATCGCTGCGTCAGCTTCCTAATTCTGGAGCGTTTCCACCTTCTGCAGTTGGAGCTGTGTCGCAACCGTGTTTTCCAATCCGTGACCTTCGTACCTTCATGATAGGCGCCCTGAACCACGGTCGTCAGCCTGCCGCTTTGTCCGAACTGTCGCGTGCGCAGAGCGCGATCTTACCAGAAGTGAACCGTCTTAGGGCCAACCTCCGAGTTCCAGAACTTCGCAAATCCGGATTGAGGAGGAGCAACGACATTATCTGCGGTCGCATATGCGCGACGCTGCGCAATTGGACGCTGGATAGCTGCCGCTTGGCGGAAGGTGTGAAGGAAACGGAGACCGGCGCGGGAAGACATTGCGACTGCTTTCTTTACTGGTTCTGAGCTGGCTTGTAGAGATCCGGTAGTGGAAGAGAGGAGGACAAGGACAAGGATAACAACCGAGAAACGGAAGCTGTGAGAGAGAGGAGGGGAGGCTTGTTCGGAGTAGGTGGTGGTCGTTCTTCGCTCATTCAATGCCAAAGTCCGTAACTCCGCTTTGTATGAGCGGCATCTGCCGAAGAGCCGCATCTTTGGAGACGACGAACCATTCAAGTCAAAGCAAGCAAGCAAAGTTGAAGAACGGCAGTCCCCGATTTCTCACGGCACATCGTTCAACATGTCGGGCAAGTACGCCTTCACCAAGGCTCTCAAGGAGCTCCGCTTCCACCATTGCCAGACCTCGGATCACAGCGCTGCAGTACGGTACGTTTGGACGGATCGAAGGAGCTGTTTCGGACAACGCGAATGGGATCAACTGGAGCAGAAGATCAATCGGAGAAGAGAAGAAGGTTGACGGGTATATCTTGCAGGTCGTTCTTGACGCGCGCCTACCCTACCATGAAGCACCACAACCCATACACACCCATCATGATCCGGGAAGCTCTGGACGTGAAGCCCAAGGTATGGGCAAGATACGGTTCGTAGCGTGGAAAGGACATTGGTTTACGTACTCTCTACGGAGACTGACTGCTGGGATTGACAGAGTTCGGAAAGGAGAAGATGGAGAGCCTGGATGGTACGCGAACGACTACACCCGAAACCCGCGAGATGCCTTTTCCAGCTAACCCAGCGCCCAGGTCTGGACGACAAAGCCATCGAAGACAAGATTACCCAGCTGGTGAAGGCTAATCAATGATGTACGCTATATCAGGAAGTGGATGCGCAGTAGCACGATCTACGGCGTGTAACAAAAAGCGTTTACTACAATGTACATATACATACGCCAGCCGGAACCGAATGATACCCGAAAGCCAAAAACAGGAGACTGTCTTCGCAAATATACTAAGGATACTAGGTTGTTCCAAACTGGGTCACTTGCGCTTATGCTGCAGGAACTTCACCAAATCGGAACTGCGCCCAGCTCATGCTCCCTTCAGGATACGTCCAAAATCGTTTACCTCGGTCTTGGCCTGCGGCACCTGCGCCGATGAACACAGGTAGTAGGTGCTCGAAAGAAGGATGTGCCTTGCGTGCATCGCTCCGCTTGAGCAGCTGAGCCATAACCTCCTGCCGCTTCGCCGGCTGTGTTTATTCAGTGCTAAGCTCCTGAATGCGGCGAAAATGACCGTTGCACTTACGTTCGTTTCGACGGCATCCTTCAGTGCCTGATCGAAGCTCAGCGTATACGGCATGGCGCCTGGTCTGCCCATACTTGCCCACAGGTCGCGCAGGTTGTGCACCGCCATGCCGCTGACGATTATCTGTACACCTTCGTTACGCAACCCGGCGACGGCCTGCCCGAGTCGGTAATGCTGGTCGGGGTCGTCGCTGTCGAAAAGACTGACTTGCACAATCGGTACGTTCAGCGGGTTCTTGTCGGGATCGAACGCCACCTTGAAAGGAGCGAAAACGCCGTGATCCAGTCCCCTCCGCACGCCTTCTGCATGGATACCTGCGCTCCGGAGCCGCGATAGCACGTTCTCGGCCAGTGCCTTGCTGCCGACGTTCGGGTATTGAAATTCATAGTAGTGGGCCGGAAAGCCGTAGTAGCTTCATGTCGTGATGTCAGTAAAATTAGGGTTGTGCGGGCCACTTGGCATGCAGAGAATGCTGCAGTCTTACTCGTAGATGAGTCCCATCATTTCTGCTGTGTTGACCTCGACCATATTTGGAGATGCCTGCCAGTGCGCCGAAAAGACAACGACAGCTTTGGGCTTGACCTTTTGTGTGATCTCGCGTCCGATTTCCTGTAACTTAGCATACGCTGGATGCTTGGTGTCCTCCATGATGTTCGGTCCGCTATAATAGCATCAGTACTTTGATGGCGATTTGAATGGGTACTAGGGCCCCACTACCCGTGAGAAAGGAAGTAAACCGGAGTGTGTGCCATTGTTGCTGTAGACAGGTTGAATCTTGAGAGACTCAGGGGAGACAAGGGCGTCAGTATAGCTTGAGTTCTAGAGAAGATACCTCTCAAATTGGGGGTGAATGGAGAGAGGGTGATGGCGGCGACGAGGCAGAGTGCTGCAAAGAAAGCTGCTGGTCTGCCAAAGGGTTCCGGAAACTGCATAGAACAGGCAAGCTGAATGCGGAGTATGCCTGCGTTTTTACGTGATCTTCTCCTGTTAGGGTCGAGAATACACTCTTTACAAATGCTCGGCGATTCGCTTGGTCAGAAGCGTTATTTTCCGAACGTATACAGCGGAAACAGTCCGCCCCGGAAGCACGTCACCTTCCGAGCCGAACGAGTGAGTGTTTACCTTCAGCGTCTGACGGCGGACGAACAGCCTCGGAAGACCAGCAGCCTCAAACTCTCTCTTCTAGCATCTCTGCGTAGCAACAGGCCGAGTCGGGACGCGATAATGGCCGGACCTGCAGCGTTGATCGTCCCAGCTCTGAAGAAGCATACTTCTACCGTCATTGTTGCACATGGCTTGGGTGATAGGTACATCCATTTGCTATCCTCTCTTCATGGCGTGTAGACTGACTGACTACTCGTAGTGGCGCTGGCTGGTAAGCTCAATCCTTCATCGAGCCTTCTGGCAAAACGACACCGTACTCAAGTCCGATTGCCTCAGGATATGGCTGGCAGAGAATTGGAGAAGGAGAGGCAAGTTCGAGGAGACGTCCTTCGTCTTCCCGAATGCACCCAACATTCCAATCACAGTGGTACGTTTGACGTATAGATACCGAGTCATGGGAAAATACTAATGGTAGCGGCAGAATATGGGCATGAGGATGCCTGGATGGTACGATATAGTAAGACCTCGAGACACATCTGTCCGCACCCTTCTCCCCGCAGTCCCACCACGAAGCGGACTCCGTACTTATGCCCTCTCGCCTTAGCTCTCGTTCGACGACCTGAAACTGCGCGAAGACGAACCCGGCATCCGACGCACCCAAGCCTACTTCCACTCATTGATCGCGGCGGAGATTGAGAAGGGCATACCCTCAGAGCGCATCGTCCTCGGTGGCTTCTCTCAAGGCGGTGCGATGAGCCTTCTATCTGGTGTGACCTGCCCGACGAAGCTGGGAGGCGTCTTCGGTCTGAGCTGCTACCTTCTGTTGCAAGGCAAGATACGGGAAATGGTGCCAGAAAAGAACCCCAACAAAGTCAGTGAGGGCCTACAAGCTGGACGATGACACTTGCGAAATTGGTACGGTGGCTGACAAGCATGTTAGGAAACGCCAATCTTCATGGGCCACGGCGACGCTGACCAAGTCGTCAAGTATGAATGGGGTCAGAGGACTGCGAACCAACTGAAGGAGTGGGGTTGGAACGTGGACTTCCGGACCTACAAGGGCCTCCCTCACTCGGCTGATCCGGCAGAGATTGATCACCTCGAGGCCTATCTCAATCAGGCCATACCTCCCCTGGGCGACAAAGGATCTCTGTGACTTGCCGACACTACGGACAGCAACACAGGCTATATCGGACCGGCAATGGCGTTGTGCGCGCTCTTGCTGGCCGTCATAGCATACTACAAGAGCTCCGCGGGAACCACCGCATACCGAGGCACTTCCAGACCTTGGAGCTATTACGGATAAAGTGGCTCACGACGAGTAGTGTCCCCGCAGCTTGTTTAGGTGGTATACACGATGACGGTCCTGTGCGCAGAGATGGAAGATGGTTTGACTAAATCTCGGCCCCGTGTTTCATAGATAGGATGCCCGCACGTTCCACAGATGCTTGGCGCCATCAACGACGACTTTGTTTAAATGAAGGGCTGATGCAATCACCCACAATTAATCTCCGCTCATCACATCGAACACACGATTGCAGGCGTCGTGAAGCATCGCGTTGCATGCATGCATCCTCCTGCAGAAGAACCAGGACTTCTTACGCGCCCCACAATTGGAGGGAAAACTCTCGCGTCGAGAACAGGTAATGGATGCCCTTCAGCCGGTTGCATTGCGTAGATCAACCCCGCCAAAGGAGCGAGGCACCACGATGGGAGAGCAACAGGTCCACCCTCGCAATCTACTTGACGTGAAGGAACCTGGACAGACCAGATGCGGTTGCGACCTGTTAGAGCGTTTCGCAGGTACGCCATGTGGCGGCTATGCATGCAGCACGCCGTCCCTTTCATCTCATGTGCGTGTTACAGCCACGCAGTCCGCGCGGCTGACGACTGCGTGCCGGATTGCTGCCATGGGTGCTCGAGTGTTTCCAACGATCGCTGTCCAGGATGTATGCCCTGTTTCTGGCACAGCAGACGTCCTGTTTTTTCGTTGTAAGTGGAGTAGAATTGCTCCATCTCCTATCTAACATTCCATTCTTCTTTCCCATCTTTGTTTCGTGCCTCTTCTTTCCCTCCAGATATCGCAGAGATGCGCCACAGCTTCGATATCAATGTGCCATTCAGGTTTGTCAAACATGCCAAGCCTGCATCTCCAGAGACGGTCGAGGAGAATGAGCCTGCCAAACTGCCGAAGAGAAGGACCCTTCAAGAACTTGTAAGAGCCAACACAGCTAAGCTACCTAAGATAAAAAGGATGGGGAAGAGGACAGCTAAGGTTTGTCCTTCGGGTGGTACTAGTGCAAGGGAGCCATCACTGACCTTCATCTTCAGCCGGCTCAGCGTGGTTCACGTCCGCCGAGCCAATTGATGAACATACCTGCGGGTCTGAACCAAGAAGAGTTGATGCGCATTCTTGGTGGTACTCAGGATGCCAAAGACACGACAAAGCCTCCCAAACCTACGGTAGCTGAACACCGCGCCGACTCGCACCTCCAGTCTCCTGCAGCGGACTCGCCGAGGCCCGAACTCCTTGCTGAATCTAAGCATATTACTACGGAGTCCCTACAGACGATGTTCAATGGTGCGCCAGAATTCGCAGTATCCGGCAAGCGGGACGCACCGAGGCCGCAGGTGATTTTCAGAGGGAAGCTACCGATCTCGTGCGAGACGCACGCGATTACACGCCGCTGTCCCATCCTACATTCGCCGTCGCTACCCTTGGCCAGCATCGGACAACGGAATCACAGGGTGCGGGAGGTCCACGTGATAGAACTTCCATAATTTCACGCATACGAAGACGACGCGATCTCGATCTCGACCTGCTGGAGGCGCCGAATATGCTGAGTTTGCAAGGGCTGGAGCCAGGCACTGTTGGATTTGACCACTTTCTCCAGCTGTCTGTTGCTGACAGCAAGCTGGTTGAGGGAGAGTGCGATACTCTGAGTCAGAGAAGAACCTTAGCCAATCAACCGGAGAAGTTGGGACTGCGCGCAGTGGACCTCGAGAAACTGATTGATAGACTCTCCGAGCTTGGTGGTGAGCAGCAATCCCGACAACCTGGCGAAGGAGCGAGTACAGTGACGAGCGAGCAGAAGTCCGCGGAGATGTACACGGATCTGTTCGCCAAGTTACTGGCACCACCGAAATGCCAGTCTTCCGCCGAGGAAAACCCTACCGGGCTCAAGGTGCAGATCGAGGCGCTGATGGAAGCTCTGAAGCTTCCGGGATTGTGGCATGATTTCAGTTACGTGGAGTGGCGGATAAGAGCAGGACAAATACTGTGGGCATCACAAGAACAATTCAGTCCAAACGGAGAAGAGACGGTCAGCGAGAGAGACGTTCTCCTGCTCCAAATCACTTTAGCGAGTGAACTTCTAGTACGGCTGGAAGTAGCTGGTCTTGTGTTGAAGGGGTCACATGGCGGTTCTGCCGTCAGCAGGTCGGATGCCGATGCGATTGCGAAGATCCGCATACCCAAGATCGAATGGGACCTGGTGCTCGCCAGGCAGTTTCTTGACAACATCAACATCAGGCCGAGATTGCCCGCGAGCGACAAAGACCAGAACCGCAACAGTGTGTTCTCCGCAATATCCTTCTTCACGGCGAACGAGACTTTGGAAGATCCTCGTGTAGAGCCGATCATCTATCCGCGGGATCAGTCGTCGGCTGAACAGCTCGCTGGATTGCTGCACTTTGCCCAAACCCTTGAATGGCCGCACGCTGGAGACATTCAGCGGGAGATGGACAGTAGGCACCCACAGCAGAGCTGTGTTGCCTATGCCACGCCCCTCGGGACCCCTCGACCGCTAGGTGGGGACCGCACTAGCTATTTTGGTGATCTAAAGCGTCCGCAGATAGGAAGGATGACCACTGCTTCAACTATCCAGCTATTCCCGACAGCCGCGGAGGAGGGCTCGGAGGTGTTTGACGCCGGCGGCTGGCTAAGCCGATCGTGGCTCACTTGTTTGGTGCTTCCAGGCGAACCTGCGTGTCACTTCCTCATTTCGACACTCCTCGAAAACTCCCCTCAGGCTATTGAAGTGTTGGGTGACTCTGCGAATCTTTACGGTGGCTTCTTCTACAACGGACGAAGCTGGTGGAGCAAGAGCTGCGTCGTCGGAAGAGTGCTCGCTGCTGCCACGGGGGCAAAGGACTGCATGGGCTGGATCTCTGTGCCCATGGGATCAGACAACCACGCAGATGGATGGCTGGACCTTGACGTGAAAGAGTTGCCAAGCTCGATCCCACGTATCACGCAGGGTGAAGTCATTGGCCGTGATTCCTCCCCTCTCCATGACTCGGATCCTACAACCCTTTCGGAGGAGGATTTCTCTTGGCCCGCAGACAGCCCTCCCGTACTGGGTAATGAGGTTCGATACGAAGCTCTTGGATTCTCGGCTACCGAGAAAACCTACGAGCTGTCCAAAGATACCACTGCGGACGTCGACAACGGGCTCGCCGTAACCCCCACGACAGTCGCCTCGCTCACCTTCACCTCGCCGACCAACGCTAGGGTGGGCACGCTGGTGGTCCCCTTGTCCACGACGTCTACTTCGTGTCCGCATACCCATGCTTCCCTTCACCACGGCCCCGGTCTTCGACCAACAGCCGAGCCTCGTCTTCTTCATCGTCAAGCTCCATGAACAAGGACCTCCCCACACCTCCTTCACATCCGTTGCACAGAGGCTACAAGTATGAGGTCATCCCAGCCGCTTCCCTGCTCTCGCACCAAGAGCAGCATCACGAGCCCGAGCCACAACCGCAGCCTGCCAAGCCGGCGCTCGCGCCCTTCTCACACATGTTCTCCGCTCCGGTGCTGAAGAAGAAGGAGCAGCCGCAGCCGCAGCCGCAACTGAAGCAGTCAGAGGATGATGTGATTGTACTGGATTGTCGAGGATCGGACGACCTGCAATTGCTGGCGAGGGCTTGGTGCGCGAAGGTCGGCGAGAATGCGCTTGTCGGGAGGGTCGGCAGGACCTGTTTGGCGTGTTGTGTACGTGAGTGTAAGGCACTGGGAATGAGTAGTGTGATAAGGATATGAAGAAAGGACGTATAAGCGGAGTCTGGTACTATTGTTTTGCAGTTGATACCCCGAGCTAGGTACTAACGCTCGTTTTGTAATGCAACTCGGATGGATGAGGTTCATCACTGGAACTCTGTGCCAGCAACGCAGGTCGCGAGCCCGGTAATGACGTTCTCATTGTGTGTTTGTGCTGTTGGTAAGGTACTATCGCAGGGCAAGTGCATTTCGGCGTCGGTAGTGGGAAGCGTAAGTGTGAGATCTTCTTGATTGTTCAGAGGCCCCGCTAGCCCCGAGGGCAACAAACCAAGTTGCACCCTAGATGTTCTCATGATATGGCAGCAAGGATAACAAGCCACTATGACAAGCCGAAATGGCTTCCACTTCAGGTTTGTTCTGCGTGGACGTCGGATTTCCTTTGGGCTTTAGAGGCACCCGCAACATAGAGGGTAGTGTGTGCGAGCGCACCTCTAGATCTACTGTAAGCATAGAGGTAACAGAGCTTCGCGATAGCGCGGGTCACCTAAGGGATTGGCCATTGCTGGCAAAGTATACTCCCAACGTAATAAGACAATCTAGGAAGCGAGGTGCTTCACCCACTAAGCTCGATACTTCCAAGGTTCTTTCGTCCTGTTTCCGTTGTACCACGTTATGGATCACGTTTGCGGCTCTCCTTCAACAACACCTAGTGGCACCTCGATCTGCTCAACTCCATCCTCTACTCTCCCACAAGCCCTGACAAAATCCTCATGCGCAGCACGGTCGTAAGTGGTCGCCGTGCTCGCCGCACCTGCGGCGTACTTCAACGCTCTAGTCAACCAAGACCCCTTCGCATTCCCGCCTGCTTTAGCCCGTCCGGCCCAACTCCAGATACTGGGATCCCGAAAGTTAAAGTCTGTCGCGGAGTGGCCCGTCGATGCGGGTTGGAAGCGTACCATAACCTGTGACCGAAGCGCCGCTGCGAGCAGGTGAAAGACGACAGTCTGATCGCAGCCGTTATCGATGACGGCGAACCTGAAAAGCGAGGCGCTGGGTGAGACGCCGACAGGCGCAGAAACGAGACATGCGACGACGAAACGGTTACGAGAGGCGATGGCAGAGCGGAGACCTTGAGTTGCTGTTTCACCGGCCGTTGAATGCTCCCAGTCAATACCAGCACCGACAAAGGTGAGATAGCGGAGAAATGCGATTTTGGGTTGTGTCCACGGTTCGCTCAAGAGTTTCTGTGGGATCTGGACAGGTGAACGCAGGTGAAGATAGTGTAGTTTGTCCTGTTGAGCTGGATGGTCGAAGTCGGGTGATGGGATGATGTTGTCATCTTCCTCTTTATGGGTGATCTGGTTTTTCTTAGCCAGACTATGAGCCTCTCGCATTGCGGCCTTGAAGATATCCCAGGTCATCCACCGACATGACAGCAGACGGGTTAACGTAAATACGGCTTCGGTGTTGTCTTTCGAACATTCTTCGCACGTATCAGGACCGGAACAGTAGAGCAGATCAGTAGCGAAGCGGATGTAGACATGATCGTCCGACAACTGCCTCGCAACAGTAAAGGAGGCTATTGGTAGATTTATACTCATGCAGTATCGAAATATCAGCTGAACTATCTCACTGGGCAGTTGCTCCAGTTTGGGGAAAAGGTAGGCTTGGCATTCTTTCTATTGGTTGTTACTCAAAGGCTACTGAAAAGCTACAAATCGACGGCTACATCAACATCATCGTGAGTCTGCTGCGCTGGGTTGAACCCGCAGCAAAGTGTCTAGGTGCTCGCAAACCAAGCAGATGTGTTGCTTACCCCTTGAGAAAATTCCGCCGTATGCTGTTGAAGCGGGCAGTCTTAGTGGTTCCTTGAGACAAAGACTGACTACCAAACAGGAGCTTGCGCTTCTGTCCGTTGCGCTTGCCGCGGACCCGGATGGGTGTAAGCTCCATGGCTGTATTACTAGGATGGTGGGCGACGAAGAGTGAGATGGGTAATGAACAGTGGTGGCCGAGGATTGTGGTTGCAGAGAAACCTGTGTCACTTCAAGCGGTCAGCGTGAGTCCATAAGTGGAACAATGAAAGGCTTGAAGAAAATGAGTTTCCTCAGTGATCTTGGTGTAAAAGAACGATCATACCCAAAGGGTCAATTACTATCTAGTGCGTGTGTTTTATAATCATTGGAAAAGGGCAGAGAAAGGATAGGATTCACCATACCTTGTGAAGGGAGCCTGTATGCGGCAAAGATGAGTGGTGGCGGGGGTTCAAAGAGCCAGTGTGTCTACGTCTGCAATTTCAGTCAGTACAGGCCTCGCAACGATGAATCTTGCGTGTTGATAGGTTTGGTGCTTGGGATGGGTTCAGAATATGTAAGATTGAATATCATTGTACCTGCGCCGTTCAGAAGAACAGGCGTGAACTTCCGGTCACAGGTATCAATCGCAAATTATAACATCATGGTGTGCTGTGAGTAAGGGACGTGGGGAAAGACGTACCATATGAAGAGCAACAAGAGTGACAGAAGAGAGCCAAACCTCCATCAACGGACGAGTCGTGTGTTGATGTTTGAGTTGTGATGAAGGACAAGGCGAATGAAGACAAGAAGTTGAAGTTCTCTGCGCTTCGGAAGAACCTCGTCAAAGTTCTGCGAACGGAACGTTCCGTTGAGAATTCGGCTCCCACAGTGCTTCTTGGCACAGTTTGAATATTGATTCGGTCTTGCGCTTTCTCCAGCCCAGCAATACCACAACGACCAACGACAACCCTTATTGTACGTGATCTCCGACTGCTCACTGAGTCTGCAACACTCCAGAGCACCTTGTCGTCAGCGCAGAATTCTGACAACCGACAAACAGAACCCGCATCCACGACAACCACAATGGGCGACGCCGACGTTACCGCAAGCAAGTGGAGACTGGTCGAAGTCGGCCGTGTCGTCCTCTTCAGCTCTGGCCCATACGCTGGCAAGCTCGCTGCCATCGTCGAGATCATTGACCACAAGCGCGTATGTCGCATCCGAAGAAGGGATTGAATATCGAAAAAGAGCCACAGCTCACATCTGTACAGGTTCTGGTCGACGGTCCCGCAACGGATGCTAAGAACGTTGTCCCCGCCACTCCGCCGCTCTCTCCGACGTTTCTCTCCTCCCTATCGTGATCAAGAAGCTGCCACGCGCCGCCGGCAACGGTCCAGTCAAGGCCGCGTGGGAGAAGGCCAAGGTTGAGGAGACTTGGGCAAACAGCGCTTGGGCAAAGAACAGGGAGAGGAGCGTCAAGAGAAGGCAATTGACCGACTTCGAGAGGTTCAAGGTTATGAGACTCAGGAAGCAGGTTAGTAGGGTCCATGCATCTGCTGGGAGGTCTATAAACACGAAGACTGCGCGGGCGATGTCAGAAAGATCGGAGCAAGGACTAACGGAACATGCAGGCACGCTTCGAGGTCCGCAAGACCATGGCGGCGGCTCGCGCAAGCGCTAAGGCGTAGACATCGACAAAACGGCACTCGGGCGCAGGCGGGGATTGCATTTGGGTTTTCAAGCGACTTCATCCAAACTAGAGCTGTCACTTGCTGCCAATGGAAAAGGGCAGGGACAGGGAATTTCCCATGTCGAAACGTAGTATCAGTGGAAGGAGCTCGTACTTCGTTTTGCGATGTATTCACTCAGTGCTTGATACGGCACAAAATGAAAAACATTGTGACATGACCCCATCAAGATTCTTTCCTAAATGAAAATCATCAAACTTCATAACATACTCGCTGTGACTGTTCTCTATATACGTTTTTAATTCAGATGTATGTGAATTCGTAGACTGACGCTATGCGCAACTGAGCTCGGACGCCCAAAATTCACGGTGCGTTGCGGCGCGGCTTCTCTCGCGACTTCCATTGGCATTTGACCTCTGTTGAAGACACATCAACTCTCTTAGTCATATCCCAGGTTGTCGAAGAGGCATTTGCTTGGTACGTTGGTCTCTTGCCGTCTTGCTGGAGGTCGACTTTCGTGGCAATGTCAGAAATCGACTATTCTGCGCAGCTTTCCAGGTCCCGATTCGCATCAAGCTAACAGCGCACACAGCAGCTTAGACAAATCCCACAACTACCACCATGTCGAACCCACGCATCGAAGAGCTCCCAGACGAGCCGGAGAAGAAGGTTGAGGTCGAGGAGGAGAGCTCTTCTGAGTCCGGCGACGATGCCGGTGATGCCAACATCCCAGCTGGCGCATCCGTCACTGTCCACTCCCGCAACGAGAAGAAGGCACGCAAGGCCATTGCTAAGCTTGGCCTGAAGCACATCGAGGGCATCACAAGGGTTACGCTGAGGAGACCAAAGAACGTGAGTGGACGCCATAGCACGCGGGCACGGTTCGGCAGTACAGCGATGAGTTGGGAAGCTTAGCAAAGAAAGAGGATGAAGGAAGCAATAACGGTTGTTGACGCTGGGCCGACAGATCCTCTTCGTTATCAGCAACCCAGATGTCTACAAATCCCCAAACAGCAACACCTGGATGTAAGGAAACCCTTTTCGCTCAGACGTTCTTGATGGCACTAACTTGCAACGACAGCATCTTCGGTGAGGCCAAGATCGAGGACCTGAACTCCCAGGCTCAGGCCTCCGCTGCCCAGGCTCTCGCCAACCAGGAGGGCGCTGGTGAGGCCGCTCACGACCACGGTGACAAGGGCAAGGCCGTCGACACCGGTGACGCCAAGAAGGAGGAGGAAGAGGATGATGGCGAGGAGGTCGATGAGACTGGCCTCGAGGCCAAGGACATTGAGCTCGTCATGGCTCAGGCTAATGTGTCGCGCAAGAAGGCCGTCAAGGCCCTGCGCGAGAACGACAACGATATCGTCAACTCCATCATGGCGCTCAGCATATAAGCACAGCTGCAGCATAGCAGGCCCAGTGTCTGCTATTGACGACGGTGTCTTGGGCTAGTTCACTTCTCTGTTTCAATGCGTGCATTGGGCTTGGGAGGAAGTCCTGGCTAGGATCAAAAGCATATGTACAACCAATCAACACAAACAAGTCTCGATTGCTTCTGTGCCCATCTCTTTGCAACCCCGAACCCTACACGTATGAACACTTGAGTTGCGTCCTATTCGATACCAAGAGCGCTTACTTGGCAGGTGAGACACGTGATCTGTTGAACATCCAGGGTGGTCAATGCTCGATTCGTAGCGCAGCTTTGCGCGGACGAGGAGAACAACTGAATTGGACGACAGCCCTTCTCACGCCGCGCTGTAACATCTCCTCTCCACGAACACCACCTCATCACCCACAATGGCAGTCGGAGTATGTCTCACAGCTGGGACGATGCGCCTAGCGATGGCCAATGAAGCAGAAACGCTGACCAAGTCTTGCACTGTAGCGCAGCGCAGCTCTCAAGGTCGACTGGACCAAGATCGGTACCCAGCTCGGTCTTAAGGGCAACACCGCCAACGCCCTCGTCGCCTTTAAGAAGAGAAACGATGATGCGCGCCGCAAGGTCCAGCTCCTGTCCGAGCAGCCCCAGACCGTCAACTTCGACCACTACCGCAGCATCCTGAAGAACCAGGCCGTTATCGACGATATCGAGAAGCAGTTCAAGGCCTTCAAGCCAAAGACCTACGACGTGAACAGGCAGATCAAGGCCATCGAGGCGTTCGAAGCCCAGGCCGTCAAGAGCGCTGAGGAGACCAAGGGCAAGGTTGATATGGAGTTGAAGGATCTGGAGAAGACGCTCAAGAACATTGAGGAGGCTAGGCCGTTTGAGGATCTCACTGTGGTGCGTACATGGCAAACTGGAGGATATCGACTGTTGGGAAGAAGACGGACAGGCGTATGGCTGACATTTTGGTGTCCTAGGACGAGGTTGTTGCCGCCCGCCCAGACATCGACGAGCGCGTTTCGCAACTCGTCAAGAAGGGCCGCTGGCAAGTGCCTGGATACAAGGTATGGCATATAATACGCTTAGGGTTGGACAGTGCTAACCCCGCTGCAGGAAAAGTTCGGAGACCTTTCCGTCATCTAGATATCCTGACCCTGTACCTCAGCCCCTCATCCTCTGTTGTAGCATAGCCGACTATATCATCTATTCAGTGTCTGGACACCAAGTCTTTCTTCTTTCTGGTATTTCCTCTCTGTAACCTAACAACAAACGTGACATTCGGGTTAAAGTCCACTCACGGCTTCTGACACCGGGGCACGATTTACTGGAGCCGCATGTGTACAGGCGATAGCTGGACTGTATATCATGCCGAGGAGTCGACTCTCTTGTCATCGGCTTTGACAATAAGCAGCGGGTCGCTCAAACCCGCCAGGGACACCATTACGTTTGATAATGCCTCGTCAATGTGATCCACGTTCATAACAGCAGTCTAGTGAATCGGAGCAAGCTAACGTCTTTTACGAGGGACTATGATCCAATCTTGTGAGTGTCTTGAAGGATAGATAGATCATCTGGTAGCCCCCGATGACTAGCGGGATACCCGTGCGGTCAATGGGGCCGCACTGTCGGTGGTGAATTCGCCTACGTGTGTCGTGAACAACTAACTGTACAGCTTTGTCACAGTATGAAGGTATGAGGGTGGTACACATAGGCAGTGGAACCTTGCCAACGAGGGCGGTGAACGTTAGTGGTTATCTGATCGGGAGGGTGTGCTGCATTGTTCATAGCGGGCACCAATTTGGATGGAATGGTAGACGATTGGAGAAAGTACAATATACTCGGACTTGCCTTCGCCTCCTGATATACTGCTATGCTGACGTTTTACTGTTAACGTGAAGCTCCCACTATGTTGCCGTTCTGAGTGGCCCTGTAGGCTGAAGCACCGCCTGTTTCTGGAATCAAGAACCGTCCTTCGTGCGCCTTCTTAGCCCTCTAACACCTGACAAGCCGCGTCGAATAGCTTTGTCACTCTGTACATAAGCAACGGTCTGACATTTCTGATCTTTGACATCGGCATCGGCATCGGCATCGGCTTGCCCCGCAACTCGGTGAGCGGCCGAGCTCGGCAGTCGATTGACAGCGCGGGATTTGGTCATTGGCTTGTCACCTACCACACTTTTGCAAACCTTAGGAACTGGCATCCAGCTCGGCCTGTTTGACAATTTTCCTGCACACTGTCTCGTTTTTCAAGACAACCATGGTATTCTGACCGTACTCAACACTTACGCCCTCGTTCCTTGTGCCGTCCATATCTGGGCACAGGCACATGACCATTGCGAGTCTCAGCGACGGCTTGTGTACAGATCTGAGTTGCTGTAGGGAGCCGCTGCTCCGTATCCGCTCGTCATGGCGCCTTCGGACAAACCATTGCTAACCACACGGCAATCTTCAACTCTGCACTACCAGACATTTCCCACCGCCCCTCCCACGTCGCGCGGAAAACCACCAACATCCTCCTCCCCAACGGGCGATACCACACATCGCTCGCTCAGCCGGCAGGATTCTCAGACCTCTGGCGGGCCACACGAATCACCGCTACCGAAAGGTCAGCTGGCCATCCTCGCGGTTATCGCACTGGCTGAGCAGACCGCTTTAAACTCGATATCGCCTTATCTGCCCGACATGGCATCGACATTCCCCGAGGTCAAGGAAGGGCAAGTAGGGTTATATGTTGGGTTGATCGCGTCCAGCTTTGCGCTGGCCCAGTTTGCGACAAACTTCTTTTGGGGTTGGTTGAGCGACAGGATAGGAAGGAAGCCCGTTGTCCTCACTGGAACCGCCTTGACGGCTGCGTGTTTCGTTGCCTTTGGATTCTGTAGGACATTGTGGCAGGCTGTCATCGTACAAGTGTGCATGGGATTGGTCAACGGCAACCAGGGCGTCATCAGTACTTGCTTGGGGAGATTACGGACAGAAGCAACCAAAGCCGGGCCTTCACGTACTTGCCAGTCGTTTATGGAATTGGTGGCATAACTGGGCCTTTGCTGGGAGGACTGTTGGTGTTCACAGAGATTCCGTGGAAACACGGGAAGTCGAACCCTTACCCGTATCTGGCGCCGAACTTGCTCAGTGCAGCCTTGCTGCTCATTGATATGGTTGCGACTATGATGTTTCTGGAGGAATCGCTGGAGGAGGTCAAGGATCTTCCCCTCTCGGTGCACGCGTCGAGAACTTGTTTGCGTGGATCTGGCAGTTTACGAGCTCTACGAGACCTTCGTATCTGAAAAGATTTCAGAAGACACAGGAAGAGCAGCAGTATCAAGGCTTGGATCAAGATGGCGCCGCTGCGGAGCAGGATGAGGATGAGGATGATGAAGACGACGACGACAGCGACTCTGCGAGCTCTGCGGCCGGTCTCGGGTCACGCCTTTTCCCATCCAGCAACACGGAAGGCCTCAGCAGCAAAACCGTATTCACACGAGACACGATACTGTTGCTCGCGACTTTTCTCATCTTCCAACTGTCAAACATCTCATACAATTCTCTCTACCCCATTTTCGCACAGGCCAATCCGCCGACTGGGCGTGATTTGTCGCCCGAAGAGATAGGACTGTCGCTCGGATTTGCCGGGGTTGTTACTATCATATTCCAGGTCGGAATCTTTGGCAAACTCAGGGAACGGATAGGCAACAAGATTGCCTACAGAGTCGGCTTCGCTGGCTTCGTCGGCGCATTCCTCCTCATGCCATGGGCTGGTTACAAGGATGGCGGTAGTGGTATGGGCCAAGAAACACAGATGGGAAAGGTGTTACTATGGGTCGAACTGGGCGCTATCCTGATTCTCAAAACGATTGCGGCTGTCGGCTGCTTGACGAGCGCCTTGTTGCTGGTATGGAGTTTCCTTTGTTTAAACATGGGTGATGGACAGACATGACTAACAGTGCATCGCAGATCACCAACTCCGCACCCAACCACTCGGTCTTAGGCACACTGAACGGCTTGGCACAAACATTGTCCGCAGCTGGTCGTGCCATCGGTCCGTTCATCTCCGGATCGCTGTTCAGCGCCGCTACTGGTATCCAACCGAAAGGCGAGGCTCTACCGTTTGGCATCTTCGGCGGCATCAGCTTCCTGGGCTTCTTGCTGAGCTTTGGGATTCGCGGTGCAGATCTTGAAGCTGAGGGATGGAATGAGGACCGGGATGGTGATGAGGAAACGGGCTCGGAGGACGAGGAAGCTGGCAGTTCGGCGTCGCCGCCTGCCAGGCCACGCTGAAGATGTTTGGTTGTGGGTTGAGGATCGATGAAAGAGAGAACGGTAGAGTGTACGGTGTGCTCTGTACATGGCTGCATTAGGGCCTTAGCGTGGCGTTACAGGACGGGCATTCAGTTTACGGGGTAGAGTTCAGCAAATTTCACCCTTCGCGGCTGTTTCTCTGGTGCGCATCAGTTCCAGTCACTCTATGTGTTCATGCGTATTGGTTTAGTTGAGCCGCCAGACGAAGATGCCTTTTACGGGCACCAGCAGCCTTTTAGAATGCTGGGGAAAGGCAGCCGGTTAGTGTACAACAAGAGCAGACTTCGAGCCCAGCGAAGGATCGGGAACGGTGTTCGGGCCAAGAGAAAGACAGAATTGCGCGCTCGTTCCTTGTTTGCTTGCTTGCTCTGTTTCGCCGACAGACGTCAAAGATAGACGACAGACGTCAAGGATAGACGCGAGGGTGGCTGGTTCCTTCGGTTCCACTACCCTGGCCGCCACAGCCATTGCCTGATCCGGACAAAGTGGACGAGCGGCAGTTATCCGATACGTGCGCCGATTCGCTGATGCGTAGTTAGCGTGTCCCTTGTGGGCTGGTGTGTTCGTAGATCTTCCCTGTTCGGTCTTCTGACGTCTTGCACCGCCATCAGGTTTTGTACAATAAGTTCTCTTGACCGATGCATACCAGACCCTAGCTGTGCTGTCTCATGACGCTTGGGTGAGAGATTTGCACGCACGCGCACGCGCACCGCGCTTGGACACTGCTTGTTCGTGTAGCCATGGCGCTGGCCACTCGCTCTACGTCACTGTCAGCGGTCACCAGTCTAGCTGGCCTGGAAACGAGCCGATGGGCAGCAAAATGAAATGGCGAGATCGTTTATCCTCTACATCCTACCGTAAATCGAGTGCCCGGGGAAGCGAGGGCCTCGTAAACAGTAGGCGAATGAGGTCATCGGCACATTCTTGTAGCCGCATTCACGTGAACTTGCAGGTCGGTGATACGAGAGTCGATATATAGTGCTCTCTCCTTTCCATTCTTTGCAAACAACTTCTGAAACACCAAGTCTATCCCTCCCCTCTTGTTCCTCACACCTTCCTCACACTACACCGACTCTCATCGCCGAACACTAGCGACATCACACACACACACCAAGACACACATCGTACATCGCAACATCGCAAACATGGGTGCCGTAGTGTCGTGCGTGAGTTTATCCCACCCGTCTCCTTTCAATGATGCCCTTTCCATGAGCCTCCAACTAACATGCATCGCAGATTGAGTCCGTCTTCCAGGCAATCGGAGCCTGCATTATGGCTGTCGTCAACGGCATCGCGTCAATCCTGAAGGTCAGTCAATGCCTTGGATCAACATCATGGGTAGAGAACACGACTGACCGGCATGCAGGCCATCATCAACGGTATTGCCGCCGTGTTCAACATCATCATCTCCTGCCTCACCTGCGGAAAGGCTGGGCGACGCGGTGGAAGAACGACAAGTGCGGTCTAGTGATGGAGGACACGCGGGCGGATGGTATCGAGTGAGACGCCTGTCCCTCTTGCCCTTCTACTGGACCGGCAAACAGCCAAAACATGCCACTACTGGCTCTCACCACATCGGGGACGGCAGTAGTTTCTCTCGCCGACGGCGACGACAAGCCGAACAGTCAGCTCAACCTCGACCATCTGCCTCCATCACTCGTCTCGGACAACGAGATTGCCACGACCGTGATCTCCATACCCGCGGCATCCCCTTTGGGACGCTGCTTCACGACTTTGAACGGGTTTTCAGCGAGCGGCGATAGTAATGCAGGGAGTAGGACTACTAGATACCCCATAACAATAGTATGCTTTTAATGATGCCCCCGCTTGGGGCTGACCTTCTCGGAACACCCGTTCCATTTCGCTGCCTTTTCAAGTGCTTTAGTCAATCCTGACTCTCGTATATGGGGTTCTTTTCCCAACTCAGGAATTTGACAAGACGGATCTCTACACTTCACAAAGTCTTGGCAGGTTGCGGCTGCAACACATAACGCGTCACCGTCTTTGTGCTCCACATGGCAGATCAATACAACGACACGATCCCGACGCGACTTGCAAAGAAAGTGGCGTCAAATTCGACGCAAAGTCGAGCGCAACGAGGAGATCGAGGCAATGGAGTTTGTGTACCTTGCTGGCGACGCCTCCTCCTCCTCCTCCTCCTCCTCCTCCTCCTCCTCCTCCTCTTCTAATGTCGATGTTGCACAGATTGAACGCGGAACCGTCGTCCCCGTCCTGCTTATAGCGAGTTCGTGAATCGGTTTGTTTGTTATCCATCCGCCACTTCGTCACGAACCTCACTTCACACTCCTACTCACAGGACCTGGAACGTCCCCTGTGCACTGTAACGCACATCCAAGCACCGGCAAGCCTGTCGAATTCTGCAGGTATCAGAAAGTAAAGTCTCGCTCAATTTACCTTCCGTTGGGCGGGTTTCAAAAGACAAAAGACAAGAACTACTCCGGACACCGACATGGAAGACAAATACCTCCCAAACACTATATCCCCCATACCTTCCGCGAGCTGCGGGACCAATATCCCAGCGTCGTGCCGGACAAACTTTCGGAGCTGGAAGAGCAGCGGCTGCGCATCGTACCCTCGTCTCTGGCAGAGCGAAAAGTGCACTCGCCGTCGTTGACCAAATCAGAGGTCCAGACACTCACCAAATGGAAACTCTCGCACGGGGCCTTCAGGCCGAGTCTCATGAACCTGGTTGCGGGAAACAGCGATGCGAGTATTGAGTCGACCACCACGACGGCTTTCCTGATCTACCGTGATGAGGCAGGGGAGAAGGGGGAACCTGAAAGTGGTCCTGGCGGCAATCAAGGAGCTGGCCAAGTTGAGAGGAATCGGGCCCGCGACTGCGAGCCTGCTGCTCAACACTTATGACCCGGACAATGTGCCATTCTTCAGTGATGAGCTATTCAGATGGTTGCATTTCGAGGATGCAGAAAAGAAGGGCAAAGGCACAGGGTGGGAGAGAAAGATTGGATACACGATCAAGGAATACGAGGAAGTGCTCGTACGTATGGAAGGGGTGAGGAAGAGGTTGGAGAAGGAGGGCGACGGAGAGGACAAGGGTGGAAGAGCGGTTAGTGCGCTGGACATGGAGCTGGTGGCTTACGTGCTAGGGAAGACTAGACGGGCTGGCGAGGCAGAGAAGGATACTAGGGAGGAGCATGCCGAAAAGGAGCACCATGTGGACAAACCCAAGGACGGAGAAGCGGTTGGTGAACAGCCTGCGCGCAAGCGGAGGAGAAAAGCCTGACGTGTCTGCGCCTGTCGGAGCCCCGTGGTTTCCACCCGTCTAACAGTTGCCAGCGTCATACGCCAATTGGTGGCAACGACGAATGTCCTAAGGCATCCGTATCACGTTTGCATGAGGACGTTAAGGACATTACCTGAGGTAAACACCTCTTTGGTCTCTCATGATTTAAGATGGGAAAGCATGTGATCCGCGAGCAAGAGGCACACCTTGCGCGAGTGAGTATATTGAGCCCGTCAGCGGTCAGTCGAACCAGAAGAACAGATGACGAGTTGCAGTAGATGCTGCCCCTTCTCCTCTTCTTCTTCTTCGTCTTGACTTCATTGCCATTTTATGCCCTGGCACCGCGTGGTCCTAACCCATCTTGATCCGTCCCCTACATCTTGTCCTTCTAAAATTCTATGCTGTCTCCAACGCGCAGTGATACGTCATCCGTCCTCTTCTCGAGACGTGCAGGCGTTGTTCTTATACACAGGTGATGCAGCATCACTGATACCTTGCCATGCGGGTTAACCAGTTGCAGATGAAGGTGGTGGTCACTGTGCGAGCATAGTGGACGTGTGATTGCGGTAAGCATGTGATGGTCAACCGAGTAACCACTAGTTCTCACCGCCCTTGTTGACGTGGTTCCACTGAGTTTATACACTGCTCCCCCCTTTCTCTTCTTCCATCCCTTTCTCCTTGCAGCGGTGTGGGCCGCATGAGCCGATGAACATTCAGAGAACCTAAACCACTACTGATTTATGGCGGTCCCGTTGGACGCATCAGTTCGCGACTGATCTCCGAAGGGGCTATGTTTTGACAGAACATCCTTATCAACTTGAAACCACCAAGTGCAGAGCCCAGCCATTTAGCGCTTTCTAATTCATTTTACCATTTGGTTTGGAACCTACAAGCAAAAGGGAAAAGAGATTGGGTGGCCTTACCGTTTTCAGCAAGCACCATCATCCTTACGAACTCGGCGTGAAGACGACTTCCTGTTACGATTATAGGACACTTTAGATGGTGACTTTGTTCCGTCTCCTGGCACGCGTAGGGCTTGGACAGATAAATCTCTTAGAGCAAACTACATATCTTACAACAGGTACTTATAGTGACAACATCAACAGTGCTCCTCTCTGGCAACACATTAGGTAGGCCATTTACGATCATGGAAGGAATTGAAGATTGTGTCAACATGTTTTTGCGTTTGATACATGGATCGTTCTCAAGATGATCGTCGGGGGCTCTTCTATGCACTGTACATCAGATAGCCTCGATCCAAAGGCACAGAAACAGTTGGGCGGCCAGCATTGCCGGCAATGAGCCCCAACAACAGCACCAAGCATTAGCAAAGAAACAAAGCCTTCTCGTCTCCCACCAGAGGGAACCCAGCCCTGATCGCACAAAGTCCAGACTTGTCGGTTTCCATAGAAAGGGCGTCTAAAAACGCGGGTATCCGAACACATGCAACGCCAAAACTCCACTCCTGATTTCCTCACCTGCCCGTAACCGTAACCTCCATCCCGTCCTGTGAATCCGCGATAGTGGTATCGAGCGCAAAATGGTTTAAAAAAAGAAGAGAGAAATCAACGAATGCAAAACAGGAAGGGAGGTGGTGCAGGCAACCGTCCCAAATCGTAGTAGTCCTCGGCAAGGCTCATGCAGCACCCATGACGCCAGAGCCCGTGTGACAGCCCCTCTCGTGCCTCTTCATGTTGCTGCGCACACTGAATGCCTTCCCGCAGCCTGCGTGCGGACACTTGTACGGCTTCTCGCCCGTGTGGCTGTGGCTGTGGATCTTAAGACTGCTCGGCCGTGAAAACGCCTTGTTGCACGTCGGACAGACGTATCGATCCGGGCTCTGCGGGTATGTGCTGGTGCTTGAGGCGCTGATGTAGTGGTGGTGCTCCCATACGTTTGGCGGTGGTCCCGGAAGAGAGGCTGCTGATACCGATACTGGCCCTGACAGAGGAATCATGGGCGCCGCAGGTGGGAAGTTGGAAGGCAGGGGCCGTTGATGGTAAAGTCCGTTGGAAGGATACACACCGTCAGCGGAGTAGTAAGAACTCGTGGACATGCCGCTCGGAGAGGAGACGTAGGGTGAGATGGCGTACGGCGATGTGTTGTACATCGGAACTGTGTCCTGCGAAGGGACTGAGTGTCGCTTCACGAATGGTGCAGTAGCAACTCGTTGCGCATGTGCGTCCATGTTGTTGAGCGCTGATCCGAGATAGTACGGTTGTGCTTGAACGGACGTTTGTGCCGAGAGGGTCGAGGGGCTCTGGTTGGCCTCGACCACTGAATCCGTTCGCAATGGAGGCGTGGGTGGTAGTCCATGCTTCTGCGGAGCCACTGCTGTAGGTACAAACTGAGGTTGGATGTGCTCCTGTTGCTGTACCGGAAACTGCTGCTGCGGTTGCTGTGTGGTAGGGCTGCCTTTGTGGTCATCAGCTTTGTGCACGGTACAACAAACCTCGGTGAACCTACAGTTCTCCTGGGATGAGACAGTAGTTCGGTTGCTGTCCGCGATTCCTAAAAGATTGGATATGGAAGGGAGCGATGGCTTGCTGCCTTCATCTGATGTCGACTTGTTGGAGACTGGTGAATGCGAAGCCCGGTTGTCGCGCTGATATTGAGAATGGTCCGCCTGATGTTGATGCGCCACGGCTGGCTGTGTCGTTGAGGGGTGTTGATGCACATGAGAATTGTAGTATTGGGCATAATGCTGGTGGTGTTCCGGATGGTAGCTGTTTTGTTCCCGATAAGGCATCATGCTGGCGACTTCCATGGTGCGAATCTGACGTGGAACTGCAACGTGGAAAAGGTCGTCGCGTGGTGTACCGTGTATGATCCACTTCAGTCAAAGCAGGGAGGATGCAATAGAGATGCGCCACGGAAGCAAGTCGGATTACGACACGGGAAGATGGCAGATGGCAGATGGCGTGAGGATCTGTGAACAGAAACAGGGAAGTGGATGAGGTACACAAGACCGGATACGAGGGTACAAAAGCACAAAGGGCATGCAGCTTCCATGGAGTTAGTTGGATATTGAAGGAGCTGCCACTAACAGGGTATCTAAATGATGTTGCCCGCAGCTTACGAAGCTAGGGTAAGTAGCGGAGCGTCGTTACAGTGGGGGACACGGTTAGGCCTGACCAGAGGCACCAGAGGCACCGGAGGGCAGAAGCGGCTATCTGGTAGGGAAGCAGGATCTCGCAGGCAAATTGCGGCTAACACTACCAACAGCTACGTTAGTGTGGACATTGGCCCTCCGCTTCTGCAAGACGAGTGTTCGGCAGACGAGATCCCTGCCGGCCATCTATCGACCAGGCAATGGGCTTCAAGGGAGGCACGCAGACCGCACGCAGACCGCACGCAGACCGCACGCAGTGATCTTCCCGTGCTGGCGGCGATGCGATAAGGATCGACGCCCGCAATAGAGGACATGGAGCAAGCCTCGGTGAGCCAGTGTACCGAATAGATGCCTCGCTTAGAGCCGTGCCTTAGCAGAGGCGCTCTTCGGCGGAACGAGGGACGACGCCCGCACACCCCATACCCTCTGGGGGACGACGACTACTCGCGGTGAGAACAGGAGGGAGCTAGAGACAGGCACTCGACTCGACCAGTCGACAGTGCTTGCGACGCTGCCTCGCTGTCGGAGCATGTTAGTAGCCATGGCAGGGCTCGCAGCACTGTACCCTGAACAAGTCATCCCGCTGCAATGCGTTCTTCTGGGCATTGCACGGCATGGCATCTGGAGCCCTATAGCGGTCACGCCGACATGCACGTTGCAATGGCATGCAAAGGGCGAACAGTGGAGGAAGGACGATCAACGGTTGCAGTGCTAGTGGGAATAGCGTATGAAGGGGTTCGAAACGTCAACGGGTGCCGAAGCATTCTGATTCGAGCATCTGCACCTGCATACACGGACCTCTGCCACCATCTGCTGTCCGCAGTTACGAAGCTTCTGCCGCCTTGGCTGAGCATGCATTGGATTGCAGCCAGTTGTGTTGCGCGTTCGGTCTGGGTGTTCTGTAACCAGCACAGGCCAATCCCGTGACAGCCTGGGGTGTACGGGTGTACGCATTTACTGTAGCAAGCCCAAGTGCGCCCAGCCATGCAGCTGTCTGTGGAGTTTGTTGGCACTTCTCGCTGTCACTCGATGGCTGCCTAGTGGTTGTTGGCCTGGTGGTGGTGGCGGTTGCTGCTGTGCCTGCCTCCGCTTCACGCACAAAACCGCGCGTGGATCCACCGCCAGGGACCCTTGAGGAAGATCTCTCTGCTGCGCCACGGCTCAGTGCGCCTCTCACATAGTTGCTCACTATCACGATCCCAGGGGCAGGACAGACTAACTAGCACGTTGTGGAATATAAACCACTGCTCGTAAATGCCCTAATTGCGCCTGCGCAGAGAGTCAGGCTCAGTATCAGGGACCGGCGCTCGGTCGCGACCGCAACGACGGCGCAATTACCCAAGCCACGCCCGAATGCCAGGTGACATGAGGTTCACACAGCAGCAGCAGGGAAGCGACGTCAGAGAAGGCGTAGCGTGGGCGTTGGAGAGTGGATGGACGGTGCGCATGTTCGGCTGGCTCAGTGCTCGCTCCGTAAACGACAACGGTGGTGGTGGTGGTGGTGATGGTGGTGCCCGAGATCGACAGAGCACAGCGGCAAGATAGATGCCGCTAGCCCTGTAGCCACGCTGACGCTTCATGTGTCGCGTGTGGACTGGCACACACTCCCGTCCCGTTCTTCTGCTATCGCTCGGCCGATCCTGGATCATCGTTCCGGACACCTCGAACCTGCGTCGCGATCTGCGGCGCTAGAGGGCGCGTTCATCGACCCTGCCAGTCCTGTCCCCGCCAACGGCAGTGTTTCAGCTTCAGACGAGATTCGGCGGCCGGGCCCCTCTCTCTCTGTCAGTGTCCCTCAATCACGACTCACTGTCAGGCGAGACGCTGGCTTGGCGCTGACTGCAATCTTCCGTGCGAGCCTGCGAGCCTGCGTGTTTGCCCTTGGTTCTGCGAAAGTGCATATGCTCACGGCTCAAACCTTCTGGAGCCACGGCTGTCGACTTGGGCGACAGCTCTCCATTGGTCAGATGTGCGGCTTGCTTCTTTTCCAGCACTGTGGTTCACTATCCAGCCACCAATTCGTTAATGAATCACGAGCTCTTAGTGGCCCCCTCAGTTGCAAGATGTCCAATATCAATTGGCCGTACGCCCGCCTCTAGTGCATACCCCAAGGCCGTATTCTTTTTGGTTAGTGGGCTGAAGTGTCAGCATGCCATCCTGGCCATGGAAGTCTCCGCAGTGCTCGGCTCGGCAAGCGGCTGTAACGTCGATCGTGCCGTCAAAGTCCTGCAAGCTTGCTGTGCCTGCCGGTCTCTGGCCGTTGTTGTGAGTTGTTACTGCTATTGTTGTTCTTCTTGCTACAGAGGCACGCACCGGCTCATACATACTCCGCAATGCAGTTAGAGGCATTCCAGTCTTTGCATGAGAGCCATTCAGCTTGTCTACCCACTTGCCTCGCCGCGCAAAAGAAAAGCTCGAGATTCTTGATGTTGCACGGCAGCTGGAGCTTCAAGTCGATGACGACTGTGATCAGCAAAGCTCCATTCATGGCTTCCATGTGCTTGCGGAGACGCAACGTGATCCTGTGCCGATCGCTGCGGCAGAGCATCATGTACATGTACCTGGACATCTATGGAAGCTCACATTGAAAGAAGGCTTCGATGCCCTGCTTTGTTCTTTTGCCGTTCGATTCGTTCTCGGGGAAGAAGAACTTGAGTCTCTCACACGTCATTGCTAGTGCTGCGACAGCGCTTGGCTCTTGCTCCCACCAGCAAACCTTTGTCAGGTTTTCCGCGGCTAACAACAGCAACATCCTGACCGTGCAGCATCATCATACGAGTTCCAAGCTAGAACAAAAGCAGTTGTTCTTGCAGAGGGCTAAGCCATACCAACACGGAGTTTCGGTCCAGACTCTCGAGAGTCGCGCGAAGAAACCCCCTGCTTGTTCCGACATCCGCGAAAGGACAGACACTAGACGCACCCTTTCTCAAAAACGTAAGTAAGCTCTCTTAAGCATCCATAGAAGAGTTTCGTTTTCGTCGTTCCATGTTAAAGCACCAACCGCAACCTGGACCAATCTATTGTCCCAGCACACAAGCACACCGCCAGGGGCTGGAAGCCTCTTCAACTCCGCATAGCCGACTGCATCTCTCCCAGCGCAATGGTTCGAATGAATCTCATACCCTCCAATAGCAGCGCACGAGCAGTATCACCTTGGATTGCTGGTGGAACAAAGTCAATGAGATGGTCAGGGAGCCGTCTGCCTGACGTTTGAAGCACAATCTCGCGAAAGCAACCAACAGAAATATACCCAGCTTCTTAGCGAATCAAGATCGACAGAAGAGACAGATATACAAGGTACCGAGACCATGGCAAGCACAACACACATGCGTGCAGAGACAAGGAGTAAGTGGGATGGGTACCGTGGTACGTCAGCTAGTTTCTGCGCTAGAGACTGTGCTCTTATGAGAATGATCCACCAATGATTCCAAACCTGAAAAAAAATCAGGATGATGGGCTGCAGGATTCTCGATGTGTTACTTTGCCTGAATGACTGGCAGCACCTCAACATGACGGCAAGCTCTTGTTCTAATGAAGTTCCCTGCCGCGCCTATCAGGAGAAGGAAAACGACCAGATTGCAACCGTGTAGGCGGCTCTCAACTCCCAGGATAGAACAACCTCCCATAGAACACATCTATTCCTTCCCTCTCCAGTAGTCCTGGTGATCGTGCGGACACACGTCTGCTTTAAGGTTTCGTAACGGCTATCACGAAACACGTCTGCGAGTCACGTCTGCCGGAAGTTTCTTCGACCGAATGCCACTCCCTATACAAAAGCGGTCGTGCGTGGGTTTTAATTTATATAGATTGACATGGCGGGCAATCTACAGCAGGGGTACCCACGTAACTATTGGCGCGGCGTTCCTGCACCTGCATGATCGTCACGGACAACGATCGTGCCAGAGGATCGACGGGGCAATATTTACTGCCACTGCTGCTACACGCATTCGTAGCCTCCACTTGCTGCAAAGATGTCTATTCATACAAGCGAGCACCTGTAGCGTCGTACAACAGCAGCAATCAAGAAGGGCCCGGCTGTCGTGCAGTACCAAGGGGGCTGAGAGCTCGGAATTCTTGGCCCGGAATCCGGTTGGGCGCGGCTAAGGAAGGGGAGTCTGAAGCTGGATGATGGATGAGTGATTGTTGTGCAGCCTCGGTATACATCTTTGGTTCTCAGCCGGCACTATATTGCGGCGAGGATCAGATGTTCGGTGGCTGGAGTCCAGCTGCGGTTCCCCTTTCCCCCCCCCCCCCCCTCGCTCGTTCACTGTCGATCATCCGAGGGCAAGGTGCTTTGCCGTTGTGCAGTGCCTTACTTTCCGACTGGACATGTTTCAGTTTCGGTTCCCTCTGCATCTCCAACTCTCGACACATATAGACCCTATACAGCTGGCCCGTATACTGGAAACACTGAGTGTGGCGTTTTGTACTACATCCGTTCTGCTGAACACAGCGCGCAGACCTTCGCAACTGCCGAGAGCCGAGGAGCATCACAACCCGATGCTGTGGCTGCGGTGGACGATCTTCATTGCGTGGCACCACTCCGTATATTGGATCTTCCATAAGCGCGCGTCAGGGGGATGCGTTGCAAGATCGAGGCTATCGAACAACAAGCAGGTTTTCCGTTTTGTCATGCCCGTCATCGATCCCTCCGGGTTCAGACAAGGTATGTCTGAAGGTGAGGAGTCGGAATATATCGATGTGCTCTTTCTCTCTCAGTCAAGTACCAATATGCCCATTGCGCAGTGTAAAGCAGAAGCAGTAAAAGACACACGCTTTACTCCCTACGGTAAAGCGTGACTGTACACGTGATTTTTGGAGAAGTCCAGTGCAACCTCTTTCGGTGAAGTTCGAAACCCCCACTTCCAGAAGAGGAAAGTACGCTTGTTCGTGTCTTTGTAGGTAACATTTGGGGATCTGATCTTCCAATCCTTGGTGATCTCTCGGTTTGGAAGGCGTCCTTTGTTGTCTCCATCTACGGCCATATCCACTCCGTTTCACTGCTTATGAGTCGATCACCATACTCCGCGTCGCAAGGGCAACTTTGTCTGCGTGCACTGTTGTCACCAACACACTGCGAACCATGACATCTGCATAGCCACTTTGCAAGACCCACCAGTGGCCGTGCTTCCCCTTGCTGCATCCGTGTAATGCCAGTACCGCCCTTGCTTACCACGATGGTTTCGTTGAGTCAGCCCACACCTGGAGCTTATTGCAACGTTGCAGTGCAAGCCCTCCAGTCAAATGGCCATCCTTGACACAAACCACAGAGAGTCGTGGGACAGCAGAGCCGAGGTAGCGGTAGCTTTGACGTCGAAGGCAAACTGCTTTGCTAGTCGAAGTTTGTATTGGGGGGGTGGGGGGGGTTTAACGTGCTTCGCCATCGCTTTGCTTTGCGATTAGAGATACACTCCTCGGTTGAGGGCAACACAGCAAGGCTTGTATAGAATCTGCAATACACACGTGTGTCTCGACGTACCATTGTTACCTTACAATAGCACTGTGCTCAAGATCCATCGGCTCAAAAGCGTGTCACCAGCATGTGTAGTACTTGTCGTGTACCTGCGCTGCCCACTATTCCCGGACCACCACCACAGATCATACGTACAAGTAGAGAGGGAGGAAGATCTGCGTTGATGCTCCTTGTGCGATGGTGATTAATGATTCATGCTCGCGATGTTCATGATGCTCGTTGGCTATGGTACAGCAAGGGGTGACATGAGGGGTCACAGAAACCGCAGAAACCACTGAAGTGATAATTGAAGCTTCTCTGTCCATCTCTGTCTAACTTCAACCCCTCAGACGCCCCTCCACACGCTGGGCCCGATCCCAACACAAATTTCAACGTCTCCAGACGCGGGGATCAAGGTCGTAGGGTTGGGGAGTATCGTTCTCTACGGCATCAGCACGGTTCATGACGGTGTTGTATCTCTCCTGGAGGTTAAGAGGACGACCGATTCTCATCCCTTCCACCCCCAGAGGGGCAGACGGAGAAGGGACAAGAGGAGTTGTGGCGTTGTCGTATTGTTGATCGTAACCGAAGCGGTCCTGCCAGAGCGCCCGGACTGGGCTCTGGTGGTAAACATGCTGATTCGGAGGCGGTTGAAGCTTCTGCTGAGGAGAAACCGGAACGTTGGCGAATTCCCCGGCTTACGCATCAATGCATCCTTCTGGCGATAGTAACTCGCGATTGCAGCTCCCATCTCGTTGTCCGATCTGACAACCCACTCGGTTTCGTGTCCTGCTATTTTCTACGATTTAGGATTAGCTGGAGGTTTCGAGTTATGGTCTTTTCTTGCAATGCCTTCTCGATTTCGATTCTCTCCGCATCCCAACGCTCCTTTTCGGCCAACTGCGCCTCGAGGTTGCCCTCCCTTTGCAGTTTCAGCATAAGCTCTCGGTGCTCGTTTTCCTTAATCTTGAGTCGGGATTCCAGGATTCTAACATCAGCTTCTACAGTATCCGAGGGCTGGGTGTTCCTGGTCGATATGACCCGGTAACCATTACCAAGACTGGAGACTTGGAATGCTTGACCGTCGGCCATGTTCGCATGGTCGACGAAATTACTAGTCCTTTCTGCTTGGTTCGTCCTTGGAGGAGTGGAAGGGGCAGAAGGGACGGATACCCCTAAGCCTATAGGTGCTTGCTCCGTCGAGGCATTGGTCTTCTTCTTCTTCCTTTTCTTGTTCTTCTTCTTCTTCGGCGCATCGACTGTCCCCTCGGTGGTTCTTGAATTAGCTGGGTGGTTTGGAGGCTCCTCAGTATCTGATTGCTCGGGCGCATGTTGCTCTCCGGACAACGCACCCTCTTGCGTGAGATCAGATGGCAGAGAACGGGATGGTGTATCCCCTGGAGGGTGGCCGAAGACGCGTCATCATCATGCTTCATGTCCTTTGGTGGTGTAGCAGGCAGCATCTCTTCTGTTTGCGGCGAGTCTCTAGGTGCAAGGCCAGTGGTGTTCTGTGAAGCGACAGCTAGTGCCGGGGTCTCTGCGATGCTCTCGGGAACAGACCTGTTGGAAGATCCTCCAAAGGCTTCGGTGATGCCTTTGAATAAGCCTTTGATGACGTTCGGACGCTGTGGTTCCTCCTGATTTTGTTTAGTGATAAAGTCTGCTGATTCTGCATTGACGACCGGCTCGTTGTGAACCATTGAGTCCACGTTCTCTGCTTGCGTGAGTAAGCCGAAAAGCTGCTTTGTTTCACACGTGAAGTCGTCCATAACAGATCCTGGGACTTCTTGAGCCTTGCCATCCTTCTTGCTTTTGCCCTTGCCCTTCGCCGGCTTCTTTCTTTCTTTCTTCTTCTGTTGGTTGGCGCGAGCAAATGGGCTCAAGGCCTCGGTCTGTTTCGGTCCCGGCTTAGCAATGACCGACTTTTTGGCACTGTCCGCCGTCGATGACCTCGGTTCTTGAGCAGTCGGTCCACTGGTGCCAGGCGCAGAAGCTGGGATGGTTACGGCCGCTGTCGCAGAGGCTTCGTCGGCAGCAGCTTCCATGGGAAGGGATGGATCCCCGCCACTCGCTTGGAGGTCTGCATCCGTGATCTCCCTCTCAACAGCAGCTGACATTTGCTCACTGAACCACTTGACGGAGCGTTCCTCTGTAACTTGCACATCAACGATCAATTGTCCACCCTCACCCTTCGTGTCTTGCACGGATTGCGGCTCATGGCTGGCGTATACCCTGGAGACGTCCGCTGCCTTGGTCTTTTCGGATTCGACACAAATCCCAAGGACATCTGACCCTTGGATCTGTTCAGGTTGGCTAGCTGACGGTGCCTGCGAGGCCGCTTCCATGTCTTGCTGGTCAATCTGTTTTTGCACAACAGTGGCCTCACTTGTGTCGCTGGGTGCTGGCCTTGGAGTCTCCGATGCGGTCTGAAAGCTGTCATCGTTGTCATCTGTCGCATTTGGCGTGGAAACAGTGCGGTCCAATACAGTCGTTCTGGCGCGCTCCGGGGTCAAGGTCGGGGAGCGGTTCCTGCAGGCGAGGGAACTGCTGGATCTCTGGCGTCTTTGCTTTGTATGAGGGGCAAGCCAATATCCGACTCTGTCATAGAAGGGGTCAGAGCTGTCGAGGATGCGACATCAAGTGGAGATCCGTTCGTATCATGGGTCGCTTCTGAGCTTGGCAGATTTGCCGGCTCTTCAAAAGTACGCTCTTCAACCACATCTGATGCTTTGTCTGTCACTAAAACTGCCTCCTGCAATTCAGCAACCTCAAGCTTCTTGATTTCGTCCCCTCTGGCAGACGTGGCACATGACTGGGTTCCTCTAAAGGATTGTTGGGGGCCGTGTGGACATCTGCATGCTGCTTGTCATTTGTCTGCGCCTTCTTGACTCTCTTAGAGCCTTTCTTAGGGGTGGTAATGCCGGAAGCGGCAGGCGTGGCGTTATTCGAGCTCTTGCCGTTCCTAACTGGCGAATGATGGGTTGACACAGTATGATCCGTCGTGCTATACTGGAGAGGAGCAGTAGGATGGGAATCGCCCAGCGGTGTATGTGATGGTCTGTTGTTACTGAACCCTTGCTCTGGGACCGTCCTTGGCACTGCACTCAGAAGCCCTGCCTCCCAAAGTCTGCGGGCTTGTTCCGGACTCTTGTAATTTCTGCCTTCTGGTGACCAGTAGTTCTTGGCTACTTCGATGCGAAGGTTTCGGAACGGATGCTGTGGCCCTCTTGCGCGAATCGAGTTATTCTGTGCGAGACACGTAACAGCTTCCGTATAGTCAGGGAACCTGTTGAGAAGAATCAGTAACTCGTTTCTCTGGCAATTAGTAGTGGAAAGAACTGGAGCAGAATAGAGCGCACGTACTTGACGTAGACTGTACGAGAGTATTGTGATATAGTCACCCTCGTTGCGGTCGGAAACAAAGATCGCAGCGTGTTTTGAGTGGAATGCTCTGGCACCTCGAAGACAACAAGGGTATCGATATCCTCACGACGTGATCCGATGAACATGGGACTGCATCCCCATTCCGGATCCGTCGTCGGACCACGTCTGTTTTGCTGCATGTCGATAGCCCTAGGATGCTCTAGTAGGTACTGCTCCTGTATGGCGCCTGAGAGGTAACGGTAGCCTTGGACACGCGGATCCACGTTCTCAGGGCCACGCCAACTTGCACTCGAACCGCGCCGTGGCCGGTCGTCTCTGTAGGGGCCACCTCCGTGACCGTTGGAGAGACGCCGAAAAGAGTTTGGATCCATGTTGCTGGAGGATGCGTGATTGCTTGACAGGCTTGTCTTCCGGCCTCGGCCTCGACCGTGGCCGTAACTACTGTTGCTGGTGTTGCTGGGAAAACGAGAGAGCTCACGGCCATCTGCTTGACCTCTGCCACGCGGGATTTGCGCGTACGGCATCGTAGGTGCGGACTGATGACCAAAGCTACCCATCTCCGCGGGATTGAGATAGGATTGTGTTCCAGGATATCCCATGGCCGTGTAGCCTTGAGGCTGCGGGACAGCCTGGACGTTTTGTCGGTAGGGCTCAAGATGGAAGGGAGTACCCCAGCCAGGTGGCTGCATCTGTGGGTTGGCCGGTGCTTGGACGTTCACAGAAGCAGGATGCACAGCCGGAAAGTGGCTGACAGAGGAGGAGGGTGGTGGACATTGACGTGGAATTGCAATCGTTGCCCGTGGTGTATCAACAAGTCGGCCCTGAGAGGATTGGCCAAAGGCTCCAGGACGATACGCTGTAAATTGGTTAGTGCGTTACTGTTCTCCTCCTTTAGAACAACTTACGGTCTGAAGCATCGCGTCGAGGCTTACTGCTGTAGGAGGGGTACGAGACTCCTGCAATGCATCGCGTTGTCCAGTAGCAACCGTTGAAACACTCTGAGTTTGATTCACAAGTGGCGGCTGTATCTGCTGAGGCTCAGGTGCAGTCTGTGTGACGGCCTTTTCTTGCTCCTCGGCCAGAGATTCTTTGTAATGCAGAGCCCGATATTTGATCAGCTTTGCGGCGCGCTTCAGGAACTCTTCGCTGCGGCCCGATCTCTCATCCTCGTCGAACCACGCCGTGAAGTCGGCCGTCTCAAGAAACTCGAGCATGTGGGGATCGCTCAACACGTTCTTGTTCTTCTCTCTCGAACCAGGCTTGGCTGTGCAGTAAAACGTCTTCTTCGTTGTAGTAGGCGATCCACCAAAGGGCTTGCATCAGAAAACGTCCGCCCAATTGGTGCAGCTGCTGTTGAGTGAAGAATTGCAACACAAACCCATCGTCCATCTCTTTTGTAATCTTGGCCTCAATCCTGGAGCTTGGGAACATGTCTTTGAAGATGCTCCTGCATTCTGCCTCTTCGTTCATCCACATTTGTTCGATGAATGGTCGGAGGTCGTCGTACGGATTGCTACGTGCGATGACGGGGTCAGGTTGCGATAGCGCCGAGGAAGAAACATGAGCAGGCATGGCTGCTGACTGGCACGAGGTGGCCGTGATGCCGTTAGCGTTGAGTCCAGGCATTGTAGACGCCAAACATTGACGGAAGAAGGATCTATGAGTGGCGAGTGTACGGTGAGGCAGGTGCGCTTGTGTCGATGTTGCTGGTAGTGCACGGTTGATAGAGCGAGAGCGAGAAAGGAAAGGGAGAAGGTGGGAGGTGCGAGGTGCGAGGTGCGAGACGATGTCGCTTTTGTTGTCGTTGCTGTCAAGGAAGATTTTCCGGTGGGTGGGTGCAAGTGAAGAAAGTACAAGGGGAGATGCGTGTCAAGCTGCAGCTTGGAGCAGCATGCTCACACTCATGCTCATGCATTCCCAAAGGGAAGTCGCTCGTCCGCGTTTCAGAGGAGGCAGCCTGACATCATCCCTTCGTGTTGTTTTTCACCCACAGCACGACTCAACACGACACGACAAAGGAAAAAAACCAAGAGTAGAAGAAAATGAAGGGGAGCATACTCTGTTAGATGTGCTTCACTTGCTGCCTCTTCCTTCCATCCTTGCTGCAATCTTGGGCGTCAACCGTGGATAGACTGGCAGATTGCGGAGGCTCCAACAGAAGGAGTCGAGAGGGGCTAAGTGCAAGAGTATAAGACGGTCCCCAAGTCTGTTTGAGAAAGGCTCCAGGACGAGTTTTCGACCTATGCCTGCAGTTTCCCGAGACAAACGGCATCCGATTGCAGCCATGCTCACGGTTCGACGGAGCTGACAAGGCCGCCTGCATCAGCTTGACGCATACATTTCGTTTCCGCATGCAAAGCTCTTCTCTCTCTTTCTACTTGCGCACGCTCAGTGACACGACATGCATCATCTAGCTCAGTGCAAAAGGTCCCTGGCGGCCATGTTTCTTACGTGCAATCAATGCTCCATCTTCTTCTCCTACCGAGCCACATCTTGCCATCGTGCCTGTGATGCCACGTCCTCATGAATTGCCGTTGGGACTCAGCCCAACGCATCCGATGCCTATCGTTACAGTTGCTCCATCCCGAATCCTCTCATTTCTCATGCCGACTTTGTCTGCTTGACCAACTTTAAGATCTCCGACTCGTTGTCTCCCAGCACTGTCCGCATATCAGCTATCACCCAAGCCACATTGTTCCGTATCCGAGTCTGAGAACTACGTACCAGCTTTCCCGTTGTTCCAATCCACCACCAACGGTCTTTGGAACAGACTCGCGTTCGAGCTCAGCTTCCTGATCGCATCGCTAGTACTCGTCGCGCCCTGGACGACTGTGCCAGCCTTGTCCTCGCCCAAGTACTCCAGGATGCTACTGAGCTGGTCGCTCGTGGGCGCTGCCTCTTGAACGTCTGTACTCGTTCTCCGTGATCAGCAACAATGCGCTTCCTTCACGTCGGGTATTGTTCCGTCTTGGAGTTGTTTGGCCGTACCTAAGTTGAACTCTGTCCTTTCATCCTTCGACTGCGTAGCATGGCTAGATGCTTGGTCTTGAGTAGCGGTGGCTTGGGCTCCGGCAGCTGATTGCTTGAGAAGAGTATGCACGCGAACAGAGGCGGGATTCTTAGGTGCGTGGAAGAGAGTGATCACGTCCTTGACGCCCGCCTGAGAGCTCCGTTAGCAGGTTGGCATGACGCGGATAGCTACCCAGTTCTCCGAGGCCTCAGCAAGTACAGGGTGATACCGACCTCCTTGAACAGGTTCTTGAACGCTCCGAACATGATACGCGGTTCTGATGTATTGTCTAGAAACTCTTGGTTCTCTGGCAATAGCTGTAGAACAGAATGCTGGATGGAAACGCGCAGTGGTGCTGCAGGCAGCATCTGGAGCTTGGACGACGCGCTGCATGACGTCGAACCCTTGCTCGGAGAATACCGGGGCTTGAGGGAACGCAGATGCGGACATTCGCTATCTATCTATCTATCCATAGAGGATTCCGAGCCTATGGGGTAACATATGTGAAGGGAGATTGTGGAAGGGGCGCGTGGACAGCAAACTCCCATAGAGCGATATGCCAAATTGATAAGAGAAGCAGAGCAAAGCAAAGCAGCAGTATCAGAAGTCACTTCTCTTCAATCTCATCAAGGACAACGGTGAAAGAAACACGAGAGATCACTCAGTGAGCAAAACAGATTGGCCAGAGAAGAAGACTGCATTTGCAAAGTAGTCATCAGAGACGCCGTAAATACACCCATCCTCCCATCGATGACAGGTCCCATCCTCGAGCAGGACCGTATCCGTCTTCTATGCTCTCGAGACGCCTGATCATCATAGTCAGGAATGCATGTCCATGTTTTTGCAATCCGAAGCACTAGAAACAAACACCCATCGTGCTGACGTCTCCGTCCTCATGCACCGCCTTGCGCCCCCTTCATGCTCATTAAGCCGTTTACGAAGTTGGGTTGGGGTTCATCTGATGCCACATCAGTACCTCTATCCTCTCTTTTGTAGCGGTGTGGCTACGCGTTCTCTGTCATACCTTTCTCTTGCCACCGGTCATGGTAACGTTGACGAAGCGGCGGGTGTATGTGATTCTCTTCTTTGCGCGGCCCTTGGGGGTCTTCTTCTTCTCTTGTGGCTCAACCTGTTGTGGCAAAGCGTATTAGCTCCCGTTCCTGATCCCTTCTACACATCTCGGTGGCGGGTGTTGACGCTATCATTCGAGGCGGGTGTGTCGTATTGAGGCGGCGGTTCGAGGAACTGGATGTGTCTTCTTCGTACCTTTGGAGTCTGCGACTTGACCTTTCCGGCACGCGCGAGGGATCCGTGGACCTTACCCATGTTGGCGGTTTATGGGTTGCTGATGGAGTTGATGGGTTCTGCGGCAAGCGATAGATACGTTAGTTGGTGCTGTTTCCTGGCGGGTGTGTTCGGAGAGAGCGAGAAGATACGTCGCGTCGAGAGTGGTGGTTCTGCTGATGATGGCAGCGTAGACTCACAGGATGATGGATGTGTCGTTGACCGTGGAGGAGATGTCAAAGTTCGCTGTCGCCGCTTTGAAGGGAAGGCAAGCAGGTCGAAATGGCTTCGCTCTGTGCGCGGCTTAGCGTGCCAAGACACTTCGGCTCGATGACTGCTTCCCACTCTCGCTCTCGAACATGGACTGCATATCTTATCTTCACCCCGAGGATCAGATCAGACCAAACTCCACTTAACACGGTCATCGCGTGTTTGTCCAAGTCTGCTGCTTCTGCACCCAACGCGAAACACGATGCATCTCCTCAGCGCCTTGTTCTCGAGCCTGCTGCTGGCTAGCGCCTCAGCCTTCTCTCTCCCAAGCCCGCAACACATCTTCTCGAACCCGCCATTCTCCTCCTCCTCCTCCTCCTCCTCCTCCTCCTCCTCCCCCACCTATCGCATCCCGACAGTCCACGAGTCTGCTGTCCAAGCCCGGCGCATCCTCCACCTTGAGAACCTGGCTACACTCTCAACAGTATTCCCTAGCTCGTCCTCCTCAGATGGGATATTTGCTCTGGAGAACCGGCCCTCGGGGCTCGGCGGCTCGCCTATCGGGTTGATGGACTACTACGCCGATTGCGAGCCCAGCAGCGGCAACCCGACCATTCTGGCAATCTCAATCGCTACGTCCTTCAAGAACGTTGCTGCTGGCAGCAACATCACTCTTTCCCTTCGCTGGCATCCACGGGATGGTCGGTGGCACAGTGCGGCGAGTCTTCCGCGATACAGCCTGATCGGGCATCTGGAGGACATTAGCGAGGAGGAGGCGCGGGAGGAGGGACTTGCGGCTTGCTTTGTCAAGAGCCACCCTGATGCTGTGGCGTGGCTGCCCGGAAACCGCATTCATGAGAGCCACTGGGTGAGGCTGGTCGTGGACGAGGTGTACTGGATCGGTGGTTTCGGTGACCGCGCATACATCGGATGGATTCCGGTTGAGCAATGGAAGAACGTCACGAAAGCTGAAATCGAAGACTGCAAGCTACCTGGAGAGAAGAAGAGCTGGGGCTGGAGAGATTGGCTGTGAGTACCTTGTCTATAGCGGAAATGGGGGTGTTGGGGTGGCGTTGCATGCTTGAGTATCTGGATATCACGGCTTCATATACAGACATCAATGAGGGCATTTTTTCATGGATGTACACATATTTCGCACGTCCATATGGACGTCAAACAAACTCGGTCCTGTTAATGCACCTCGGCTCCCATAGCTCCGCTTTGTTGTCCGGACCAGGCCAGCGGTGAGGTCCCTTTCCATCATCTCCGTAGCCTGGATAAGTCTCATTGCCAGAAGGAGGCCTCTGCGGTGGTCCATCCGGTCCACTACGGAAAGTCATCGGCAGCGGCCAGATGGGAATCGAACAGACCTGATGCATACCGCAATCCGGATCACAAGTCGTCCATTGATCGGCCCAACCGAGCCAAGCCATCAGTTCTTCCAGATCGTGGCGCCAGGCTGTGGCAGCGGCCTTGAACTTGTCCGTGTTGTGTTGCAGCTCAGCAACAGCAATGCCGTCCTCGAAGTGAGAGAACCAGAATGCTTCGACACCGAGGAATGTTCTCGATAGTACGTGACAGATGGACCCTAGAACCTCGTATATCGCTGTGTAGATCTGCTGCTCTGATCTCGCCAGGTCGGCGAAAGGAGCGTGCTGGTGGCGGCATTGCAGATATAGCTCCTGTGCCCCTGGAGAATATTTGCTGAACGCTTCCGCCACCGACCGCTTGATCGTGTCTTCGGGCGGATAGATGTAGTAAGGCATCATGAGCTGGTGTGTCTGTCCTCTGATCTCTGAAAGAGACTCTCGAACCCAAGTTTCATTTTGGTGGACAGACTCGGCGGGCGATAATTTCTTCAAAGCTCTCGCCAGCAACAACAAAGGGGTGCTGTAAGTCATCACAATCTCCTGTGTTGTCGAGCGCCAGTCGATTCCGCTGCAACAACCATGCCGTTCATCAAGAAATGTCCCTAGACGCTGTTTGACCGCTTTGCGCATATGCAGGCCATCGGCAGCGCTCACGTTCTCTGCGCGGTGATATCTGCGTCGTCTCATCATGGCTTGGAGTGCAGAGTCTCTCTCGGATTCATTCTTCGGGAGCTTCCAAGTTCCGGTGGAACTAATGCTGTAAGTCTGCCTCTCACGAACCATTCTGGCATGCTCCTGGTCTGCTAGCTCTGCGTCGTAAAAAGTGAAGATGCCGCAAGAATCGGGCCTGACTCTTATCTCGCCCCGTCCGGGCATGCCGCTTGAGAAGCCATACTGATTGACAGTGGCTTGAAGCCATCCCAGTTCAGCGCTTCTGTCGAAAGGAGATAGGTCAGTCATTGGCGGCGAAAGTGGACCATAAGGCCCAGATGGGCGACCCGAGTATGGTGGTGGCCTGAAATTGCCATCGCCACTGAAGGAGAAAGGGATACTGATGTTGAGATTTGAAACGAGTCGCGCGGATGGCGAGCTAAAATCGCACCAGATTAGTTCGAAACCCGCGTTCATTCTGACGATTCCCTCGTAGCCCCAGCCTCGGCCGCCGAGATTGTTCTCCTTGATGTAAGCACAGAGCGCCTCCGCTCGATTGTACTCAGCGTCCAGTATACCGCGCCTCGGTACTCCAGACGTATCGTTTCCCGTAAGGTTTCCTCCCGGACGTCCAAGTTGTGGGTGGTCTGGTACATTGGCGCTGCTGTTGTGGATGAAGACCATCTGCGAGTCCATGTTCGTGTTCAAGGCCGCTGAAGCGCCGTCGAAATATATACATTTCACCGGCCTCGTCGTGCGGTAAGTGAGCATATGGGAATTCTGGAGGTTGCCTGCTATGCCATATGACATCTCTACATCAAAGGCAAGCCATTCCGGACTCGGTGGCACGTCTTGGTTCGTTCGTGCGTGGTAGAGATTCGTGTTTGCGGGTATCTCGCACGGTACGATGGCGTGGCCTTCAGTGAAGAACGAGTTGGGCCACTGTTGTAAAAGACCAAAGACAGATGCGAAAACGTGCGGAGAAGACGACGAAAAATTCAATGTTGTGGTAGGTCCGGCACTCGAAAGGACTGTCTGTAGACGAGATAAGTGTTCTGTAGCCGCTACTAGACCGGTCGAACCCATCCACAGCGCAACTATGAGCCGCTGCACGACCACCATCCAAGACACAAACATGGTCATGAGACTGCTGAATGCGGTTATCCTAGGTATGCGGTCGCCGCGACATGGCGATAGAGTGAGCGAACGATTACCTTGTGGAAGCGTAGATGGACGAAGGTGCAAGATTCAGGATGAGATTGATTACGCGTCCTCGCCATTTGTTGTCTCTGCCTGGTGTTGTACACCGTGTCCTGCAGGCATTGATATTGTTTTTCAGCCGTGTCGTATGGCGCCTTCAATCTACTGTCTAGATGAACCAGAAAGCTAACGGTGACGCAAAAGAGTATGCATGCAGAGCTCACAAGAACCTCAGGTTGGACAGACCGAATAACTGCCGAAGGTCAATGGTGCGAAGGCTCCTGTGAATGCACCGCCACCACCGCATCTAATAAGTGGTCGACTTATCATTTCAACCATTACGTTCATCTGAGTTTAATACATGCACATCTCCAAACGCCAATCGTACACTCATTTGCAACCATAGCCTACAACCGACTCTTCTCCGGGATGAGCGCGTATTGCTTCGGCAGACTCTGCAGAACCTCTTTGTGTCCCTGGATTTGTCCGATGTTCTGGAACCCGGCGACGTTGAGGAAGATATCCATATCAGCAAGTAGGGATTTCATGACATGGCGCACGCCGTGTACGCCCATAATGGAGAGTCCCCAGACCCAAAGGCGTCCAACGAAGACAAACTTCGCGCCCAGGGCGAGCGCCTTGGCGACGTCGGACGCGCCGCGAACGCCAGAGTCGAACATGATGTAGATCTTGTCACCGACGGCTGGGTACATATACGTTAGCGTGGTTGTGCAGATGACCAAGGGAGAAAGAGAGCACATACCGTCGGCGATCTCCTCCAATGCATCCAAGCTCGCCGTCGCTCCATCCACCTGCCTGCCGGCATGGTTACTAACAACGATTCCGTCGCAGCCGATCTCGACCGCCTTCTTAGCGTCGTCCACGCTCTGGATGCCTTTAATGGCGAAGGGCTTGCCGCCGCTGAGTTCCTTCCAAGTCTTTATCAGCCATGGCATCTTGTCCCAGCTGTGTGCGCGGCCGTGCCAGACATTGTCAATCCACTTTGCACCCGCCTCGTTCGGCATAGTCTTGGGGTCGATACCGTCCTCAGCCAACCGCTTCTGGAACACGGGGTCGGTCAGACCCAGATCGGCACCGATACCGTGGTAGAAAGCGTAGTTGCTGTTCGCAATATCGTCATGGCGCCAACCGAGCTGCCAGGTGTCGACCGTCAGGATGCAGGCGCTAAAGCCGGACTTGACAGCACGTGTGAGCAGTGATACGGTCAGCTCGTCATCGTGTGGCATGTAGAGCTGGAAGAAACGCGTGCCCTCGCCGTTGGCCTTGCCCACATCCTCAATGCTCGTGGAGCCCGCAGTGCTGAGGCAGTATGGTAGGTTGAGCTCCTTGGCGACCTGCGCTACAGGGATCTCTGCGTGTGGGTGGTAGATCTTGTTGATACCGATGGGAGCGAAGCCAATTGGTGCAGATGTCTTGTGGCCCCAGATTTCCCATGCAGTGTCGCGCTTGTTGGTGTCGACGAGCATGCGCGGGATGATGCGATGGCGGTAGAAGGCTTGACGGTTTGCGAGGTGCGTGGTGGACTGGCCGGCGTTGGATGAGGCATAGTACCAACCGCCTTCGGAGAGCTTCTGTTTGGCGCGCTCCTCGAGCTTGCCAGGGTCTGATGGACGCAGCTGTCAGTGGACTGGTGCAGAGGGAGAGGGAGAGGGAGAGGAGGATACGGATGGGGAAGCACTGCGTACCGGTGTTGAAGGGAGCAACCTTGCCGTCGTTATCCTGCCAGAAGTTGTCACGCTGGTACTCTGCGTACTCGGGAGTGGTTCTGAAGTCCTTGTTTGGGTTCTTGGTGTCCATGGCGTGCGGTTGCCTGATGTCGACGTGATGTTGCCTTATGGACAGGTTGTCGACTGGCTCGTTTTGGGTGCGGAAGGAAGAGACTCGGAGGAAGGAAGGAGGGAGGGAGGGAGGAGGGAAGATGAAGCAGAAGAAACGGGATAGGCTACTGTGATATCAGTGCCAATTGAGTGTCATGATGTGTTGACGGAAGCACCGGCATCACGTCCATATGCCGTGCCTTTGCATCTGCACCAGCACCTGCACCTGCATCTGCACCTGCACCTGCACCTGCACCCACGTCTGACGTTGATTCAAGCACCACATCACATCACATTGAAGGCATCCGAGTCAATGGATGAGATCATACTACGTCGTTTGCCGGAGTAGAATGTCGAGGCTCCGGACCTGCCACCTGCGACTTTGCGACTTGCGCTAGCCGAACAAGCTTCGAGCTTCAAGCTTCTCCCAGCCGAGCTTGGCATGACGCCTCGACATGGAGACATCCACTTGAGATGCCATGTAGGCACGACAGAGCCGGCTTTGTGCACCGTACCGGTGGGCTGTCGCTTGGTATGCCTTACGGTACACTCTCGGACCGGCCAATAGCCATTGTGGTCCCCGTGTGGCTTATCTTACAGAGAACATCCCACACCTTCTCACTAAGACACTGCAAGTGGACACGTACAGACAGGCGTGATGCGTTTGCCTGCTGAGCGTGAAGAGGACGACGAGTTGCGGATAGACTGTCCCGCAGGCTGTCCGATGTCTGGCTGGCTTACGTCCCAATGTTTCACCCTACGACGCACCTTACAGCAGAAAGACTTAGAGAAACCAGACTAGATGGTTGTAGATACCATTGCGACTGCTTACGCCCTCGTCGCACGGTACAACATGAACAATCCCACACGCCCGTCCTCCTTTCCCCCAATTGGCTTGTCCTCCCTTCACGTGTTCCTGTTGCGCCATAACAAACGCCTCTGAGCGCCTTCGCTTGATAGTGTTCCCGTGGTATGAGCCTTGTGGAATAAAAACAAAACAAAAAAAAGGGTGAAAACAGTGACAACAAAAATAAACAACACCAGTGTCGGGTTGTGTTGCAGGTAATGCAGGGGAAAAGCAGCAATTCTTCTTGTGTACACATTAAAGATTAGGATGGGAGTAGGTATGGCTTGAGACCTTTGGCGTCCCGCTGCTGGTCCCGGGTGGCTAGCTGATCTGCTGGAGTCATGGGTCGCAGATGCAACACTCTCTGGAGCGAGAATCGTGAGAACCGTGGGTCAGTGCCGTGTGTGTGAGAGAGCGGCAACGGACTGGTCGGAATCGGCTCGACCTTTGTGTCCAACGTTTGTTGCTCTTCCGGAGGAATTGCACACGAGCCGTTTACGAGCGGCACATTCACTCAGACGGCCGCTCATCTATGCTGCAGCTCTGGTTCTCCAGGCCCGGATTCCGGCACTTGACCCTGTGCTTCCGGGCTAGGTGATGGACTCGGAGACGGCGCACCCGCCTGGCGTAGCGCGAACGCGCCATCAGAGCCCGAATCGGAATCCCCGACACACTCTGCGCGCTCGACTGCACCTCTTCCTGCGGCACCAGGTACACGATGGGCGCCCAAATATGCCAGTGGAGCGTTGCGACGTGCGTGATGCGGCGGAAGACGTCCTCAATAGCTTTGTCGGCACCAGTAGAACCGTGCGTGTTGATGAGGCCAACAAAGGAAGGCGGGGAGAAATGGGTGGCATCATAGCTTCGTGCAGCTGCATGATGGAGAGGCGCAGAGACGCTTTGACCCAGTTGTACAGCTTGAGGGATTGAGTCTCAATGAGCTTGCTGGCGTGGGTGCTGAACGCTCGCGACGAGGTTTGCAAGTCGACACGAAGGCGGTCCTCTGCGTGAGCCACGAGATCTGGATCGTACAGTTTGCCGGCGTGCTCGTGCAGCAGCAGCAGGCGCACGATCTCGACTGCGATATTACCGATGCTATCGGCAAATTTCCGCACGTCGCCGACGATATCAGCGAGTGCGCTTCTGAGGCTTGTTCGTGCTGACGAGAGGGATGCAGCGCTGAGTCTATTACCGGCCAGGTCAGTAAGGACATCGCAGCAGATGTCGAGGTAAACGATGTTATGGAGGTCGTTGCGCATGGAGCGGAGGCGCTCGCCGTCAAGCTGAAACGTCTCCGGGAAAGAAGAAAGAGAGCTTTGCGACAGGAGTCCACGGAGGAGAGCGAGAGTGAAGACCCTAAGGTGGTCTGGTGTGGCGATCGGCTGCTGGAGCTGAAGCTCTTCCATTGCAAACCACATACGGGACCGGGTAACGTCGAGGCGGCCATATGTCATACGGTGAATGTGGTAACGCTGCTGGAAGTTGACGGTATCTTCGATGAGAAGCGCCCTGAGGTGCCGGATCTGGTGGTTTGCAACATCCTAAGCCAATCTGTTAGATTTCTACACCAAGCAACTGAGAAAGAAGCACGGGACATACCAGCTTCATGGATTCGAGGATACTCAGCAGCTCTCTCATGCCCTCGACAATCCCATGCGGTGAGCCTTCCACGACGCCTTGCTGGGTCATTTCAACCATCCTGTCAATCCACTCGTCCCGCATTGGCGCGCAGTGATCCTTCAGTAGCTTGGAGAGCCACTGTGCGAGATCCATCAGATCGAAGACACCTTTGCTGATCTGCTGCATGATCACGGGAATATCCAATCTATCGTTGACCCTCGCCTGGTCCCTCTCGGGAACCAATGACTTCAGGACTTCTTTGACCGTCTCGAGAATGCCGGGCATGCGCTTCTGTGCCATTTCCATCATCCGTACAAACTGCTCCTGACCGAGCAGGTTGTCGCATTGGAGAAGTCTTGCCCCGACTTGATTGTACAATATCAGCTCGGCTGTCAGAGCATCCCAGTAATCTCTTGACGTCTGTTGCTTGATCTTGCCTCTTGAACCGTCGGTATTAGGCCGGAAATGCAGCTCTCTGTCAAAGTTGACGTCGTGCCTGAGTTTGGGATTGTTGATGATACGGGCGATATCAAGCTCGCCCAGAGATTCGTGTGTGATAGGCGGGACCAGAGATGCTACCTGGAACGGATGTACCAGATCAGACTCGTCAGGCGCAACCTCCTCCAGGATCTGCAAAAGGTCGTGATAGATTTCCATGTCGCTGGGTCGTGCTTCCTGCTCATGGTGCGGTGATTGTTGTGGCTCAGGTGTAGTGCTATCAAATCTGCCGTTTTGTTCAATAGACATGTGGTGATAGGCGTCACGCTCGCTCATTTTGCGCTGATGTGGTGGTATGTGCTGGTCCTCCTGATGCCTGCTCACGTTCTGTCTGCCGTCCCGTGTGCCGTCTCTATCCGTCCTCCGCGAGCATGTGGGACTCTCTGTGTTATAGGGCATGCTGATAGAATCACTGCGGTTTGTTCTTCCTCCATTGCTAGAATCCATTCTTTCAGACACAGTCGGCTTCCGATCGCCGAAGAACCTTCTCGCGTATAGTCCGGTACTGGTGCTAAAAACCGTTGAAATTAAAGTTTGTAAAGAAGCGAAGCAGAACTGTAGGGGCGCTGAATCAGGGTGAAGAAGGCAATAGGTGGACTCTAGTGGGGGTGTGGTGAGACGGTGCCAGCAAGCCGTGACAAGCAAGTGCTGCGCTGTTTCGTATCAGCGATCGCACCACAGACACGGCGTTGTGATACGGATTGAGGAAGCATGGACCGAAGCGGGGGACAGATGGTGTTTGTGGAACGTGAAACGGGAGGTTGCAGATAACTTACAAGGTCTCACTTTTTCTGACCAGCCGAAGTGCAATGTGGGCGTTTGTGTGCGGGAGAGTGCGGAAGAGTGTCGGAGTAGGGGACAGTACTGAGATGTTGAGTCGAGTGAAGTGGTCCGACTGCAGTCGACCGCTTTCGTGCGAGTTCTTTGAAGGAGAGGTGGAATTTGTTGTGCAAGGAAAGCGAAAACGAGCAAAATGCAACAACCCCGGTCAAGAGAGCCGTTCGCGGACGCTCTTTTTGGATAAAGGTGTAGTCAATTAGGGAGATGGCGGTATTAGAAGGATCTAATGAAGTTCACGCGGTAGGGAAGAAAGCACAGTAGAAGCAGGTTAGTAGGAGACGGAAGGGAGAGGCTGTTTTTCGGCCACTGATATGGGAAGACGTAAGGGGAGGGCGATTTTGGGGCGACAGAGAAGGAATGTACGGCCACCGATGCAAGGACAAGGACAAGGACAAGGAAAGAAGGAAGGCTGCATATACTTCTCGAGTGCGACAAGGGAGGTAGCCATTGACATTGTGCTTCATCGACTAAATACGATACAAGCCTAACGGCATGCAAATACAAGGCGCTCAGGTCATCCTACGGCTCTCCGCAGATCAATGACTGCGTGCTGCATGGGTCCTAGGATCAGGGCAGTTGGCGTGTTGGCCTGTTGCAAGACTCCACCAATCCTGCCGTCACTTCTGCTGCAGGCGGGGAGAGCGGCAGGCGTGTTTCAAACGTGTCGCTGCTGCGCTGCTGCACTGCTGCAGAGCACAAAAGGAAAGGGTCGATGCGCGAGGGGCCCAGTTCGAGAAGGAAACGGTGGCACAGAAAGAAAGAGACGATGCTGAGCCAAACGCGGATCAAGCGCCAGCGCCCGCGCCAGCGCCAGCGCCAGAGCCCGCGCCAGAGCCAGAAGAAGGAGCGTCGGCTGCTTTTTTCTCCTGACTAGAAGGCGTCTGAATCTCGCCATCCGGAACAGTCGTAGTACAAAGGTACCATCGACACGCAGATGCAGATGGCGCCTCGCTTCCGACTCGTTCCTGAGACAGCCTCACTTCTGCGTGTCTCGGTCCCTGCCTCCGGAGTTTAGCCTCGGGAGTGCCCTGGACGCGTATGGTGAGCCCCAGCGTCGAGGACCATTCAGAATGAACCAACATCACTCAGTCCGTACACGAGCTACATAATCACCCTTTTCTGCCGGCCGCCGTCTGCCTTGTTTGCTCGTTCGTCCCGTCGATCCCAGCGCATACAAGTACAATATATGGCGCACACATTCCGCCTTGTCCTGTCGACCCGCACATCACTCAAACCCAACCGTTTCCCATTGCTGCAGGCCAGTCTCATGCAGATCGCCGCTCCAGAGGCCCACATGAATTCATTCGACCAGCCCCGCCAAAACCGTTGGCAAAAACCCGTCGAGTCTGCATCCGCTCGACAACCAACGGCCGTCTTTCTCTCTGCTGTGCGAGCGATGGTTGCTGTGTATATACACTCTAAAGAGGCCAAAGAAATTGCGGAGGGTCAGCTCCACGCCCTGGCTGTCAGCTTCACGCACAATTGGCGGGGTCGGTGTGATGAGGCGTGCAATCACCTATAGTTCTCCACGCATGTTTGAGACCAGGGCATGACCCAGACGCCGTTTTACAGCAGGTATCCGAGTCGAACATCGCTTTTCGATAGGCGCAGGCGGATCGCCCGCTGACGTGCCTGAACTTCCAAACAAGACAGGGTGCCACAGCATTCGACACGCAGCCTGGGATGTGTAGTGACTTGACGGATCGATAAGTTCACCCGTCCAGTATTGATGGTCGCCATATCAATATTGATAATCACCAACAACAATACCGGTAACTACCAGTACTCAAGGATCCAACGTCCAGACTTTAACTTCACCGTCGTCGCCGGTGCTGACAATAATCTCCTCGCTGTCGTCACGCTTGCCCTTGTCGGCACGCTTTGCCCAGCAGACGTGGTTGATCTCAAAGACGTCGTGCGCGTTCTCGTACTCAGCAATGACAACCCAGTGACTGAGCGACGCTGAACCACTGTCTGTGAGTTGTCCCCCATGTTCCATGGTCACGTTGCCGTTCGCATCGGTCTTGCCGTTCGCTTGGCTACCGCTGTCAAGCCAGCGCTCTTCGTAGACCACAATCTTGCCATCGCTACCCGTACTAACGATCCTGCCTGTGGATTTGCTCCAAGACACAGCGTAGATGGCTCTTTCGTGCGTCTGAGGAAGCTTCGCTTCTTCAAACCAATGCTCCTCGTTGCTTGTGGACTTGATGATGCTCGGTATTCTAGGGCCGCTTGGCTTTTGCTTCTTCTCTTGCGGCGTCCGTCTCCAAATCCTGATGGTAACATCGTCCGAAGAACTGACCAATCTCGGTCCTGAAGCTTCCCGTTCCTCAAGAAGCGCCCTCTGCTGTTCACTCAACCCTTCGGTTTGGCTGCTCAACCCTGACCTCCGAACGTCTTCAAACTCGACCCACCAGACCGTCCCGTCATGGCCATCCAGACGTGCACAGCAACCCCAATCGTCGTCATCCTCCTTCCACAGCCGTATTGTGTCGTCGTAGCTCGCGCTCGCCAACAGCTCCTCATCCGGATGCCAAGCCACGCATTTGACGTCTCCTTCGTGCTCCTGTAGCACTGCAACAGTCTCAAAATTGTCGTCATCCACATCTTCCCAGATCCACACGCTCTTATCTCTACTGCACGTAGCCAGCAGCGGTGACGTAGTGCTGAATGCCAGGGACTTGATCTCCGAATCGTGTCCGTCCAAGATGACTGCGAACCTCCACTCCTCATCACCCTCGCTGTCCTCTCCCCGTTGACGCGTAAAGTCCACTTCATCCTCGTCGTCTACATTGGTCATCTTCCCACTAGTGCCCTCATAACGCTTCCAGATGCCCGCGCTGGCATCGAAGGATCCTGTCGCGAGGATGCTTTCACCAATACCACTCTTTCCCGGCCCGCCTGGCCCACTGCCGGGCTTCCAGGCCACGCTGCGGATGGAGCGCTTATGACCGCCGGAAACAGTGGACTGGAGACTGAAGTTTGTCAAAGAGTATATGCGGACGGTCTTATCGGAGCACGCGGTAGCGACGATAGGTAGGTTTGGGTGAGGCGATGATAGCCAGGTGCGAGTGCTGGAAGGCGGGGTGAGAGTCGCGAGAGGACTGATGGTCGGCATTGTCGGCCCTATGGAGGAAGTTGCAGAGAACCGTGCTTGGTAGAGAAGGATGCGTAGAAACGAGCAACTGGCACTTTCTTGGTCCGTGAAGAATTGCGGCTCTGCGAGTATACGTATACGTACAGTCCTTGAACTCGCTTCCTGCTGTGGGGTTGTTATCGCAGGAGTGGAAGCTTCCGTGAAATAAATTATTAGTCGGTGACGTTTTCCCACTGTCGCGCTAGTCGGATCAAGCCCGACCGAACAACAGCAGCAGCAGCAGCAGCAGCGAGCGCACTTCACCTCTCAGCGTCGCTTGCACCAGAACTGGTACTGTCCCAAGACATACGCATCGACACATACCGTACAAAACACCGGCCTCACGTGCGAAACCATGCCAGACACGGTCGAGGAACAGCATGAAGACATCCACCAGCAGCAACTGACCCCTGATGTTGCTGCTGCTGCTGCTGCCGCCGCCGCCGCCGCCACCGCCGGCGACGCGCCACCAGAAGAAGCACAACAACAACCGCAACCACAACCACAACCGCAAGCACAACCGCAAGCACAACCACCGAAACGCGTCGCGAACCAAGTCTCAGACGCCGACAATGCCACCATCGAATCCATGATCCGGTCAGGTGCTTCCGCTCAAGCCATCCGAGCAGCGGTACCCAGCGTCTCGCGCACCAACGTCTATCTCAAGATTCAAAAGTTCCGCAAATACGGCACCGTCGCGCGAGTCGAAACCAAAACCATCGGTCGTCCGCGTGTCGTCGACGATGGCACCGAGAAGTTCATCCTGGGCCTTATGGCGGCCAAGCCGACCATCGAGCTGGACGAGATGCAGCACCACATCGCCACCGAGCTGAAACTGAACATCAGCACCAGCACCATTTCGCGCACCATCTCCAGGGCCGGGCTGGGCATTCGAGGCAGGGACAAGAAGGGCACGAAGGGCAGGTACATCAAGGCGCCTGCGTGGGAGAAGCCCGGCAGCAATGCCAGCACCGCCTCGCCCGTCACCGCATCCGCACCTCCTGCCGCCTCGTCCTCATTTCCGGCTCCCGAAGCGCAAGTTGCTCTTGCTGCCACAGAAGGCGCGCATGATCCGCACCACATGTCGCACGTTCTTCAAGACGACCCGGACTACATGGCATGGGAGCAGGAGCAAACCCTCCAGCAGCAGCAGCCCGGCGAGCATCTTCACACCGAGGAAGAAGAGCTCTCGCATCTCCTCGACCCGTCGCTTACTTCGCATCACCATCGACAGCAGCAGTACCAGCCCGCTCATCCGGCGCCGTATCCCGTCAACATGATGATGCCGTCGATGCCGCAGGCCCGTCCTGCGCCTCAGCAGCGCGTCTATCAGAGCCCGTACGCGCCTATCTAGTCACTCGGTTATGGGCCTCGAGCCTGGAGGCGCGCTAAAGACGGTGAGTGCTGGAGTTTGGCGTTTTTTTCGAATCACGAGCATGTCTATCGTGACGTGTCCGACCAACAACCTCCATGGGCCTTTTTCGCTACGACTATGCTTGTTTTCTTCTTCTGGTTTGGGCATCTGGTATTGTCTTCTCACACAACATGTAACTCCTCAGAAAGCACGGCGCTGAGGTGTGGACGGAGTGGTCTTCTGATTTCCGAATATGAGTGGCAGGTTGTCAGGCGTCCTCGGGGGACGAATGCATGCTGACGTGAGGTAAAATCATAAGGAGTCGACCAAGAACTACGGACCCTGTAAATTACATTGTTGGCTGTGCATCTTCTGCTCATCGCATCGATTCTGCGTGCTGTTCTGCCAGCGGTTACTTCCGCGATGAAGCAGCAGGAACGGCTTGGGCTCCCTCACAATAGAGGAGCAGTCACGGATCTAGCCATAAGAGAGGCAAGCCCGGGCGCGACACCTCCCACAAGCCTGTCCAGAATGTCTATTCTAACCACAAGCAGCCACATAGTTCCCTTGGAAAATTGATTAAACCTAGCTCAATCCTCAACACGTGAATCCATACCTGATTGCCATTCCACAGTGGCACATTCAACCAATATTCATTAGGGAAAGAGTACTCTCCTTGCTTCTGCCTCGTCGAAAGTCTTTCATTGTCTAAACTGCTAAAGCACATTGCTCGCCTGCATGATCTTCCCACGTTGGGTACACTGAGCCCGTCCAGTGAAGGAAGAAATCATGCACCCCGCCAGCCCATCCAAACTCCACGTGCAGTGCTGATTAACCACGATAGAAGAGAACATAAGAAAAAGCCAACCACCGTTTGCATGCCCCCACCCCCATCTCCGTATTCGCAAGCGAGGGTATCTCTTTTCCTTTCATTAATTGCCGCATGTCCTGTGATCCATTTCCCCAATGCCTTCCTGCGGCGTTACCTTTTTCATCCAAGGCAAGAAAGAATTGCTTCGGCAGGACCCAGGCAGGTGCTGCTGTTTAGATTCAGGTCATTTTCCTCTAAAGGCATGCGTGCTGTGACATGTTGGCACAAGTGATGGCGAATATCGATATTTGGGGTGAAAAATAAGGGAAAGCAGGTGATGGGTCCAATGCTGAATCATCTAGGAAATGTAATGGTACATGCTCGCTGATGCGGCAGGGTATCGTGCTGTTGAAAATGCCGAACGGAGGACCCCATGGTCCATCAAGGAAGATCCGGCAGGGCACCTGTTATCTGACAGTATGCGACCCCGGACAAGAAGGTGCCGAAGTGGCTGAGTTGAGTGAAAGCTGTGTCATTGACCGTAGAGGAGACCACTCAGCCGAGCCGGCTGAGACTCTGGAGTTGACGGCTTGATGGGGATATGACCAGCTTATCGTTGCTTGGAGTCGGTCTGTGAGCAGTCGCAGCCACAGCAGAAGGCTTGTTTGCGATTGTGGAGGTCTTGGGCATAAGCGCGGGACGCGCCTTTGCCATCTCGTAGAGCAGATCAACGAACGACTTGTCTTCCTGGTTGTCGTTACCTCTGATGGCCATCGCAGTGACTTCAGGCACCATGTTCTTCATCTCAATGGTGCTGCTCGTCTTCGATGTCTCCACAATGACGGTGTCAGTGGTAGCAAGAATACCGCCCCAAAGCTGCTTGGTGCCGGCAGCTGGTGCGAAGCTGGGCTCGAATGGGTTCTCGTCTTCGCCCACGAGGCCGCGCTCGGATGAGCTGTCGCACTTATCGATACTATCGTCCCTCGAACCGTGCAAAGACCGCTTGCGAGTTATGAAGCCGCGTTTCTTCATCGCCTTCGCAACACTGCCTCTGCGTCCCTCTTCCATCTTAGGCTCGTGTCTCTTCGTCAAAATGGCGCCAAACTCTGCGTGCATAGCTTGACGGAGCTTGCCTTGGTCAGAGCAGCCGGGATAGTACTGCTGACGGATCCTGAAGAACTTCAACGGAACGAACGTAAGACGGTCGGGCTGCTGAAGGGCGCCGCGGTGAATGTCCAAGAGCCTGGTGAAAGCGAAGATTTGGGTGTTGCTGGATTGTGGAGTTGCGCCATAGCGGGCGGTAACAGGCCTTGTATTGAGGATGAGGTCCATGAACCAGTCTTCTCCCAGAGTTTTTGCAAGTTGCCTAAGCGCTCCGTACATCATTTCCACAAAGAGCCTCTCGCCATGTGGTAGCTCAAGTAGCATTGCGTGCTTCTGGCTGATGGTACGCATAATGTTCTCTGCACTCCAGCCTTCGTAGTGGGACAGATAGGCCAACTGCGTAAGGTCAAGAGGTTGGGGAGAGAGCTGAACGTCGGGAAGTTGGTCGCGGCGCTCGTTCTGGACAAGCACTTCGAAGTGACGACCAATCTTAGCAAGCATGGCGAAACAGACCAGGTATGCTCCCTCTTTGGCAGGCTGCGGCCTGCTGACCTGGACAGCGTATTGACGGATACGGTTGATGCGCGATTCAAGCTCTGCCTTTGGAATCTGCATTGTTGCTGCGATGCTTTGACCGACGCGGTTGAGTGGGGCAAATCTGTAACCCCGAGCAGAAAAATGTTCGATATCCTCTTCCGATAACTGACGGGCAAAGACCAGTTGTTGGCCCTTCTCAAACGTTTCCATGTGTGATCTGGAATTCGTTGAAAGAGTACCGGTACCAATGACTTCTTCAAAGAGGGTTCCCAGGTCGCTAAGGCCGATGTGCAGGCGCTCCGCAAGATCGGATGCTGCTACGCAAAAACCCTCATGAAAGAGGAGAGAGTTGTCGCTGTAGCTTTCGTTGTCGTAGACGCTGCTGCTCTTACTAGCAGCGCTGCTGCCGTCGTAGTTGTAGGCCTGATTGACACGCTTCAAGTGACTTCTCATCTTGCTAATGAGGTCCGTGACGCTGTCCCAGTCGTGCGCAACTTTCCAGATCCAGAGGAACGTGGGGTGAGCAGTGTTGAAATCCTCGGTGAAAGACTGTCCATGTGTGTCAGCACGGCTATCTTCAGCATGGAGAGATGAACCTCACTTTGTATGCGAAACGTTGCGCAATCTTATGCGACGGCCAAAGCCCCAAATTGCTGACCATGATATTACCCTGCTGGTCAAAGAATGCGCAAGCAAGCACAACCTCTTGAGCCCTGCTGGTCAAAGCCTTGGTACGTTGGTTGGCGTAGTAGAGGATCGCGAGACAGAACACAGCAGCAAGACAGCACTGCAGAAGGTCAGTATTGGCCGCGAGGGGGAAGCAGGGCGTGTGCTTACCAGAAGGCCAGCGACAATGACTGAGACGTTTCTCTGACTAGCAGTGGTGTAGCTCATCATCTTGAGCTGGTAGGTGCATCCCACGGAGGCCGTGAAGTGCATACCACAGACGGCGACAGCCAAAATGTTGGCAATGACCAAACGCTTCCAGAAAGCACTGATCCACTTTTCCTTGAAATAGAAAAACAGCGCCATGGCGATAGCACAAGCGCCAATCGCAATTATGCATGCCGCGACAATGAAGCGTGCTGGGTAGATGAGCTTGTAATTGGTAGCGCCGAGGTTACCAACATAGTGCATGCCCACGATAGAGAGACCGGCAAACACTCCGGAGATGATATCCAAGAATCTACGAGCAATGTCCGATTTCAGCTGGATTTCTGCGACATAGAAGGCAAAGCTGAGTCCGATGACTGGCAAAAAGCACGACAGGGTTGTGTAGCCAGGGCTGTAGGCGATTTGCAGGTGATCCTGGCCTTGAGCGAGCACGATGGAACGGTTGCCGATGAAGTGCATACACCAGATACCGATAAGACCCATGGAGACGGCGCAGCTCAACAGCTGCATACTGCAGAAATGTTAACGGACTTCATCGCACGTGTGGAATCGCTTTCCCACTTACCGACTCGCCCATGTCTTGCCGGTCCGCTTGCGGTGGAGCAGCTCGACGGTGAGCAAGGTGCCAGTCAGACTGGCGAAGAAAGATACAACGATGATACCAGCGGTAAAGTGCCAGGGAACGATTGCGCCAGGGTAATAGATAGGGCCGCTGGCATCGTTGGCGGCGCGGACGGCGAGGCCGTCTGTGATTGACGGCTCCATGCCGGATGAGAGGTGTGAAGAGCGAGGCCTAGTCTACCGAGGCACGGTTAGCACGCGCTTCTTAAAGATAATTGGCAGCGCGGAGCTGATGCTCTGCAAGAAGAGATCGCTCCTTCTTTGGCACAGCAGTGGCTAGCAATGGCAGTCTTTGTGTCGAGGGTGAGGTGATGGTCAATGTGTGGTTAAATGGTTGGTGGTAGGTGGGAAGATGGCGTGCTCGAGGGGGTAGATGGAAGACTGACAAACCTTGTGATCGAGAGCTTCGTAATCCAGACTAGATGGACAGGTGAGGTGAGGTGTACAGTGAAATCGCTGGTCCCGAATCCGGTGTCTGTAAGCCGGCGACTGTGCCAACGCAACAACTCTGTGACTCGAACAACCAAAGGCTAGCACAATACAATCCTCGCTCTCTTTTCAGCTCTTTGCTCTGCTTGAATCCAAGACCGTTCCAAGACTCGCAAACGTGCAAAGAGAAGGCCGGAGAGAAAGTCGAATAGATGCAGTCGCTTGTGGCGGGCGTGGAATGGCTGTATATCCAAAGAGCACGGAGCAAGTGTTTGTAGGCAAACGGTCCGTTACTGCAGCCCGGCAACCGCACCAAAAGTCGTTGTTGAGAGAAATCTATCGACTGTCGAGTCGCGATTATATGTCACGGAAGAAAAAGAGAGCAGAAAGTGAGTGTTGTCGCGGGTGTCTCGAGTGCCGCAAGGGGTTGCCAGTTGCACAAACTGGAGAACCTAAGACCAAGGATTCAGGCGGATGTGAGGATTAGGATATCCCTCAATCGTCCCTTGCACAGCGTCTGCTCCGGGTCACTGCAGCTGCTCGATGGAGCAGTGATTGTCTGCTGTCGCGAATCCTCCGCGACCAGAACCAGAACCAGAACCAGAACCAGACAGTTGTCGTCGCCGTCGTCGTCGCCGTCGTCGCGTGAAGCACGGTCAGGATAGCAGTACAGTTGTATATGTGATGCGACGCCAGGAACATGCGGTCATGGAGAAGAAAGGAAGCTAGCTACCTAATGATCTGCGAGGCGTGTACAAGCTAGGTGATCGATAGCGCAGGGACAGAATCATCATCATTAGGCTAACCCAGCAGCGCAGACTTGACAAGAGTCTCGACGCAGTGGAGCGTCTTGTCAAGGCCGAGTGGGTGGGGGCGTGTGCTGCATGCATGCAGGAAGGCACGGCGGGTCGGAAAACGAAACAATCGACCAACCACCAGAGTCCCTGACCTAAGCCACCAAGACAGGCAGCCATCGGCTGAAGCACGGGCCTACAGCCCCGTCTCAAACTTTCCGCCATTTTTGCTCCGGGGCAGCTCCTAACGGGGTGAACGATGCGCTACATGGGGCAAGCGCGCATCACCACCCAAGCAAGCGCAAGCGTGCAGCAAGTTGGGAAAGGCGAGACAAGGGACGGGGCTCAGTGGCTGCATGCAGGCAATGGCAATGGTAGTGGCAATGGTAATGGCGCCGCCCTCAGCCTACTTCACACCCTGCATCGCATCGGAAGCACAGCAGGTCTTGTTCACGCTCATGTAACCGAGAGCACTCGTGCGACCGTCGACGTTCTGCTGAAACTGGTGCGTCGCTGTCGTCTCTCTCGCACGCTCGTCCCTTGCGGGCAAAAGCGCTGCTGTTGGAGTGTGTTGCGGTGACATCTCCAGCCCCAACAAACGGGTTCTACAGTCTGTGCTCGGCGTGATCTGACATCGCTACCGCAACTCATCACGTGTGCCCCGCGGACATAGAGGTCTCAGCTCGTGTGCCTGCATATTCAGCCTGCGCGGCCGTTGCAATGGCTCCGGCAGGCCTGATTGCTCTGGTCAAATTGCGCGTGCTCTGTACATCGAGTCCAAACGGCAATCTAACTTTCCCCATCTCGTTTGTGCAGAGTCTAAACACGACCATACACGCAACTCGACCACGCGGAAAGACGCCTCAGCTGGTCCACGCTCGGCAAAATTCGCAATCATAGTCGTCGCGGGGCGGCCGTCGGCCGCTTTTTCTTTGCGCAACTCGTTTGCGGTTTCTGATCCGCGCGTTCCAGTTTCCGGGAATCTCGTCTGCGGGACTCATTTACCGGCATGCGCCAGTGGACGCCGTCTGCGCCTCGCTTGCTGTTCCGGTACGTTCCCAGTCCAACTGAACGATAGCCTTTGTGGTCATTGCGGGTACGTATCTGCTTTGATTCAAAGGAGATACGCTTGGGACTGGACGGGCCAAGATTGCTGACCGAGCGGCGGGACCGTTTCTATTGCACATGAAATATCCCGTGCATATGGGCAGTCGCAGGCTCAAATCACCGGCAGTAGAATGTAGAGCAAGGCACGAGCCACCATACACTCCCCATACGGACGGGTGTCGCAGGGGCCCTGCCATTGCAGTAGGGGAGACACGGGACGCCGGGAAACCATCCATCACCTCATTGTCGGGAATCAAAGAACTACTAAATACGTTGACTGTGTCTAGACCTTCTGTTGTGCCATAGGCCCGTGCTGCTTCTTTGCAAGCGATAGTAGTATTTCAGATTCCATTTCCACAATCATCTTTACCTCTGTCTGACCCAGAGGTGGAAATCATTGGCCGATACCGTAACCGACACAGGGAAAAGTTTGGTTCTGCTGCACGGGAAGGACTTGCATCCTCGTGTATATCAGAGAGAGTGGTGCACCTATGGCTTTGGCGACAAGGGGCACCGCTCGGCCAGAATAGAAACGATCTACAGCCATACAAGAACATGATAAACACATTCTTTAGGCAGATTACCACAAGTAGATGTCGGATCGGCATAGTACATCCGTCAAACTATACCGCACCAAACAGAAACATTGAACGCTTTTCCATCTTGGCGTTACGCTTCTCCCGAGCAGCACGTTGCAGCCGTTACTGTTGACAGTACTAGAGGTCTATTATCTCCCGCACACGGATGGATCATCACAGCACTCGTTCTTTCCGCGGTCTGACTCTCAACCTCCCATGATCCCGCACCGGAAATACCCCGGAGCATTCGGATTGGGATTAGAACCTGGCATCTCGTTCCGGAAACTCTGGAAGCGACGCTGAACGAGTTGGTATCGACAGCAGTATAGCCGCATCGCAGGAAGGCTGTAGCCACGCAATTGTTCATGGTGAGGCCCACTTTTAAATTTAACTATGTTCATATGCCTGTCGTTGGAGGGCCGGACAAAATGTAGAAGTGGGGGCAGCACAGACGCTCATGAAACGTGGATGCATGGCACGTCGTCCATACTGTTACGCATGTTCACAGAATCAACTCCGAGGCGTCGATTGCAGAGGCCTGAATACAGTCTGCAATACCTGGGTTGCCGAGGAGGCTGTCGTCTATAGTATCTGACACCAGGTCGGCTGATACGGGGACTGTGTTTCGAGAGTCCCAATATGGTGGAGGGATTGAGGGTGGTTACGAACGTCGTCAACGGCGGAACAGACAGTCGCTCCGGAAGCAGTGCGAATGCCTGGCGGTTGACCAAAGAAGCCGTCGAGTTGATTATCAGGACAAGTGCCCATGTCTTCCCAGCATGTCGATGTTGACATTGACGAGGAAAACAACCAAAAGGGTTTCCCCACTCCTTACCCTCATCGTCAGGATAGTCATTTTCATCGAACCACCATTCGTCCTGTTGCTCTCCATCTCCGGCCGCAGCATGCTCTGTCAGCATTGGATCGTCAATAACGATAGTGTCCTCCTGCGGCGCTGCAAGTTAAAGGTCTCAAGGACCTGATAGCTGCAGGGTCATGTAGCCCTCTTTGCACTGTTCGCCAAAGCCGGGTCGAGAGTGCTTGCTGCGCTATATTCGCTGTTCTGTCACATTCTGCAGAAGTACTGAGATCAGCACCTTCAATGGTACTATTGCTTTCTTGTCGCGCGATTTCCTCCACTTTCAACCTCAAGGATGATGAATGCGCCCTGGCGAGCACCGAGCGCGACAAGACATGGCTGATCGTTGGAAAGAAAACCGCACGTGATGCCACGGCCTGTGAAAGTGTGGTCAGTCGTGACATCCTTGCATTCCAATATCGCACAGTACCGGTAGTTGCCCTGGGCTGAACAAATGAGGCGCAATATCCACTAATCGCTTGAAGCCTTCAACTCGTGTGATTGTGATGCCTGCAGACAGCTTTCGAGGCGCATATGCCAGCGACAGGCGGAGAGCAGCATCCACCAAGATCATCATATCGTCATGGCTCATCAACGAGTCTTTCCCAGTACGGTCGGCGATGGTCAGGTCTTTTGGATTACCTGGGTTAGCTGCGGTTTCATCTCCCATGCACTCGGGAAAGGCGCTCCTATCCTGCGACAAAGCTGTCTCTTGAGCATCATCAAGCAGTAAGTCTCCGTGAACACAATCCAGGGAAAACGACCCTTGAAGGTCTTCATCGTAGGACCAGTGCATTGTCTCTTTGTCACACGTTGCACAGATCGGTTCCAGCACATCTTCATGTCGCTCACCGGTCCAAGGTTGAGAGACGCAGGACGATACTCGAGAACAACTCCTCGAATCATGCCGGGAGCTTTGAGACCTCCGCGGCTTTCGTGAGCGTGAACCGTATGAAAACTCAAGCACGAGTCGTATCTCCTCAAGCTCGAACGTATGACTACCCTGTGGTGGTCTGATGTCGGTATGAGGTACGCCTGAAGCGAGGCGATGGAATGTCCTCCTTGGAGCGACCGGGTTTTGACGAGCGTCCGTGAGGGTGAGAACAATCGTACCGATTCCGTTCACACGTTCCGCAGGATGAACCGTTAGAGAAGCATGAAAATTCAGCTGAACCCAAAGCTGACGACGTCTTGATCAGCAACACAACGTCGACTGTTCCACGTCGGGGACCTACTGCTGCTTCCCGTATATTTGTAGCCAGGTAATCGCTCAAGACTCCAAGATCACCAGCTGGCCGAACACTGTTGGTCCATGTGACTTCGAAGACAAGGCGCAGATTGCCTCCTTTGGTAGTACAGAAGCTGGAGGTTAGTCGATCTGTTGTGAGGAGATCGGATGTAGCAACGGAGAGACCTCCTAAGCAACTAATCTTCGCGGTATTTGACACGCTCAGCGCCAACCCTGCAGTGACATACGAGATGCACAGCTGTCCCAATTCCCAACGGGTGCTGTTTGCGGTTGTGGCAGTCATGGGTGAAGATGCTGGCGGAGAAGTGCTGTTGAAGCTCTCTCCTCGATAGTCCCACAAAAATTTCCAACGCTTTGCATGCTGTTTCTCGATCCTGTTCTGATCGGTTGCCAACGGAGCACTCGCAGCGTATTTGATGGTCTGAGATGAGTGCAGATGGAAGATGACCTCGGTGGTACGGGCAGAACCGGAGACGGAGAATGAAAGTTCCGTTATGTGTCCAAGCTCGCCGGAGCTCCTCCAAACATTCATCGTACCCTATCAGTGGAGAGATACATGTGCTGGACATACAGACACGATCGATGCTCTCGCAAACCAACTGCTGCACAATGGCTTCGAAAAGAGCGGTCAACTGGCAGCACTGTCTGCGATCCGGCCGCGCCACTATCAATCGCCCAGGAAGTCAACATGTTCGATTTGTCCAGAGCAGAAATCTATCAACGACCATGCGCCGGCAAACAGATGGTGTATTCCGAGCTCTGACGGAGAATCGAGTACAAACTCCATGGATCGAGGCATTGCGGAAGAAGCAGAAAGAGGGTGCCGATCCAACACAACCCTCTGGCAAGCCAGAAACGCCTGATGACCGCAACCTGGAGCCGAAGAAGATGTCAGATAGCTATCACAGTGTGGTACGCAGCCTGGCGTTGCTGCAGCATCGTGGCCGTACGACTGACTGATTTAGACCTAGGTACTTCCTCTGGCCCAAGATCCGTGGCTCCTGGATACCTATCTCAACTCCTCTGGTCACATAAGGCTGGGTACTATCTTCATGGATCTGGACGCATTATCAGGAATTATCGCATACAAGCATACAGGCGATTCAGTGACCACAGTCACTGCCGCTTGCGACAGAATCACCATAAATCACCCATTGACGGAGATCTGCGACCTTCAATATAGCGGGCAGGTCACATATGCAACGGGAAGGAGTAGCATGGAGATCTCACTGCAGGTAGCAAGGGCTCCAAAGGAAGGTGAGAAAGTTAGGAATGAGGACGTACTCCTCACTTGTCAATTCACCATGGTCTCTCTGGACCCGGGGACCAAGAAGTACGTCTGCATACCAGGTGCTGTTGTTAGACGATACTGACTGCATATAAAGGCCAGTCAATATCCCACCAATCGAACCAGAAACCGAAGAGGAGAAACGCTTGTTCGAGCAAGGCGAGAAGAACAGTGCACACCGCAAGGAGCTCAAGAAGCGGTCCTTGTTGAAAGAGACGCCCAATGATGAAGAGTCAGACCTAATCCACGCCATGTGGCAGCGCCAACTCAAATACCACGACCCCAATGACCCTCTCCGCAAGCCCGACAACGTCCACTTCATGGATGCGACTCGCCTCACCACTGCCGCCATCATGCAACCACAGGATCGCAACCGGCACAACTTTATGATCTTCGGTGGCTTCCTCCTCAAACAAACCTTCGAGTTAGCATTTTGTTGCGCGTCAAGTTTTGCACACATCAGGCCCACCTTCATTAGTCTTGACCCTTCCACCTTTCAAAACCCTGTCCCTGTCGGCAGCGTGCTGTACATGACGGCCACAGTCGCCTATACCGACCCGCCACTGATCACTGGCGACAGCGAGGAGGGCGTGGACAGGGATGTACACAGGGAGGACGGGAAAAGGCATACTAGGATTCAGATACGTGTGGAGACGAAGGTGCGGAATGTGGAGCATGGGGAGACAAAACCGACAGGCCAGTTCAACTACACGTTTCTGGTAGAGAAAGACATCAAGGTCATGCCGAGGAGCTACTCGGAATTCATGATGTACATTGATGCGAGGAGGAGGGCAAGAAGGGTCAAGGAGACTTTGGCTGAAGGCGAGAGTGATCCGGGATCGAAGGAGAGGGTCACGGAGTAATGGTGTGCGAAGGACATAGTCCCTTCTCTAAGGATACAGTGAGCGCGGACATTCTCAACAGACAGTTTACATGAACTGCTAAACACATACAGAACGTACCTGGTAGTGGGTATTGGGTCGACGATAAAGGAATGAGCAAACGGAAAACATTGTAACATGCCTTTACACAAAAGCAGAATCAAATTCAACAAGACCACGTAGTCAGAAAAGACGACAAACGACAACCTCCCGATGCACAGCCCGTTCGTTAACCCAAGATAATCTCTTTCCATTTCTTGGAACCACCAACGCCCTTGTCGAAAGCTTCTTTGAACACCTTGTTGAAGCCCACGCGGCGTGATATACCGGTTGTGCGATCGGTTTCGACGAGCAGTACCTAGTATAAATCCCATTCAGACCCCTTCCTTTCGATGTGTATGTGGCTGTTCCCTTGATCTCCAGTCCACTTCTCCTTGCAGAGTTGCTTGATGGCAAAGAATTCGTTCCATGATAGATCATTTCCATCCACATCAGGACCAACCCGTGAAGACACGAGCATCAACGGCCTGAAGTTCAGGGGCGTCCATGGGCTCCCATAACAGTCCCATATCGAGATGTGACGTGTGTAAGCCGAAGAAGGAGGTATCTCAATCTGTGGTGAATGAGTCTGTCAACGCCCTTGTATGCTGCGAGGATATCCCTCTCATGTCTTAACCTTCGTGACGTGTACAATGGTAAGCTGCGAACGGAGTTCTCCAACGGATGGTCTGCAACCTCCGTCAATGTTTCCAAAAGCCTCCCTGTAAGCTCGAAGTTCCAGCAAGCGGACTTGTATTCTGAGTGCATGTCTTCTCGCATGGTTATCCCACGACACTGGAAATACGTGCGACCGTTCGTGAAGACGAGGCACATTTTGCCCGCAACTTTACCCGCACCCCCTCAATCCTCCCAGCGCCAATGGAGGGAACCGAGATTGTGTGGAACAAGCCACCAAGGAGGACCTGCCCATGTGTGCCAATCTCCTTCCTCCCTCCCATCTGCCCCTCGTGGTGTCTAAACTTTCATCCTTAATAAGCACATGACAAAGACTCTAGGTACGTCCTTAGTGACGGCTCCATACTCGTCCGAAGGAGCAGAAGCGTCTCTGCACCCTCTTCTGAACGATCCTTCGCCTTCTCCGCTCTCGATTTATACAACCTGGCCAATTGTGGTTCGTGTGTTTGAGGACCATCATGTCCCTGTCTATACCGCTTACAGACACATCGGGGCGCCTCATGCTAACCATGCGACAACTTCCCCGTTTCTGGCCGAGATGTCTTTCTGCCTCCTCATCGTGTGTACCCGGCAGATGGAAGCAATGTTGCCAAGAACAACAGAATAAAACTGGGTTCTGTTCCTCCCATCATACCGATGGATAGGGGACCTTCCAGCCTCATCGTTATGCACTCCATCCAGGCCCTTGCTACGGTTCTCGCCGCTGCTGCCTTGGCAGTTCCTCCAGCATCAGCAATCCCATACAAGAACGGTAGGGCTTACGACGCAGTTAAGCAAAAAGAGAGCTGCCAGGCCGCAATGGGTTGACAGTAGATCTCGGGTATGAAGTATACGAGGGGTTTAACAACGCTTCTACCGGTATCAACAGCTGGCTTGGGTAAGTGGAGTCCATCACATCGACCCCGATATCCTGTGCTTGACACGCATAAAACCACCCGAGGTTGACATCCGTATAGCATCCGTTTCGCCGCCCCTCCAACTGGCAGACTGCGATGGCAGCCTCCACAATCACCGGCCATGAATCGCAGCGATGTAATTCAGGCCAGTCGGTATGCCAGTCAGTGCCCGCAAAGTGGTGATGTACCGTTCATTGGGAACACTTACTCTGTGCCGCTAAACTCCACCACTACGAACTCAAGCGGACGTATCGTCGAGCCCTGGTTTACCAACAACGTCTTGGGAACTGAGGATTGCTTGTTCCTCAATGTCCAGTCCCCGCCAACGCAACAGACTTGCCGGTGCTTGTCTGGATGTAAGTGCTTCTTCTTCGCTAATACAACTTCCACGGCTTACCAATACAGCCATGGCGGAGGCTACGGCGTCGGTAATGGACAGCAGGATCTCACTGCGATCATCAATGCCAATGCCAATGGGTTCATTGGTGTATCTATTCAGTACAGGGTCAGTTGTGGCCATTTTGTTGATACACACAGAATGCACTGACGAGATGTGTAGCTCGGTGCTTTCGGCTTCCTCTCTTCAGATGAGGTCGCACGGTACGGAACGGCCAACGCAGGAATATACGATCAGCACATGGCCCTGAACTGGGTACGCAGCTACATCAGGTCAGTGATTCTACAGACTATCGATTTGCTCTGGCTAACCAGACCAGCCTCTTTGGAGGCGATCCACGTCGCGTTACTATTGCGGGAGAAAGTGCCGGAGGTGGCGCCGTCATGTTGCAAGACATGGCCTATGGAGGAACTCAGGGTGACTTACTGTTCCAGAACGTAAGAGAAAGGAGAGATTCGCCCGTTCGATGTGATGTCTGCTGATGATACATAGTCTATCGTGGCAAGCCCTTACCTGCCCATGCAGTGGGGATACGGTGATTTCGTGCCCACACAGTCCTACTTCGCGTTCGCGCAGTTCGCCGGATGCTTTAACGGCACGCCCTTCGGCAACACTTCCACTAGCATCTTCGAATGCCTTCAGAGTGTCGATACCATCACTCTTCAGCAAGCTAGTGCCGTTATCTCCGGAAGCCCTACAGGGAGGACAGGAACCTGGGCGTTCTTGCCAGTTACCGATGGCACTCTAATTAAAGAGCTTCCATCCCAGCAATTGCTCAAGAAGCAAGTGAACGGCCTCCGGATGCTATCGGGCAACAACGCGAACGAAGGTCCCTATTTCAGTCCGCAAAACGTCGAAACAGAGGATGATTTTGTCGCGTTTGTGCAGGCTACCTTCCCACTCTTCAATGAAGATGACATCGCCAAGCTGTTGCTGTACTATCCTTCTACCAACGCCTCTGTCGATCCTAATGCACCCCTCTTCGCTACCACCGGCGAGGGTCCGGTCACTGCATTAAATCAATCAACATTCGGTACTGGTCAGCAGCAGCGCGCGATCAACGTGATCGCCGAGACGAACTTCGTGTGCCCGAGTTACTGGCTCGCGGAGGCCTATGCACTGAGCGGAGAAGATCATGCAAGCTACAAGTACCAGTTCTCTGTTCCGCCAGGACAGCACGCTTCCGATATTGTTGGGTACTTCGGGCCCGTCAACTCAAGCACGACCGTGCTCCCTGAGTTCCAGAACGCTTTCATGAGTAAGTCGAAATCCACCCCTTCCGAACTCCGCCAGACGATTATGCGAGAAAGGGACAAGGAAGAACAAGCGTTGCTGACATCACGATCAGAAATCTGGGGCAATTTCATCATGCACAATGATCCGTCCATCTCAAGCGCTGTCGCCGAGGGCTCTGCCTACAACCCCGCCGCTGCACCGAATCCCGCCTCCGACTGGCCCATGTTCTCGAACGCAAATCCGTACCAGATGAATCTAAACACCACCGGCGGGGTACCGCAGGAATCCTCTCAAGGACTGGTGATCGTAGGACCGGGCCTGCGGAACGATATCTCACTTGTCAACGCGTACACGTGGGAAGGCGGGCGGGGGACGAGGTGCGATTTCTGGCGTGCCATGGGAATTGTGGTGCCGGAGTAAAGGCACAAACGCTTGGATAGAGTCTAGGATGGGCTGGTATCGGTTGCGTGGTGCTGCCACGTGCCGCACGAGTTGTCCTCGATACATGATAAGTCCACACCAGAGCGAACAAGACACAGAACCAACTCGAGGCTCTCACCGTATGCTCTAATGACTCGGCTAGAACACGGAAGCGAACATGATTCCAAAGTCGGTATAGTAGAAGAATACCTGTCGTATCGTGATTGAATTACATATTGCCAATTCCATTCCTTTCGCTAACGCCACGCTAAATAACGACAGTGAATTTTCCTTTCGTCATTCATTCTTTCAAGGGTCATAACGATCTGTGCCCAACCCACTGAAAGCAGTCAGTTTACCTCATCCTCTCGTCAATTGCACTCCCCAGTTCCCGCAATCTGACGGGCTTGGTCCAATACAGGTCAACCCCAGAAGCCCTCGCCTCCATCTGCATGTCCGCACTGGCAACGCCAGTTAGCGCCATTATAGTCGCCGGCTTCGTGCCTTTGCTGCGCTCAACCGCACGGATGCGCCGCGTGCTCTCCAACCCGTCCATGACTGGCATGTTGATATCCATGAGAATGAAGTCATATGGGCGGTGCGTCGTTGGTCTCAATCCTTCTGTCGAGGGTTCTAAAGAACAAGAAGGAGATAGGGCCATTTCATACAGCTGTAAAGCCTCAAGCCCGTTCTTGGCTGTGTCGTAGGCATGGCCACGCTTTTTCATGAAAGTGGTAAGGAGCTGCATGTTGATGCGGTTATCGTCAACCAAGAGGACCGAAGTGTCGGATTGGGCTTGTTGCAGTCCCGGAAGAGTTGCGGGAGCAATAGGAGGAGACGCGACTTCCAGCTTGGACAGCGTCACATCGACATCTGTGGTGCTGCGTTTGGGTGAAGGACGGAGGGTGACGGCTCCTCGATCTCCTGTTGTGGGCCCGATCTGGCGTCGACAGTCATAGGTAGATTCTCGGATGATTTTCGGAAAGCCAAAGGTTGGAGCGAAGCAGGAGTAGTCATGGCTGAATGGGCTGATTGGCTCAGTTTGCTGCATGGTGTATGAAGACAATCGATGCAGTTCGACAAGGCTCTCGCTAGCTTATTCGGCCCCCACGGTTGTGTGACGAACTCGATGTGGCACACAAACGAGCAACCAAGGATTTTTGATGCATGAACCGAAGTGTCTTTGCACAGGACAACGCATGGCCGTTTCGTGGGTAAGTTCGATTGAGTAAAGGTTTGCGCCGCCCTCGTCACTTCTTGGAACTCAGCGTCTGTCGTGGTATAGATGCTTGAATCTGTCGGCTTCGCACAATAGCTTGCGTCCGTTTTGAACCAGGTTCCACAAAGTTTCACGAATGATGACTCCAAGCTGTTAGGGTCAGTGGCCCTAGACTGGGTTGAAGTGATGGAATCTATCGCTTGGAAGTTTAAGCGAACGCTTTGGATCTTGTCGAGGAGAGCAATGGCGGATTCCGGCACAGAACTTTCCCTCCCCGAACCCGGAGAAGCGTGTGTCATCGGCAGCGACAATCGGACCTCAGTGCCTTCGCCTTGCTTGCTCTTGACAGAAACGGTGCCACCCATGCTCGTCACTATCTGCTTGACGAAGCTGAGGCCCAATCCAGTTCCCGGTACGAGTGGGTCTTCCTGCATGAAGGGAGAAAACAGATGCGATTTCATGAAGTCCTCCGACATCCCTTTTCCAGTGTCGGTTACAGATAGTGTGACTTGCGACTTGTCTTCCGCACCAGTACCGTGCAGTTGCTTCGAAGACATTTTGATGGCAACAAATCCCTTTTCTGTATATTTCAGGCTGTTGCCGACAAGGTTAAGGAGAATGCGTCTCCATGCACCAGGCTGAGCCTGGAATATCCAGTTGGATTCGGTAAAGTCATCAAATTCAAGAGTAACGTCAAGTTTGTTAAGACCTGAGCTGCGACAAGAGCTGCGTCTATTGGATGTGGCACCGGAGGTAAGGAAATCAGAACGGTCGACGCCCATGTTCGAAAATCCATGGCCGGCAAGAGCAGCATCCACGACTTCTTCAACCAGCACGCTGAGATCGAGTTTGACCATCGACACGTTGGACTCTGCAGGTTCCGGCTTGGATGAGGACAAAGGCGGCGGATGCCCAGATCTGGAAGCCTTTGTAAGATTGTTAATTTTGGCGTAATTCAGCAGGTTGTCGAACGTATCAAGCAAAGTCTTGCTACATGTCTCCATAGTGTTGAGTAAAGCATGCTGAGCCGAATCGAGCTCTGTGTTCTGGAGAACATCCAGGCTTCCTGCGGTCACGGTCAGTACTGTAAACTCGTATCATCAGGAACGGAAAGAATTACCTATGATGCCATGCAGCGGTGTCCGAAGCTCGTGCGAAATGGAAGAGATGAAGGTTGCTTTCGCCTGGTCTGCCCTTTTGATATCCAATGCCGCCACCTCTGCGATGATGTTCTGGCCGAAAGCGACAAGGTAGGCGAGCTCTTCGTCTGGAGAGAAAATCCGAGTAGGACTGCAGGTCCAAACTATCGAGCCAGCAAACCACCTGTCTCTCCGGCTATCCCACGTCCCGACTAGCGCAAGACATTGAAAGCCAGGGAAAAGCCTCTGAATGATGCTACGCTCTATTTGGTCTGCTTTCTCTTCGTTGGACAGCTCGCGCGAGAGGGAATCCAACATGGGATGGTCATCCTGAGTGGTACTCATGAACGCTCCTTCCTCGTCTTTATCAAAGCTCCAAATTCTTCCCTTGGGATACTTTTTCAAAAGGTATGCCAGGAATTTTTCGCTCATTGGAAGAGGAGGAGACGGGTCTGGAAGCGCAGAGGGCCCGGCTCTCTTAAACAGAGAACTGCCAAGAACAGCGGCTGGTCGATCGTCTGCTGCATCTGGTACGGACTGTGGGCCGGTGTCTTCTGTAGTCTCAACAAGTCCCCCAAAACTTCCAACCGAGGCGTCCAGAAAAAGAGCACCATCGAAGTTGGCGGCTTCAAGAACGATGTTGGCGGCCCGTTGGAATACACAGCTGACCGCAGAAGGCAAGTCATCTCCAAGACCGCTTTCTTTCGCCCTGGAGGAATGCTGACTACCCACGCGCACCGGCTCGTGTCCGAATGTCCCATCTACCGACACGTCATCTGGAGGCGTGATGGAATGCGTGAGTGGCGCAGGTCTCATATCGAGGGGTCCCGACGAACTTGATGTCTCTTCGTGGGAAAGTGGAGGCGATGGCAGCATTCCATGCTCGTACCGAGTTTCTAACGCCTTACGGTCATGGGCACTCGTAACACCAGGCTTGAGCACCTCAGGCGTCAAGCGCCGGCGCTTGCTGAGTCTCGGCTTGCCCTCGATAAAATCACCCAGCCCTTGAACCATTCTCTGACTGCGCCAAAGCTCGTCTTTCGCCCGCACCATGACCAGATGCGACATGACGGTAGCTGCCATATCTTTCATGAAGTCAATGTCCGGGCGTGCAAGGCCGTCCCGCGGCATGTCGTCCAACACACAGTATACGCCAATGTTGTATCCGGCGGGTGAGATGATTGGAACGCCAGCGTAGAACCTTCCATAGGGTTTGTTAAGCACAAATGTCTTCTGGCACCAAAGTGGGTGGTTCTTGATGTCGGGGAATACGACTACATCACCGTCTCCGTCATCCATCTCTTCAATGGCCGGTGGTATGATAAGGCCACACGCATACTCGCACGGTGCTTTGCTCCGTGGAGCGGAAAAGGCACCCAGCCAAAGCTCATCTCCTTGCTGGTACACCGAGTTGTCCTTGAGGGATATCGTTCTAGTGGCTTCGGCGAGGACGTGTTGTGAACGGCGGTCAAAGAGAGATATCAATGCTCGACGGGCATTGAGCCGGAGAGCGCCCAGTTGAGCAAAGGCGGCGAGTGCGTTGTCATGAGAGGAAATGCTTCCGGGTTTTGCAGAGGCGTTCGCGTTGTGAATATCTTGGAGCGGCCGGTAGTATCTGGAGCAGAGCGGTTGGTTTTGAGCTATCAAGGAAAGAATGCGGATTGAGCAGACCTATATGCCTCCCACTCTCGCGCAGCATCGTCCTTTGCCGTGTGCTTCAAGAATTTGAACTGAGACTGAGACATGACGGTCGCGCAGTGCTGACCCGACCTCGCAAAAACGGGCGAGTGAACAGGTGACTAGACTGAACGATGTGGATGGTCGTTGACAATCATGAAGGAGTCAGAGGAAGAGGAAAGACGGCCAAGGTTGGTAGACTTGGGTATCATGATAGTAGCGAGTAGGCAAGGCACTCAAATCCGATCAGACGCCTGAACACTCAACTAGGCAGTATGCAGCATAGCAAGGCGAACTAGATGATCGAACAGTGGGTCGAGAAGGGACACAGATCCAAGTTGAGGATCGACGGAGCAGTCTTCGACAGGCCCGCAGGGCGACTTCACGTGCCTAGATGGCAGCTAAGGAAGTCTAGATGGCTGCAGGGATGCCAGTTCTCATTTGCCCTCGAGCGCTCCAGAGAATCGACCGCGCCAGGGTCCATCTAATCTTGACGTATGCGGATGCAGCGGCTCCAGGGAAGCTTATCTCATGAATCAGACCCTATAGGCCTCTTTTTGCCGGTACGGATTTTTGAGATAATAATCTTACGAATTACAAATGATTTATAAATATCTGTTGCGTAACAGAGAATTATTCAGAGCATATAGTAGTTTTATAAAATCAATAAAATCTTACGCTATCATTATATAAATTAGAGAAAACTTTTAACTCTAAGTTTTTAAAAAATGCACATAGCAACGCAAAAGGTGGAAGCGAGCCGCCCTCATTATAGAAAGATTCAAGAATGCATGCCTTAGCATTGCATGTGACTTGCGTTGGCCTCACATAGAGCAAAAAACTGGTCCCTACGAGGGTCGAACTCGCGACCTTGGCGTTATTAGCACCACGCTCTAACCGACTGAGCTAAGCGACCTGACAAAATTTCCGGTTATCTTGTATATATCGTTACAAACTGTCTCGCCGTATCTGAAAGCTCATCTGCTGCATGCATGGCGTTGAGGTCCTTGTCACCGAACCTGCTCCGGGCGACGAGAGAAAAGGGGCGATTACGGCGTCGCTTCGCCCCTACTTCATACTCTAACTCTACCTCCATGGTGACTATTTCAAGGTCACATTTCTCACGGATAAACTATAACACCAGCCACTTATAAAGGCTATTTTCAAGGCCGAACCACTTGTTTCGGCAAGGAACCGCAGAACCCGCGGATTATTTATATGTAGTACAAACCCTCTGCAGAGAAGGTGACTATGCAGGGTCTCATGTTTCTTGATCGTCCTCTAGAAGGTCCTGGTATCGCAGAAGCCTTACTCGTGTAATCACAGTTGCGCCAGTGATGCCACCATTTCACCGCCTTCACTAGCCTCGTTGGTGTGATTATGTCAACGCCGGCCTGAGCGGCACATAAGGCAGCCAGGAAGAGCGGCCAAAGGTTCCACGACCGGAATGGTCGCGTTTTGTGTGCAGACCAATACAGGATAAAGATGGGGTGAGATAGGTCCCGTTGAGCACATCAGCATTCGATTAGTCATCGAAGGGGCTATTCGATCATGGTCTAGCCTCTAAGCTACTCGCAAGGCCGAAGGATCACCTTCTGTTGCGCCGTTTCTGTTAGCAGGCAAGAATTTCGAGTCTTCCTCTCCGATTACGCGATTCCCCGAGGGTTCCCCTTCACCCACCTAGAGCAATGAACTTTGTGTGCTTCTGGAAAAAAAGTGAGAGTAAGAGAGGTACACTTCAACTTGGTGGGGATGGACTGTGATTGGGCAGGGAGTGCTTGGCAGTGTTGCTGTAGAGGAATTTGTTCCTTTGATGCATTCCTCCTTACCGGCAAAGACAGCCACACGTAAGCACATGAGGTGGAAGATCCCTCTCCGACACCAGCGCTTGGTGCTGATTCATCCGATGAGACACCATCGAAAATGACCTTCGATGGTCATAGAGCACTATCGGTGAAGGCAGGGCTGACAAGGAAGATGAAGAAGTAAGCAAGACATGAACACAAATAATTCCTTCCAAGCTTGAATCTGGGCCGTGAGTGGTAGCGTGCCCAGTCGTCCCTACCAGGACTGGAGCCACGCAGAAGAACAATTTGCAGATCTGACGCGACTTCCTCAGTTATGGGAGGGTTGACAGGTTCTTGTGCGTGTCAAATGGGAATAGCATATGGTTTGACAGCACGCTAGCTTTACCGCCTACCACCCACATTGGCGTGATCTCGCTGGATGTACATACCCCTCCATCTTCTCCTTGTGTCTACAGAAGGAAAGCACAGTGTGGTGCTGGAGCAAATCGACCGAGGTCCCATCAGACTTTATCAGTACACCACTGGTCTTCGAAAGGGTCTCCCTACCATCCCACCTTACCCATCAACAACGCCTCACACAACTCCCCTTCTTGACCTCTCCTTCTTTCGCCGGAAGCGCCAACAACGCATTCGCCCCCTTAAAACTCCCAATCCTCGAACTCCTCTGACCACCTGTGCTATTCGCAACTAACACTCCATCCTCTCCGCACCTGACACTGACCCTAACATACTCATCCCTCTGCTTGTCACACCTCACACTCTCCTCCAACCTGACCTTGACCCTCACCAATCCCGGCGGCGCGATCCCAGCAGCCTGGTGCAAGGCCGGCAGCACAAAGAGGTGGAACGTGACGACTGCGCTGGCGGGGTTTCCGGGGAGGGAGAAGATGGACTTGGTGATACGGGAGCCGGAATTGTCTTTGGAGGGGACCGAGGCGAAGGTGCTTGGTTTTCCGGGCTTCATTGAGACGCGGCCGAAGTGGATAGTGCCGCCGAGCGAACGCTCGATGGTGGGCTTGAGCAGGTCCAGCTCGCCCATTGAGACGCCGCCCGAGGTTATCAGGACGTCGACGCGACGAAGGGCGTCCCGGAGGGTTTGCTCGAGAGCGCCAGGTCTATAAGATTAGTGTTAGCTAGAGCCGTCCTCATGCTCTCGTTCTTGGACAAAGAAGAGGGTCGTAGACGGCGGAAAACGACTTACTTATCCGACGCGATCCCCAAATCCACGGCCTCAAACCCGGCTCCCCTGGCCGCAGTCAACAACGTTGGCCGATTGGTATCCCTGACCTCGCCCAACCTGAGCTCGCCGGGCCGATCATGCTGCACGATTTCGTCGCCCGTACTCAGCACACCCACCACTGGCTTCGCGTACACCTTGACCTCCCTCACTCCCACACTCGCCAGCAACCCAAATTCACCCCCAACGGCGGAGATGCCCTCACCCTTACGCATCACGACCTCGCCCGCCCGTACATCACTTCCTACCTCGCGCACGTTCTCGCCCGCCGCAATCGCATCTGTCAGAATCTCGACTTCCTTTTCTTCCTCCCCATCGTCCGTCTTGCTACGCAGGACCGTGTCCTCGACCATGACGACCGAGGTCGCCCCGGTGGGAGCGGCGCGCCCGTCGTGATGCGTGCGACTTGCCCGGGCTGGAGAGTGGCCACGTCGCCGGCCTGTGCGTGCGAAATCAGGGCCACGGGGAACACGCCTTTGGTGCTTGGCGCGTCGGGCCCGGCGATCACGGCGTACCCGTCGACGATGCTGGCGCGGAAGGCGGGCACGGACTCGGCGGCACGGACATCCTCGGCGAGGACATGGCCCACGAGGTCGGAGTTGACGGGCAAAGTGATAGTTTTCGGTTCCGGCGTGTGTTCGGCAACCAGTTCGAGAGCCTCGGAGACGGCCAGCATAGGATAGGGCGAAGTGCGGTGGCGGCGGCTGGGTCCGGAGGCGGGATCGTTGGATCGAGGACGGTCTTCGAAAGCGGTGTGAGCTTTGGGGCCGGCGTGGCCGTGACCGTGACCGTGATGGTGCCCATGTCCGTGGCCATGGCCGTGGTGGTGATGCTGATGGGAAGCTCCGACGTCTATACCTGCCTCCTTCTCAAGCTTCTTGACACCTCCAGCATGTAGAGTGCGGGAGTCGGCGCCGGCGATCTGTTGACAGGCATGCGGCAGCATCGCGATAAGAGCCTCAAGGTTCTCTTTCGCGGCCTTGGGAGATCCGGGAAGCGTTAGGATTAGTGACCGATTTCGTACTCCAGCGACAGGCCTGGCCATTACGGCAACTTCTGAGGGTGAGTTTTCTGCTGAAGGCTACCCAAGTGGCTCCTGGACTCACATTTAGTTACTTCGAGAGATGCTGAGAGCATGCCATGGCTGGATTGGTGAATTAGAACAGCACGTAGAAGAGTTCCAACGTGATACCTACACTAGACCTGGGGCTTGCTTGTGTAGAAGAGGAGTAACAGCCTATACATCATTAGTCCTTTGGATCCGCAAATGTGCAACCGAAATGTATTGTGTGTTCTTCCAGACAGAGTCTTAGACAAATCGCCAACTCATAGCGTACGATAATAAAGGCATGTGTTGGAACTGGCGAGATAACGAACTTACCTCTGGCGTAACATCCTTGACGGCAAACCCAGTACCTCCACTGGTCACGATCAAGTTGACAGGAACCTCGCCATCGGCCCACTGGGTTATAGCCCGTTGTATCTGCAGCACATCGTCCGGGACAATGCGCACTTGAGCGACCTGGAACTGGGCCTTCTCGGATTTATCAAAGACTTCGCGGAGTGCGGGCTCACACCTGTCAGTGGAAGGATTCTTGCTCGCTGTCTCCGAGACAATCAGTATAGCCGCTTGCAGTTTGCCGGTACTCGACATTGTTGCGTTAGTGGTGGAGAAGATACTTCGAAAGTATCGCCCGGCAGTTTTCGGAAGTTGTGATAACAGGGTGATGGATCATCGAATCACGCCAACACCCACCTTTGGACGACATGGAGGCATATCTGCTTAGTTTTAATTTCGAGAAGCATAACTACGAAGAAACTGGGCCAATGGCTACATGCATGCCACGTGTGTTGTGAAAGAGAATTCGACCATGAATATGTGCAATCCAAGCATGAATTCACGATTGGCATGGCATAGTCTTGATCTGATGCACTCAAGACCGTTCCAGCAATCATTGTACTCTCCCCTCAGATTCTTGTTTCTGTGAACCTGCCACATGTACCGGAGTGCAAGATGGAAGAGGGGACGGTAGCCAGCTCATTGCATCACGAATTTCTTCAAGAAGTGAGTCAGTATACATTTATACAATTGATCTCTAGCCATTATCGGAAGCGACGAGTGCACCCGGCCAACTGAACGCTCCATAGACGCCTGCTAATGCTTCAACTCGGGTATGATTCCAACACTCTTCAACCCTCTTCGTAACCAGCTCTCTTCACTCGGCACCGAATTGCTGAATCGCCGCCTTAAATATCCTCACTCGAAATCGTTGGCATTCGAAGAGAGCAACAGACCAATGATCAGACCGAAGAGACCCAAGACGGAACTGAAGATCTCGATGACCAGAATCTTGACGAACCTTGAATGGATGGTCAGCACTTGCAAACAACCTCACACGACGAGACACTCACAGGCTTGGGTCGGCAGCATCTGCTAATGCGGCACTGCTACCGTTGATGCCAACAGAGATACCGCAGATCAGATTGCACATTCCCACAAGCAGTCCGGACCAGAACAGCGCATACCCGGTAAAGTAATTGCCGGCAGAGTACAACGCATCTCCAGAAACCGAAGTAACCTTAGACGAGAGGATAATGGAGATAATGACTCCGTAGATGGCCACAACCTCACAGAAGATGATGGAGATCAAGTTCTTGGTCCGTATCCTGGGTGCTTTGACACCACCGCCGAGAATCGAGGATCCGGTAATGAAGATTCCCCTATAATATACCAGTTCAGCCCATGTTCTGTCCCTCTTGAAGTTTTTGTACGGACCATGCTGCTCCTATAGCCGACAGACCCATGCAGAGGCCAATCCCCGTATCCGCCCATGCGTAGGGTGACACGCTTGTCAGGAAGTCGCCGACCTGTTTCCAACGTAAGACAAAGGTTGTTACAGTATGAAAATGCCCGGTGACCGTACATTGAATGCCTCTCCTTCGCCATTAAAAAGCATATCTGCAGCCTGATTAGCATTCGCGCCTCCATACCGTTGCGAGACACGTACACAGTCCGATGACTGTCAGAGCAGTAGTTGCGCCATAGGCGCCGTAAGTCACAGCACCCATAGTGAAGATTTGAAGAAGGCAACTTTCGAGTTTGGTGAAGGTGACCGCTTTGGATGGGTTGTGATAGCGGCGAGCAATGATGCACCGTCTCCAAGCTCGATGACGGAAGTTTCCGCCGGCTGCGCTTACTAAGTCACGGCTCTCTACCTCTCTTTGTATAGGCAACGACTTCTGCCCCAGCAATACTCGACAACGAAACAAGATGGCGGAACCGCAGAAATACTACGAGATCTACCGCAACACAAGGTAGACACTTTTTGCTTTACTGTGTTCGGCGCAGATCTCAGTGCATGGTGCTAATCCGGCTCTGCAATGCAGCATCGGCCTGGCCCTCGCCGATACCCTCGATGACCTGATTAGTAGTCGCCGCATTGAGCCTCAGTTGGCTATCAAGATCATGAACAACTTCGACCAAATGATCGCGCAGGTGCTCGGCGAGCGCGTCAAAGCGCGCATGAGCTTCAAGGTAGCTCCAAGCTTCTCCACCATCATTCTATCGCGCAGCAGGGAGCTGAAGGCATGATAATTAGGGCCACCTCGACACCTACCGCTTCTGCGACGAAGTCTGGACCTTCATCATCAAAGACATCAAGTTCAAGCTGGACAATTCGCAACCGGTGGAGGCAGAGAAGGTCAAGATCGTCAGCTGTCAGTCAAAAGACAAGGCATAGACATATGATTATCTTGATGTTTCTTCTGAGCGTTCGTGCCACTTCCGTCCGTTGCTGACTTTCCTTTTCAACAAAGGCAAGTGTACTCATTTTAACGGAGGCATCGAGCCGAAGGAAGAGGCCGCCAAGAGCGGTAAAGAGAGGACGCCTCACGTCAAGAAGGAGAAGGGGACGTCTCACGTTAAGAAGGAGAAGGGGTTGCCCCGCGTCAAGGAGGAGTCATGGTACCCGCCATACTAGGAGCGTGAAGCGGGAGTGGACTGCAAGGTTGAATGCGACCGGAGATGGGTGGGATTGGAGTCGGAGGAGGTTGGTTGGGGTTCTTAACAACATCACGAAGGCACGATCTGCGCAGAAATAACGAGGCGTTGGTGGACAAACATCATCAAGTATTACAACGGGCGGATCACAGCCGTCGACGAGAGGCAAACTGAGCAAATGAAACAAGTCTTTGCTCATGACTAACTCTTTAGTCCCTACTCTTGAACAGCGAAATATTTGTCTCTCGAGCATCCATTTGCGAACATCACATTAGGCAGACTAAGTCTCCCAGGTCTCTTCTCGTCTCACGTTCTGCGTAGCAAGCAGTACGGCAGGTATATCTCGTCAGGCTGTCCCCTTACCGCCCCTATCGGTGGATTGTGTGAAGAGGTATATAAAATCTCATACCTATCTACTGTTGCACTCTGGCTAGGCCTCAAAGGGGTCATCATCAGGTATGAATCGAGACCAGGATGGAACGACCATGTAATCTGTCTTTGAAGTAGAAACGAGGCTTGTGTCTTGCTACATGTGTGGCACCATCTCGCTGCGAGCATGGAAGGGTGTGCCTTTTCCTTCGGGCAAGGAAGAGATCAAGGTATACAATCATCGACCGTGACTACTCTGGATCATCCAAATTTCTGAAGTCAATACTCGGTAACAGGTGACGCATCTGCAGACCCGTTTGTTTTTTGATACGAAGAGTGCTTGTATTGTGGAAAGCTCACTGTTGAAATGAACGTCGATCTTTTCCGATACGGGAAACGCGGACGAGCTGGGAAGTCTGTTGTAGCTACATGCACATACATAGAGTATACATGTCTTCATTGAGACGAGCCAATTTTCTTCCAAGGACCTCAAAAACTTATTCGATTAGGCATCGACCGTGGAAAGCCAACAGGTGGCCTTGACCCTCATGTCTTTCATCTAGTGTATTCCGCCAGCTGTCTCTCTCTCCGCATACTCAGCACTCGCGACATCCGGGGGTGGTTACCAACAGTAATATGGACGGATCTTATGCCAGCACGCCAATAATGGCTCACGAATCCGATCTCGCCGGAAGGTCTTCACGACGAATCACGCTTTCTCTACCTTCGAAGGACCTCATCATCACAGAATGTATAACCGTCACCTCGGCCATGCGCAAGCATGCGCGGTGGAAGCACTCCTCAGTAGCAGCAATCCTCGGGGGCGGAACAACAAAACAAGCGCCTTCAGATCGCAGGCCGGCTCATAGCAGATACTCGTCGGGCAGTACAAGTTTGGGAGAAGAAGAGGATGCGCCGCTGAGCCGATGGGGACAGAGGGGGAAGAAGGGCAGGAGTCTGCAGGATGATCCACTTCTGTCTGCCTTTGCGCGGTTGAGGAGCGATCTGAAGAATGTCAAAGGTGCGTTTGGAGAGCAAGATATCTACCAGGCTGCGCTGATGTTGGTGACCAGATATCCGGACATTCGATACTCCTGCCTTACTACACCCGTTCCTCCAGGTTATCCGCTCTTCCTCTACTAACGCTCCAATCACCTCCCTCGCCCTAATGGCTATTACGAAGATGCTGGACTATGATGTTATTGGTCCTGAAAGTCTCAACTTTGCGCACGCTATGCTACTCCTTTCCTCGACAATCACACATTGCCGGTTTGAAGGGAGCAATGACCCAACCGATGAGGTCGTCTTCCTACGGATCCTGCAACTGATGGAAAACATGGTGTGTGGGCCTTGTGGAGACGTGCTTGGAGACCAGAGCGTGTGCGAAATGATGGAGTGCGGCCTTAGTATATGCTGTCACCAAAGCATGCACGAAGTTATCCGGCGGTCGGCGGAGATATCAATGGTCAAGATGTGCCAGCGGATATTCCAAACTTTGAAAGATTTAGGAGAAGAATCCGGAGAGGAGCCCGAGGCGCTTGAAGAGACGGTTCGCGAAGACATGGACAATGTCAAGATCGACTCATCTGCTAGCGGGGCGCAGGCTGTAGAAAGGAGAGATAGATCGAGCCTTTCCACAAGTCTCGAAGCTCCGAAAAGTAGCACGGACGGGCGGCCGTCTCAGGAAATGAATAGCAGCCAACTGGATCTCTCCAAGGACTCAGAAACCGAGGAAACTCCCGATGTCAGGCCGTATTCCTTACCGTCTATAAGGGAACTTTTCCGGGTATTGGCAGATCTGCTGGATCCTCATGATCGGACACATACTGATACTATGCGCGTCATGGCTTTACGGATCGTGAACGTGGCTTTAGAGGTGGCTGGTCCAGCAATAGCGTATCACCCAAGTCTGGCGTCGCTTGCGAAAGACACACTCTGCCGCAACCTGTTCCAGTTGGTGCGTTCGGAGAATGTATCCATCCTCCACGAGTCGTTGCGCGTTGCTGGAACACTGCTTGCGACTTGCCGGACCGTCTTGAAGTTGCAGCAAGAGCTTTACCTTTCCTATGTGGTAGCGTGCTTGCATCCTCGCGTACCGATACCGGATGAACCTGCGATAGATCCTGCACTATTCGAAGGAGTTCCTCAAGCGCCGAAGATCCAAGGACCGCCAAGCGGAAGAGGCACGCCTGTACCTGTCAAGGACCGTAGACAATTGGGTATGGAGGGTGGTTCACGAAAGCCAGATGCGCGGGAAGCAATGGTGGAAAGCGTTGGAGCACTCATGCGGATACCCAGCTTCATGGTTGAACTTTTCGTCAACTATGACTGTGAAGTGGACCGAAGCGATTTGTGTGTGGACATGGTCGGCCTCCTGGCACGAAACGCTTTCCCTGATTCTGCTACCTGGAGCACCACTAACGTACCACCGCTATGCTTGGATTCTCTGTTGGGATATGTTCAGTTTATCGCGGACCGGCTCGAGGATGAACCGCAGCGGAATGGTTTACCGGACCGTGGAGATCTCAAAGTACAACGAGCCCGGAAAAGCGTCATCATCCGGGGTGCAACGAAGTTCAATGAGCGTCCAAAGGATGGTCTCGCGTATCTCGCTTCGCAAGGCGAGATCAAAGATCCTAGTGATACGAAATCCGTTGCCGAGTTCCTCAAGGGTACAACCCGTATCGACAAAAAGGTTTTGGGTGAATACCTTTCGAAGCGCGGCAACGAGGCACTCTTGGATAATTTCATAGACATGTTCGATTTTACTGGACAGCGCGTCGATGAGGCCCTACGGCAAATGCTCAACACATTCCGTCTGCCGGGAGAGGCTCAGCTAATTGATAAAATCGTCCAGAGCTTCACTGAAAAGTACTGGGCGAGTGGAGATCACGACGAAATTGCCGAGAAGGATGCTGTATACGTCCTTTCATTTGCTATCATCATGCTGAACACTGATCAACACAATCCAAACCTCAAATCACAGGCTCGCATGACAGCGGAATCCTTTGCGCGCAACTTGCGAGGCGTCAATGGCGGCAAGGATTTCCCGGAAGAGTATCTGCAGGACATTTACAATGCCATCAAGACTCGAGAAATCATCCTCCCCGAAGAGCATGACAACAAGCATGCCTTCGACTATGCTTGGTCGGAGTTATTGTTGAAGACAGACACGGCAAGCAACCTCGTTCGCTGCGACACAAATATCTACGATGCCGAAATGTTTGCAGCAACCTGGAGGCCCGTAGTAGCGACGCTGAACTACGTTTTCCTCTCCGCGACTGACGACACTGTGTTTCAGCGAGTTATTGCAGGTTTTGACCAGTGTGCACAGATTGCGGCGAAATACGAGCTGTACGATTGTCTGGACCACATTATCTTCTCGCTGAGCCGGATCAGCGGGCTCGCTACGGACTCACCACCCAGCACGGTATTGAATACCGAGGTACAGGAGGGCGACAAGAGCATCATGGTCAGTAAGTTCGCCGTCGACTTTGGTCGGGAGAACAAATCTGAGTTGGCGACGTTGGTGCTCTTCCGCATCATCAATGGCCACGAGGGCGCCATACGTGACGGCTGGCAACATGTAAGTTCCAAACAACAGTACCTCGTCAACAGGCTAACATGAGCACAGATTGTCCGGATCTTCCTTAACCTGTTCGTGAATTCGCTGATACCCAACTCTTTCTCGTCACTTACCAAAACACTGGACTTGCCGCCGATACCCCTTCAAAGCCCCGTCCAGGTCATTGAGCGCAATGACAAGTCAAACGACATTGGACTCTTCTCTGCCTTCACCACATATGTGGCTAGTGTGATGAACGATGAGCCCCCGGAGCCCAATCGTGAGGAGATAGAGGCTACCCTCTGCACAGTGGATTGCATCAACGCCTGCCGGCTGGAGGATATATTCGCCAACATCAGGTAAGTGAAATGACTCAGTCCTTCACAAAGGGCAAGGACTGACAGCGTCAGCAAAATGCCCGTGGCATCTCTCAAGTCATTGACAGCGTCTCTGCTCGCTCACATACCTGAAGACTCCTCCCCAAGGGTCATCGTCGTCAAGCCAGAGGTCCCAGCACCGACCCCAGTTCGGCCAAATGGGGTAAAACCTCAAGCATCCAAACCGACATATGATCCAGCATTCGTCTGTGTGCTTGAGCTGGCTACTGTTCTAGCCATGCGCGATACGGAAACTCTGGCGGAGCTGGGCAAGGAAGTGGCAGAAGCCCTGCAGCTTGCGGTGCGGGACGCCGACCGTTCTCACGAAGTTACCGTCGGCAGAACTGCATACTACTTGCTCAGCCTGCTGAAAGCTAGCGATGTAAGACCATGTCCCAACTATACTCCGCAACAAATTACTGACCAACTTCAGGATCACGGCTACATCCGCGCACCTGTCGTGCTCCACACTTTCTCTTCTTTCAACGAAGACCTTCTCCGGAAATGCGCTCAGCCAATTCTTCGTGGTATCCTTGAATGCGTCGAAGGACCAAAAGGTCTACGGAACGAGATGGCTATGTCGCCAGACTTCTGGTCTCTCCTGCACACTCTGCAGCGCGTACCAGAAGCCGCATCCATCGCCTTCCAGATCGCAGAGGAGATTGCAACGGGCACGCCTTCCGCGATCACAGCCGACAACTACGAACCGGCCATCTTGCTGCTCAACGGCTTCGCAACGGCGGGCAGCGTAGGCGCCGCGCGCGAGCAACCCAGAGGCCAACCTGCCCGTAGAGGCAAGCCGGCGACGCCTGTCCCGGAACCGCGCAACCAGGCCAAGAGCGACGCAGTATTGCGCGGTGTCAAAGCCATGAACATCGTCTACCAAATGACGACGCGTGTGCCCGGCTTCATCCAGCTCTCCCACCTTGAGCCCAACGAAGCCTGGCAAGCATACTGGTACCCCATCTTCCGATGCCTGATCCAGCAGAGCCAAAACCCATGCCGCGAGATCCGGCAGCAGGCGTTTGGCTCACTGGCCCGCTGTCTGCTGTCCAATGACCTCGCGTCCGAGGACCACAAAGAGTGGACAAATATCTTCGGCAAGGTGCTGTTCCCGCTCATTCATCAGCTGCTCAAGCCGGAGGTCTACCAGAGCGATCCGCAGGGCATGGGTGAGACGAGGATCTATGCTGCACAGCTGCTGTGCAAGGTGTTCCTGCATTACCTTGAGCTCTTGACCGAGTGGGCGGGCATGCTCGATTTGTGGGTGCAGATTCTGGAGATTATGGATCGGTTGATGAACAGCGGGCGGAGTGATACTTTGGTAAGTTTTCTCTTGCCCCTCTCCTTCCTCCCGAGCATAAACCCGAAGACCTGATGAATGGCACACTGACAATGTAACAGCAGGAAGCCGTCCCCGAGTCCCTCAAGAACATTCTACTTGTCATGTCGAGCGACGGGTTTCTGGTCCCACCCACCGCGGAAGGATTCACCTCACCGGATAAAGAGAAGCTTTGGACTGAGACCTCGACACGGTTAAATCGTTTCCTGCCGGGTCTTATGGATGAAGTGTTCCCTAAGCAGCCGGAACCGCCGGCGCCAAAAAGGAGCACGAATGAAGTTGAGGAGGGAGAGAAGCAGGATAGTGAGAAGAATAATGGAGACTTATCCATGGAGAAAGAGGCGCAGGCGGCGTAGCGGCTTGTTAAGGGGTAGAGACGGATGTATGGTTAGAAAAGGATGCAGCGGGTATTTGTTTTACCCACTTCATGGGCGCGGCAACGACGATAGTTGGGAAGACCTTGTAGTTCTAGATAAGCGATGCTGTCGCGCGCGTTTACGGTTTTCGCAACGCGGGTGGGCACGTCCTGTATCCGACGTGCCCTCTCTTGACTTCTTGTTCTACGCATGGAGAAAGGGAACATGGTGCATGTGGAAAGCAGACATTGAGAGTTGAATGCGACGAACCCGCCAAAACTTCCGTCCTTCGGTTGTACATGTTCCCTTGACCAGACTCATTCTCCGCAACCGCCATAGCTTCGCAGCAAGAGGGGCGCGTATCTTGCCACTCAATGTCAGGTTGAGAGCACTCGGCGCGGTTATGGTGTTGGAGCCAGCGCCAGATACGCCACCTCCAACCAGGCCATCAGAACAAGGCGGCTGGCGTTTCGAACCTCTGACTGTTCCAACAGAGTGGATCGAATCGTACCGGCCCGGCAGATTTCGCCCTGTCCATCTTGGCGATATTCTTCATGAAGTCGTTGTGGAGTCAATCGCAAATTAGGGTATGGAGCGTTCTCGACCGTATGGCTCGCGCAAGACAACAGGTACGGGTATCCGTTTAACCACTCTATTTCCCAGCTGCTCATTACGGTCAAGACTCTCCACGCTAGTTGCGCTCAGACGCACAAACGGCCTCCAAGGAGTTACGCGTGTATCAGTTGATCAACCAGACACACATCGATGAGTTTGCGAAGAAACATGTCGTGACTCTCCTAGACAGCTTCTGGCAGGCTGGACCGAACGGCAACCATCAATGTTTAGTATTCGAGCCCATGGGATCCATTGCAAGTCGGTTGCTGGAAACCTTTGATTATCCCCTCTCGGAACAGGATGCGGTCTCACACTCGCGGGTCAAAACGATATCAAAACAGTTTTTGCTAGGATTGCATTGCCTACACAGCTGCGAGATAGCCCATGGCGATGTCAACCCAGGCAACCTACTCTTCTCCCTAGGAACATGCACGGTCCAGAGCATCCCAGCTTTGGTCCAGGTCCCGACAGAAAGCAACGTATCGCCACCAGTCAAACGACTCGACGGCAAACGTGACAGATGGGCTCCTGATTATCTTTGCTTTGACCAATTACTTGCAACATTGGTCGATTCGGAACGAGCGATCCAAACACCGACGAGAAGTCCAGACCTGTGAAATGATATCAGACTTGGACAAAGAATGTTTGTGTCGCCGTGGAACACTGCTTTGATGGTGTAAAACGTGCATTTCGTAGGCCTCTCTGCTGACCAGCCCAGCTGGTACGGTCAATGGGGCCGCTCGGTAACCGCAAACGAAATAACTGAGAGAGAAATTACAAAATTGGTCGGGGGTGATGGACAGAAACAGCTCAGGAGGCGGAGAAGAGGATGTCGTTGGCACGCATGGCCGAAGCGAGCTATTGCGGGTGGTATGACAGAGAGCATGTAGAGCGGTATTTCTGCCGTAAAAAATGTACCCCAACGGTCATCTTGTCTTCCAGACTGCCATGGTAGTGGGCCCCAATCCCTGTCCATTCCAAGTTTCCCGCAACAGAACAGGCAAAAAACGGAGTCCAAAGGCAAAACGTTCAGCAACGAGGATTCCCACACCGTCACCGATTGTAGTACTAACTCGTCGGTCGACTGCTTATGTATGGCAGAGCGAACGGGATGCCCAGTTCTCAGCCGCCTATGGCCGAACGTGGATGAAACACTGCACTGATAGATTTATGGCTCTTAAGAGATTTGGTCACGCCCCCAAATTGATGCCTCGATTCGTTCCACTCCATCCATTCGCAAATCTTAGTCCTGTAGCGCAGGGCCTAAAGTCTAGGCGTCTTGACGACATGGCGAGACTGGGAGCAGGTGAGACTCGTTGCATAGTAAGACCAGCGGCTGTAGCGATTGTAAGAGCCGGAAAGCAATAGTTGGGCTTGCATGTATGAATGCAGCTTTCCAATACTCGCGATCGCCCAAGTGTTCCGAGATCCGACCTGGCTCTCAGTCGTCTGTGCTGTCTTCTTCTTTCTTGACGGTCTTGTGCTCCTTGTCCCACTCTTTCTGTTCTTTCTGAAACCGTTCTTTCAAACCGAGGTAGGCCTCGTTTGTCCTACATCTTTGCCACACCTCCTTGAAGATGTTGCTGGCTTCTTCTTTATCGTTCTTGTCCTTGTGAGTAGTGCTCTTCGGAAGCTCCTTTCTCGTCCCATCTTCACTCTTGACTTTGTCGTATTTCCTGCCGCCCTGGTGGTTCGCGTATCTTTTGGCTCTTGTCATACCCATTTGGATGAATTTGCGGCACATGTCCATTCCAACAAAGTCTTCCTGTTCACCGTAGTATATGAATTGATCCCAGAGTATTTTCGAAGATTGTCGTGCGATGTCAGGAGTCCGAAACCGCCATAGAGGAAGAAGATAGGACTTGTACGGTTCGAAGGTCAGAACCCCCATTTCGCCACGTCCAATGCGGTAGGACATGCGCAGGGCGCGGGAAGCAGTGGATGGACATTGCAATGGACTGCTTGGGGCCGCAAGCGCCATGATCTGAATATGCCTTTTAGTAACCTGGTCGTCCGAGCAGTCTCAAGTCGTGGTTGAACTGCGCTGGCCGACCTGAGAGTCGTGATGAATCTCAGAGGGAGGCTGTTACATTTCAATTCTCAGAAATCACGCGTTACAGAGAGTTCGGACAATCAGCTGAGTTCCCAGGCCGAACGGTGTCTCGTTTTGTACGTCCGTGGCTAACGGTAGTTTAGTGGTTTGACTTTCGAACACATCGGATGTAAAGCAAATGGCCTACGTCAGCGACGGCACGTGCGATACCGGACATTGTTTTCCCGACGTTCAGCCACCTGGAATGTGCAAAAAGTGTTGGCTCAGTCCTTCCCAGCAAAACATCGAGCCCACGATTCGTATATCCACAGAAACATGGCAAAAGGTCGTACCCGGGCTCGAACCGGGGTCTCGGGAACTCTGGAGATACGACTCATCAAAATCCCGCGTGCTAACCACTACACTATACAACCAATTTACTCTACTTTGATGCTCATCCAATATAACTCCATCGCTTTGCACGTACGAAGCATGCGTTTGGAATCGAGACTTCCTCAATAGAGCCCCGCAATCAGTGCTTTCGCTATGTGAAAATATCTAGGAGAGGCGGCTAATGGTTCGGCTTGTTGGATGCTAGGGCATCTTAGGAATTCTGGTTGGGGGAATGTAAAGAATGAATTCAGTCATGAGCATTCCACAGGTACTGACGAATTTGACTCAAGGTGTCCTCCAATCCTTCTTCCACAATCCCAATGTTCGTCTGCCATCGTCTCGATCCCCTCTTCGTTGACTATGAAGACATCTCCGTCTTCAGATGGAGCGTACCGCGGATCAGAAGTACCATTCTCCCCACCGTACGGTCCATACTGTCGAAGGTACCAGGCAAATCCGAAATTGGAGCCTGAAATGCTGTCAATTAGCGTCTTGACGCATAAATCTTATAGTCTATCGCCTCTTATTCTGACGACCCATTCGGCTGTGAGCAGACGCAGCGTCGAACCCTCGGCGTTGTTCTTGAAGGCAGCATTCGTAAAGACGCTCAGGAGCTGGTGCTCTCCCTTCTGGTGCACGAGTTCGCACATTTCTCCTCTGACCTCGTTCTGGAATTTTGGAACCTGGTATTTCTGTTCAACAAACCAGATTCTCATCAACACTATCCTAGGCTCCTCTGGGATCAAGCTCCTGTCAGGAATGCCATTGTAGAAGCTGGTCGTCTTATGCGGAAACCAGCACCACAGGACAGACTCGTGGACCATCCAGTAGACATGACATACTTCCAGTCACAAACTCACCGGCACAAGTTTGTCGTGTTCACCATCTTGATCTGTTAAGTTGCACTGTTCTCCAGTTGTGTAATCGCAGCTCAGTGGTTGTGATATCCAATATAGTCTGGGTGTTGTTGAGGGGTGGCCTCCTTCTGAGATAAGTACAAGGTTCAGAAGGATGATGGCGGAGGAAGGGCGTGCGAAACTCTTTGGCAACACTGGTTGAGACAGCAAGACTTAGTGTACCGAGATCTCCATATATCGGGATGTCTTGTATAGCATTCATGAATGTAGCTGGCTACCAGGTCGCCACAGGATTCTTGCCGTGGTGCTGGCGGTCTGAAACAAACGAAAAGCAACAGATAGAGAACGCTGAAGAAAAGGCACCTATAGAATACCCACTCCGGATCACCGTTCCTCCAACTGCATGTATTCTTTTCTCCGCTTGCCCCAAAGATCCATGCATGGGTGGAGCCTTGAAGTGGGTTTATAGTGGTGTCGCCATACATCCACAATACAAAGATACCAGCGGTTGCCATCATCATCGTAGAGGTGAATGTTCTCCAGAGTCTCGAGGGTCTCCTGGAAGGAGGTTCTGAGAGCATCCTTGCAGACACAATGGCTATATGAGCATGGGAAGACCGAGCCGCCAGTGCCTCTTTTAGCTGCAGAGACGCATGGAGGCCGAGCAGAACACGTTTCGCACTGCGTATACACAATGCATGCAGGCATAGCGGTGTTGCTGCTGCTGCTTTGTGATAGCCCCTATCCGTCTATTTTGACCTACTGTTGGAATACCGAAGAATCTCTGGGCTTACATGATCAAAGAGCCGCTGAGCATAGATGGTGCTCGTTGGAAGCGCAGCAGCGGGACCGTAAGCGGCGTTAAGGCTGGCGTCGTCAGTCGGAGAGCTTTCCACACGGCAGCAGCAGCGGGGGCGAGCATGGGGGCGAGCATGGGGGCGGAGCAGAGGCCAGCACAGACAGAGGTACTGCAACAAGAGTTTGGAAGAAATTGAAGGGATGTTCGCGCCTGGCGGCCCCAAGCCATGGCATACCGACCCTGGCAACAGCAAGCTGAATGCTTTGATCAATGAGGCGAGGGAGAAGAACCTTACCGTCAACGACGTTGCTGGCCGCAAGTTGAGCGCTGGTCAGGTCGAGGTCGCCGAGAAGGCTTGAGATGGCTGCGTTGGGACAGGGGACGTGTGAATTTGGAGAAGGCTGGTGCTGAAGTACAATCGCGCGCTCTTCAGTCGCATCTATACATACCTGAATCGCGGCAAAACAAATTCAGAACTTGTTCGCGTGTTAGAGTGGAACTCTTTGAGTCCGTATTATACCAGCCCGTGTTGACGTGTTTCATGAGACAAAGCGGAAGGACGCGCCCCCACGCGACCCCCACGCGTCGCGCACGTGTTCTCTCCACGCTCCACGCTGCTCTACCTACATACACTTCCTGTCTTTCCGTTTTGAAGCTCTATGATTCATCTGGATATCTCCTTCCTTTGAGTTGATCAAAACCGTTGGCAACTCCCATGATGGTTGACACAAGTCGCAGCACATTATGCGGCACAAGCAGACATACTTCGATTGCATTCCCGACGGCAATACACCGTGAGCTTATCCTTTCAACTCAGCCTCGACAATGCCGTCTCCATCGCCCGGAGGATGCCAGAACTTTACCACCTTGAAACCTGCTCTATCTAGTAGTGTACTCCATTCCGCTTCACCCCTTTGAGAACCGCTGTGCAGGACGAGCATGGCAATATCCAGCCCAGACTGCCGCAAGGATGCGTTTGTGTCTGGAATGATGATATTGCCGATCAACAGTTTCGAATAGCCGGGGATCATAGCCGTGGCTAGCTGCGTCAGGATGGTATGGCACACAGGATCCGCCCAGTTGTGCAAGATGTTTTGCAGAAAATACGCTCGCGCGCCTAGGCATTGTCAGCTTGCACGAATGCGAAGGACCCTATCGGAGACCGGTCTCACCTTTGACCGGCTGCGGCTGCGTAAAGTCATGCGCCAGCCTCTCGATGCGCGGATTCAAGTTCTCTATGTCGTTGATGACGAATGGAAGATCCTCGACTACGAATCGGCCTTTAACGCCCGGGTACTTCTTCAACACCGCTTCACCCTCATGTCCTCGACCTCCTCCCACATCCACGAACGCATATTCGGATCTGGATTCGTCGAACCCATCAAGAACCGCCTCTTTCGCCGGAAACCAGTCTGTCCAGCCCAGGCGCATTGGCGTGCCGAACAGTCCCTGCATAAAGGTGTTGAAGTTTTCCATCACGCCTGGCTTCTTTGACCAGTACTCGAAGCACTGCTCCTTCGTATCGAACGCATATTGGAACGGGCCGTCATACATCGATTTCGGTGTTTGGTACGAGTTTGACTTAAAGTATGCTGGGGCGACATGCACAACCGGCAATCCTTCTTCGTAACTGGCCAGTGAGGATGGTTGGCTTCTCCAAGCAGAAACATGACAAACAAACGTTGCTTACAAGAATCTAATTCCTGCCCGCACGGACGGCAGCGTCATCTGTCGAGTTGCTGGAGTAGCTGCGTAGCTCGTTTTGTCTACTTGTGCAGCCATACCCATTCCGACAAGCACGCGCATAATGCGGATGACCAGAAGCTCTTCTGCGTTGCTGGTTTCTGCAAGCTGCTGTGCGGTCTGAGGACTCTCCTCGGCCAAAAGATCGAAGAGCTTCAGGTCGTCTGCCACCCGAACACACATATTCCGGCCTCCCTACCTCTACGTTAGTGATACAGACTCGCCGCAAACATTGCTGGGTTGTGTACGTGCCGAGAAGGCCACATTAGAGATGAGCTCATCAGGCTGCTCCAGTTGCCCCGTCAATTGTCTGGATAGCTGGAGGAGTTTCGCTCTCGCAGTCCCGTCTTGGCCAAGGTCGTTGGTCTCAGCCGCCGTTTTCTGAATCTGATCAACTAAAGACTGGATGTAGGTTGAGTCTCCTCCCATCTTGAGTGCTTTGGAGAATGGTGACGGAGCAGTAGGTACGCAGCTACAAGTTAGGAGGGAGGGGTCGGTGGCAGGGTTTAACAAGTACCTTGCAGGAAAGCGACCCCTCTCTGCGAGGAGTCATTCCGGCCAACGGTGCTCAAATCCATGATAAAAACGTCGACCAAGCACTCACCGCCCCGGACCATGCTTATGAAGGATTATGAAGTCTTATGCCGCAGATCTTTCCAGTTGACGAATTAGATCGAGCTGTTGCATTGCCAAGGAGGTAGGATCAATTTATACAAAAGGTCGGTTCCTTGGTGATGGTTCGAGACATCTGATAGAGCGTCCTCGGACCTTCTCTAAGCTCTATGGATTGTTTCCCTGCTGAAGATCGGCACCTGATGGATGACGGAGCAGACCCTATTGGTGGGTTCGAAGTCTTGTTCTTATACTAGCAGATGCGATCGTTAGTTAAACCGCGGAACCCTCTAAGTATAGTAAGCGGCTTCTAGGGTTTCGGAGTTTTAACTAGCGATCAAATCGGCCAGCACAAAGAGCTGCGGTCAAGCAATGCATTGGTTGTGGCGTATGCTCGAACCCCGGCTGCGAGCCATGGCTAACAAACTGACAAGCTCCTTCTCCACACTGTCGGGAGAGGGGAACGGCACGTTCGGGCGGAAGCCTAAACCTACGGGAAAGTTTCCGGATTCCCTTCCTCACCTTGTCTCGTCATTGGTATGGTCCAGCCCTCAGGCCTAGCTTCGTTCTCTCATCTATTGCACTCGCGAATGTGTTGTCCTTTTGCAATATATACTGCCATCTACCTCCTCTCTCGAGGCCGTTCAGACTCCTTCCAGTCCTTTTGACGGTCTTCAGCCGTTCGTTGCCACGATCTCGCTTCTACGACGGTGCAATTGTTAACGTTGGACAATGGAAGCATTACCTACCCCGCCTCAAAAGTCTGAAAAGAATGTCATTGCTCAGGGAACCCAAGATGTTGAGAGTGGCTCGTACATGGAAGGCCATGGTGACCTACAGGTGACACGTCTCTCGAATGCGGACAGCAGCCTGAAGGTTGCCAAAGACGGCATGACTATCCTCATTCCTCAACCCTCGGATGACCCTGCAGATCCGCTGAATTGGACGTGGAAGAAGAAGCATCTTGTCTTGTTCTCTCTGGTGTTTGCGTCTTTGGTAAGTGCATTCGCTCGATATCCTAGCGGCGCAGGTTGATGGACATGCCCAAGCTGACACGGGCATAGCTCACTGACTTCGGCATGACTTACGGTCAGATATTCCGCCAATAATGCATGAACTGTAATGATTTTTACTTTCATCAGGCACCGTCCTCTTCCAAGCACAAGCACCAGACTTCCATATGAGCATTCCGGCGACGGCCAACTCGGTCACTGGAGGCCTCTTTATGCAAGGTCCCGGCGGTCTCATTGCCGTGCCCCTTGTCCAACGCTTCGGTCGTCTGCCGATCCTCTTCTGGAGTCAATTCCTTTGTGCCCTCATGGTCATGGCCGCGGCTCTAAGCCCGAACTATGCCTGCTTCGCTGCCTTTCGCACCCTTCAGGGATTCGTCAACTCGGCTCCACAGGTCGTCGGTCTCAGCGTTGTCCACGACATGTTCTTCTTTCATGAACGTGCTAGGAAGGTCAACATCTGGGTATTTTGCCTGCTGGGCGGTCCGTTCCTGGGTCCTTTCGTTGCGGCCTGGTTGATCGGAGCGGTCTCCTGGCGTGCTGACTATGGTGTTTTGGCTGCATTGCATGGCGCATCCACTTTGGTGATCATTGTTTTCGGTCAAGAGACCCTGTACGACAGAAGCAACCTTGGCAACAGTGGCTCGGAGAGGAAGGGGCTGGTCGCAAGAGTCGGATTGCTGCTTGGAATCACCGGGGCAAAGATGGCTGGAAGACCTTCCATATGGACCGTTTGCAAAGACATCTTGGCCATCCAAATACGTCCGCAGATCCTTCCCATCAGTAAGTAGAACATACGCCTCCGGAACGCCGCACATGCTGACAACACCTCTTCCAGCTGCCATATATGTAATGGTTTTAATTGCCTGGGTCATCGGCATTAACACAACGATATCCCAGCTCGTGGTCCCTCCGCCTTACTCGTTCAGCTCTAACGCCGAAGCCGCAAGCTGGGTAGCCCCAATGATTGGCGCCGTCATCGGCGAAATTTGGGGTCAGTGGTTCAATGACTGGCTTTGTGCGCGCTACATTCGTACCCACAACGGCTCTTACAGCCTCGAGAACCGGCTATGGGGTACTTACGCCCCTACCTTGATCGGGTTTGCGGGCCTCGTCCTGTACGGGCAGGCGCTACAGCACGCGTTGCACTGGATGGCCCTGCTGGTGGCGTGGTCTTGCGTTGCGTTTGCCATGATTGCTGCTACCACCGCGGTCAGCGCGTACTGCTTGGATTCCTTCCCTAATCACGCGTCGCTCGTGGCGAGCATCATCAATTTTTGGCGTACGACCGGTGGCTTCTGTGTTGGCTACTTCCAGCTCAAGTGGATAGCAACCTCCGGTGCTGCGGTAACCTTTGGATGCCAAGCAATGGTGCTGGGGGTTGCTTTTCTTGTCGGCGTCGTGTCAACACAGGTGTTTGGAAAGAGGTGGAGAATGAGGCACCCGCCGCCGAAGGTAGAGAACTGAGAGAAAACAATCTCATTGTTTGGTGTGTCGTCGAATGCGCAGATACCGACAGATTCTGATTATGACGGCGACAATCGCAAGCGGCAGTGGTCTTGCCGCCGCTCTTGGAAGCTTTAGGTTGCGATGCCCATGCTTTTTGAACAACAAACCTGAATGCACTGTCAGTAAACCTACCGTTATAAGCCGCCTGCTACCCTGAACCTCTGCCGAGAAGTTCTTCAATTTTTCCACCAATTCAATATCATGTCTGCAATATTCTGTTCCGTAAGCTGATCGATCTCCCGCTGTCATGTCCTTCTGCCCCTGCGCTCTCGATCCTGCTGGCGAGTGCTCTTCTCCCTCAAAACTCGACGTAAGACTGCGCGCCGTCCCTAGAATTCTCAGTGTCAAGATTGTCCTTGTTCTTTTTGGCAGTCATGGAACTGTAAGCGCAATGGGACCTTTGCAATGTGCGCATACTGCGATAAGCGAAATTTGCGGAATAGTTCTCTCTCACTGCCCGGCTCAGGGAAGTAACGAACCAGGAACGCCGCAAGGTGGTTATCCAGCGACCAGCTCGCTGTGTCGGCAGCCGTGTTGCCGTAGTCTCGGTCGTTGTAGTGGCTCGAGATGAGAGTGAGGTACGTTTTAGAGATTTTCTTACATTGTCGCCACATGCCTTTAGGCCTCTCTAAAAGTCAAACTGTACATTCTGAGAGGCCCAACAAGGGCATAGGTATCTTTCATGTGAAGTGGAGAAACGGAGTATCTGTCAAATTGTCAGTTGCCTCGATTTCTCAGGTTGTCACCATCCGGCTTCAAGGCTTCCAAGATGCAAATGTACTTTTGGATTGCTTTCAGGCCTTTCAGAATGTGGAGGCGATTCTTGAGTAACTTTAGGCTCTCCGCGGTGAAGTTGTTGTAGTTCTCAAAGGAGTACATTACGAAGAAGGTGACCTAGGCTCATTATCTCTTGGTCGATGGCAGCAGAACTAGAGAAGCAGCTCCATCAGTCGGTCGACCATCTGTATCCGTGGAGCAGATCATTTTGTCACCAACGGCTCCTGAACCTAGATACTCTTCCTCAGCTCCGCGGATCCGCGTTGATGTCCGTCGCCGCGTTGGATGTCGAAGATCCATACATTCGGAATGAAACCACAACGGGAGCGCGCGTAGCGCGCATGAGACTCTAAGGATACGTTGTATCCGAGATCATCTCAGGGCTCAGACCAGGGGCTCGTCAAGGATATCTGGGAGGTCACACTCATCAAGCAATGATCTTGCAGCGGCGTTGAAATGGTTTCTGCTTGGACTCATTCGACAGATCTTCCGAGAACCAAGAAGCATGAAGTCGTTCCGCAGACCGTCTTACGGGTCCTCTGGAAGCCGTTTGCCGAGTGTTCTCAGCAATCCATCAGTCGTTGCCGATTTACTACCATCACAAGGGCCCAGATTGAGGCTGATGACGGTGTCATGCTCATCTGCCCATCTAAGTCAACATCAAATTGCCCGGAGAGCTAGGGACGCTACATCTCCCGTAAACGTCGTGAATCTGTATGCTACGTCTTCCGCGGCCGAGTAAGTCTTTTTGCACTTGCGGCGTGATGTTAGAAGTGAAGATGGCGGTCCACGAGTGACGTTGTTTGACATGTGACACTGACAACCCAACTTCGTTTGCAACAGTCGGTTCACCCTATCCAAACCATAACGCTCGATGCGATAATCTCTGGTTGTTCAGACTCCGTCCCGACCTCATATTGCAGAGTATAGACAGTCGCTTCTGGGGCAACATAGGGGACCCTGGACTTCCGCTCTCGCCGCGACAATGAGCGATCTGCTCGACTTCCTACGTACCCATGAGGAGGCCTTTCGTAGGTACACACGTGCAATTTTCTTTCATCCTCCTGTATACAACGTGCACACGTAACTAACCATACGCCTAGTCGCAACCGCCTAACCTCTCTCTACTCTGATTTCCGCCTGCAAAAATCGACAAACCCCGACGGCTATCAAGCAAACTCATCCGCCTGGCTGCGCGCCTTGACCGCCGCATCGCGAGCCGGTCTTCTTCCCTCATCACGTACCGGAACCGCTGAAAACAGTCAACTTTCGTTCGCATCAGGCAATGAGCTCGAACGAGCGCTGCAGACCCAACAATGGGGCCGGCCGCTCGCACTGGGTGCTGTGATACAAGACGCCGTGGACAGAAAGGAGCTTATTCCGCTAAGAGACTATCTGAATGCGAAGACGAGCGTGTATGCAAAGAGCTGGATTCCGAGCCCGTGGCAGGTTGTCAGTTGGGGATTGAAACAGCTGGGCTTGGGTTTCGGTGGGGGACAGGACAAGCTGGCTGTGGGCGACTTCGTGGTTATGGCTAACGTGGAGGTATGTTCTGGGTTCACGCCATCGGCGGCAGAAGTACTCGACGAGCGAATGTGCTGAAACGGAAATTCCCAGGCTGCAGCGAATGCTGTCCTCGCAAAAGCGGCGCAGAACGGGTCATCTCTCACCTCGCGCATCTACTCACGGGAGCTCTTTGAATCCGAATTTGCGCACGTTTTATCGTCAGGATCGTCAACCAACACTGCCCTCAGCAGTACGGATTTCTCCATCCTCCTCGCCTACCTCACCCGGGAGAAGCCCACGCTGGCATGCAGTTCTTCCGGCAACACCATCAAATTCAAACCATCCACCTCCGCATCGCCGGAACCTGTGACCGAACAAGACGAGAACATCGCTTCCTTGCGGACCTTGATCGCAACACTAGAAACCCAAACCTTAGCCCTACAGTCCCGGATCGACGCTCTGGACTTCGCGACGCGAGAAGCCGTGTCCAAGAGACAAACGACCCAAGCCAAATCCTCCTTACGGTCGAAAAAACTAGCGGAAAGCACACTAGAAAAGCGTACGGCGACGCTGGCTCAGCTCGAGGATGTCTACGCCAAGATCGAACAGGCAAGCGACCAAGTCGCCGTGGTACGCGTCATGGAGTCCTCCGCCTCCGTATTACGAAGCTTGAACAAGGAGGTTGGCGGTGTAGAGGGTGTAGAGAACGTCGTAGACAAACTTCGGGAGGAGATGGCGGATGTGGATGAGGTTGGACGCGTACTGAACGAAGCTGGTGTCGAAGGGGTGGATGAGGGTGAAGTTGACGAAGAGATGGAGAATCTAGAGCGGGAGGAGAGGGAGAAGAGGGAAGCGGCGGAGAGGAGAGCGAGAGAGGAGAGGGAGAGCAAGGAGGCGGAGGAGATGAAGAGGAGATTGCAGGAACTGGACGTGCCGGGAAGGGAGCCCTCGGAGGGAGAAAAGGCCGGAAAAGAGAAAGAGGAGACGCAGGGTCAGGAGGCTGATGAGATGGAAGTTGATCCCAAGGATTCTGGGCAGCAAGAACGGCAAGCGGAGCCGGCGACATGAGTGACAGTATGTTGAAGGCTCAACATCCCTCTGCAGACCAGCTCAACGCTAATGAAACAACGGGACCCGCACGTGATTGTGTCCAGTCTGTTGTCGGATGATCCTCCTCCTTGACTTGCAGGGAGGAAGAGAGGAAGGCGAGCAGAAAGATGGGAGAGGGCGTGAACCTGCTTTCACACGTGCTAGAAGGTTCTGGGAGGATCACCAGGCGTCAGAAGTAAACGTTCACATGTTGAGAGTATCGGGAGTCATCGAGGATCATGAGTCCATCTTTCGCGGGCAGTCACAGGCACAGTCATATTTACAAGATGGGTGAAGATGCAATAGAAGGTTGGTCGCCGTCCAACGATTTCAGAGGTCGGTGTCTTCAACTAGCAACCGGGAAGTCGGAGTGTTTGACCATCGCATGCTTCGACCCATTAGAACGCAAGTGTAAGGTTCCTTTGCCAGAGGGAGTCTGTAAACGAGCTGTTAGTTTCACACAGTCAAAGGTCCACGTTCGAGGTCAGCTGCAACGCTCCGGTAGCACTCAAGAAAGTCACGATAATCGTGTGCTATCTTAGTTGTTGGAATTACGACAGCCTCTACTCGAATTCTCCGGCAGATTTTCGAGGACCAAGATGCCTATAGTCGTACAGCGGAATCAGTGGCGTTGATGAAAAACCAAGGACCTAACACCGCCGGTCGCATGCATGTACACGAACACCAATGTCTTTCTATGCAGAGATATGAGGGGCATGCCGGAACCGCACTTGTGTGCTTGCTTCATGAAAGAAATTGTGCTGTTGAAACGGACTGGTGCTTTAGGGATGACGATGAACAGCGAGGTTCGTTATAAGTCGGGCCGACTGATGTGGATCACTAGCGCAAAAAAAGTACATATGATTTTTGTTCAGATAGAAAGCTTCAACGGCAGGTGGCTTTAGCCCGGCTGGCACAATTGGTCAGCGCGTGAGACTTTTAAGGATATGTTGTATCCGAAATTATCTCAAGGTTCAGAGTTCGAGCCTCGTCAGTATCACCTCCTACGCACTACAATCCATACGCTAATATCCTCCTAGTGGTCGGGCGAAAACGTCAACGCACTTTTTTGCCGCTGTGCTGATGGGCTTGTGACAACAGTCAAGTCCTCATAAATGTCCCTAAACTCCGATGCATCACCCTCCTTGACTGCGGGCGTGTCGTTGTGTTGCATCTATCTGGTGGAGTGCACAAGCAAAACAGTGGCATCTCTTGGCGATCGTAATCAGGCGTATCATTTTCGCTGCGCGGTGTCTGCCTTATGACTTTGCTTAGTCATCGGAAGTCCCGTCCTGTTCATTTTCTCTGAGAATGATCCTCAGCGTTGCTCGCAAATATCACATGCCAGATGTGACTAAACTTCAACTATTCATTCTACAATACCATACTTACGAGCCGCGAAGATGCCTTGTAAGACTCGTTATCTTCTCTGCTATTCGGCTTGACTTAAAGTCGACCGACCCTGACCATGTTCTAGCAAGATTGCACGCCGAGGATGAGGACCCTGTAACGGCCGAGTACGATGTCTTCATAACCCCCGACCTGGCCGAGAAGATATATCTGCTGCAATATCCTATCCGGAACCGTGAGCAGCCATACAACGACCGTCATGGGGCTATGCCAACAGAGATGCGCATCAAGCCCGGCGCCGGATTCATGGAAATGGACGTCGAGATGAACGCCAGCGTCAACTTCAACAAGCGTCAGGGTCTCGTCTGGGGCGATGCCATGCGTAAAGCACAAGCTGCTGGCGTGTCAACGTTTGGTGCTGCTGCTGGATTCGCACCTGTGCCGGTGCCCAGAGGGCGCGGAGCAGGCTCACGTGGTGGCGAGGCGCAAGAACAGTCCATGGACTCAAGCCTTGCCAGATTCCAGGACGCTGTAAACAGGGGTAATGTCTTTCGCAAGCAGACGCTTGGAGGACAGATCGTGAAGGATGAGACGGGCTTGCAGCCAAACTACATGCTAGGCGCTTTCGTTGGCAGTACGTCTGCTAGCCTTAAGACTCAGAATGGTGCAAGGGCAGTGTGCTGACAAAAGCCAGACGAGCTACACCTCACGAAAGTAACCGGTGTTGTACAGATGCGCCCACAGTTCCATCACCTGGATGCAGCAACGCACATGGAGTCAATTCGTAACAGACAACTCGACGCCGAGGACGGTGCTCCGCGCCCACAAGCACAAGCGCGTGCCATGACGCAAACTTTCAAAGACACCCGCGATGGCGATGACAGTGCAGTGCTGAGAGCAAAGAACCTGCTTCAACTCGCCCAGGAGGAACCATGGACGAGGCTGTATTACTACGACGAAGACGTAAGCCATGACTCGAGATGTCACTTGGACACCGCACATTAACAAGCTCAGCTGCAAGAATCATATGATTCCTACCGCGACAAGCTCTTCCTCAAAGACCCGGAAAATGCGCCTCGACTCAAATCTACCATGACGAACGAAGAGTACCTTGATGCGATCAGCGCACCCAGGAAAGATCCCAGCGGACGTAAGAAGAAGCGGCCCATGACTAGAAAGGAACGAGTCCAGATCGAACTTGGTGAGGACGTTGTTGAGCAGACTGAGCCGCAGGATGAGGCACAGGACGGTGAGCAGGATCAAATGGAGGACGTACAGGCCTCTTGAATGTTTTCGACAAGCAGCAAATAAAACCGGCGCTTTTCTGGTCTCGGTGTGGTTTTGTGGCGTATACGGAGGGGCTCTGAATGCATAGCGACGGCGTTTTGTGGCCACCACAAGGAGGTTCTTTCAGGCTGTTCGTAATTAGACCACCGAGGACCAGTGCTGAGGTTGCTATACTCTACGACGTCAGTACGTGGTGGTCGGCAAGACAGCACCGGAAATCAGTGTTCTCGAGGGAGAACCAGCAACGAGTGTTGATTACCTACCATCATGCCTCTTTACGGTAGCGCTCTACATGTCAAGTCGATATATGCGCGATGGGACTGGCCTTATATTGGCCACCCCTGCGGAGGGTCCTCCATCTGCTTGAAGGCTTGTCTCATGTACTGGTGCTGGTCCTTGATAATTTTGTCAGAGACACTAAGAATCTTGATGAGGTTCTGGGCATTCTACAACACTTCCCCATGGGGTTTTGAGATTAGCCTTCTCCATCTTGCGTTCTACCAACGGAGGCCCATTTAGAACGATGGTGATTCCCGCTCTCAAGCGGTAGTCTGTAGGCGCCAAATTGCTGTTAAAAGTCAACAGCGATGCCACAATACCATTCTACATGTCGTCGGTTTTGCGATTGTTCTCCCCTGTGTTACCTTCTGTTAATGAAGGCCTATTTGAAATGACAATAACACACGCTTTCAAGTAATAGCGTCCAAGTGCGTAAATTGCTATTGCAAGGCAATAATTGTTCGACTAGACCTTTATACCTGCATTGAATCTCAAGATCGAGCTTGTTGACTTCTCTCTACAGGAAGAGCGGCCTCTATAGTAATAAGAAAATTTGCATCTAAGGAAACATAAACCTAAAGTAGAAACGACTTCGACTCATTACAATAGTCGCTTCCATTGGTATGTGCTTCTCCAACAAGCTTTGCGGGACAAACTCCAACTCCTTCCCCCCACACGTCAGATCTGCAATCTGCAATGCAAATCTCCATCGAGTCCCTCGGCAGCCGAATGTCCCGGTGTGAGCCGCTGACGCAGCTATGCTTCACTGCGCGCGTATTCTCTGCTCGTCAAACACATCGCTTCCTCCATGACCTCGCGCAAGACAACAATGGCAGCACTGACACCGTTGAAGCACAACCTTGTTGGTCCAGCACTGAGGAGATGCTTCTCCACATCGAGGAGCGTGCAGGCTACCTATGGCTTCATTGGGCTGGGCAGAATGGGTGTGTCGTCACAACTGCTTGCGCATGGCTATATGAAGGCGTTTGCTGACAGGTGTGTTCCATGATAGGTTATCCCATGGCAAAGAACCTACGTGAGAAGACAAATAGCTCGGACAAGCTCATCGTATTTGACGTCAACAAGGACATGAGCTCGAAGTTCACAAAAGAGACGGAGGGTGTTGAGGTAGCACAGAATGTACGGGAGGTTGCTGAGAAATCGGTACGGTATCCTGTTTCCTCCATGACCAGACTATACCTTCTCCTAGTCTGCCTTCCGTCTTCACTAAGAGCGCCATCCACAGTCGCTTGTTTGACTGCTAACTATTAACTCAGGAAACTATCATTACGTGCCTACCAGAGCCACACCACGTCCAAAACGTCTTCAAGTCTATGCTGAAGCCTCCGACACTCCTGAAAGAAGGCACGGGTAAAGAGCGACTCTTCATCGACTGCTCGACTATCGACCCGCGCTCGTCTCGTGAAGTCGCAAATGCTACGCGCTGCTCAGGCCAGGGCAAATTTATCGACGCGCCAATGTCCGGCGGCGAAGTCGGCGCGCGCGCAGGCTCCTTGACTTTCATGATCGGCGCGCCGGACGAGCTTGTCGAGCGCGCAAAGGAAATTCTGGGCACAATGGGCAAGCGTGTTATGCACCTGGGGCCGCAGAGCTCAGGATTAAAGGGCAAACTCGCGAACAACTACATTCTGGCCTGCAACAACATCGCAGTCTGCGAAGCCATGAACATGGGCGTGCAATGGGGGCTTGATCCCAGCGCGCTCGCGGACATGATCAACTCGAGCACGGGGCAGTGCTGGCCCAGTAAGGTTAACAACCCTGTCCCTGGTGTCGTTGAGAACTCGCCCGCAAGCAATGACTATGTTGGAGGGTTTGGCACGGCGCTGATGAACAAGGACCTTAAATTGGCGATGCAGGCGGCGGAAGAATCGAAGATCGAGCCCAGGCTGGGCAGACTGGCGAAGGAAATCTATGATTCTGTGGAGAGTGGAGAGCTCAAGGGCAAAGACTTCAGCATTGTTTACAAGTGGCTGCAGGGTAAGGTATAGACAAAGATCACACAGTAATGATAGAACCTCTACAAGGATGGGTTTATGAGAATCAATAGAGACTGTGTTCCATTTTGGGAAAAGTGAATCCGGGTCTTTCATGTGACAATGCGAGGCGCAGCCCGATCACGCGTCATCGCCTGGCTTCTGGTCGCTTCCACTCTGACCAGCAGGCGACAACATATCTTACTCTCTTCTCGTCCGTCCCTCGCTGCTTTTCCGTCAGTAGTAAACCAGATAGAAACAATTTCAGCGCGACAACAACAATGTGCGGCACAGACGTCTTTCTCGCATTCATCGCCATCCTCTTCCCGCCCATCGCAGGTAAGCCGCCCGTCTCATCCCATCAGCCTACATTCTCCGCTAACAGCGCCTCTTAGTCTGGGTCAAGCGAGGCCTCTGCAGCGCAGACTCCCTCATTAACCTCGCCCTTTGCTGTCTCGGTGTCCTTCCCGGCCTCCTGCACGCCTGGTACATAATCTACCTCCACCCGGATCCAACCTACTCCGAGCCCTCGCAAGACGCAGAGGGGGCCAGAATGGGCGTGTGACCTACTATTACGTCCAGCAAGGCCCGCCGGCGCCGCATCATTCGAGAAGCGGCAGACAAGGTGGACAGCAGGGATACGGAACCGTGGGCGCGTCCGCGCCGGCGTCGCAGTTTCCTGGCCAGCAGGCTGGCGCGCAGCCGTATGCCCCGCAGGCGAAGCAGCAGGTACAGCGCACCGAACAGGCAGCGGGGAGCTCGAGTGAGGTGCCGCCGTCTTACCAAGAGGCTGTGAGTGGTGACCACAAGGTGCAGTCGAGAGACTGAGCAAGAGATTGGGATGGGATGGGATGGGTGTTTCTATGTGGTTTACTTTATGGAATCTGGACAATGGGGCTTTCGAGTGAAGGTACGACACTAATAGGTTTGTTCATAGAAGCAGAATAGCCAACCACATTGATGGTACCCAGTTGCCTATCTTACAACTGGTAGTGTATTACAGGTCGGACGTGGTCCACCCTAGAACCTCATCTCTCTCAAGTTTGAATTCTCTTCCACATCATCCTCTTCCTCAGAGTCACCGATCATCTGTCTAACAAAGAGGCCCTCTTCATCTCCTTCTCCATCCCATTCTTTGGTCTTCTTCTTCTTCTTCTTCTTCTTCTTCTTCTTCTTCTTCTTCTTCTTCGTCGTCGCTGCGATGCGTTTGCTCTTGCGCAGCACAGTTGTCGCTTCCACCTCTTCACCCACTACAGCACAATTTAGCAATTGTTTAGGCAGATGGGTCGGATGACAGATGCATTACCTGATTCTTCTTCCTTTACCCCTCTCAATTGGACTTTCTTCCTCTTATCCGTCTTCTTCTGCTTCTCCCGTGACAGGATGCTTTGGATCGAGTGTTAGCACTGCGCACCTTACTCGAGATCTGATTGCACTCTCGTCTGCATATCCAGGTGAACTTTTCCTCGTTCCCTGGATAACGTTGTAAGGAAAGCGGAGGGCTGTGATCTGTCGGGAATCGAGGCGTGATAATGGGTTCTTCCTGCTGGCTTAGGGAGGGCTGTCCAGCATTTTTCACTCCGTCGACCCTACGGATTTCCCTCGTTTTGAGCTACTTCAAACGTAGAGTTCCCACGTAGCCCACGCACCGCTGGTCTCCGGGACAGTCGCTGTAATTCTTAACTTGGCGATATCATCTTGGATGTTGCGGAGGTCGCTATTCACATCTATTAAGTGCTTCGATTTGGAGGACTGATTCATCATCTGAGTGTACGAATTTGCATAGCGTCCGAATGTTTTTGCAGGTGCATTGCTCCTGTGAGGTGTGGCAGACTACGGTGATTCCTTGAATCCTTCGAACACTTAGTCAGTAGAATGGCTAAAAGCTCGAGTGGTTTCCCTCATAAACCCCGAAAACCAATACCTGTTTGTACATAAGCTCTATATGAGCAACTATTGAATGAATTCACACGCTAAACCTCAATAAGAAATAGCACTGTAAGATCAAGATCTTGCCGTAGCGTACCTCTAGCGCGCCCTAATTAATCGTGCATCACCGCTGCCCCCTGCGTTTGGGGCGGTCGAGAGGATAGAGAGCAGCGGTGCACAAATACACTCGTTACCTGCTGTAGTTACTACTTACTTCTTAGATATAGGAAACGCATTATCACGGGAGCATTCTGAACTCAGCGAGCATTTACCGGCAGCACCACAGTTCGGTGCAGTAGCCAGATGAGGCTCACAGCAAAGAGGCTTCTCATACAGTTCTCTCTGTTCGGAGGCATACTGATTCTCATATTGTTCTTGACCCGTCCTCAATCGAACAAGACTTTTGCATGGACTACAATCCGCTACAAAACAACGTCCACCACACTGCCCGAACCACGCGGCATATGTCCCGGTCTGGCAGACAGCTCAAAGCCGGCATTGATTGTGTCACGGGTTGCGGCCGACGGTGATCCCAAATGGCTCGATGCGCTGAACGAAAAATATCACATATGCATCTATGCTGTTGACGCGCCCGTGGATACGAACTCGAGATACTTACAAGTACCGGCCAACCGAGGACATGAGGCGATGGCATATCTGACATTCTTAATTGATAACTACGAGCACATTCCCGAATCTGGTGCAGCCTTCGTTCACGGTTCGCGCTGGGCCTGGCACAACGATGCTCAGGATTACGACAACGCAGCTCTGCTCGCCTCACTCAATGTGTCTACAGCTTTGGCGCCGTGGGGATACCACAACTTGCGCTGTGATTGGAGTGTCAGCACATGCTCGCCCTCATCAGCGCCGCCACAAGGTAGTCTGGAGACCTCTCTGCAGGCCGCAATGAACCCATGGGACGCGCGCGCGGTATCTGATGCAGCGATGCCGCACGCTCTTGCGGCTCTGTTCGGTGGCGATGAGTACGTATCAGCCAAGGGCGGCGGGAAGCTACTTCTAGGCCGCTCTGATACTGTCCGCAGCCAGTGTTGTGCACAGTTCGTCGTCGCCCGCGATCGCGTGTTGCAGCATTCGCGTGACGAATACATCGCGCTAAGACAATGGCTGCTCGACGGAAGCGGCCACAACAGATCTGAATCTCAGTCGCGGAGCAGTACCGCTGCACCACCTGACGACAAAGTCGCGGGCCGAATCTTATCGTACATGTGGCATATCCTCTTTCTACAGCATGATGAAACCAACACTCAGAGCCCTTCATCTGCGACATATGGTGATGTCGACCTTGAGCGGCTCAATGCATTGGCTTGCCCGAGCGCCGAGGAGTGTTACTGTCGCCTGTACGGACGTTGTAACCTCGAATGCACGAATCCAGGAAGCTGTCGCGGACAGTACAGTATTCCGGAGAACTTCAAGATTCCCGACAATTGGGCAGCTACTCATCCGTGAGCTACAAGTACAACAGGCGTTTTTCAAGCCTGGCATCTTCCAAATCCAGGGAGTCCATCTAATTGGAAGACTTGGGGTGTGCATCATCAGCCTCTGCCCTCCGGGCTTCAGACGGATGCGTGGATCTTAGAGACACTGTCAAAACCTCGATAGAGGAACGGACCCAGCTTTTTGCAAGAGCATCCACTTTCGACACGTTACTCCAGCATTTGGCCTATGATCGAGCACCACGCATCGACGAACTACGTACGGTTCCAGGCTCAAACGCGTCGCAGCAGAAGGCGGGGGTTGAGGAGCATAAATAAGAGAAGACAGAGAAGGCAAAGACCAAACAGAGGTGAAGCCGAGGTGAAGGTAGACTTGAAGATGTGCGGCCGTATCTGACCCGAGTTGGATCAGAGAAACATGGACATGTACTGTACATACAACAGACCTGGATGTATAAATAGCGCATACACGAGTAGCTGTGATGCACGTAGTTTCGGCTGTCTGGGCCGTGCCGGCGGGATTGGCTGGGAATTCCTGGAATTTTTGCCGTTGGGCTGGGCTGGCTTGCCCCTCCGCCGTCATCTAGGTCAGCAACTTTTCTTTGCGCTGCCTGCGTTTCGAGAGGTTTTTCTCACCCATAAACAACAGAGCACCTCGAAGTCTTCTCGCATCTCTGAACTCTCCACTCTCCACTCTCTTTACATTGTCTGCAACGCAGCGCTTGTGACGCGTTATCGCAACCAGCGCACTCGTTGAGCGCAACAGCCGTCCGCGTTTTCTTACCCTTTGATAGACCAAGATACCCATTTTGCGACCTCGTCTTCTTTTTGCATATCCATTTCCGGACCGTTTCCTTTGCACTGAGTTATGCCACACCAAGAATCGCCACCCATGGCCTCCGCAACAGTCGTCTCCTCCAAGGCCGCCCCTCCCTCCCCTCAGGATGTCGCCGCAATTTCAAATGCCATTTATACCTCCAAGTCGTCGCAGGAGTCGCTGGATGCTGCCTACGCACTCACTGATGTTCTCATCAACTCCGTCGGCTTCCGCGGATTGAAGGAGTACGGCGTTCTGGAGGAAATCAAGAAGGCGGCCGTAGACAAGAAGAAGGCCGAGAAAAGAGAGGGTGCCATGTTTGCACTAGGCGCTCTGTTTGAGCGCTTCCCACCAAAGCAAAAGTTGAGCGAGGTCGTGTTCTTGCTGCAGGAGGACTCGCTTGTGCCACTCGCACTGGATGCGCTGGCAGACAAGCAGCCCAGCATCAGGGAGGGCGCCAAATACGCGCTTGACGAACTGTTCAACAAACTCATTCCCGAAGCCAAAGTTTTTGGCCTGCTCCCGCTCCTCATGAGATACCTGGGCAAGAAGACTGGAAAATGGCAAGGAACAGTCGGTGCTTTCGAGTTGGTGGGACGCATGGCGGACAAGGCGAAGATGGGAATGGGCAGTTATGAGGAGGAAAACCTGAAGGATATCTTGAGAAACGCCATGGGCAAGAGACTGGAGGGTTTGATCCCCATCGTCGAGGCTGGTATGCACGACTTGAAATCCGAGGTGTCCAAGCAAGCGATCAAGACGATGACTTCCCTCACTACGCTTCTCCAGAACGACGATGTCGCGCCAAAGATCCCGCTGCTGCTCAAGTCCATGGAAAACCCCTCCAGCGAAAGTCTGCAGAAGGCTATTCACGCTCTCTCCCAAACCACCTTCGTCGCGGTTGTCAACTCCCCAGTGTTGGCGATGCTTACTCCTTTCCTGGAGCGGTCCCTTAACAACCCTACTACTTCTCAGGAAGTTTTGCGTCAAACATGTGTTGTCACAGAGAACTTGACCAAGCTTGTACACGATCCGATCGAAGCGCGTGTTTTCCTGCCAAAGCTCAAGCCTGGTGTTCAGAGTGTCAAGGATCGTGCTTCTCTGCCAGAGGTCAGAGAGATCGCACAAAGAGCACTTGACGTTATCAAGAAGGCCATGGGCGAGCAAGCCGATGGTCAAACCATGGCCGTCATTGCACGTACCACAACAGACGATGTTCTTGCTGTTCTGGAGAAGCAAGTTCAGGCGAACGGTGGCCTGTTGCAATACCCAGGCGATGCCGATGTCTGGGCATTGACAAGGACCTACGTATCAGCCATGGTTGCTGAGGACGTCAATCAGAGGCAGCTAGAGTACATTGTTGCCAATATCGCCTCGTACCTCGCTCCCTTGATGGATGACGGCAAGGCTCAAACTGCTGCTGAGGCCGTACACAAGTTCTACGTGGAGGAGGATGAGCGCAAGTTCGGAGCACCGCCTCAGGTTGAGGAGGGCGAGACTGAGATCGTCAATGCCACCTTCTCTCTCGGATACGGTGGTATGCTGCTGCTGTCGCACACGAACCTTCGTCTTCTCAAGGGCCACCGCTACGGCCTCTGTGGTCGGAACGGTGCCGGCAAGTCTACCCTCATGCGCAGTATTGCTAACGGCAAGCTGGAGGGCTTCCCGCCCCAAGACGTTGTTCGTTCCGTCATGGTGGAGCACAACCAGGGTGAGGACGCCGATCTGACAATCTTGGAGTACTGCATCAAGGATCCGGATCTCCAGGCCGAAGGCGCGGAGAGAATCTCTACAGTTCTTGAGGAGGTCGGTTTCACTTCCGGTCCAGAGGGTCGTCAGTCGCAGAAGGTGGGATCTCTCTGGTGGTTGGAAGATGAAGCTTGCCCTGGCCAGAGCCATGTTGATGCGTGCCGACGTTTACTTGCTTGACGAGCCAACGAACCACCTGGATGTCGCCAACGTCAAGTGGCTGCAGGAGTACCTGAAGAAGCACACTGACATCACCAGTCTTATTGTCAGTCACGACTCTGGATTCTTGGACGAGGTCTGCACCGACATCTACCACTACGAAGGAAAGAAGCTGGTCCACTACAAGGGCAACCTGGCCGCTTTTGTCAAGCAGAAGCCCGAAGCCAAGAGCTACTACACCCTCTCAGCTTCCCAGGTCCAGTTCAAGTTCCCTCCACCAGGTATTCTCACCGGTGTAAAGTCGAACACGCGTGCCATTCTCCGCATGTCCAACTGCACTTTCACCTACCCTGGCTCCTCGAAACCTTCTCTTTACGATGTCAGCTGCGCTCTTACCCTGTCCTCTCGTGTCGCCATCATCGGTGCAAACGGTGCCGGAAAGTCCACTCTTATCAAGATCTTGACGGGCGAATTCGTTCCACAACAAGGAAAGGTCGAGAAGCACCCAAACTTGCGTATCGGTTACATTAAGCAGCACGCTCTCGAGCACGTTGAGATGCACATGGAAAAGACACCGAACCAGTACCTGCAATGGCGGTACGCGAACGGTGACGACCGTGAAGTCCTCATGAAGCAGACGCGTGTCATGACCGAGGAGGACAAGGCTCAGATGGAGAAGTTTGTCGACTTGGGTGATGGCAAGGGTGGAAGGAGGATCGAAGCCCTGATCGGACGTCAGAAGTACAAGAAGTCCTTCCAGTACGAGGTTAAGTGGGTCGGCATGCTGCCCAAGTTCAACACCATGATTTCTCGCGAGACGCTCATGGACCTGGGCTTCCAAAAGCTTATCCAGGAATTCGATGATCACGAGGCCAGTCGTGAGGGTCTGGGTTTCAGACAGCTGGAGCCCAAGGTCATCTCCAAGCACTTCGAGGATGTCGGTCTGGATCCAGAGATCGCCAACCACAACGAGATCTCCGGCCTCAGTGGTGGACAGAAGGTCAAGGTCGTGCTGGCTGGTGCCATGTGGGTGAGTAGAGATGTTTTCATCCTTTGATAAGTATCATGACAAGGCTAACATGCGGCTACAGAATAACCCCCACTTGCTCGTTCTGGACGAACCAACCAACTTCCTGGACCGTGATTCTCTCGGTGGTCTTGCCGTTGCCATTCGCGAATACAAGGGTGGTGTGGTCATGATCTCCCACAACGAAGAATTCGTCGGCGCCCTCTGCCCCGAGCAGTGGCACGTCGCCGACGGTCGCCTGACCCAGAAGGGCCATCTCGCCGTCAGCCTTGACCGCTTCGAGGACTCCCGCCCCGGCTCCTCGATGGCCAGTTCCAACGTGTCATCCGCTGCGGCAAGCGCCTTATCCAGCGCCGTCGGCAGCCCAAGCGGCAGTGCTGCGGTATCCGAGGCCGAGGGTGGCGATATGAAGTTCAAGGCCAAGAAGAAGAAGAAGATGACCCGCCAGCAGCTCAAGGACAGGGAGGTCAGGAGACGGTTGAGGCATATCGAGTGGCTCAACTCGCCCAAGGGTACCCCGCATCCTGTTGACACTGATGACGAGGCCTAGAGTATGGCGTAGGAGGCGGAGGTTCTGGATGTTCCGCTTGGGTGGATTGCGTTGTTGTGTGTTTTGCTGCATTTGTGAGCATCATGAAGCCAAGTGCAAAGGGATGAAAAATCGGGCTGTGGGAGGGCGTTCTCATATAGATGGGTCGGGCACGCACTGCATGTTTGCATGACGGGGTGGCGTTGGGATGGTGCGCTTGTTTTTTCCTCCCAGAAGACAGGATATGCAAATTACATATTCTTACTGTCAAATCGTGTTCCCATACATCGCCTCCAACACACGCAGTGCATCCAAAGGCCGATTCGCACTTTGGGATACACTAAGAGCTATGACCTAGCGTTGGTTTTGGTGTGATAGAAATACCTCGTCACGTTACGTCTCACCGCTTATATTGGCGTGGTTTGGCGAAACTCTCCTCTCATGATTCACTCTTCTTGTCTTTCCAACATAATGCAATACGGCCATGTCTGACACTTTGCATGGAGTTGAGGTCACCGTCATGGCCAATAGTCTCGTCTCGTCTTTGGGAGCCTCACCTCGCTGTTGCTTCACTTTAGAGTTGTCGATGCATGGAATGGAGCAAAATGGGGGTGCCGCTCCATCTACTTTATAGCCTATGAGTACCATTCTGTCTTTGTGTATTGGAACAAACAGGGCTACGTCACTCCATCTACTTCATGGACTCTATAGAATTCTCTGCCAAGTCCTTCCCGAACCGGCTAGTTTGCGTGTCGTCCCGCGTGCAGTCGCCTACCCTAGCTCTTTTGGGCTTCGCACCGTGTTCGTTTGGAGCCCATGGAGCGCTCCTTCCGTTCACAACACTGCTTCACCTCGATCGAAGCTTCGCTTGTCTCGCAGCTTCGCAGCTTATCCTCTGCCGTTCAAGCTTTACTGCTCTTCCTCGTCAACCTCTTTCTAGTAGCTTGTTCTCACCTGCGTCTAATCGCCTTCTCAACGTACCTGCCATGGCCCACTCCGCATAAGGCCGACCTGTTCGTGGGCGTTTCACCTCGTTGATGCTTTGTTGCCCACGGAAGCTCCACTGCCTCACTGCCTCACTGCTTCACTGCTTCACTGCTTCACTGCTTCACTGCTTCACTGCTTCACTGCTTCACTGCTTCACTGCTTCACTCACAGAATTCACTCCACTACCTTCTCGACCTCTCAGCCTCTCTTTTCAAAAACTATTTTCTGTCCTACAATTACTTCTCGTACTGCATCTATCCGTCTCTTCTCAACTCGTTCAACATGGCCATCTCAGACGCCCTGCCTGGTGTCGAGGTTGCTGTGACTGTCAACGGCAATGACCTCAAGGAATACGAAGATCCGGAAATCGACGCCGAGTCACGCACCGTGACACGGTATATCGAGGCCGTTTCGGACCAACGCTTCGGCATACGCATCAAGATACCAAAGGGGTTTGAGTATCGCGGTGATTGTCTTGCGTTCAGGATCACTATCGACGGTATCAAGACGGGCGGTCCTGGCTTCGGGAAGCACAAAACAGAAAGCGGAGACTTTCATACGACTCGGATGGGCAAGCCTACCGGAGTTAATGAGATACAACCTTATACATTTGCCGCACTCGAGTTTGGTAATGAATTTTTCTTTCACTAGCAGTCGGCTACTGAAGGAACTCGCAGCTGCTTCCGGTCATGCGACGGAGAGCCTTCGAAACATAACGGAACTCGGCGTTATCAAGATCTCCGTAGAGCATGGCGTTTATAGGGGTGCGGATGAACCTGGAAAGTCGATAGAGAAGGCGATTGAGGTCCTCTCTGAAAAGGCCCTCAAAGGACGGACACTCTCACACGTCGTGAAGTTCGGCGAAGCGGAGAAGTCCCAAAGGCACAACTGGGTCAGGACCAAGAAGATCGAGCAACCGACCACCTTCACCTTCAAATACAGATCTGAAGCCGCTCTGAAGAGTCTCATGATCATCCCAAGAACGCCATCTCCTATCCCACTCGAGGAACGTGACCCAGAAACCCTCAGCAGAGAAGAGATGCTTGAGCTGCTCCGCAAGCAGAAGGTATGTGGCGTCCAAGCCGTTATAAAAGCTTCATCGCTGACCGGTCTCGAAGGAAGAGCTCGATCGGCTGAAGGGGACCAAGCGCGAGCCGCAGGATGACACACCACGTGCTAGAAAGAAGACTCGCGCTACAATCGGATCAACGCAACTCGAGCTTGATGAGAACGGCGACTTCCGTAAGAGTCGCTCTGCCACTCCAGCCGTGAAACTAGAGAAGGAAGTCACCGAGATCGACTCTGATTGAGAGCAGGTTAGATGGGGCAGTCGCATGCATCGTTGCAAGAAGGATCTGGTTCGGAGAAGGCAGGGAGTCGGACAGCACGGTCTCTCTGATGTAGCGAGCCCGTTCGATTGCGAGGTCCGCACAGTGTCGGATTTTGTGCATGATCTCACATCAGGCATACAGAACATGTCCGAAGAAACATTGCCAGCGTCTGCCGGCTTAGCGACCCTCTTTAGTTAAAGGTACGGATACTATGTGTCTTTGTATGGCTCTTAAGATGTGCGTGTTCGCCGTGGTAGTGACTGTGTGAAGTCGAGCATTTTGCAACACAGCAAATGTGCCAGGGAAGATCGTCGGCTACTGTTGGCTTAGAGGGCCTTCTTCGGCTAGCAGTCCCCGCTAAGTGGAGACTCGCGCACCAATAGGGTCTATCGGCGAGAGTTACCCCACAATGACTGTGCTTTGATCTACTTTTGGTGCGTGTTTTTGCAGTGTGCGGGAGATAAGCAATCCAAGGGTCAGTTTTCGCGGTCCGCCTGGTATCTGGGTGCCGAAGCCCTCCACAGGCGCTCTGCAAAGACTGCGAGTGAAAAGAGAAAATCAACTAACAAATCAGCCACAAGTGCATGTGGAAGGGTATCGCTTGAGTCTGCAGAAGACTCCAGAGCCATACTCGGAGAGATGGTGGCTGGCTTATCAAGGGAACCGCGAAAACAGAGGATAATCTCCGGCCGTGGGCGTATCTATTTTCCCCACATTGTACTGTACTAGTAGCACGACTGGCGCCCGTTGCAGACAGAAGACAAGCGTTGCAGGCCGAGGACACCATGTCGCGGTGTCGCTCGCAGCCTTCTCCTTTGCACCTTCTCGGCCTCATCTGATTACTGCGAGATCTGTCAGTGCGATTGCGCACATGCCCTTGAACTCTATGCCTTAGATGGCAGAAACCATAACCATCCCATCTCCCTCCGTATTCCTGAGAGCATCGCCCGCCCCGCCCAGTCAGCCCAAACCGCAGCAGCCCAAGCATGAGCGCAAGCGGTCAGCAGAGACATCATCTTCCAAGAAGAAGACGAAGACGACGACGGCGACGGGAAACAAAACTACTGACGATGGCGCAATCACCAAGCCCAAGCAGTCAAAGAGCCGCAACGGTATGATATGCGCGCCCGATCATCGCCGTGACCGGCACAGAGAGAGGCATGCTACTTGAGCAAGCCGCCTCGACATGGCATCTTCGTCAAGAAAACATCCATACTGAGAATATCACTTCGCAGGCTGCGTCACCTGTAAGGCCAAACGACTGAAATGCGACGAGACGAAGCCCGGTTGTCTACAGTGCAAGAGGAGGAGCGTAGAATGTGGTGGATACAAGAAGGATTTCAAGTGGAGGCCATTTGAGGAGACCAACGTGTTGAAAGTCAACTTCGTCAAACACAAGAAAGGTAAGATGGCATCAGAAACTGGCGCTATAATGCGAGTGTAAGCAGTGCATGCATATTGTTTCGCGCTGTGTGTTACCACAAACCCAACGGCATCGCCTGCTACCAGACAGCATCAAGTGAAACGGACATCGGACAGGCCATGCCTTCTCTACGATGTCATGAGAAAAGTAAGATGCTGACTGAACCAACAGCTCCTTCTCAGGAAACCCAGCCTCCACGAGTGCAGAACAGCTCTCGATTGCCCTCACCGAACGAGCGGACCGCTTCAGAGGATAATGACAAGCCCACTTTCGACACTTCTGGTTCGCGTGGTCCATTGGAAATGCGTCCTCAGCAGTCTGCTGTTTCTGCTCTGCAGACACCCATCACGTCAGACGATCAGGACGTCGGCACAGCGCTTGCTGATGCAAACTTGCCCTCTCCTGAATTGACCGACAGCTCGCAAGACTGCTCTGTTGGCGAAAACCAAGCAAGGGAGTTACCAGATCACCATGTCCTGGATGACAACATCCTGTTGCCGACAAGTATGGGCTCACCTACACTTTCCGCACTTGAGGCTATCATGTGCACCATGCCGCCTAGTACCTCAGAAGCAGGAGAGTCTGTCCTTGCTCCAGGGCTGCTAGACGCGGGAGACAGTGAACTGCTGTCTGATCCGTTTGTGTCATTCCCGCCATTCCACGATCTTGGCGGCCAGCTAGACATGCATGATGCTGAGGACATAGAGGAGGTTATTAGGCCAACGATGCCCATCTCAGCTGTTGACTGTGAAACATGGACACTGAAGTTTACTTCCCCTCATTCTTCCGACTCGTCTAGCTCTCCTGAAGAACCCTCGAACAGTCTGGTCCGGGGGCCATTTACATATCTCTACGAGCAGCCATCCTTTCCACAGGACAGCCCAGAAATGCTTACACTTCGTTTCGACCGCTTGACTTGCGGTATACTGTCGGTCAAAGATGGGCCTAGCGAGAACCCCTGGCGGTCACTCATCTGGCCCTTGACGCAGCAGTCACCGGCTCTCTACCACGCCATCTCTTCCATGACTGCCTTTCATTCCTCCCGGGATGTTCCTTCATTGCGGCTGACGGGCCATGAGCACAAAGACGCGAGCATCCGCAACCTAGGCGAGGGAGTCCACGAGAACAGTATGAACTTGGATACGGCTATCGCCACCACCCTTGCTTTGGCCTTCGCAGAGGTATGGGATCAGCATACCTCCAGCGGCAATGTCCACATCAAGGGAGCGAAGACGATGATCAACATCGCCTTGGAACAGCACCGTCGGCAGGCGAAGAGTGGACTCGAACTCGCTCGCCTCAAGTTCTTGTGCAACGCTTGGGTCTACATGGACGTCATTGCTCGCTTGACGTCCACCGATTCAGATGACTCGGAGGACTACGATCAGCTATATTGTCTGTATTCCACTGGCTCAGAGACTGATGCGGGCTTCGGTATTGACTTTGGCATGCCGATTGATGCACAGCTAGATCCATTGATGGGCTGTGCAAGCACGCTGTTTCCGCTTATCGGGAGGGCGGCAAACCTTGTCAGACGCGTCCGCCGCGCATCGTCGAATTCTCCTCCAGTCATTAGCCAAGCCATGGAGTTGAAGCTGCTGCTCGAGACGTGGGACCCGCCTGCCTTCATCGAGCCGCCAGAAGATCCAACCAGCAGCGTCCAGCACACGTTGCAGACCGCAGAGGCGTACCGATGGGCCACCCTGCTATACCTGCACCAGGCTGTGCCGGAGATCCCGTCGCTATCTTCCAAGGAAATGGCGAAGAAAGTACTCGTATACCTCGCCACCGTTCCGCTCGCGAGCCGATGCGTCATCGTACACATCTACCCGTTGATGGCGGCGGGCTGCGAGGCGACGACCGCAGAAGACAGACAATGGGTTCGCGACCGCTGGAACGCCATGGCGCTGCGCATGCGCATTGGACCTCTGGACAAGTGTATGGAGGTTACCGAGGAGGTCTGGCGACGCAAGGACGAATACGACTCCCGTCCCATCAACACACGTGCGCTCGTCTCCACGGCGGAACTGCAGATTTCTGGCATCATGTCTTTGAAGCGGGCTTGCTCCTCTGTCGACGAAGGCGGTGCGGGATGGCTTGATGGCTTTGGTCCGGACAGGTTGCAGAGGAGAATGACCGACACGAGCGGGTTCCGAAAGAGAAGAGGCTCGAGAGAAGGGGAGGACAGGCTGATCTGGCGCATACCGTCAGAGGAGAGCTGCATTGGCTTAGCGTCATGCAGGATTGGGGCTGGGAAGGTAACCGCTGTGAGTTCTGCGTTTCTGGACAGATGCTGACTTTGCGTAGTGCTGCTTGGCTAGGTGTGTTGCAGCTGGGAATATCGCACTGCGGCCAAAATCGTTGCGGCAGACACGGCGGGCGGTAGTATGCGACCACAGTTGAGACTTCTGAGAGGTTCTGATGACCGACGGGTGCTGTCGATATGCATTCTTCCGGAGATCGCAATGGCAGGGCTCTGGTCATCTTGTTGCGAAGGTCTGGTCCTTTTGGTCTTTTTCGAGCGAATGCGCATGGCGTTGGTAGGAGTCAGACTGATCACTTTGGATGAAATTGAGATGACAGGATCAGGGGCTGGTTGGACGTCGCTTCGTATATAGGTTGCTTTATGAGTTAAGCCTTTCATAATCTCTGGTCAGATACTTCCTATACAAGTGCTCTTCTGAAGTCACACAAACGTGCCACTCGCGATGCGGTTACCGTAACTCGAAGTTCGGCACATGCAGAGCATGCAGTCGCACGGAAGTGCGAGTAGTTATCTAGTTGCAGGAAGGCTAAACATCACGTGCGTAGTGATCGTCTAGACGGGAATTGCATTCCTAATTCGGTAACCTGGGCTCCATACCCCAACACATGCGTCCTGTGCGCTTCTCCAGCCGCTTGGCGAGCAGTCCGAGACGCGGCTTCCAGCGGACGAGATCAGACGGATCCACAGTTCACATCTGCATCAGGATATGCCCTCCGTTCTTGACTGCTGACACCACGTGGATCTGAGCATGGCCATCTTTGTTCACCAACTTTAGTAAGAAGATGGACGCGTGAGTGTATAATATGGCCGTCGGTAAGCTTTCATGCAGGTAAAGACCATCTGAATTGTCTTTTATGTTCTGGGGTATCTATTTCCATCCTTCTACAGCGCCGTTTCGTGTTCGATCAGTGTGCCCTGATCGAGTTTCGAGCTAGTGAAGACGAGAGAAAAGATACATAGGTGAGTTCCTCACCTTGGTGTTCTTCCACGTATTGTATTTCTAGATTTCTCTATCACCTGCCACATCCAGCTTCTGCACAACCTTCTCCAACTCCATACTTCCAAACGACACAAAAGCTCACAACGGCCTCCATCCTCAGCGTTCTCCTCCACCTAATCCGTACATTGCTCTTCTCCGACGATAAATACTCCGCCATGGCGTCTCCGGGCGCGATTTCGTACTACCAGCAAGCTTAAAAGGAGTTCAAGCCCCTCTCATCGCAAACGAGAACGCATATCTCGGTGATATCTCGAGCAGCGAGAAGAACGATGACAAAAGCCCTATCAGCTGCGGGCTATACCGATTGGAGAAGGGTGGATCATCCGCCCTAATCTTGGATCCATGTCTCTTGTCCCTTGCTTGCGGCGATGACAGTGTAACGAGTGGGACAGAAAAGACGGGCTGATGAACGATATAGGCACGCCGTTGGTGTACGAGTATACCTACTATGAGATGAAGATCATTCTTGAAGGCCACTTCTACATCTCTGATGAGACGGGAAAAAGGTCAAGGCTACACCAGGAGACGTGTTTTACTTCCCTAAGGGAGCCAAAATTACCTTCACGACGGATGATTATGGGCTGGCTTTCTACACCGGCGCGAGGAAGGAGGGTTCTGCATAGATGAGGGAGGGATGTCGTTTGCGGACTTCTCACAGATGGGCTCGAGTTACACTATGTCCGCTGTTAGCTAAGTTGGCATGGACTTCTTTGAATAAAGACATACACATTCTATAACATCGCGTTGATCGTCTAAACAGACCATGTAAACATTGTATATACCCCACCATACCCCGCCGTGTGGAGCCGCGGCATTGATCGGATCTGATGCGGCTCTGCAACACAACGTCATGTAGACGACGGAGAGATGCCGACTCTTCCATGAATTTACAGGCTTGCAAAATGAATCGGAAGGATGACACGATCAAGACTCTCCTCTGCCGGTCCGGTTTGGACTTGTACCAAGACTTCCCCACAAGCGCTGCTCCAATTGACTCCGCCCCAACCTAGCCCAATCCCTCAAATCTACCACCGCCGACATGAGCGCAGCACAGGATACCCAGCACCCGCATCACCACGATACAGAGCCCAAGAAGTATGGCGCCTTCCAGAATGAGATCTATAGGCGGGGCATGTTCGAGAATGTCCTTCCTACGGTGACGACGGACCCGAACAAGCTGGAAGACCAGGCTAGGGCGGCCATGAACAGGAAGGCCTACAACTACGTCGGCGGAGGAGCGGGAGAGAGAGCGACAATGGATGCCAACCGGCTGGCTTTTAGGACGTGGAAGGTATGTCGTGCTGGGGGATGCGATTCCGGTTGGAAGGGAAAAAGGCATTGAGGACTATCAACTGACGTTTCCCTTCCAGATGATCCCTCGTATGCTCCGTCCAACCACCCACCGTGACCTTCGCACCACAATCCTCGGCGTCACCTACCCCAGCCCACTGCTCATGGCGCCCATTGGTGTGCAGTCTATCTTCCACGAAGACAAGGAAACCGGATGCGCACAGATAGCCACCGAACTCGGATGCCCTTACATCCTCTCCACCGCCTCCTCATCCACGATTGAGGAAGTTGCCGAAGCGAACGGCAAGGACGGACACCGCTGGTACCAGCTTTACTGGCCACAGGACGACGAAATCACCGTCAGTCTGCTGCAGCGCGCCAAGAAATCGGGTTATCGCGTGCTGGTCGTGACGCTGGACACTTGGGCGCTGAGCTGGAGGCCGTGGGACCTCGACTCTGCTTACGTGCCGTTCATGAAGGGCATCGGTGACGCGACCGGCTTCTCCGATCCAGTATTCCGTCGCAAGTTCAAGGAGAAGCACGGAAAGGAGGTCGAGGAAGACATTCTGAATGCTGCCATTGAGTGGCAGTCGGACGTCTTCTCCGGTGCGGCGCACACGTGGGATCAGATCGAATTGCTGAAGAAGAACTGGGACGGACCGATTGTGCTGAAGGGAATTCAGCACCCTGAGGATGTCAAGAAAGCCGTTGAAGCGGGCGTGGATGGCATCATCTGCTCCAACCACGGTGGACGCCAGCTCGACGGCGCGATTGGCAGTCTCGAGATGCTGCCGGAGTGTGTCGAAGCTGCCAATGGCAAGCTCGAGGTTCTCTTCGACAGCGGTGTCAGGACGGGCGTGGACGTCATCAAGGCTTTGTGCCTTGGTGCAAAGGGTGTGCTGATCGGCAGACCTTGGGTCTACGGTTTGGGAATCGCTGGCAAAGCAGGAGCGAAACAAGCTCTGCAGGGCATTCTTGCTGTGAGTACTTGGAGTTTGCAAAACAGCGGAGACTGCGAACTGACTTGATGCAGGATCTTGACCAAAGTATGGGACTCTCGGGCATTGCCACTATCCGCGACTGCGACAAGGGCATGATACGGCGGGTCCACTATCCTGGCGACAGGAACTCCTCCAACTAGTTGAAGTCCAGATCTCGCCGGGTCATCTGTAGCCATATCATATTGACACTGGCGGGTGAACCGTAACGAAGATACCTCATAATGACATGATAAACTCGTATCCACAACTGTTCAATGCCAAACATCTGGAGCATCATCGATGAACGTTGCAGGTTCTCTTCGGGTCCTGTTGATCTTGAGATCGAAGACATCGAACCTCTGATAGCCTCCGACAACGTCGTGATATTGCTTGCCCTCCACGCAATCTTCCAAATTCATATCAACATAGAGGATGTCTTCCTCGGTCTGTAGAAGATCCTTCGTCGTCTGCTTACGTTCCGGCGTCGCGTCGACTGTGAACCCAGGTAGCAAAGCTCCAGTTGGATCCAAGAACATAGTGGCTCCTCGTGGTGACTTCTCGAGCGCGTCCTTGAGTGCTTTCGGATGCGTCGATCCGGAAACTACCGCGTCGATAGCGGATGCGTCGAGGTGTCCCGCACACATGATGCCGAAGCACTTTGCCTCGAAACAGTGCGCCGCAGCTCTGGTTCTGTTGGCCGATACGTTATCATAGTTCGCCCCTTTCGAAACAGAAGAACCACCCTGCGCCTCTGTGACACTTTCCCCACCAGCGCCGGCGACTTGCGTCTTCGGTACCCTCGTCGGCCATATTGCAGGCCAGCTCGATATATGCACCTGCTCGCCCTGGGCCATGAGCGCATATCTAGCAAGCGGATTCGTGTTCTCTCCGCAGATGAGATTGCCGATCTTGCCCACGGGCGTTTCGGCGACGCGCAGACCGTGACCGTCGCCGGGGCTCCAGGTCAGCTTCTCGAAGAACGTCGGCATCAGCTTCCGGTGGTGCACTACGACCGTGCCGGACGCATCGATCAGCAGGTTGCTGTTGAACAGGGTCGCGCTGCTGTACCGCACGCGCTCCGAGATGCCCACGCTGACGACCGTGCCCGTCTGCTTTGCGGCGGCGCGGATGGCGCGGATCTCTTCGCCGTCGGCGCAGATTGATTCCCGCGCCATGCGCGCGAAGAGATCGTGGTTCTCGGTCGGTGGGCGGAGAGAGCTCCAGATCGGGAAGGCGGGGATGAAGGCTTCGGGGAATACGACGAGGTTTGCTCCGTTGCTTGCTGCTCTTTGGATGAGCGAGATGCATTTCTGTGTGGTGTCTCTGCTTGACAGGAAGATGGGCGAGGCGTGGCACGCTGCTGCACGCAGTGTGAGAGACATCTCGACGGCTGATCGGTCCGCTTTGAGCTAGAGTTGCATCGATGGAGCCCAGATGCTCTTGTGGCCAATGTTCTGTTTCACGGAGCACGATAGACGCAATCCCTAAGGTATGGGTGATAGATGGATGCCCGGGAAAATGGTTCAATGTATTGCTTGAGCGATCAAGCCACTCGGTAAGAGTTTCTAAAGCTCTTGCATACGCAGTCACGTGGGGAACGTATGTGAAAATGTGAACGATGCATTGCAGCATATTCAATTTGGAGAACATATGGCATAGTTCGAGCTCGAGCAAGCACGGGATTCGTATATGTCTTTATGTTGGTCCACGTTTGGACACGCCTAACCAAATGCTGTATCGTTGCAGAAGAGTCATTGCTCCAAAGCGAAAAGCGGAGTAGGCCCAGCACGAAACACAATGATTAATCGTAGTGTTGAGTATCTTGTTATTACTGCCAATGGGAAGAATTGGCGAGGTGAGATGAAATTCGAAGCGAGCCGCTCCGCCGTTACCGCCTATCGGATTTTCTGCATGTGGCTTACGATCCGCACAGAACATCTGAGACGTTAGAGATGGGGAAGCCATCGGCATGCACCACCGCGGTCACACAGAAACAGTCTTGTGGCGTCAATCTTGTGGCGACCCCATACCGAGAGAGAAAAGGGCGAAAGGCTTGCGTGTAGTGTCCCCCACTGCAACAACACAACAATTGCCTCGTGACGGCATGGAATCCCGTCCTATAGACAATCTCCCAAAGCCCTGTAATGTTCTCTCCAGAAGAAACTATCGTACAGATTGGAGTAGCAAAATGTACGAGAGGACATGCACAACTCGATCCAACAGAGCTTCCGGAAAAGACTTTTGTGGCGGTAGATCTTAGCAGCCAATTTACGTAGCATAATTACTGTGAGACTCTCTTACCTTCCTCATTCGAGCATCTAGCGCGGTGCCGTTGATGTTTGTTCACACCTATGCACCCCTACTCTGCGTGTGGCATGACTCCGGCGCAGGGTTTTCACGGCGGTATCCACAGTGGCATGATAGTCGTCAACTCTTGCCTCTGCACGAAAGACGGAGGATGCTCAGTTCGGAACAGAAAACTGGTATGGTGGCGGATTGCTCGATAGCAACAACGGTGGTGCACAGCAGTGAAGTGAACTCGTCGGCAAGTCTTTCACGTTTTCGGGAGCCTCGGTTGATCTCTGCGGAAGATCCCGCTCCATCGACTTCAACATCAACCGTTTCCTTTTCATCGAGACATCCGGCATTCTCGCTCATTGCGTACACACGCGTATGGCCCTTCGCCCCAACGTTTCTCTACTGTTGCTTGGCTCCCTACGGAGTATTGAACCTTGCGATGCGGAACTTACCACTCAGAGAGATGAATGACATACTCTACTACCTTGCACCGTTGCATGAGCAAGCCTATCACCTCGCTCCCCCAACTGTCAAGCCACCACACTGCGCACGCACGAACGCTCCAGCACTGTGGCGCTTTGGGGTCAAGCCAAACCATTGCGCATGGAACACCGCTGCGGAAAGCCTTCTTTTACACTATTTTGCTGCGCAGCAACCGAAAGCCCGCACTCTGGCGGCATGATCAACTTTGGACGTCTTTGTCTTTTGTGCTCGTATAGAGGCCCAGGCCCTAGACTGTTCTCCAACTACACAAACCGAGACACAGCAGTCCAGAGCAGGAGCATGCCGTTTTGGAAGGCATCATCACCAGAAGATGATTGATCATCTTTAGACCCCGTTAGAGACCGCATTCGCGGGACGCGCCGCCTCCCTTTCCACTCCACGCGAGCCTTTTCATATCACGGACATCCTCCGAACTGCCGTTAGCGCCAATTGCATCATGGCTGGATTTGGCTGGCTGGGACAAGCTATTGGCTGAAACGTTTCAAACGGCGGCAACCGCTCCGTGGCCATGGCCTACACGTGAAGAGCCACGCTATACGTTTGCTTTGAACGTGCCAGACCTTTGCAGGCATGCCGACAACAGCATTATCCAAATACTGCAAGAACCAGGATCGAAGTCAGTCAAAGCATCTCCACCCCGAAGACCAACCGATAACGGTTACACTTCTTCAGGCTAAGGTTGCGATTTGCAAATCTGCGGTCCTACTTCGACCGTGGAATACGTTTAACAGATCAACAAGTTATGCTTAGTGGGCAGAACCTCCAAGCTCCAAATCATTCGTGAGCGTCATAGGGCCCATGGAGGTTGCTCAGGCTGACAGATCTTTGGGACAAACGTTAATAAACTTTGTGCAGACAACGCAGTGCGATCACGCTTGACATACGATCTATTGGCTCCCTTGATGAAGCTAGGTCGGACTGCACTGCTGGTGTGCTTTCCACGTGCCCCGCCAGTCACAGTCTGCGTTCCGAGGATGCATTCCGAAACGGGAAAGAACAAGGGATATGCAGAAAAACGTTAGGATTAGCTAACCCTCCATCCCATCTGTAAGTACCACCATTAGTGATATCTCTCTTGATTCCCTCACGCCACCCGCTCAACTGCTGGAGCGGCCAGCTTGATCCCCTCGGCTATACAAGACTTGGACAACGGTGAAGCAAGCCCTGACGAGCAGACCTACTACCCTGTGTTCGAACGGTTGTATGCACTTCTGCAATGAGGCTAGCTTACGCGACAGTTGCGGAGTCTCTAGAGCTCTGCGTCGCCCTGTTCGAAATATCCTACCACTCTGTCGGTACTCAGACTCCATCTAGACTAGTATAGACGTTACTCCATCAACGGCGGCAGCACGGCCGGACCCTTCCATACATTCGAGACTGCGGCCGGACCTGTGCAGAATAGGCTCTGCGTACTACATCTGTCTGAAACGGATTCATTATCGATTGTCTACCTGAATTCAGGGCAATGTACGCTTCCACGGCGTGGAGTAACGGGGCATCCAACATCTCTGAAACTTGACTATCGAGAAAGACCCGATAGAATGAACTTGCCACAGTGCCCAGCCACCTCTTCTGCTCCAGAGCATACAGGATATCTCTGCAAGGTGGTATAAGTATGGCCGTGCCACACTCCGGTTAACAATCATCCAGCTCACAACATTAGCTTGACACAGCAGCAGCACCTCACAGCCTTCGGCGCTCCTCTAGATCCGGGTCGATCTTCTTCTCTTTCTCTTGTCCTCTACGTCTTCTTATCTAATACTACTTCATTACTATTTTCTCCATACGAGATGGACTCTTTCACCACCCAGCCTGCATTTCTCGGCACCGACATGCGCCGCGACAGTGGTTTCGTGGATACTCTCGGCGAGCAAACCCTCCCAAAGACTCTTGTCTGCGTTGTGGGTGTTGGGTTCGTTGGCGAGTCGCTGCTCAAGGAGTTTGGAAGCGTCTACGACGCGGTTGGATTCGACATCTCTCCAAAGCGCCTTGCAGAGCTCCAACCAGTCTTCGCTCCTTACGAGAAAGTCACTCTCACCAACGATGAGTCGATGCTCGACAGAGTCACCCACTACCTCATCTCTGTCCCTACTCTCCTGAAGACCGACAACACTGTCGACCTTACCCACCTGGTCAATGCTCTTGCTATGGTCCTGAAGCACGTCCAGCCAGGCAACTCCGTCATCATCGAGTCATCTGTCCAAGTTGGAAGCACCCGCCAGCTCCTTGGACCGTACCAGAACATCCTTCACTGCGGAATGTCTCCCGAGCGTGTGGACCCTGGCAGAACATTCCCTACTGCCAAGGAGATCCCCAAGATCATCTCCGGTCTCACCCCAGCATCTTCCAAGGCCATTGAGCAGCTCTACTCTAAGGTCTTCGACCGCGTTGTTCCAGTCAGCAAGCCAGAGTGTGCCGAGATGACCAAGCTTTTCTAAAACTGCTACCGCATGGTCAACATTGCCTACGTGAACGAGATGGCAGATGCTGCCCGCGCTCACGGTGTCGATCCCAACGAGATGATTGACGCAGCATCCACCAAGCCTTCGGATACTCGCCCTTCCGCCCTGGCCTTGGTGTCGGAGGTCACTGCATTCCCGTGAACCCCTTCTACCTCTTCGCCAACAACCCTAACCTGCCTGTCCTCAAGCGCGCTACTAAGCTGATGCGCAACCGCCCTGCTACTCTCGCCAAGAAACTCCACCGCCGTTGCGCCGCTCGTCTTCCTAACCCAGCTGGTCCTCGCATCCTCGTCATCGGTGTTGGCTTCAAGCCTGGCCAATCTGTTCTCTCCTACTCTCCAGGTCTTGCTTTCGCCACCGAGCTCCACAGACTTGGCTGCTCCAGACTCTCGTTTTACGATCCTCTCGTTCAGCAGAGCGCAGTGCCTTGGATGGAGAAGCTCGACGCCAGCGTCTTCCATCCTCAGGCACTTGATCAGCAGTTCGATGCCGTCGCTATTTGCATGCGTCAAACAGGAGTTGACATGAGCGTACTTGACAAGCTCGCTATATGCAGAGTCAGGGCTTTCGATGGCAAATAGACACATCCCTGGTGGAAACGTGGCAAAGAGTATCTGGTATACTTTTTCTGAATCGATGTCGGCGAAGCAGGTCTTTGCCCTCTCAGCCTCGCAGGGTTCGAGGCGGAGTTGCACAAATGCGTGTTTCCTTTACTTAAAACTTTCGAGCTCTGATTGGCGTTCTATTGTCTTTTTAATCATTATTCCTGTCGTTTCTTCTATCTGTATCTAGGATGAGCGTGCCGCTCGAATCTCGGCTCAACGATAATATAACAAGACTTCAACTTCAATCCATATCTTCCTATCGTCGCTCCTTTCCTACAGATCAGTTTTACTGCAACGCGATTTACAACACAGCAGTGAGCAAATGTTTTGATGAGGTTGGCAAGGCCGAGCGGCAACGCCTTCGGCAGTGGACTAACGTGATGACTTGGCCGTTTGATATACGTGGCATAACCGTTGTTATATTGGCACCGTTAGCGCCATGACGAGGACAATGACTGTAAGTCTACATATTAGCAGTGCAGATCCCTTGAAGGATAGACAGCATGTATAATGGATAAAAACACGCTTCCCGCTCGTACAGCGGCAGTGTCGCCGTCGAGCGACAGTTCCAATCCAGTCGTGCGTTTCTATCGCCATCGTCCTAAGACAGCAATTGCCATAATGGTCTGCTCACTGTTACCCCTGTTGTTGTTGCTCCTATTGCTGCGAAACAGCGATGCCAAGGGAACAACTAAAGACACTCTGGTGTCGGGTTACTGGAGAGCCAAAGGGCCACATCGATGCCTCCTTCGGCAGTCAACTACACCTACCTCGCGCAGATAAACTACGCATTCTATACGCCAGACAGCAAAGGCTACCTGTCTCCCGATACCAGCAACGGATCGGCACTCCTCCAGGATGTCGTGACGAATGCTCACGCCGTCAACACTCAGGTCATTCTCACGATCGGAGGAGCCAGTGGAAGCACCAATTTCTCCACCGTCCTTGCCAGCACGACAGCAACGAAGACTCTGGTCTCGCAGTGCGTCAGTCTGGTCAAGCAGTACGATCTCGACGGCATCGATCTCGACTACGAATCGCCCACCAATCTCGCCGAAACGAACAACGCCATCAAGTTTCTCAAATCCCTGCGTTCCAGTCTGAAGAAGATCTCCAACAAGCGCACATCCACGGGCCACCCGCTCTTGACCTCCTTACTCAGCTCCGTCACCTTTGTCGGCGATGACGGGAGCATGCTGTCGAACCTCAAGAACGTCAGTGACCAGGTCGACCATTTCAACCTCGACACGTACGACTACAACCTTTCGGGCAACACGACGGCGCCCAACAGCCCCATCTTCGCCGTCCAGTGCAGCCAGCTGTTAGCGAAGCAGAACGCCTGCGTCAACGACAGCATCACGTCTTATCTCGCTGCCGAGGTCCCTCGCTCCAAGATGCGGGTCGGCGTGCCCTTCTACTCCAAGCAAGCCGTTGCGGCATCCGCACCGTACGATGGCATGACGTGCTATCCCAAAGTCGCAGCCGGTAACTACGAATCGGATATCGTGTACGCCGACTCGGTATCGCAGCAGCAGGGCGCAAACTGGACGTATGGCTGGGACAGTACGACCAAGACCGGCTGGGCGTACAACAGCTACAGCGGCATGTTCAGTGCGACGAACTGGGCGGAGTCGGTCGAGGCAAAGGCCGAGTACACGAGCTGCCAGGGGCTGGCTGGTCTGAGCATCTGGTCGATCGATGATGATGTGGATGGCGAGCTGACTGCTGTTGCTGCTGGTGTTAAGACAAAGCTAAGCAACAGCACCTGTAAGGGCTTGGGGTATGCTTGATGTGTAATGAATGCAATTTGGAACTATTTTTCATATCGAACTTGTTGGCAGCAAAACACCATAATCCTCAAATGTAACAGGTACTTTCTCCGTTGAGATGAACGTGGACGGTCCACTTCAGAGCTGTATGTCGCATCATGGTCACTCTCCTGATGGACCAGTAAGGGTCGTTCCGAGCTTGGCCGCTTTCCCGAAATTTGGCGTACCGTCGCTGTTCCAGTTGACCTTCTGCGTCTCCGTGTACCTGGTACCATCGCAAGCCCTGCTGCTACTGGAGTGTGCATGAAACATGTTCGAGATCTCGGGGCCATCAGGGCTTTGGAAAAAGCTGTGACAAAACCGTTACCTTGATCCAGAGGGGAATTCCAGACGTCGAACGAGATGGGACGTCTACAGTCTCCCACAAGAGAGTCGGCTGCGAGAGGACCTCGGAAGCGCCGAGCTTGACCGCGCTGGTCATTGGAGCAATGCAAAGAGACTGCAGCCCTCCGCTCATGGATGACCATACGAAATAGTTCTGGTTCGTGAAGCGCAAGACGGTGCCGTCAATTCCATGACGCGTAAGCTAGTTGCATCATACACTGCATCATCCCTAGCAGATTATAGGGGTCGGGGGATACCAGTTACGCTGCGGAGTCGAGGCCAACAAGAGTCGTGCGGGTCGTTTGTGTTCTCCCTGTTTCACATCTTGTCTCAACATAACAATCGGCTCGGACCGCATCCCAGCATGGCCGTGACGAACATATGGACATGGCCACCGAGCCAGATAACCTGATTGCCAGGGCCTAAAGACCGGGCTGTGTGACATGTCAAGCGACGTGAATCCGATGTTCTTAGCCGACAGTCAATTGGCCAGTTGGCCAGTTGGCCAGTTGGCTGGACCCTTGAGCAGTTCCGGGAAAGTCCAAGACAAAGCGGGTTGGAGCGCCACGTCGAGACGCGGTGGGCAAGTCATGCCTGGATTCCGTTGCAGATGGAATCGGCGCGTAGTCAGAACAGTTGGAAGATTTGGACGTGTTGCGTCACGCAAGAACGGCTCGAATGCCAAGGCCAGGTCCGCGGAAAGTGCCGCAAGCCAGTCTATCATCAATATTGAAACGTCGTTCTTCAACATTCCTCTCCCTCGGTCAAAACAAACGGCGCAGAACCCCCTTCCAGATCGCACACGTACAGCGATCAAAGTTCAACAGCACTACAATGCCAAATCCTCGGAGCTTACAGCATCCTAAGCTTAGGCGTGCTCCCAGAAACACCCGCGAGGCTGCTACTTGACCCTCTGGGACAGCCAACATACAACTACAGGCCTCTACATCGCCGTGGTTTGCCGTCATCCACTGCAGATTGCTAACCCGTCAGCCAATCTATCCGTCTGAAGACACTCCGATTGCCGACGAGTGCATGAGGATACGAGGGCGAGGCTCCGGGCGTTGCTCTGAGCATGCCGTAGCCCGTTGGTCCGTCCTGTATAACGGCTGCTAAAAGCGCCTCGTTAGTCCCTGTCAGCATGTACTACGGGTGGTACAGACTTCGGCTTGGGAGACGTTGCAGGTCGCCAAAGCGCCAGAAATCAAAGGTTCGTTCGCGAGCTATAGTCACAAGTAGCAATTCCATACTTATGGTAGACTATCGATAAGTCGTTGCGACTGGGGCATGGTCTCGTAAAGTTTTCCCTAGATCCCTCGCCACCTATTTTTCTGTGTTCGAGACAATCTATGCTGTACAAAGACCCGTCGGGTTGTTCTTTCCGGTTCTCTTGCCATTCAGTCCAAGTATTGCAGGTCAAGTCTTGGATGCTGTGTCAAGTTTGCAGCAAATTTGTACATTCTAATTTCATTCATCCGGGTCTTGCCTTATCCTTCATAATACTTTGTTGTTCTTCTAATACCTTCTTTCATTTATTTAACAGCCATGGCTCTGTCACTGAAGGCCACGCATCCTGCTTTCCGAAACTTTTCCATACCATTCAACACCATCGACAACACCATCGATAACAACAAAAGCATTCATGGAGGGAGCAGCCCGACATCAAGCTGCGTTGAGCAGTTCAAGAGCTCCTCATCCGCTCTCCCGTCTCGCTTCGAAGTCACGGAGGTCACGGAAATCACACCCACACCGAAGAAGCTATCGTTGAACAACAAGCCTTTGATCAGCATCCTCGAGGAGCGTGAAGATCCAACACCCCAGGTCGAGAAGCAAAACCCTCTGGATGCCCCAACACAAATTCCGTCAAACCTTCAGGCCGAGCACCAACACCAGCACCAGCAGAGCGCTTCGACTGGATGGCGCCAGGTCAATTTTTCTGGCACAGCCGGGAAGTTCAAGGAGATGGTGGGTTTGGGAAGTCCAAACCCTGCAGAAGCACAAGAGAAGCTTACCCACAACCCTTACACTGCTCGGAAGCAGTCCGGTCGAAGGAGATCATCCGTCATCGACCCCTTCAGTACAGCCGGTGGACTTGGTATCCAATCCGGCCGCAGAAGATCCTCGGTTGTTGATCCTTTCAATACAAGCAGTGGCCTCAGCACCAACTCCACTAGGCGTGAGTCCGACAAGAGCTTGGAGAGAGGCAGCATGGATGGGATTGATCCTATCAACGCCCATGCGCCCGTCAGATGGTCGCTACCCGGTGCGGGAGTGCAGGAACCACAGCAGGTGCATATAAGGGCAAACTCCGATCCGAATGCTCGCGAGGTTCTGCTCATCAACCCGATTACTGGAGAACGGAGGCAGTCACTTGCCAGACCGGCGTCAGGGTCGTCGGTGTCGTCAGCAGAAATGCGCCGGCCGAGTATAATTCCAGGTGCGAGACGCGACTCCCGGAGAGGCTCGGTGTATACCACTGTTGTGAGGCGCGACTCTGAAGCAGCAGTACGCCATATCCACCGGCAATCGGTATCGCAACCACGAAAGAGCTCCATGGCAGGCAGGAGGACGTCCACGGCTTCTGTGGTAGCAAAACGTGTCTCGTTCGCAGACCCATTTGCAGACCCTTCCACTGATCCTTCAACACCGATTAGCGCTACAGCCACACCAACCACACCCCGAAGGAAGTCTTCCATTTGGCAGACCTCCTCCGACGCATTGTTCGGCAACTTCGCCTTCGGAAGGCGGGACTCCGTACTTCCGACTCAGGAGCCGATGCCCGCATACCAAGACGACTTGGGTGACGCCGAAATGATCGAGATTCCTATTGAAGCGAAGCCCAACACCGGCTTCATCACGCGTCGTGCGTCCCTGTTTGCAAACGTTTTCAGCAACGAGGATGTTGACGTAGACCCGGATCTGGAGCTCAAGGCTGATGCCTCTGAAGCGGAGATCACTCACGCCATCGGAGAGGCTCGGACTCATCGCGGAAATCGTAAGATGCTGTGGTCTAGGAACCTGGCTATCGGAGCGTATGTTTTCATGAACGCTGGGTTCATCGCCTTCTGTTTCGGCGCCACTAAAGTGTGGTACATCCTCATTCCTTTGGTCGTGTTCACCTCGATTGTCAATTCCATGATGGTCCTGAACCTGACGCGGATATTCCTTGGCCTGCAAACGCAGAAGGTTGTGGACAAGGTCAAGGGCGTGGAGAGAGAGCCGGAAATCATACCGATGAACTTCATGACGGTCCTTCCGTGCTACAACGAGAGCTACGAGGAGCTCATGGGCACTCTGGACTCGATCACTAACAGCACCGGCATCGACATGCACAAGCAGATGATCGTCATCGTCTGCGATGGCAAAGTCAGAGGAAAAGGTCAAGCCAAGACCACTCCTCAGATCTTACAGGAGGACATTTTGACGGACAACGCCGAAGAGATCGAATTTGTCGGTGCGTACCAGGGCTGGACCGCGGACGCCGAACCCAACACACTTTGGTGCAGACGTGGATATTACAAGGGAATTCCATACATCCTTACCGTGAAGCAAAACAACCGGGGAAAGAGAGATGGGCTTATCATGGTCCGAAACCTGCTCTACGCCTACAACAACCGCAACACCAGAGAGAATACATATTCTCCAGCGTTCTTCAACTGGTGTCGGGAATGGGCCGAGTCGAATTGTTTCTCTACTTTCGACTGGTTGGTCGGCACGGACGCAGACACCATCTTCGAACCCGGATGCATCGCCGAGCTCTACCGACAGAGCCTTATGGATCCCTCTTGCGTGGGTACGTGCGGTTTGATCAAGGTCGGTTTCCGCACCGGCAAGTGGAAATTCTGGAACCTCTACCAGAACGCAGAGTACATCCGGGGTCAAATGCTTCGCCGTCTCCATCAATCCTACGCAACGCACCGTGTCACCTGCCTTCCCGGTGCCTGCCAGATCATCAAGGTGTGCGAGGAAACCTGCGGGCCGAAGATCATGGAAGAGCTCTTCGGGTACTACCCGCGACCCATGGACAACATCATCCAGAAGATCCGTTCGTTGGCAGGCGAAGACAGGAACTACGTCGTGAACATGATGATGGCTGCGCCGAACATCAACACGCGCCAGGCCGTCCGCGCGGTCGCATACACCGATCCTCCGACCTCGTTGTCCGTCTTCCTGTCCCAGCGCCGTCGCTGGACCCTGTCGACTTGCGCCAACGACCTCATCGTCATCCGCGACCCCAAAATGAAGTGGTTCGAACGCATGTCGTCCTGCGCCGATCTCCTGACCTGGTTCCTCCCCGTCTTCATCCTTGCTACCGTTGCCAATTTCCTCAAAGCCGCCATCGAGCACCACAACGTCCCGCTTCTGGTCGGCCTCAGTAGCGTCGTGTTCCTCCCGTGGCTGTACACCTTCATCTCCGTCCTCTGGGTCCCGGAGAACTGGGAGGAGAGGCTGCAGTACCTGCTCGGCCTCTGCTTCCTGGCGACGACGGGTCCGTTCATGACCGCGTTGGTCATCTCATACGCGATCAAGAACTCGCACGTGTTTGGCTGGGGGAAGACGAGGCAGCTTGAGGAAGGTGATCCTAATTCGAAGCCAGCCCATTGATTGGGTTGGAGATTTGTTCGTTCCGTTTGTTTGTCACAACAGCATTCCTGCCGCTCGTCTTTCCTAGCTGGCGGGAAAAAGTACCACCGCGCAGTTTGGTCGTAGTGAGACCATCTGGACTTCCAATGCTATGTATGTAGTGTTAATGTGAGCAATGGCCTGGTGCCTTGAGTTTAATCAATGTGATTCAATACCCCATCGCCGCGATAACGTGACCTGTGTGCGGACGGCCATGCTATGCATACATTGACCTCACCTGTCCCGTCTCTTGCGGAACCGCCTTATTTCAAGCTCGACTCCAACCTCCGCAGCGTGTTCCACAAGGACACAATCCGGCCACTCATGCTCAAACGATAACACCACACGCCTCAGTCGCCCGAACCGCTGCGTCTTGCAATCCAGCAGTCCGGTCATGTGGTCGTAGTACGGGAAGTTCCCTGGCCCGTATCTGCTGTAGTACTTGGGAATGTCCAAATCGCATTCGTGCGAGAGGATGAGAGTTTCCAGGGAGGATGGCAGCACATCGACGAGGCGCTTCCCGTGCGCTCCGGGTTTGAGCCAGAAGTCGACGCCGAGAAGGTCGAGCACGTGCAGCGAGATGGACTTCAGCACCTTGAAGTCGTGCAAATCGAGCGGTTGGAAAAGCCGGTACAGTTTGGCCGTATGTCCCTCTTCGTCGTCATTCGCTTCCCAGTCCCAGTCCGCGAACTCGGCTCGGTCGTCGAAGTGTAGGAACTGCTCGAAGATGTCCCCTTTGCTGATGGTCGATAGCTCCAGCCGCTCCAGGGAGTGCTTCTGCTTCGTGAGGTGCTCGAAAACGAGACGCGGGGAGGTTATGCTTGCCGTTCGTCAGTTTTTCGATTGCAGGGGCGCTGATCGTGTGACTTGCCTTGGTCTGTCTCGTCCCGACCAATCCTCGAAGAGCTCGTCCAGGCGCGGGACCGCGTATTTGAAGGATTTAAGGGCGTTCGGAAGGGTTAGAATCCAGTCTAGATCACACGCCTCGAGCGCCGCCTCGGTGATGCTGAGCTCTTCGAGCTTACCTATCCCTCCTCTCTTTCCGACGATATACAACGTTTTGTCTCCGGAGCTTGCGCATCGTTCAAGCGACAGGCTTTTAAGGTGAGGGAAACTGAAAACTCCTGGCAACTCCGTGATGTCCCAGTACCAGCATGGTGGGTAAGCAGATTTCAACGTGAAGGCCGCTTGGTACGGATTTGGCATGTAGAATCTCTCAAGGCTGGCGAGAAAAGATTCACCGTCCGATATCTCTTCATGAGTCTGATTGAGGTACTTCCGTAACAGATCATGACGGAAGATACCTTGCTCCTGATGTGACTCGTTCTCAGTCAAATCCCATGTGGGAAAGTCCAGGTCCAGGCTCACCACGTTGGGCAAGAGCTGGAGAAGTAGTGTAGCTTCGGCGTCGACGTAACCACTGATAAGTCTCGACATTTCCTCGTCGGTCCAGTCGTATGCTGAAGAATGAGCAACACGCATGAAATCGTCCATGATATCATCCGGCATGTTTCGTTCGTCGTCCATGGGCAGCCTCTCGACGTACTCTCCATACTCCTCAAAGGAGAATATTACATTCCTGACTAAAGAAGCCAGGTCAGGGTTCCTGATGACGGTCCAGAGGAAAAACGAAGCTGTCGTGTGCCTATGTTGACTTTGCGATACAACTCTTCGCGAGCGATTTGGTATAGCTGGCGCGAGGCGAGCGAGATGTTGTTGAGGTCACTAACCAGGCGTGAGTGAGACGGTCTTGCCACCAAGGAGACCTTCGTACTTTGTGAGATGGACACAGCGACCCTGACCCGGTCTGACGCTGCCATCACTGTCATTTGACTGCGAAGCCCGGGTGCAGTCCTCATTTCCGCAGGGTGGACCATTGCGGACTTCTTTCACGATCTGGCGTAGCAGCTCCACCGGCAACTGCGCCATGGTGGATGTGAGCGTCCTTGTACAAGTAGCATGTTGCAGGAAAGCATCGGCGCAGGATTGTCTTATAAGATCTGTCTCCTATTGAAGTTGCTGAGACGCGATGTGAAATCGTACACGGGCCAGGCACCAAATGCCAAGAACAGCAGGTTAACGACTCGTGGACAGCCGAGGCTATCAACTAATTAATTTCACCTTGTTAACAGTGTGCCCAACCTTACTTTCGTGCCCCAGGATCCTTCGAGGTATGGAGTGTGTAGCGGTTCGAACCGGGCAATTAACCGCTCAGGTCGGATCAGATGAAGGCATTGGAAGTCCGAGGCGGACAGCAAGAATGAGCGGTTGGATGTTCGGAAGCGAGAATATTGAGGGATGAACACTGGTTCCATTGTACTACCCTCCATATTCAAATATATGCCTGCATCGTCCTTGCCCGCCCGGGCATCGTGCTATCAGTCATTACCTTTCTATACAAAGCTCCCAACATCTAACACCTCAAGCTGCATTTCTCCATATCGTGACTCCCTCCTTGTGTCAAGGACCCTAACAAATAGCTGCATCATCTGCTTCACCGCCCTCAAGGGTGCAGTCGGATACCATCCCGCTCGTTGTCGTCGACGGGCTGGATCAGCTTTCGCAGCCCGGGATGGGTAAACTCGAACAGCGTCCTGCTTGTGGCCATCGATGGGTTGAACGATTTCCGACTTCCTTGGACTTTGGAACAGATGGATAGGAGAAAGCCACACAAAGAGAAAACAAGTGGAATATACAGCAAGGTCGGCTCACAGCGAGAGCGGACAGTTTACCAGCCATCAGATCCTCCATTAAGACCGACGTATCTTAGAACACCGAACGCCTGGAATTGATGCCGCACGGGCACGAACTTGTACAAGGGCAAAAGAGAAAGAAAACCAAAACGACGTGATCGGGCAGAGATTGCAGGGGCAGAAACCTTGCAATACCTCTGGGCGCATTGACGGATACACTCAGCCCGGAAACAGAACACTTCACCCATCCGACCTCGTTTCCCTGGAGCGCAACTTCGTCAAGAAACCAAACTTGGAGCGCTTTTTCCCTTCTGACTCGTTGCTGCTGGTGCGATCCATATCCACCACGCTGTCCGCCCGCTTCATATCAGCCAAGTAGTCTGCCTCGACGGTGCCGCGTTCACTCCGCTGCAGCTGCGCTTCCAGAGTCTGGGTCGCGAAATCCAGGAATCCGGCCATGTCGAAGTACGCCACCAGCTCGGCGCTCTGCAGACCGTTCACGGCATCCCTTAACCAAGCTTCTGGTGAGTCCCGCGTGGAGTCGTGGGTGATCTGGAAGAGGACGTCTTCGACCTTTTTCTCGATGATGGTGGCGCTGTTCTCGCCGATCAGGATTCTGACGAGAACCTCTTCGCTACGTCTGAGATCGTTGCTGTTGCGACGCCGTAATGCGCCGACTCGGCTGCTGCTGAAGATGGCTGTGTGGGGGAGTTGTGGGAGAATAATTTGTTCGCTTTTTTGGGTTGGACAGATATGGCCCAGGTGGGTTCTGGTTCCGAAGGGTCGGTTATGGCGATTGCGTATATGTAGTTCGCGGACATTGCTGCTCCTGCTGTGGGAATGGAGATCTGAGTGCTTGGAAGAGTTGGCCAAGTAGGTGGATGCTCGAAGGTCCTGAGGTTGGAGGTGTAAAACTGCAATCACGGGCGTTCGTTCGTCTGATATAACTCGTACTCTCGCACGACGTGAGCATATACGTAGTCCGCAATACAGGCGTAATTGCTGATGGGTATTGCAGGCTATAGACCGTTTGTGAGACCTGATATGCTCTTGAATGGCCAAAAGAAGTAGTGATCGCCGTCAGACGTTAGAAAGAGGTCTAGCGAGGACTGTTATACAGACCGTTACACGCGCCAACAGCCCATTTGTGAGACTCTTGCAATGGATTGCGTCTCTCCTACGGTCAAGGGTCATGCTAATGGTTTATAGTGAGACCTTTTGAAGGATTGTGGCGTAGCTGTGTGATCAACTCCGCTCGATAATCCTGAGGGCAATCAAAATATGAGGGGAAACATTGCAGATACGTAGGTACCATTGACATCATCGAAGGAGCACTCCTGCCGCTCCAGCTCCTATACTGTGGCTTCCAACGACAAAAGTGACCTGCCGGGCGAAGCCAGATTAGGAAGAAGATAAGAAGCTGAGCTTGCCCGTCATCAGCACTAACGCCAGAGGTCACGCTGGAGAGCAGGCGCAGCGGCAGGCGCAGCAGCAAAGCATCTCAGCCTCTAACCTTGCACGTGCCAGCTATTAACAGCTTTTGAAAGATGGAATTCGATGAGTGACGATGGAGTAGGATGTAGAACAAAGTGTTTGATCGAAAACCAGGCGGCTGGAGTGGCTGAACGGCCAACATGTGGGGCAACTGGTTTGGTCTTGGTCGCGAAGGAACACCCTGAACTTCACCAACGAATACAACACACCTTTGGTTACACGTATGAGAAAGCAGACGGATCACGACAGCAGGAAGTTCATTGAATCTGTTGAGAGCATTCTTTCTCGACTTCCAATCTAGCCTGCATTCCTTTTGCTTAGTGATCCACACTTGTTCTTCGCATCCCAGCAACCGGTAACCTGTGCGACGCTTCGCATTGAGTGTTCTTGGAGGTCTCACCCTCCAACATTCAGTCTCGCTCCACGTCTGGGACCATGAGCGCCTTCCCGTCAAGTGGGGAGGTAGGAGGGCGGTTCTCCAGGTCGCGGTATCTGTTTGACAGTGTCGTGATTACTTCTGCCGCGAGGTTCTCGCAGCTGTTGAACGTCTCGTTGGAGTCCCACTCGCAGAATCCTTCCAGGAACGACGCAGTTATCCATTCAACAATGAACTGGCGGAGCTTGGAGTCGGACGTTGTGAAAACCCAGATTTCGGAAATAAGAGAGGTCTCCAACCCATCCTCCACCGGGTAGGACTCTGCGTAGCTGCAAAGATCCTCCATGATCAGGTTCTGGAAGGCAGGAGCCATGTATTTGTCGCCTAGGATCCAAGAGTGGACAAGTAGGCCGAAGTAGCCATGGTCGTAGATCTTGTCGTGGAAGGAGGGTAGGACGTCGTTGTACATCCAGTAGACGAAGACATCCACGGCGTCGGCCTTATCCTCGTCGAAGTGGAAGACGTTGTCTTGACCTTCCGCATACTTCTCACTGAGCGCTTTTTCGAAGTAGTCGGATGCCTTGCAAACGATGGCCTTCGGAATGAGGAGGGGCTTCGGACCCGAAGGAACGTAAACCTTGATGTTGACGGGATCTCTCAAGGAACTAAAGTAGTCAGTATCATGAACCAGACGACCAACAACCCACGTACGCGAGAAAATCGTGGACCGGAGTAGCCTTCATGATGAAGTGCGACATTTTCGGTTGCTGTTATACTTGAGAGGCTCTCCGGAGCCCGGCGTGGCACAACAAGTGAAGGAGGACTGTGTTGTGCTTCAGACGATTTGCACTCCGATGTGTTGAAGATGAGGAGAGAAGGTTCAAGAACGGAAAGTGTTAGAATTATGTATGCGAGACGCTGCGGAGCGAATTTCACTTCACTCAGGTGAAGCTTCTAGCACGTGAATGGCGCTCAGAATAAGGAAGTTGTGGACTGGAGGGATGTGAACACGACTCGAGTACAACTCAGACAGCCCCATTCGGTATCTTATGGACAACATGCAGAGCCTTGGTTCCCTTTCCGACGTACATAGGTTTTCATCAGGTCAACCCGAAAAACTATCAATCGATCGCTCCACATCCGTACCGCAGATCAACAGCCACCTACACCACCTGCCCCAACAATTCCGAGACCAACCAGGAGCCCTGTGTTGTTGTTGCGCTGATGTCTGGCCATTCTGAGGGCCGGCTTGGTGTCATGCTTTCCCTAATTTCCTCATAAACACCCAACAATACCGCAATGCACGCCAACTCCTCCTCTCTGCTCAACTCCGACATCCAACGGAAGCGAGCCCTCAAAGGGTGACGCATGGGAGCTTCAAAGACTGCAATGACGTTGTTGGCATCGTCGACGAGCTCAACATAGCGGAAGATCCTCCTCCGGTGCGTCCGAAGCTTGTGTTTTCTGGTGTCGGCGAGTATCGGAGTCTTCCAGGTGAAGGTCTTCGAAGTAGAAGGGGTGTCGTTGCTGGGGGTATTGTTGGCGAACATGGGGACAGTGAAAGAGTAGGCGGAAGGTCTCCAGACGGAGTCCGCCTTCACATCTACCCAAACTCCGTGCGATGCGTCCCAAGGATCGCCGATGCAGATGCGAAAGTCGGTCTCGAATGGGTCAAAGTTGAACTTGACTGCTGCGACGACGGAACTACTCTTGTCGGGAGAGGCATGGATGCTCAGATTGATACCTTTGTACCTCCAGTATGGGAAGCGCACAGCATTGGTGGGTCTGGATCCTGTGCTCAGCATCCAGCCCCAGCGGGAGAATCCGCGTTGTCTTAGCTCTTGGGTCTTGACAATGGAAGCATCGAGGACTCCGTTGTGGGCTTTCGGGGAGCTGCGGTCGTTGACTCGCGTGGTCGGTGCTCGATAGATGCTGTCAGACTTCTCAAGCGTGCTGGGATTGGGGGTTTCGCTGAGTGTAGGCGCTATGGAAGATGGTGCCCTCGAAACGTCCGGGACCATCGTGGTATCAGGGATGATCATAGGGACAGTAACGGAAGCATCCATCGTGTGTAGAGAAGAGACTAACGAAACGAAGAAGAAAAATATAAGTTGGGCTGCGCTGAACAGGCGGTCAGGTATGGAGTGGTGCGAGTGAGAATGGGTAAACACGAAGCCGAAGTCTGAGTTGGGATAACAGGGCGGGCTGTGTCAGCAAAGCTTCAAGGAAGGAACAGTGTCCGCAGGCTTGGAAACGTCATGCGTCGCTGTGGAGGCAAGATCAGTCCACGAAATGCATGAGTGTTGTTGGGACAGGTCTTGCAAACGTAGTGAAGAGTGTTCGATCGCTCATGCTGCTTCCGGCCGGACTCCCACACTCCCTTTGCATTGAGATCATGGGAGTCGTGCCATCGGCCTCTCCCGCCACAGGATTCGCCTGAGCAATGAATGAGTACAGCACTCAGCTTTGGGAACATTAGCTATCTAACTGTCGTTGTTGCTGCACATACATACAGCTAGCTCGTTCGGGGGCAGAAGGTGATGAACATCCGCCAGCAGGAAACTCCGAACGTTAACTCCCGGCACTGGTGCAAGGAAGTTTCCGCAATCGGGTAATGTTCCGAATTCGCGTGCGTCTAGGAAACTTGACACGCCCGAACAACGAGATAATTGGGAAGGTGCAAAGGCAAGCCCGGAGCGCGGCTCAACTCGCAACAGGATACCTGCTATGAACCTCGCCCTGGTTCAGGATAAACACGTGCAATTCCATTCTTGCATAAGCGTTTCAGATGGGACAACACTCAAGAAAACCTACAGCCGGTTTACCAACCTATATTTTGAGTGGCTCGCTACCCAAACAACTATCTCACCACCTCCGGCCCCGTTTCTCTTCGTTGAAGTCCCCACCTTGCCTCTCCCTCTCTACCCTTGCATCGAAGTCCTTCTGCGCCTCTGTCTTAGCAAGCTGTCTTTCCTCTTCCGTCTCAGAGAAACTGAAGCTGTCACCCAGCGTCGAACCCTCCCTCTGTTCTTGTTGAACACCACGGTTTCCCGCCCAGGCGTTTCCGGTGCTCCCTTTGCTCGGCTGCTGACCCACTGCCGCCTCACGCCGTACTCGCTCCCATGCACTGCCGGCGGGATAGCTCTTACCCGGTGAAGTGGATCCTGCGGTAGGCGAAGCATCATCCGAGTCGAAGTTGCGCGGTTGGGTCGTCACTTTATCCATCCGGAAAGTGTTTTCGCGGTTCTGTGCGGGACTCGTCCTGGCATCAGCTTGTTGTCTCTGTTCCTGGCTACGCATCTGCGCATCCGACATGAGTCCTGTATCTGAGGATGCATCTGGGTAATCGTTGGCGAAGGTGCCGGAAGTTGGAGACATGTCGTCATCATCCTGCCGCTGTCCTCGTGGCCTGTTTTGAAGATCCCTTCGGACCCTCTCCACCTGCTGATCCATCCTCCCTTCCTGCGTGTCTACCGAGGATCTCTGACCCATCGGCGGTCGCAGTGGTGGGGCTCTAGCTCCCTCTTTCATCCTCTGGTTTAGTGCTTGGTTGAAGTCTTTCAATCGCGGATCTGTGGCTTTCCCTGCGGCATTGATGCTAACAGCATAGCTGCTGAAGAATATGCCTCCCAGAATAAAACCGATGAATCCGTACGATTGAAACCGCAAGATGTGCCATATTGCACGTGCCCTTGGGCCCTCTAATGAAAGGACCTTGTTAGGGTTGAAGGCGGTGCCTTCCTTAGCAGTATAGAAAGGAAACCTCCACTTGCTGCGGGTAGCATACGCATAGAGCAAGCCTGCCGAAACGCCAACCGGAGCACCGTAGGACGCGACACGCATGCCACGGGCGAAATGGTATCCCAGAGAGTCCACCTCTTCTTGTCGTAAAGGACGCTGTAGCAGATTCGCGGCGAACTGGCATTGGTCACGGATAGCACGAATTGTTGATTGATTTAGTCCAGGTCCTGCTCCGAGGAATCTGAACGGCTTTGGTAGTTTGTTAACATCCAGGTCGACTTCCTGGGTGTATGGTGCGCCTCCCGGTGTTCGTCCTGATGCGGCGGGCGAAGAAACGCCAGGTGAGGAGGCCGTTGGATATGGAGAATCGGATGCATAAGGGTCGACGTCTGATGAAGGAGCATCTTCGACAAAACCCTCAGCAGAGGCGGTAGCTCCTTCGAGAACCATGGTTGCCAGATATAGCCAGTAAGATGTGGGACCGGTGGTAGGAGATGTGGTCAACCTTGAGAGAGGCGTAGTCTGCTACCACTTCCGCTTCTCGCAGTCGTATATGACGTCTCGATGTGAGCTCGAGGAACGCTGCCGCGGCTGAGCACGAGCCAGTGTGGGGAGAGCTTTAGCTTTCCAAGAGCTGCAGGAACGAGCCGCTGAAGTCATCCCGTGTTTATCGATATCCTTTGCACAACTTTATGCTTTCTTCCTCTCCAACTGCCGCCGACCGCTTTCACGCGCGTTATGTACTTTCCACTTCCAGACATGATGTGACCCTCGTTGTACGGAAGGCCTCAAAGTCACAGGGGACGCCTCCGATGCCAGTCACAGACGTAGATGCTGCCATCGCTGCCATCAGCACCCTTGATCCACTCTCTGACGCGCAGTCAGCCGCACGAGACGCGATATATGCTGTCGAATGCGCAGACGACCCGTTCGTTGACATCCACCATCTCTTTTCATTGTACAACACATTGTACTTCCGCTCTCTGCTGCTTCCACGAGTTGAGGTTTCCTGGTCGGTGCGTCTCACTCTGTGTGCCGGCATTTGTGAGCTCGTGAAAGACGACGCTGGAAAATACACGCGCATACGCCTGAAGCTATCCGAGCCCTTGCTCAGATACAGACCGAGAAGCGATGTGTTAAACACTCTGTTGCATGAAGCGATACACGCGTACTTCTTTATCACTACTTCATGGCGGCACAGTCGTGGGGACGACGGCACGGGTCATGGTGCAGGCTTCTTGCTTCTCGCGGACGCTATAAACAACCATGGAAGATACGATGTCACTGTATATCACACTTTTCACGATGAGGTTGACAGCTATCGCACCCACATATGGCAGTGCGACGGGCCCTGCAGATCGCAAGCACCGTTTTTTGGACTAGTCAAGAGGAGCATGAACCGCGCGCCTGGGAAAAGCGATGCCTGGTGGAAGAAACATGAAGAAGAATGCGGTGGCACGTATACCAAGATTGCAGAACCGGACTTGACAAAAGACCAGATACGCAAGTTAGGAGCTATGGAGCGAGCTGGTAGACAGAAGAACAAAATCGACCAATGGGTCAGCGGAGGCAAGACAGAACGACAAAGCGAGAAAGAAGGAGACGGGCTGTCCGACGTTGTTGGAGCCAGTGGAGCGAAGGCCGGCGGAAAGAAAAGGAGGACTGAAGCAATCGACTCAACTATATCGGACGAAGGACGTGAGGTTCAAGCATCTGCTGTCGCTTGTCCAATCTGCGACGCTCCTATTTTTGAACGATACATCAACGAACATCTGGATGAGGTGCATCCGACATGAACAGCCGATGTCGTCACTACAAAAATTCTACGATTGACGCTCGTTCAAAGACCGGCCCAGACATGCGAAATGAATGACGCAGTCGACAATATCGAACCAAAGCCTCATCCATGCTGTTCCTGACCGCTTAGTGAACGCCGAAGGTATCTCCCGTCAGCGGGCATTCAAAGATGCTCGAATCCACACTCCTCTTTTGCTGCTATCCCGTACATGATCTATTTTCCATGATGCAGCTCAGTGCAAGTCTAGAACTGTTCTGGAAGGACGGTCGAGGTGAGCAAACATTGAAGACCGTGAAACAGACAGTCGAGCATGCAGGCCCTGACGTTCCTCTTTGTTTTCCTTTCTTCTACCTCTACTCAATGTGTATATATCAACACCCGTACAATGCATATACCACAACCATATTGCTATGCGCATCTATGCTGGGAGGTCAACTACGACGGTGAACTGCTCCGACTATACTCTTTGGCTCTGAAAACCGCCACCTACAGAGAATACTAGACGACTACTTAGTTGCGGCGTGCGCCCAGCTGGGACATGTTCGATAAGCGAGACGCAGTGGTGAAGAGGAACAGTTGGAGCAAATCCCGATTCCCGCCTCGAGATCGTCTACACCAGTTCCGCTCTGGCATAGATGCATCACACGCCGTCCACCGTCCCTGCATGCGATATGCTTTTGTGTGACTATATAAGTTTTTTTGACTAAACTTTACTCATAAATTCACTTCTCCGCTTAGCTCAGCTGGAAGTAGCGCATGACTGTAATTGGCTCTTACGAGAGATTTCACGTTATCATGAGGTCGCCTGTTCGATCCAGGCAGCGGAGATGTTCTTTTGCTTTTCCTAGATCCCCTCTTTGCATACCGATTGCAATCTCGAGAGCCTCGTTGTTTTCTACGGTCGCTGCTGTACGGACAGGGAGGGACTGCGTTTCTGTCTTCAGCGGAGCAAGAACGTTTGTTATTACAACCTACTGCTCTCCAACGAGGACATATCTGGTCGTGGAATGACGATTTCTCTTCTTTCGACAACTGACTATCGATTGTTCTGAGCGTTGTATTGCTACGCCTACCATACAACCTAGCCCCAGACTGGGAGCAACAGTTGGTGCCTCTATCTCGACGCCATCCATTGCGCAGATGGTTACTGCCCGTCCTTTGACTGCAAGGGCCAGGACTCACTGCCACAGCGCGTTATACAGTCTATTCACCGACGTCTCATTTACATCTCGTCAACCCTGGTAAAGGCCAAGATGCTAAACTACTCCGGAGCCTTGACCGAAAGCACTCTGGAAATCCTAGGCGACTCACTTTCCTGACAGGTCTGGTCGCTGCTTTGACATCCATCTGAAACGTTCAGCTTCCCTCCTTTTCCTATCCTCACTTGTGCAGAGGATACCGAGGCACCAGGATGGATGGTCGAATTCTCCGAATCGGCACGTATTGCCAGCTTTCACAGTATTCACGGAATATTCCTCGACGATTGCTCGCTTGTTGCATGCTCCGACAACACTACTACTAAATCCGGAAACTACGGACTCAGGGCAGATCGGAGTATGCCTGTCATCTTGTTTGGTTCCTGTGTTTCGGGTCCACACAAGGCCGGTGGAGGCCAATATTAGCACCAATAGGGAATTTCGCGAAGCTGCGAAACATGCCAAGCCCCAGCTATCCAATCTGTCATTCAGCCACAGGACGATTCTAGCGGTTCCTACGGGGCACAAGGTTCTATCCGCCCCTTCTGATAGATATTCACGTATGTGGAGTGCACGACCATAAATTAGTAATGTGGAGTAGCTCCTGCTCTATACCACATGCCCCTCGCCTGTGAACACAAGATACCGGCGCACATGGTCGGTCTGGCTCACGGAACAATATCCATCGTGAAACAAGGCCTGGATATCGCCGTCGGAGAAGCACCTTGCCTGGACACTGTCTATATAGTCGATACTCCTCTCCCACAATGTCTCGATTCCTTGTCGGTTCTGCACGTTCGTCTATTTCCCATTCTCCTTCGGTCCTCTGGAAGGATCTAGTCTCCTGTTCCTGTCCTTCATTAACATCATAAACATGCGTCTTTCCTCGGTCGTCTGCGCTGTTGCAGGCTTCGCAGCCACTGCTTGGGCATATGCCAATCCATTGAGCTGCTCTGGGACTTGCACCAACACTCACGATCCCTCCATCATCCGCCGCGCCTCTGACGGCACGTACTACCGCTTTGCTACCGGTGGTGGCATCGCAATTCACACTGCATCTTCCTTGTTCGGACCATGGACGTACAAGGGCTACGCTCTTCCCAGCGGATCCAAGGTCGACAACTCCGGCAGCGATGATCTTTGGGTATGGCGACCTCACATCAGTCGCGAATATGCATAGCTAACGGCTGCCAGGCACCCGACGTGCACCAGGTCGGCAGCACCTACTACATGTACTACAGCGCCTCTTCATTCGGCACCCAGAACTCCGTCATCGGCCTTGCGACCTCCACAACCATGGACGTAGGTTCTTGGACCGACCACGGTAGCATCGGTATCACCTCCGACAGCGGCAAGAGCTACAATGCCATCGACGGAAACCTCGTCCAGGTCGGCAGCAGCTACTACATGAACTTCGGCTCCTTCTGGCATGACATCTACCAAGCTCCTATGAAGTCCACTCCGACCGCCGTCTCGGGATCCAGCATCAATCTCGCATACGACCCAAGCGGCAGCCACGCCGTCGAGGGCTCGTACATGGTCTACCGCGACAACTACTACTACCTCTTCTTCTCGGCCGGTATTTGCTGCGGCTACGACAAATCCCGCCCGGCCGCTGGCCAAGAGTACAAGATCAAGGTCTGCCGTTCTACGAGCGCGACCGGCGGATTCGTCGACCAGAGCGGCAAGAGCTGCACCAACGGCGGTGGTACCATTGTTCTGGAGTCTCATGGCAACATCTACGGTCCTGGTGGTCAGGGCGTTTACAACGACCCCAAGAACGGCTGGGTGCTCTACTACCACTACGTCGACACCACCATCGGATATGCGGATGGCGACAAGAGACTCGGTATCAATAAGATCTCCTGGTCCGGAGGCTGGCCAACTGTTTAGGGAGGGAGGTGTATGCGAAGGATGGAGCGACGGCTTGGAGTGGGGAATTGCATGCTTTCGTATCGCTTTTATTGGTGTACATACAATACGTCTTCAATCCACATCTTTGTTATCTCATCATGTGTCCATGATAGGGATGTTTGGCGTACTGATGGTTTGGATACACGTGACGATTTCGAGTGGTGATAGAGTGAAAGCGAAGCGCGTGACACGCGACTTTCGCGTACGCGGCTACCTGGTCTAACGTTCGTCACTGTCGCTGCTTCTGTTCCCATTTGCCAAGTCACACCACCCGCCAGCCTCTCCTTAGCAAGACCAAAGGGAAAAAACAAATACACTCGTTCTCGCATGAAATGGAGACGTCCGCTACTAACAACGACACATCTGACCCCACAGACTGGCTGCCAACTCCTCTGTCAGCATTTGCGCCGCTGGAGACTGCCCTGCGATGTGGGGTCTGTAAAGAGTTCTACGACACGCCCATGATCACCTCCTGTTCGCATACATTCTGCTCGCTCTGTATACGCCGATGTCTCTCGAGTGAAGGAAAGTGTCCTACGTGTCGCGCCAACGAACAAGCGAGCAAGTTGCGCAGGAATTGGGCCGTCGAAGAAGTGGTCGCCAACTTCAAGCTTGCGAGACCGACTGCGCTTGCAATTGCTCAGGCCGGGCGAAGGGAAGACGAAGACGAAGAAGTCCCGAAGAGGCCGGGGAAGCGGAGGAGGATAGAGAAGGAGACGGCACGGGAGACGAGGAGCACGAGGACGACGAGAAGTCAGAGCAAGAGGATGGCATCAAGTCAGGAGGAGCAGGCGCCTATTGAGGTCGACAGCGATGGCACGGAAGAATACCGGGAAGAGTCCGAGGATGGGCTCGTTCAGTGTCCAATCTGCCAGCAACGCATGAAGGTGGAGAAGGTGGATCCGCATATCCAGCGCGGGTGTCCTGACGAGAAGGAAGAACAGAACAAGCGGCAGTCAAAGTAAGGTCCGTTCGAACATCGCCTCGCATGTTTGCTTATTCTCTATAGTAAACCGCCCAATCCGTTGCAACAACCACCTTCACGCACACCATCTCAGCCTCCGGAGCGGCTCGCTGAGCTCAACTACTCTTTGATGAAGGACAGCGCTTTGAAGAAGAAGTTACAGGAATTGGGGATACCTACATGGGGTTCACGACAGCTTCTTGTCAGAAGACACACAGAATGGGTCAACCTCTGGAATTCTAACTGCGACTCTAATCGGCCTAAATCCAAGCGAGAGTGCTGCGCGAACTGGACACATGGGAAAATTCACAGGGCGGAAACGCCAGAGAGGGTCGTGGCACGAGCAATAACGTCATGAACAAGGACTTTGACGCCACGGGCTGGGCAGCGAGCAACAACGACCACTTCAGCCGACTGATCGCAGAGGCCAGGAAGAAGAGGAGTGTTGCGCGTGCGCCGGAAGCAGAAAAGCCTGCTGCACCAGAAGCGGAAACACCTACTGTGAACGGCTCGACAGAGGAATCACAGACCGCGAAGGAAGAGCACCCCGAGACGGACAAACCCGCCTCGAATCCCTACGAAAACAACCCCGAAGCGCTCTCCTCGATCCGCGAGAAAGTCTCCGCAGCGAACCGCGGCGAGCACATCGAACCTCAGATCAACCAAAACTTTCGGCCGCAACCCCGTGGACAGACAGGCGACATCAAGTACCAGGGCATCTCCTCGTCCGCCGCGGTGCCCGCCGCGCAAGCTGTTCCACAAGACCGAGCAAAGGACGGTGACATTCAGATGGAGGACGGCAAAGGCGGTGGCGCCGTGCGACACAGTGACAAGCAACACTACCGCGACGGCTCGCCCTGCGATCTGCCCAACCATTTCCGTAGCCCGACGAAGCAGGTGCCCATGTTTCAGGTCCCGGAGGGACCGCTTGTGGATATCGATGGTGCGAATGAGCGCTAACTGATGCCTGCCTGGATGGATGGGATGGATGGATGGATGTGGAAGACTATTTACGCTTCTGAGATACTCCTGATTGTTTCTCCGTCACCGGTTGCTCGTTGATGCTGGCAATGGTGGTGGACGTCCTATTCATCCGACGCTCTCTGTGACTGTAGGAGCGTTTGACAGATATCTCTGTACGAGCTGGCTAGGCGTAGCAAGAGTGGTGGTTTCACGACACACTCGGCTTCCGTTTTCGGGTGCTGAAGGATTTCCGCGATCATAGCATGAAGACACATGATCGCTACTTGTGCGTGATCAGGCCAATACTCTCCGGGCCTCTCAGATCTACGACTTGCATGGAACATGAACTCGGCAGGAGAAGACAAATCCGTGTCGAGGAGCCTGCTTGTTTCGAGTGACCTGGGCTGAGAACCATCATGGGTTGTATGTACCACATGAAGAGTTGGGAGCGCTCATGGCAGTCTGCAGCTGCAGTACACAGACCCAGATCCGTCTAATGACCGTCGCGAGGTTTGGTATATGGATTCGATGCAGCACACTCGCAGACACGGTGCACGTCATCTTTGTAGAAGAACACGTGGGGGTAAATGTCCTTTAGCAATTCATTTACACGATGCATCAATGAACACTACACAACAATTGGAAAACGAGGTGTTGCAAAGCCCCTCCGGGAAGAACCAGACCGTCTACCGTCTCTCGTGGGCTCCATGGTCGAGTGGATCGACAGCATCGGAATTGCTCGTGCGACGCTCGAACGTCAGCCGTGGCCCCAGTCCCGATTGCAATCCGGGTTGCAGAAAATCCGTTGGCTCCGTAGCCGATGATGGCGTCTCCCAAGAGAACCGCCCGTGCAGGGTGTCGGTGGATACGCGTGTCGACGCCCCCTCGAGTGCGCAAGGTCGGGTGTCGGCAATTCGTCTGCAATGTCGCTTCCAAGCAAGGGATCAGCAGCCTGGCTACCGCTGCGTTGACGCGGTCCAAGGTCTGGGAGTTCGATTGACGGAACGACGTTGACCGGAACACCATCTGATCGGGTCCACTTTAAGCTGCGTCGTCCTGGGCGGAGCGGTTTTTGCCTTCTCAGGGCCTGGTAGACGAGGTTGCGGAGGAGGTAGGCAAGTTCGATGACGATATCTGTGGCTAGGCGGAACGGATAGGTCGCTCGACGGAACTGACGGGTCCGGCGTAATCCTCGCATGGCACTGTCATAGTTTGAGGTGCTGATGTGGCTCTGGAGGCACCACTGTCCGGAGGTTAGATTAGCGTTACTCCTTTGTATATTCTGTCCGGCGTGTATCACATACCTCGGCGACAATATACACCATTGCGACGGTCAAAATTGCTGTCGAAACAGCTGTTCCGGCAGTCCAATAGAACTTCACCCAAGGAGAATTAGTGGTACTGTACTGAGTGAAGTCAATATAACCACCGTATCCGGCCCAGGTGCTGGACATGCAAGTGCAATTGACGTAGGCTCCAAAGGTCTGAGCGAGGGTCACATACAATAGCCAGGTGGCGTTGATGATCTCTGCTGGGCGGAAGAAAGCAATCTCAAGCTTCCCTTGAGCGGAAGACTGCTCCCAAGTCTCTTGAGCGGCCTGTAAACTCTTGCGCATGCCTTGAGGCAAGAGGTCCAGCATAGTGGTAAGGATCTGCTGAATCTTCACCATTACCGAAATGAAGAACTTGCGAACTTTGCTTGTCCTGGGATGATGTGTCAATTTCCTGGACAACGCGCGAGCTCTCTCTCTGACTGTTTCAGGTTTCTCCGCATCGATGAACCACCATACGATCATCTCTGAGACAAGAAGACCAAGCGCTGTAGTCGCAAAAATGGTGTACCCCCACTCCTGCAACCCAGGCCGACAGTAGGGGTAAAATAGGACAAGATGAATGCCCCACCACAGGTGCCACCAACAATAGCAACAGCGCTGGCAATCTGCCACAATTCACGATAGTCAAACCAGCCAAGTCCACCGTTGTCAACACCAAGCACGAGGTGTGTTCTGGCTTCATCCTCGTTGTAAAGCCAATTGCGTCCTTTGGAAGCGATGTATGTCTCTTCGATGTCAGAAAGGATCGGATGAGCCGCGCCATAATGCCAACGCTTGCGGCCTTGCCCAGCGAATTCTTCAAAAAATCGCTCATGTGGCCGCACTGGTCCTTGATTTTGCTAACCCAGATTTCCATCTTGTCGGCTTGCGGATTGCCTTGAAACGACTCGACGAAGTGTTGCCGGATACCATCGTCCATTAGAGACTGTCGCACCGAATCCACAAGTAAGTTGAGTTTGTTTCGAATGTCATCCGCGGCTACTGGGTTGCGGTCGACAATGCTGCAAAGGATGAGGACTGGCATCCATGATAGGAGACATCCAAGGGCAAGATCATGCGCGGTAGTATTCTGTCCGATATACCCGAAAGCAGACTGAATGGATATACCTAAAGAGAAGAGAAACCACATAGTGCTAATGAAGACCGGGACTGCACCCCGTTTCCTGGCTTCTCTCATTTCCTGGGCAAGGTCTTGTCGGAATTGGTTTAGTTTTCGTGAAGAGCCTCGGAGCTGTAGATCTTTACTGAACAGAGCGATCCGTAAAAGGCCCTCAGCTTCCTTCTTTTGGACGGCTTGCTTTTTCATGGTATACTGGTTCATGGTCATCAGGATGTATGAGCTGTCGCGGATCGAACCAAAGTCAGAGCCAGCGCGAGGCACTCCAGACGTTTGGTTGTAGGGTATCGCCATATCGACCATCATAGCTATCTTCCCACTGACACGGATGTTCCACAAGACATAAGAGAGACTGGCCATGGGATTGCCCACCCATCTTGCAAGCGAGAACACGGTCTCCCAGAACGCGTTGCTAAGGAAGGGAGCCTGCAAGAGCATGCCAATCACGGGTAAGACCCATGTTGTGATAGTGGCCGATGCCTCGGACCAGTCGTACCTTATCCGTAAGTCTTTAATTACTTAGTAATACTGAATGCCTCCATACCAATCATTGCCTGATCCGCAAAGCTGCAAACATCCTTCGGTGGTGATTGTTGTGTTCGGACTGAGCTCTATTCCGATAGGTCGGCCAGTCCATGCATAGGGGAACGTGTAGTCAGGATTAGAAGTAAGCTTAGCATAATCGACCGCGCATTGAGTGAAGTTAACCATATCCAGGTGAAACCTCACCGCATAGAGCAGGCGGTGCGGTTGAAACTTTATTGGTTGTGGTTACATATGGCTGAAGGATTCCGGCGGCGGGATGCATCTTGTTATACAAGAGACGACAGACACGGCGTCTACTTATCATCAGGCGTCCATGTGGCGTCTGCAGCTGGAGTGGATGTATGGTTAGATAAGTACACCGGTACGGCTATGCTGCGGCTAGGTGCCTTGGCATACTCAGATTAGACAAGATCCGGCTGAAGGCTCGGCATCGGAGCGGAGTTTTTCCGCTTGCGTTTATCGAACACGAACCTCGTCATCGTCTGCAGGAACCAAACGGCTATACAACAACAAGAAGATGCTCAAGCTATTGAACACATATGTAACTGTAGCAATCTACTGCATTCAACGCCATCCACTACGCCTGTTGCATATTTCAGCACGAGTAAGTCATTGCACCACTTCAAAGGAAGTTTAAGACAGACGTGACCGGATGGGACCATCCCAGCCACCTCTCTGACAAAGACCATTCCTCACCTCTCCTCACTTCTTTGATCTTGGGCACCCTTCCGAACGCGTTTTACACGTACAACAAGAGCACAACGACCATGCCCTTCTTCAAAAGACTCTCAAACATGTTCTGGGGCAAAGCAGAAACAACAGACAAGCCCATCCATCCCGTTCAGCCCGTACAGATCAAGAGACCCGCTGTCACGCGTACAGACAGCTTGTCCATGGCGCAAATCAAAGCACGTAGTCGGTCTATGAGTCCAAACACCAGGGTCGCCAGTTGGACTATGTTGATGCTTGACTCCCATGATCACACTTCCAGAAAGAGAAAGCGCGAGTCGTCAGATTCCTCGAACACCTCTAACAAAGTGCGCAAGAAGATCGAGGACGAAGAGTTTCCAGACTCCCTCGAGGGCAACACACTCCTGAATGGATCTGATAAAGTCTACGACAATGTACGCGAAATGATTGAATCAGCGGCAGACGGCGGAGACCTTAATGGTTATACTTTGGTCGGAGACGGCGATACGGAAGGCGTGTCTGACAAGCATGCCACGAGCACTCACTCTTTCGGTACTCCGGTGAACCTCGATGATACTGTTGTCGTACCAGAAGAGGAGTATATCGCTGCAGGATACCACAAGAAAAGGGTTACGCGTGAGGAAGAGGAGGAGAACCAGCACATCACATTCCAGGAGCTCGCAGCTGCTGGCTGGTCTATTGACGCGATCCCTATGCTTCAAAAACTTCACTTGCGCGGTTTTGAGCCATTGATGCCAGAGCACTGGGTCATGGATTTCCGGTTCATGCCCGAAGGTCTCTTCGCACCACCTGAACGGCCAGAATTAGCCTTCATCAAGAGTATGAGCGGACGGGACTTCCACGCCACCAAGGCTTTGACTCAACTCATTGGTCTTGGCGGTCGAGTCAGAGACAAAGTCATCTCTAGGAAGCGCCCTGAATCTCTTATCTGCCAGCACATCTGCGACTACATCGCTTGGGCTTTCAAGGACGCTGGAGCCGAAGGCGCCCACAACACACTCATCGCTATCGCTACCGGCCCTGCCACTGCCGATCCCAAAGTCTTGTATGCTGATGTGAAAGCCAAAATGAACAGTCTCGCCGCTGCGGTTCGCGCGGATTGCCTGCTGCCTGGACTTCGTTGTCCCAGCGGCCACCATTCTCCTGGCGGTGAATTGTATGATCCTGTTGACGACGTGGATCCTGCCCACTACGTTCGCGCCCCGCCTACCGTCTATGGCATCATCATCAGTCACACCATCGTCGCGGTGGTTGCAATGGACGCGATGAACAGGATTACGAAGAGCGTCATCATGCTTGACTTTGGACAGAAGGATTACGATGTCTGGAATAGTTTTGCTCTGGCCATCCTTGCCATTCACTGCCGCAATGTCGTGACCAGGTTGGCTGAGGAAGGGCTTGCGAAATTCGACGCACCGTATGAGGGACCCGATCCTGATCTCTGAGTCGGATGACCATTCGCTTCTCGTGATGGTCCAGGAAAAGGACGAGATGTCATACGCTCGGCTGCATCATGTGATCTGCTGCGACGAATACTGCTGACGCTCATCGGATTCAACACTGGCGTTGGGATATTGATGGAGGCGACTTGCGTGTGAATATCTTTACACATGTGGGATCTTTGCAATGATGCGCATTGCTTTTCTCATGTTCATACCCTCAAGATACCCATAATTGCTATGAAGTAAGCTTCCATAATACGATCAATGGAAAGAACATTTCATTCACATGCGCTCGGAACGACTCGTACTTGCATAGTTGTTCGTTGTCTCGTTATTCTTTAAGGCTTCTCATAGTATTTCTCAGAAACATCTTGCCGAAAACAAACCAGGAAAAGACAGAGACTGCAGAAATAAATTGGAACCAAGTCGAGTAAGTAAAATCTTTCCGTCAAAGACCCGTTTGCGCCTCCAGCCAAATATGAACATTCTTCCACTCTGCGAACATCAAGGCATTTGCTGAAGACCTTTAGACAACCTGATAGACCACATCATATGCGACGCGCAAATCTATTCCTGGACTCCTTCCTTCTTGACAACCACATCGGCTACAGACTCAATCAGTCTTAGTGATGGAATAGTATTACGCTCACTGGCGGCTCTTGGGCTGCCCTTGACAGGACGCGTCTCAGTATCAACCCTCCTCAGAATTCCGCGCTGAACTCCGACACACAGGATCAGGTTGAAGCGGATTGCATGCGCGTGCGGAGCTGGTGTACCGGACTTCTGAGCTTCGCAGTACTTCTAGCACAGACGTCAGTATATACGGTTGAGATGTCGACCAAGGGTGTTTACCTTATGTGCAGATCCGACAAAGGCCATCTCCGACTTGTCCTTGGTAGCAGCGTTGTGGTATCGCTGCAGTTCGAAGCGGTAGACCCGCTCTGCTTGCTGCTGTCTGTGCCGGCCCACGCGCAAAAGCAGGCAATACCCAACCATTGAAGGATGCGCGCTTGACAGACCGCGCTATTTCCCTTCCTCGAGTGCCTGTTATAGGTGTCAGCATATCCGATGAACGTGTATGCGGATGGTCCACTGGTATGGCAAAATGATGCTTACCGCATGGGTTGTCTCCATGAATGCCATTTTCAACGGCTGGATGGGGTTGGGGTAGGTGCCGCGGTACCGGTTCAACTCGAAGAGATAAACCTGAGTCAAACGCTGCATACTGCGCGCTTGCCGGACCTGTACCATGCGTCGACCTGTGTGTTCATGGTTCAGAAGATGCTGCAGCTGTGCGCAAGCGGCATAGTGACGCTGTTTCTCATTGTCAGCACATTCTATGGAAGGAATGAGAAGGGACTCGATCTCGATACTTACCAATTTATTCAAGACGGCCGCGCGCGTGATATGGTTGATGTGGGCCTTGACGGAAGCTCTGAACCTACCGCCTTGTGCGCTGGACAGGATATTCAACTTATTGTTTATCTTACTACCCTTCATATTCCTATTACTACTACTTTGCCCTTCGGTTTATACTACGATGTTTATCGGAATGTCCTTGTACGTTTTTGTTTAGGATCTGTGCTAGTATCTTGCTATATCATGAAGCGCAGTAGCCGAGCTGAGTAAACATACTCGGCAAAGACAAGTTATTCGAACCTTTGGGCTATCGTAGCTGCGAAGCACCCTAGTACGTGCCATAGCAATTGCGAGGTACAGGAAGCTACGTAGTTTGTATGAAAAGGCCGCAGTAGCTGTTAGAGAACAACCTACCGTGTTCATGTCATTCTTCGTAACCGTTTCGTACCCTCTAGTGCAACCTCCTGAGCATCTCAACCATAGTCCGTATCTCCTCGACGCCGTTATCGAGCCCCTGGCATACTTTCTCCTGGACCTCATCACTGCAATCTAAAAACCTTTCCACCAGATCGCCGTCCACGAAGCGGTTCGGCTCCTCGTTCGCCCTCACCGAGTTCCTGAAGGCACGGTACTTGTTGAACGGCACGTTTCCCGGCGCGGCCACCATCTCAGCCATCTTCTCCTGCAGACGCATGAGCGTGTTCTGGTGCTCAGCCGCGATGAGAGCAAAGAGGTATATGCTACCCTCAACAGTAGCGACGAAAGCGCGCGGGATCACGACGGCGCCGGCAGTAGGGACAACGTCGATGCGACGGATACGGTTGACCATCTCACCCAGATGCAGCTCGGAAGTGACGCGTAGGCGCTTCTTGTCTTCCTCAGAGAAGCCCGCGACGTCGTAGTTCAGCACGACCAAGTTGCCCTCGGCGTCGGATTCCAGGTAGCTGTTGGCGTCAACGCAGGCTACGGCCGTCGCCCATGCGGTTTCGTAATGACGCGCCACTTCATCAAGTTTGCCGACAGAACCGCCGACGCCGGGTGTGAACTGGACGAGGGTGACAGATTTCATAAGATCGGCGATGGCGATCAGGTTGCTGGAGGTCACGGTGATGTCAATTGGTGCGGTTGAGGTGCGGTAGCTGGCTTGCTTGTCTAGGTGTGGAGTGCTTGGGGAGTCGTAGTTGAACGAGTAGACAACGACCTAGCGCCTGTTAGTGATAGTCTTCTTTCCAACGCACACATTGACGACACTTGCCGTCTTTACCAACGCTGCCACGATATAGTTGCCAGCCATAGCTAAGCACCTGCACGCCCCCTTCAGGTGTACCTCGCTGACAAGCTTCAATTGGCGTTCCGCAGTAACCCCAAACACGAGGATACGACCTCGAGTGCTCTCGGGGTTCTCCTCGTCCAGATAGGACGTGCCAACGATGAAACGTTCGGCGACATCCCCAGAACCGTCTGGCAGCTCAGCCCTGATGCAGCATTCCACGAGTTCCTCCTGGGACTCTTCGTCAGCAACGGCTGGGTTGAGGGCAAAGGTATGAAGCTCCTGGAAAGCAACCTCGTCCACGAGTTTGAAATGACTTTCGATCACCTCGAACCCTTTTTCGAGAGTTCGCTTGATGGTGCCCAAACCGAACGCACGAAGTTTTGGCGAGTAAGCTATCCTTCGTACGGTCTCGTTGAGGGATAGTGTTTGAACGTGAGTTGTCCTCTCCTCATCAACAACGGCCAGCTTCAGCTCTTCCGAGGTTGCAATAGCAATTGCGTTGGGGAATGCTTCTGCGTCGAAGTGACACACGCAAGACGCATCTTCGGCGGTAATTGCGGAGTAAACGATACGTCCATCAGATCCGTAGATCAAGCTCGGATGCTCGCAGATGGCGAACACGTTCTGCAGGCCGCTGTCTCCCTTGGCAACGCCTTAAAGGTAGCCTGTTGTGTGCCGAGGACGATGCTTTTCCTTGCGGAAAGAGCGTTGGTTGTAGGATCAATAGTGTAGGTGACGACATTGCCATCCGCCATTCCCACGAAGAGTGTAGGTGCGGAATGTTCGAGTATGTGGGCCACAATGAGCGAACGGGGTACAGCGATTGTATCTTCTTCTGCTGTTTCGGTATGAATGGTCTCCAGCGTCTTCGCATCAAGCAATGCGATTACCGAGCCTTGCCAGAAGCCTACCACACAGGCATCAAGCGCTGACGAAAGGGCAATACAAGCCACTTGAGAATTGACATCAAAATTCCTCGAAGCTTGCACCTTAAGGACGCCACCTGCCGCCGTGAGGAGCACCAGGCCAACTCCACTGACAGACACCAGAACAGAATCATCCACCGCGGAAGCTGCAGCAATGGTGAATCCGCCTTCTGGCGACCAATCAGCGACGGCCATACCGCTTTCTGAATCCAAGAGTCGGACGGCGGACTTCGTGACCTGCAAAATCTGTCCCCCAGGTAGCTCTTGCGCCAGGACTGTACTTTGAGCAAGGTCCATGCCCTTGAAATCTCCTACTTCTTCCACTTCTCCACTCGATGCAAACACGAAGACCCGAGTGTTTGCAAGTGAAGAAACGACTAATGCGTCGGTGAACTCGCTCCTTGGGCTGGACTTGATGCCGAAAATATCTGCAACATGTCCAACTTCTCCTAATGAACCCAGATCCTCAAGCCCAACGCCACTTCGTACGCTGCGCAGACTGCCGTCCTTAAAAGCGCCGCTACCTGTGACGATCCGGGCTTGTCCTGAAGAATACTCGTTGACTTGTGCTTCGCTTGATCGGTTCCCCATGTCCATGACCGAGAAATCCAGAATGGGTGCAATGTTAGAAAAGGTTTGAATGATTTCAATCTCCCTCTCCTTGATTTGAATGACCTGAGAATTTCCTTGATGCGAACCCACAAAAATTCGCCCTGCGTCCAGATATACCAAGGTTGACGCTCTCGACGTCTCTCCGAGAAGGTCCAGCTTCCAGCTCTCAACATCGTGTTTATGGTTGTAGACAACCATGAGAAGGTAAAGCCTGCCGTAATCGTCCGCTAAAACAAATCGCTGATCGTCAATCTGTTCCCAGGCAACGAAGATGGTGGCTTCATCGAGAGGCTCCGTATGTAGTTCGGCCTGGAACTCGTCCCAGTAGGATATAGATTGTTCGCCAAGTATCAGCAATCCATGTGAAGGTGCTCCTAACGGTATTACATGGCTTGCTCCTAGTTCCAGTTCTCCCTTGACCTCGACTTCATCCTCCAGAGAAGCTTGGCCAGGGTCGTCACCAAGGCCAGGGGTATAGTCCAGTTCCCGAAGCTTCAATCTCATCTTCCCTTGAGCATCATCATACAAAAGAGCCAAGTGCGGTTTGGCCTTTTCCTGACGCCGGTGTACAAAGGCCGAAGATTTAACAAAAAGCTCCGGTATCCTGACTGGCACTGGTTCCGCAAGGCTGCCGATCTCTGCGTCCGATTTCCGCTTTCCTGGGTGTACGATGGGCACGATATTCACCACACCTTCGTAGATCTCCAATGTCATGAATCTTCTTGTTGGATCGACATGGCACCTGTCGCCAGTTTGGGAGTCCCTTCCAGCCTTCTCCGCCAGATCTTTGTAGCTCTTCTCTGTCCGCAGTTGCCTGGATGCTGGGTCCCATGACAGGGTGAAGTACATGTACATATCAGTTCCGACAAACAGGTGGTCGGTTTTGGAAGAGGCAGAGTGGAGCTTCTGAAGCATGGTAACCTTGCCATAGATGGCTTTGGAGTGTTGTAGAATGAGGCCATCGGGTTGCTGGGCGTAGAACTCGAGGCGGTTTGCCTTGCTTCACAAAGCTCAGCATACAGTAAAGCAATAGATGCAGTGGCACTTACGCTACCACAAGAGTTTCATCTTCCGGTGTGAGGAAGTTCAGCTTCAGCGCGTGCCGGACGCTGCTGGGCCGGTGGATTGAAGCTAGATATGCCATGATCACCCAGAGTCTAAAGGGTTTGATCGAAAGACTTCTGGTAAGAATCAAGACGTTGTAGATCAAGAACAATAGGAAGGCAGTGGTGACAGCTGAGATAGCTTAGCTATCAAGTACCTTGAACCACTATAGCTATAGGAAGGCGACGGGGAAGGTGAAGGTTGATGATGACGCGCTTAATCTTATCAATCTGGCGCCATGCCACGCGAAGTGGGCACGTCCGGATACCGGACCGTAAACCAGACCCTTGACGTTCAATCATCTCCAGTGCATGAAGACCAGGACGTAGCATTCGATCAACTCAACCAGACACGACGTTACTCGGCAGGGATGCGCAACGCATGGCGAATACCAGTTCCCAGTTCGTTCTTCATCCGTCTCTTACTTATGAGCGACTTGACGAGTGTCTGACAGCTACTTCACATGCTTCTCTCTTCCCCAAGCAGCACGGAACGCTTCGCAATATATACATATAAGCATTCCTGCTCACTCTGCTCGCTCAAGTCTTCCCCAGAACACAGTCCTTCCGCGCCACTACAATGCGTGATAGGACACCGCTTGTGGATTGGGGACAGCTGGGGGTTATGGGAGGGCAAGGAGAGTATTCGTGAGATGGACGGCATCTAACCACTGACATACTCGAGGCGATGCGGTCTCGCGATCGCAGATCATCTGGTGGTTGGATGAGCGTACATTGGACAGCTTGGTGTGACGAACCTGGAGGAACGCGAGAGCACGACTGGGCGCCTGTCGCGTCCCTCCAGACTCCGCTACACGAGCAGCTTCTCCGTCGCGTTACCGGTCCTATGGCGATGTCCCCTGCGAGGATTTCACCTTCAACAACAGCAACAAAATGAATCGTCCGCTGATCGACCCGGCATCATCGTTTGTGTCTATATCTACACCCATCTAGCTAGTTCAGATGGACTGCAAGAACGGTGGTGAGATCCGTACCAACGCCAGGTTCTGGTTGGTGGAGAAGTGATTGTGCTACGTTGGACGCTGTCCAACCCGAGATAACGGAGATCTTTTTCTCGCTCTACAGCAGATGGCTCTCACGAAGGCAGTTGGATGCTACAGGGGCAATGTTTCGCTATTCATAGTCATGATACAGTGAGACCGGTCTCAGTAACTTAGCATTAGAATAACTTCTCCATTTGATTGTGTTCCTCGTAACGTCGTCATACTCCTGCCCAGCGATCCTCTTTCTGCCAGGTACGAAAACCACTCATCACTCGAAGCCCTCTTGCTTTGGATCCGGTCGTTCGAGTGTGGGACTCGACGGGAGCGGAACAGCTCCCAACGGGTCCAAGGCCTGCGGAGGTGCAGCCGAGCTTAAACTCTTGCGGTGAGTACGAATGCGCTGATCCACTTGCTCACTCTGCTCCTGCATCGATTCCACGAGTGTGGTCTCGTCATCCTCCCTCGTGCCTTCATGCGGGTTGCGACTAGCTTTGCGAGCCTTGATAGCTTGCCTCAGCTGTCCGATGAAGCCGTTCATACCGTCAAACGCCAGCGGTTCTGCTTCCTCGTCAAAGACCTTGTACAAGGCCGTAGCGTCGACCAGCCTTTTCTCTGCTTGTGTGGGCTTGTCGAGCCTCAGCCACGCATCCGTAGCTAAGACGTTCCAGAATGCGGCTTTCCTCTGACGTGAACCGGATTGCAGGCTGCCTACACCTTGGCGCGACATGTAGCATGTAGCAATCCGTTCCAGCGTGAGTGCGTGGCCAGTGGGACCCACCAGCCTGTCTTCGATAATCTTGCTTTCCCATCTCGCTGCATCATCCAAGGCTGAGCCACCTCTCATACGAAGCAGCTCTGCACCCAACACAAGTGTTCTCAGCGCATGGTACTGCGATATCGAGCGTGTAGTGTATGTGTAGTATGCAAGCTCGAGCATCTGGTCAACCGTGTCCGTACGGACCTTCGCGGACATTGGTCCGAAAGAGAGCAGTGTCGCAATCGCTGCCATCTCACTCGCGCCGGCGTAGTATTTCAGAGCCTTATCGTTCTTGAAATCTGTGCTCAGGATGTCGTATGTGCTCTGCGCGAGCCTGAAGTCACGCAGCATCATTGCGTAATCGGCGAGTTTTCGCATGATAGCTTCCGGTGTATCAGGTCGATAAAAGCCTTGCAATGCATCGTAGTTGCTGCCGGGCGTACCCAGAGAAGGTCCGGTCGCACTACGACCGGAGAATGGCGTCCAGCGTTTTGTCAGGGACGTGAACCGACCGCTCAAACCTCTTCGTCGGGACGCGACCTGGTCGTTCCACTGAGCCGACATACGCTCCATGCCTGGAATGATTGACTGTGTCACCATTTCTCGAACGAAGCCACGTATTGCTGCTGCGTCAGACTCAAAGATGTATGGTGTTGGGTCTTCGTCGTCCTCCAGGTTTTCTGTAAGCGTCAGCTCTCATACTCAACGTCCTGTCTGGCCAACGAAGGCTTACCTCTAGAAGCGATCTCCGCCAGCTCTTCGCCTGCTGACATCCATTCACAGGTGGGCAGTCTCAGACTATCGTCGTCTGATGGCAAACATTGCGTGCTACGCAATCTCAACAGGTGACAGTGTAGGCCGAAATGCCTCTTCATCTGCTCGAAAAGTGAGGTAGACCGTTTAATATCGTCATAATCTTCGTCATGGATAAGGACATAATAGCGTAGGTACTCATTGTTGACCCATTGAGGGAGTCGATGTGCCCCAGTGTTGGAGCTAGTATACAAGTTTCGAAGTTCCTCGATAGGTGAGGGGTTGCGTGAACTGATGGCAATGACCTGGGCCACTGGGTGAGAGAAGGTCTCGTGAGGGACTAACGGTAGACCAGAGAGTAAACGCCGTAAAAACAACGAGTAAAATGGAGATGTAGCAGGCGCAGAAGGCAATGATGCGTCCTTGTGGTTAAGATAGTCCGTAGGCTGGGGGCCGGATTGCTGCTCAGCAAATGCAAGATGTTTGTAAACCAACTCGTCAATCTGCAGAACGTGTCCTCCTGTCCGTAACCTGGCTGGCTTGAACTCTGAAAGTAGGTCCCGAGGATTGGTATAGTTCTCCCTCCCGTCTCCGTCAGGTTTGGCTGCTAACACAGGCTCTTCCAACCCATCGTTAACCCCAGTGAACCGTATCCCAAAATCGTCCCATGGCCGGCTTGTTCCGGTGCTGTCCCTGATCACCACGCGTCCCGGTATTTTCTCTCCAAACGGTCGCAACAACTCCAGCAATCCGCCATGAATGCCTTTATGCCTGAGGAGCTCCTCACAATCCGCAGACGGAAGGACGCCGACGTGAGGTGCAAATGCTTCCAGTATCAATGACCGAGAATCATCGTTCGTTCCGGGCGGTGCAGGAGAAGGCGATCTGACGCCTGTTGTAGAGCCTCCGGGAGAAAATACGGATCCATTGACTACGCCTACCGGAGGTGTTATCGTGCCCGATGTGCTCGGCGAGCGATTAGGGAGCGAGCTTGTGGAAGCGAAGAGGTTCGATAGGGAGGCATTGGAGCGGTAAGGGAGACTCGTAAGAGAAGAAAGTGGTGACTTTCGCTCTGCTTGCCGTGTCTTCGGTAAAGGTAAAGAAGAATCCGAGACTGAGTACTGCGGCGATTGCAGAGGGTCGTCCGGGGAAGATGTCATGAGAGACTGCGACTCCCGTATATACAAGCTAGAGAGAGTTGGTCGGTGTGCATCAGTTCTCCGTAAGACAGATGGTTTGAGCGATATGGTGTGTGCTGCTACTGTTACGTTTGTCTGCTGCGCAAGCCCCTTTGCCGTTGGATAGTTGCTCAAGCCAGGCTGGTCATGCGCTGTGGTAAAGACGAGAGTCGCGCAACCCAACGGGAGACAAGTGCAAACGAGAGGGAAGGTTTGCCGGCCTACTCTGTAGAGGGCAATATCATATGTAACCATCTACCGAAACAATAACCTCCTATACATTGGCATAAACTGCCAAACCTCCTTTCCTCCAAGCAACTAGAGATCTGGCTGGATGCGTGTTTGCTCAACATTCTACATTGACTGCATGTCCGTGGATGCATCCTCTTCGCAGAATTTTGAATCACGGCCTTCGCAACGAGCTTCACCATTCACGACACGTTGGAAACACGAACTTTGTGACAACCTCACGGACATGTTCATGCCTAGCACTTAGGCACATGTCCAAAGACAGGCGTTCTTCCCCCAGTGTCAAAGCATCAAACGGCGGAAGCTCAGTACAGCAACTCCACCGTCGAAATTCCAACCGGAACAGGCTGCTATGGATCCCAAGGACGCCGTCAACGAGCCTGGCGTTCGCACCCTCGAACTCACACCTATTGAAGACACGCTGGCAAGACTGCTCTTAGATGTCGCTGCGTACGTCGACAACGCTCCTACATCACCGAGCCCGGACAGTCAGGTGACTCTGCCTGATGAACTCCGAAACGAGAAGCTCGTCCTTCGCTTCACTGGAGGATGGGTTCGTGACAAGCTGCTGGGTGTCGATAGCCATGACATTGATGTTGCTATCAACAAAATGACTGGCTACCAGTTCGGCTTGAAGTTGAAAGAGTACCTTGAGACGCCAGAAAACCCAGAGAAGTACGGCCTTGAGGGAGTTGCCAAAAATGACTCTCAGTCCAACAAAGCAGGTAACACCGGGAAGAACAAGATTGTCGGAGGCCTTCATAAGATCGAAGCGAACCCGGAAAAGTCGAAACACTTAGAAACCGTGACGACCAGGATCCTTGGACTGGACATTGACCTTGTGAACTTGCGCAAGGAGACTTACTCCGAGGACAGCAGGAACCCGCAAATGGAGTTTGGTACGCCGGAAGAAGATGCTCTTCGCAGAGATGCCACAGTCAATGCGATGTTCTTCAACCTCAACACCCGCCAGATTGAGGACTTCACAGGAAAGGGTCATGATGACATGAAAACTGGCATCATTCGGACACCTCTCGAGCCATATCAAACTTTCAAGGACGATCCTCTACGAGTGCTCAGGTTGATACGGTTTGCCAGCAGACTGAACTACACCATCGATCCCGAAGCCGAGCACTGGATGAAGGATGCCGAAATCAAGGACGCTCTCAAGGCCAAGATCAGCCGAGAACGTGTTGGCGTAGAATTAGAGAAGATGCTCCGAGGTCCTGATCCGTACATGGCCATTTCCCTTGTCGATCGTCTTGGTCTGTATGAGACGATATTCTCCGATCCTACCCAGGCTGGCGACAAACACTACCAAGCTGATACTGATCAGTGGACTCTGGTGGTTGAGACGCTAAAGACTTTCCTAGAGAGCAGCTCCAACTCGAGGGGTGAGTAGACATAACCAACGCAACTTGTAGTTATCACTCGGCTTGACCTGATGTAGCATACCCACTTGTCGCTTGGTTGTCCAAAAATCTCTGATTGGAGACTAATCTTCGTGACAGATATTCTCATTCGTGACGCGGAGGACAATTACCTAGCCTGGCAGATATTGTGCATGGTACCATACCGGGACGCACCTCAACCACCAGGCGAACCTGGCAAGAAACTGCCTCCCCAGTCGCCTCGATGGTCGCTCGTGAAGGCATCAAGGCAACAAACAAAGTCTGTGACATCATCACTGCATCCGTCCGAAACCATGAAGAGATCTCGATGCTCGTACATAAGTTGAGCGACCAAACCAAGCGTCCGCATCACCAAGTAGAAGGCGAAGACGCTGCAGCAAGGGATGTGCTGGGGATGGCCATTCGGAGATGGGGGCCGACGTGGAGGACACAAGCCTTGTTTGCGCTTCTGGCCGACGTTGCCAATGATCCCCAGTCAAGAGACAGTGAGTGATTCCCATCACTCACCCGCTTAGCACACACTGACTTCGTGCAGCCCAGATATCAGACTACGCTTCTTTCCTCGATCATCTACGTGAACTCGATATCCTCGACGCATTCTCTCTCAAGCCCCTCCTCGACGGCAAAGCTCTCGCGAAGGCCTTGTCGACCCCGCCAGGGCCATGGATGAAGGATGCGCTCGACGTCGTCATGGCGTGGCAGCTCCGTAACCCCGGCAAAACGACAACGGAGGAAGCAATAGAAGAAGTCAAGAACTCGGGATCCCATGGTGAGCTCACCCAAGACCTCATCTCTCACTTCCTGCGGCTTACCATTCGTCCGCTGTTCGCGAAGACCCGGCATCCCGCAGTGACGGCGACCGGTCGTAAGGCCACGACGACTGCCCCACCCGCACCGTCCGCATTTGAGCTAGAGGAAGAGGAGATGAAGCCTTGGAAGAAGAGGGAGAACAGGTCCGCGCTAGATTTGTTACGTTGGGTCCTGCAAAATAGTTCACCAGACCTCATCGAGCAGCACTGGCCGCTACTGATCCCGCCTCTCTTGTCCATAACCGACGACCACGATCTCAACTTCAAAACTCAAGGCTCTACTTTCATAAATAAATTCCTGTCCTCCGCTCCGCCCACCCTTCTCCCGCGCACCGGCCTCGGTGACGTCTTCGAAGCGGCCCTGATGCCATGTTTAGGGTACCTTCCGACCCTGACTCCCGAACCCGAATCCATCGCGCTTCTCTCCGCCGCCTTCCCTGCTCTCATCAACCTATCACGCAAAGCGCACCTAGCTCCAGACGTCACGCCGCCTCCGGGCCACAAACCCTCGGCCGAAGAATCCGCGCGTCGACGGGTGAAATTTCTCGACGCGGTGCTCAGAAAGGGCGTCCTCGCCGTCTACACACACTGTCCCGAGCACGTCAAGATCGTCAAAGTGGTCCTGGACAACCTCTGCCTCGTGCAAAAGGAGCTGGCGGTCGAGTCCGTCAAGCATTTTAGATACGTGCTGCCCATGCTTTCAGAGGTCCTCGGCGACCCCTTCGGATACGCGCACCCGCCCACTTTGATCGCTGCGCTCAAGGTGCTGCAGAGTTGTATCGTGAATGGTGCGCCTAGGATCGGGTTCCACAGGGCGGAGGTTTTGAAGGGGTTTGTCTTTGTTGGGTCAAGTTGGAGGAGGAGGAGGAGGAGGAGGGGAATGGTGATGGCGGGCTTGACGGCGGGGTTGGAGACGTGAGGGAGGAGGCGAGGAAGACGGTGGGGATGCTCGAGGATACGATGGTCGCGCAAGGTGATGAATGGGACGTGAGGACAGAGTTCGGGCGGCTCGTGGCGGCGGAAGAGAGGCTGGAAGGTTTGCTGGGCGATCGGTTAGCTGGACGATAGGTAGGAGGGTAGTTCGTGCTCCCGTCAGTCTCGATGATGGGATGCTGTTGTGCGGCGGTAATGAGAGTTGTGGAAGCTACTTCGATTGACTGCCAAGATTCCTACCTCGACGAGCACATGCTCTTCAACTACAAAGGCGCCCGGCACCGGGACCACTAACTTTTTGCCGTGGCAAGCAGAGCGCCAAGCACATCGGTTGCACTCGGGACTATGTCTCCTACATTCGTAAAAGGCACCGCAGATGAAAGATGTTGACCACGCAAGATAACGCTCGTCTACAGCCGTTTGAAAGACGCCTCGTGGCAAGGGCTTTACAAGGTAGCGTACTGTTGCTTTACAGAATGATGGAAGCTTTCATAACTATTGCGCAATAGAGGCATGGAAAGTGTTGCAGTTAGCGGATGCAACTCAGCAGCTATAAAAGCCCGCGGAGTTGGACGACCAGACCCTGCAGCTTCTACCGCGCCACATTATCATCCCATTTGATGACGGCCGTCGAGTGAGAGTTTATCATTGCATCACCTGGTCATGAAGAAACACAGCAGACACCTTGTTGATTAAACGTGTCTAGTGAGTAGTCGTTGAAGTCGAAAGTTAGCCGCGTCATTTTGTTTAAGTTGAGCCAAATGGCTAGGCTCACTAATGACTGTAATTGCCCGATCCTGCTGCTGTACAATATCTTGTCCCTCTCGCCTGCTGCCCCACAATGTGCAGTCGCCTACTGTGGCTTCACAGACCGTCTTCCGGCCCATATTTGATGACTTGACTGTACGACACGCAGCGGGACGCATCGCTACAGCGGCAACTGCTTGCAGTTGTTGTATCTGTGGTCGGGTTTCATTCCGGAATACCTCGGATTCTTCGGTTTCTGTGGCCCTTTGGGTGGTTGCGGTTCTCGTGCCCTGCTCTTGCCCTCTCCCATTCCTTCCGTTTGATCCGTTGTCTAATCTTACTTTCCTTCGCGCTTGCTTCCATAGCTGCCATGACTTCGGCACGGTTTGTGACATCCTGCGCTGGGAATGCGTCGCCATTCCCGCGGGGTGACTAATCCAGCGGGACTCCGTTCGTTCCGGGTGGAGGAGCAGGAACCGATTGAGAGGTCCTTGAGACGACGGGATCAACATCCATTGCATCGCTGCTGTTAACGGGTTCACCTGGATGCGGGTGACTGGTCTGATCGGCCTTCTCCTTGGCCAGCTTCTCCTTGTGTTGCTTGAACGTCATGGTGCGTGGTACTACGTCTGCAAGGAACTCGAGGTTGTCGACACGCGCTACGGCATTGGCTGTTTCAAGTCAGTCATGGTTTTTGCGTTTTCGAGGTCGGATACAGAAAATTACCAATATCCTTGTATTGAATAGTTCTGCGCGGCTTGCGCTCAGATTTGACTTGGTTGTGCGTCTGCTCGACGAGATAGCGGATGAACATCTCGGTCGCGGCGGTGATGACGAAGGCGGCGTTCTTGGAGCAGTTGGCGATGTCTTCATCTGCGTGGATGATCTTCTGGACGCGGGCGACTGGGAGTGCAGGCTTGGTGTAAGGAGACTGAGCCGATGCGGGTTCTGGTGTTGCTGACTTACGCGGGAGAGAGACGGTGCCGGTGATTTCGGACGACGGCGCGATGGGCGTGTTGTTGTATGGCATCTTGTCTGATTGTTCGGGTTATGTTTGTAGCTAGAGGATGGTGAGGTAGGAGACTGGGATGTGGGATACGAGCAAAGAAGTATTGGAGTGCAAGTGTTTCACCCCAAAGCAAGAGAGCTTACGATTGACGCGAGGGTGGAACGCGTACCCGAAGCGGAAAGCATCAAGTATTCCCCGCGACCTGGAAAGCTGGAAAGCTGGAAAGCTGGAAAGCTGGAAAGGCAAGCGCGACGCGACCTCCCCAGCGGGCCGACCCGAGCATCCCTGCATGTGCGTGTGCTATCTATGGTATAGACAGACGCCTTGGTGAGAAAGCGACAGATCGGATCAGAAGTCGAGCATCGAGTATATTGACCTGAGCCAACCAAACTCCTCCCAGCTCAGAGCCTGGCAGAATACAACACCCGACAATGATGAGATGAATCGCCGACATAGTTCCTCTGCCACATCGACAGCTCGCCGGCCATCCCTTGCTCCTACCCTATCCAGCCGCTCCGTACGCCGACTGTCAGCTCTGTCAACCGCAGAACAAGGCCATGTCGACCACGAAAACCAAGTGGACCACGTTGTTGCCGAGGAGATCGACGAGATCAAGCGTTACGAGGATTTCACCACGATAGACTGGGTGCGAGATGCAGCAAGGAGCAGCAGCGAAGGAAAGCGAAGAGACAGGAGAAAGCCGGCTTCTTCGAGCGGGAAGGAGGCATTGGCTGGCGGCGACAAGTCTGGGAGTCCTACGATGCCGCACAGGCCTGGATTGTCATCAGCCTGATAGGAGCAGCCATTGGCTTGAACGCGGCCTTCCTCAACATTGTCACCGAGTGGTTGTCTGACATCAAGTTGGGCTATTGTACCACTGGCTTCTACCTGAACGAGGACTTCTGTTGTTGGGGTGCTGAGGAAGGCTGCGATGAGTGGCACCGCTGGAGCTCGTACTTGCCCGTCAACTACGTCCTGTACATCGCTTTCTCGACCGCCTTCGCCTTCACGTCCGCTTTCTTGGTCAAGTCGTTCGCGCCCTATGCCGCTGGATCTGGTATCTCTGAGATCAAATGCATCATCGCCGGCTTCGTGATGAAGGGCTTCCTTGGATTCTGGACCCTCCTGATCAAATCGCTGGGCCTACCGTTGGCTATTGCATCCGGATTGTCTGTCGGAAAGGAAGGACCTAGCGTTCACTATGCTGTTTGTACAGGCAACGTTATCTCACGATTCTTCGACAAGTATCGACGAAATGCTGCAAAGACGCGTGAGATTCTCAGCGCATGCGCCGCAGCTGGTGTCGCAGTGGCTTTTGGCAGTCCGATCGGAGGTGTTCTGTTCTCCCTCGAGGAGATGTCCAACTATTTTCCGCTAAAGACCATGTGGAGGAGCTACTTTTGCGCTTTGGTGGCAACAGCAGTCCTGGCAACCATGAACCCATTCCGCACAGGACAGCTAGTCATGTTCACCGTCAAATATGACCGCTCCTGGCATTTCTTCGAGGTTCTGTTCTACATCATCATTGGAGTTTTTGGGGGTCTGTACGGCGCTTTCGTCATCAAGTGGAACCTGCGAGCGCAGGCTTTTCGCAAGAGATATCTCACCAAGTACGCAATCTTGGAGGCGACATTGCTCGCCACGTTTACAGCAATCCTCTGCTATCCTAATAAATTTCTGCGCATCGACATGACGGAAAGTATGGAGATTCTCTTCCTCGAGTGTGAAGGTGGGCATGATTATGACATGTTGTGTGAGTAAGTAGGCTGTCCGACATGTCCCCCAAGCCTTGCGTGTACTGACAGAGGCAGCCGCGACAACCGCCTTCACATGATCCTCTCACTTGCCATCGCAACAGTTCTCCGCATCTTCTTGGTAATCATCTCGTATGGATGCAAAGTGCCGGCAGGAATTTTCGTCCCTTCAATGGCCATCGGCGCGTCGTTCGGGCGCATGGTGGGCATTCTGGTGCAGGCCCTTCACGAAAGGTTTCCTGATTCGCACTTTTTCTCAGCATGCCAGCCAGACGTACCCTGTATCACACCCGGCACATATGCCTTCCTTGGAGCCGCAGCTGCTCTGAGTGGCATCATGCACATCACCGTCTCGGTGGTTGTGATCATGTTCGAATTGACAGGAGCTTTGACGTACATCTTACCGACGATGGTCAGTCTTTCCCGCATGCACCAGTCATGGTCAGTCACGACTAACATGAGCAGATCGTCGTGGGCATCACCAAAGCCGTCAGCGACCGTTTCGGTAAAGGCGGCATTGCAGATCGCATGATCTGGTTCAACGGATTTCCTTTCCTCGATAACAAAGAGGATCATACCTTCGGCGTACCTGTATCGCAAGTCATGCAGAGCGAACTCAGGACTCTCTCAGCCGCAGGACTCGAAGTCCATGAGGTAGAGAATGTCCTAGCCAGTAACCACTTCAACGGGTTCCCGATCGTCGAGGATGCATCCTCCAACATACTCGTCGGCTACATCGGCCGCACTGAGCTCCGGTATGCTCTAGATCGCGCCAGACGCGATCAAATGGTTCCAACGCACGCCAAGTGCTTCTTCACGCCACAGTCGCATCGTGGCATAATGCCCATCACGCCGAGTACACCCAATCCGGCCGTCACATTCGACAGCATTGCCGAGACGTCCGGCCAGATGTCAGTCGACCTCAGCAAATTTGTCGACTCGACACCTCTAGCCGTGCACCCTCGCCTTCCCCTCGAAACCGTCATGGAGCTGTTCAAGAAGCTCGGGCCCAGGGTCATCCTGGTCGAGCACAGAGGCCGGCTCACGGGCCTGGTGACGGTGAAAGACTGTCTCAAATATCAGTTCCAGGTCGAAGCGCATGAGAACCCGAAGGACGATTCGGCGTTGAGGGAGGGTCAGGATCGCCTCTGGCACGTTATGAAGAGGGTTGGGAGCTGGGTGAATGAGAGGTTTGTTTCTGTAAGACATGGCGCGATACAACTTAGAAGTCCTGCTGTGGCGCATGCGGGTGGTGCGGATAGCCCTACTTCGGCGGATCGGGAGGAGAGGAGACGCGAGGGCAACACGTTGTCTAGGGAGGCGTCGCCAAGCAACACATCGGCGGGCGGACTTGCGGTGGATGGGCTTGGGTTGGAGTTGGAGGATAGATGGAGCAGGTAGCTATTGCCACCCCGATTGACAATCTTCTTCCTTGAGACGACTCGATAATCCCATAGACTTCGATCACCCGTGGACCGCTACTGCTGTGGCTCTCCACTGCACCGGCGTTTTCTTAGTCGTGATGGAGTCTTCGACCATCGCCACGACCCACTGTCAAAACGCCGGCGTTCGACCATTACACTATGATTGATACGGAAGCGACGGCCTGGCTGGTCGCATTATTCCTCGGCCTATATCAGACTTACCGAAGGCCTAACCTTCTGAGAGTCAACTTCTCCATGACTCTCATATCAACGACCTTGCTGATAGCGATTGCACCTCTGTAAGCCCCTCGCTGCCCGCCGCTGTTCTGGCCCCTTACCGCACCAGCACCTTCGCGTTCTCGCCGAGGCAGGATAGTAACCGAGACGGTTGTACCATCACGACTCCGGCGTTTACCACTGCAGAATCTCTTTGCTGGTTACCCTCGCGCCTCCGGTGGCGCTTGCGGCCCGCTAGCACTCTGGCCCTCTCCTGTGCACTATAATGGCGGGTCCGTCAACGTGGAACTGCTCGTGATCGAGACGTAAGATACGGCAAGATGCAACGAACAGGGGAGGATGCTAACCAATGGCTATAGGGAAGAGGCTGGCGATCATATCGCCTGTGCCACCAACCTGGAAAACATCACGGCTAGGGAGGCCTTGCCATTGCACATTAGCGAGACCGAGGAACCGGTCGCAGACACGGCCGTTAAGACCAGAGCAGAACCGGCAGCTGCTCCTGCCGCTACTCTCCCCCTCTCCGCCAGCTCGCCGGGTGCGGTTTGGGGAGGTACATCCCCATCGACATGGTGGAAGAAATACGGTACAAATCCGAGGAAGGCTGAATCGACTAGCCGGTATTCAGCCATATTTCCACTTAACAGCGACCTGGTGTTGACAAGTATAGCACAGACTTGATCAGATATACATGTATATTAGATATTACGCATCAGATGCTTTATAAACCAAACACGAAATCCGACTTGATCACATTCGATGGATGTGGCATTCAAATCCCGGAACCGAAGCCCAGTACTGCGTGTTGATGTTTTGAGAAGAAGGGAGGAGGAAGGCGTATACATGCTCGCTAGAACTACGCGTCTAGTGCATACCACTTGAGAACCCCGCTCCACTCGAGCTTTTAGCCGTTCTACTGACTAAATGTTTCAAAGATTCAGGGAATCACCGTAGTCACGAACGGCCTGCATTACGATGTAGTTTCATTCTCAACGTAGTAGCCCTTGATGCGACTTTTCAGCGATCAGGCACAAAAGCGTCATGCTCTCACCACCCAAGACGAAAGAAGAGCTACGGCGCAACTACTAACATCGCCGACTGCGCCCGGACAGCCTCTGGTTCGGCCCATTCCTCCATGAAACATCTTCGCTTAGACCGCTAGGCTAGGGCGACAACATGTTCCTCGCTGAGCATGGAGGGAACCTATCCAACATCTACACTGCGAACCTCCCAAGAGTTGGTCCGCAAGGTCCCGCTTACCTACTTTACAAATACAGCGATTGAGCCGCCACGATGTCGCGCCGGACCTTCGTAAGCGCGACTTCGAATTTCTGCTCCAACTCCTCGCTTCCCATAACTTTCGCTGCCTGAGCAATCTGCCGGAGCAGCTCTTCGAGACGACGGAAAAGACGAATCAGACTGCCTTCGTAGACATCTGTCATTTTGCTACATGCTTGTCAGTACTCGCCCTCACGAACCAGAGACTGCACCACAACATACCAGATCTCCGCAAATGATCCGCCCTGAGTCCATCGGTAAACCACCTCCATGAGCTGAGGCTTGAACTGGTTCAAGTATTCGTCTTCGTTGAGTGGAAGCTTGCTTTCTTGCGAGACCTTGGCAACGGTACGCGCCTGCGCTTGAATCTCTCGATAAGGCTTCATAAGCTCCTCTTTTATGCTCGCGGCATCATTGCTTTTTCCTCGAAGATGAAGCAGCTGAGCACGGCCGCACACTGTTCGGGCGTGAGCTCGTTGAAGAAACGGTTGAAGAGAAGCTCGCTCAGAACGAGTTCATCGCCAGTGCTGATTTCGCAGGCCACGCGTGCCTTGAGTTGTACGACATCGGCGTCATTGATGAATCCAAGACGGCGAAGGACGCGCTTGCGGTTCTTGAGCTCGGTCATTTGCTGTACTTCCTGTGCATCTTGCATCTTCTTCTTCAGTTCCTTGATCTGCTTGCCCATCTCTATCTTGCCAGCGTACTGATCGTAGAGTTCTGGGAGGCGGGGCGAGTTGTGAAGAGGGTTGGTCAGTAGTCTCGATTCAAGCACCTCGATTTTCTGCGATACATCGTTAGTACTGATCTTATGTATAAAAAGAACATTTGCCTACTCTGAGCAACTTCTTGAATGATTCGTCCGTGATGCCCATGTTCTCAATTGGATCCAACAGAGCGATGCCATCCGGGAATCTGCGCTTGACTTCTTCCATAGACTTGCGGACGTTGTTGCGCTGCTCTGTTGAGCGGATGTCGTTAGGGATAAAGAGCCGTATGTGTCCGATTGCCTCTATGCATGAGAGGAGTACTGGTACAACCTCCATATTGCCCTTCTCGCCCGGAAGCGGAGGACGGACACCTGCGGGCAGCTCGCCGTCCTTCTTGCTACCCGGGGAACAGTAGCGCCGCTGGCAACTTGGAGCAGCACATCGACCACGTACGTTTCTTCGGGCGGGACGTCGTCCGAGGGCGCTTTCCCTCCTCGCCTGATCTGGGTGAAGTTTACTACTGCACCCCATCCGAAGTCGTGCTCTTTGTACTTGATCTTCACTAAACGACCAGACTGGAGGAATTGCAGGCAGTGTGAAGGATGAGTGATGACCTTACGCATATCCTTGGAGTAGTTGTCGATGTTCTGTCGGAGTTCGTAGTAGTCTTTGACTGTTTGCTCGTCTTCGATGGTCAGGTTCTGTCTCTCGGCTTCCATTTCTGCCAGCTGTTTCTCGAGACCGGACACGCTCGCAGTGTTTTGGAACTGGTAGAAACAATGCTCCAACATGAACTCGGGCGAGATGCCTTCCACACGCATCAGGTTCAGTATCATATTGTAACCCAAATGGAAAGCCGAGTTGAGCCTATCCTGCTCTCCACGCACAATCTCCTTCGCCACCGCAGGATCCATCTCTTCACCAACCATCATGATCACGATACCGCGGTCATCAAGACCTCTTCGACCAGCTCGGCCAGACATCTGGATAAACTCAGAAGGTGTGACCCAACGTTGTTGAGTGCCATCGAACTTGCGGACACTGGTGAAGACAACAGTCTTTGCTGGCATGTTGAGTCCGATCGAGAAAGTCTCTGTTGCAAATAGGACTTTGATGAGACCCTCTTGGAAGAGAATCTCAATGGTCTCTTTGAGAATAGGCAATAGTCCAGAATGATGGATGCCAATTCCTCGTCGAAGTAGCGGCAGAAGATGCTGGATTTGCGGAAGCTCCCTGTCCTCTGGGGACAGCATCTCAATAGCACTCTCAAAAACCTTCTTGACCATGGCCTTCTCCGAGTCGTCATTAAAGGCCAGCTGGCTCATTTGCAAGGCGTAGTTCTCGCAGTCTCGCTTGCTGAAGCTGAACACAATCACCGGGTTGTAGTTCTTCAGCATGATCATTTTCACGATCTTGTAAATGTCCGATGGACCCTCCTTCTTGCCGCCTTTGTTCGTACGCTTATCCTTGCCTTTGCCCTTTCTCTTTGCCATCGGATCTGAGCCATCGTCTCCAGCCTTGTCCGCGATCGACGACATCGCTTTCTGAAAGTTCTCCTCCCTGAAGATACCTTTCTCGTCAACCACCAAGTGAATGCCGTCGGCGCCAGCGAAAGAAGTAGTGTTGAAGAGGAGTGGGACGGAAATCGGTGTAGACGACGTGACACGGTTGTTTATGAGTTTTAGTTATCCACTCTGCGAATTGCATGGCGTTTGGAATGGTAGCGGAAAGGAACACGTAGCGGACTTTGTCAGGAAGCAGGATGATGGTCTCCTCCCAAACGACTCCACGGGCTACGAACGGTTAGCTAAAACCCCGCTACGCAATTCCGGAAGAGCTCACATTTGTCGCGCATGTAATGAATCTCGTCAAAAATGACCCATGCAACTTCGCGCATAATCTCTGAACCGCGGTACAACATGGAACGAAGAATTTCCGTGGTCATAACCAGGCAGGTAGCGGTTGGGTTGATCGTGACGTCTCCAGTCATCAGACCAACATCACCAAACTCAGCAGTGAACTCGCGATATTTCTGGTTGCTGAGCGCCTTGATTGGACTGGTGTAAATGACCCGCTGGTTGTTCTTCAGGCATTGCGCAATAGCATATTCAGCGACTACGGTCTTTCCGGCACTAGTATGCGCAGACACCAGCACGCTCTCGTTCCTCTGGATACTGGCGATTGACACCTGTTGGAAAGGATCCAGAGTAAAAGGCCACTCTCTGGCAGGCTTCTCTGGCGCCTTGTGCTGACTGATAGGCACATAATCGTAGTCCGGAGGCAATGAGACTTGATGGCGGACTTGGTGAGAGAGCACGACGGCGCTGCCCTCTTTTTGCGCTTGTAATCCCGCAGATGCAGCGACCTCTCTTGACTGCTCTGTCTCGAAAGCGTCCGTCACAACTGGCTCCGGCTCATCAAGCTTTTGTCGCTTGGCTCCTGCTGTTTCGCCTTCAGGCTGTGCTTTTGCTCTTGCTCCTTTTCTCCCGTGGCTGGCGCGCCATCTGTCGTGGACACATCACCGTTCCTCTCCCCATCTTGCTGCTTCACATCTCCGTTCAGTGACCTCTTCCTACTTTTCTTCTCTTTTCTAAGGGCAGCTTCGGCGGGTTTCTTGCTCGGGCCGTCCTCAAAGACGTCGAACAGCTCGTCCATGGTGGCCGCGGTGTCGTGACGATGTCCAGTGGAGATTCTGCCTTCAAAGGACAAGGGTGGAAGACGGTGCTGGCAGTCGCGACGACGGCGATTGTTCGGTTCGTTGGCAACCAAACGCGATGTCCAGAAATCTTTTAGGGTTCGTACTCGGCCCGCGTCTCCGCTTACATAAACGGCTGCTCCCGATACTTGGCGGTCATCCGATGTCGAGTCGAGCTCATCACGCTTGCTCGTTGAAGTAGAACAAACCCAATTGAACCGCTCGACAGCATCATATCACGCTTCAAAGTACGCATTGCTACAGCGTTCCACTCGATATATGCTGGCGGGTTAACAAAGCACCTCAGATGTTGTCCAGAACCGCTATGCGCGCGCCCACCGCGGCCAACATGATCGCCCGTCGTGGCTTTCACTCCACTCGCGCTCAGCTCGCCAGCCCTTACCACTACCCAGAGGGCCCTCGCAACAACATCCCATTCAATCCATTGACCAGGTTCTTCTTCATCAGATACTGGACCTTCATGGGTAGGTCTTGCCCAGCGCAGCGCCGTTTCGCTCCTTATTGTTCGAACCTTGACTGACTGTTCCAGCTGTTGGCTTCGGCCTCCCATTCGGCGTCGCAGGTACGATCTTCTCCCATCAACCCAAACATTCTCACGGCCCTTGCTCACTTATACGTAGTCTGGCAGACCAAGAAGAACCAATAGATGGATCGCAGGTGATACTGGGGTTAGCATTGGAACGGGACAATCGAGCTGGGACCGGCCCGGCCTTGTATATACTAGCTGTACCAGAGCTTCGCCTCCATTCCACAAATCTGCTGTTGTTATACTGCTACATCATCCGCGGTCGTGGTGTAGCATGCATTGCTGTGAGCAGTTCGTCCGCCGGTGTCGAGCTCGGCAAACATGACGCTAGCCGAACTCCAAAATTTTGAGAATATCGGTGCAAATGAATGAACTTTTTATCTTGTCCTCCCGCTATCTTGCCATGAATTGATATCGACATAAACCAAAATGCGCAACCTCCGGAATGTCAGGTACACGTCCATAAACATCGACAGCGAAGGACTTCCGCTCATTGCAACGACTTGGGACGCCGCCAGCGACTCGCTTATATGCGCCTTCGGTCCATCCCCGTCAAATGCTGTTATTGAACTCAAGCGTGTTCCAAACGACTGCTATTCAGTCCAAGATGCTCAGCTGGTTGCCTCATGGGATGCTCTAAGCCCTCTTCCGGATCTCGAAACGGACAAAATTCTATGTCTACACTATTTCGCAGACACCGCCACTATATGTCTGATACTGGCGGGCGGCGACCTAGTCGTTGTGAGAGAAGAACCTTTGCCTGGAGAAGACCTGATCGAGATTGTCGGTTCAGTTGATGCCGGAATCACCGCAGCAGCATGGTCACCCGACGAGGAACTGTTGGCTCTCACCACCCGTGCCAACACCGTGATCTTTATGACCCGAGACTTCGAAAGCATAGCAAACGTTGGTCTTTCCGCGGAAGATGTGAAGGTCTCAGCACACGTGTCCGTCGGTTGGGGCAAGCGCGAAACGCAGTTCCAGGAAAACGAGCCAAGGCAATGCGAGACCCTACTGTGCCTGAACACGTCGATGAAGGTACACTCAGCACTCACGATCTGAGAGATACTACCATCAGCTGGCGTGGAGATGGAGCCTACGTTGCCATCAATGCAATTGAACGGATCGAGAACCAGGAGAGACGCATGATCAGGGTCTACTCGAGAGAGGGCGTCCTCGATAGCGTCAGCGAACCAGTGGATGGCTTAGAAGGCGCCCTAAGTTGGAGACCCGCTGGTAACCTGATGGCTGGTATTCAGCGTACGAAGAACCGGATAGATGTGGTCTTCTTCGAGAGAAACGGTCTCCGCCACGGTCAATTTCCCCTCAGGCTGACCACCGAAGATATGGAAGCTTGGGCAAGCGCCGTCGCTCTTCGGTGGAACAGTGACTCTACTGTTTTGGCTGTCTCATTCAAAAATAGGGTGCAGCTGTGGACCATGGGAAACTACCATTATTCTTTGAAACAAGAGATCTTTGCATCCTTCCCAGAATCATCTCACCTACCTCTACAGGCTGTTTGGCATTCCGAGAAGGCACTGAATCTGGCGATTGTTTCAAACTGTATGGGCTCGAGCAAAATCAGACCAAGCCAGACCGCTGACCATGTTTTAGATACACTGCACTCCATGAGCTATATCTTCAATGTAGCTGGTGGGACCGCTGTACCTCCGGACGATATTGGCTTGGCAGCCGTAATAGATGGACGTATGTTGCAGTCCCACCTTTGTTCTCTATCCGGTTGCTGACAGAAGGACAGGTCGGCTCAAACTTACACCTCTTCGGCTTGCAAACGTGCCACCGCCGATGGCCTTTATGGAGATTGAGCTCCCGGCAAACGCGATCGACGCCAGCATTAACCGGTCAAATTCCCGATTAGCAATCCTTCACGAGGATTCCCTTAGTATATATGCATGCAACTTCGTTGCGAGACCGGCCAAGAATCCCGAGGCTGTCTGCACATTCTCATTGTCAGCCGATGCCCGGTATCGTCAGGTTGCATTTCTCGGTGATGACAAGGTAGTGGTCCTTGCAAGTACCCAGGGACAAGAAAATGACAGTCTTTATCGTTTAGCCGTATCTCAGCCTGACGAACCGCCGAGCATCCATGAGATGGATTCTGCTATCGCATCTCTTTTCCCCAGTGCGGACCGTAGCACACTATGCTACGAAGATATGAGGGCATCGGTTTTGCAATTGAACGAATCTGAAACAGCCATGCGAGTAAAAGAATCATCAGTTGACCACCTTGCGAAGTTCCCTACGTCGTGCCCATGGGTTGAAGTATGGCAAGACGAAGTTCAGGTATTGCACCGCAAATAATCCTTTTGAACCAACGGGCTGACTTCCTTACAGAGCATCACCTTTGGTCTCTCCACCAATGGAACTCTCTATGCAAAGAGCAAGTCAAACGGTAGCAAAACAATTATCGACCGTCTACAGATCCGTAACTGCACATCATTCTTGGTTACTCCTGCCCATCTGATCTTCACCACGAGCCAGCATCTGCTCAAATTCGTGCACCTGCACGCTGGTGGTAAGAACGCGCACCTCTTTGTACAGTGCGCCAATAGCTGACATGCATCTCAGAGCTTGAAGTTCCCGCGGATGAGCCAGAAAAGGATGAACGTTGTCGTGCGATTGAGAGGGGGCGAAGCTTGTGGCAGTCATGCCGACCTCCTACTCGCTGACTCTACAGATGCCCAGAGGTAATTTGGAGACCATTTATCCTCGAGCGCTTGTTCTAGCTGGTATACGGAGAAGCATCATGGCGAAAGATTATAAAACTGCCTTCCTGGCATGCCGCAACCAAAGAGTGGACATGAACATTCTCCACGACTATGCTCCAGAGCAGTTCATGGCCAATGTGCTGCTTTTCGTCAAGCAGTTGAAGAGAGTTGACCATATTGATCTGTTTCTCTCACAGCTCCGGTAGGCCTGCATCCTTGCCGAGACTGAATAAGCTAATCGGTTGGGCAGTGAGGAAGATGTTGCAGATGTGATGTACAAGGAAACCCTGAATGCTCCGAAGCTTGGTCTGCATGGCGAGGCTTCCGCAGGTGCCAACGGCCTTCAGTCTCAGCCGGGCAGCTCTACTGAATTCTCGAAGGTCAACCGGATCTGCGATGCTTTCCTCGACGTGCTTCAAAGTCGAACGGCGACAAACCTGCAAAATATTGTTACTGCACATGTCTGCAAATCGCCGCCCGACCTCAACGCCGGGTTGATGCTCATCGCCAAATTAAGAGGTGAGTAGGCTGTCTGTGGCCTGAAAAACATTCGCTAACCATTGATACAGATGAGCAGCCGGAACTGGTTGAAAGAGCGGTAGAGCATATCTGCTTCCTTGCAGACATTAACCAACTCTATGACCACGCTCTCGGCCTGTACGATCTAGACGTCGCGCTGCTCGTGGCGCAGCAATCCCAGAAAGATCCCCGAGAATACCTACCGTACTTGCAAAAGTTGCAGGGCATGTCGCAATTACGAAAGCAGTTTACCATCGACAACGACCTCAAGCGGTATGGCAAAGCGCTCGCTCACCTCTTCACGCTCGATGAATTCGAAGAACTCAAGGCATATGTGGAGAAACATGAATTGCATAGTCAAGCCATCAATCTCTACAGATACCAAGCGTCCCACCTTAACGAACTTATGAAGATGTACGCAGACTATCTCAGCAGCCGGAATCGCTTCAGAGAAGCCGGAGTTGCGTACGAATACCTGTCAGATTATAACTCGTCCTGCGAAGCGTACCAGGCGGCAAACATGTGGCGAGAGGCACTGTCATCTGCCTCGCTAATACCTATGCCGGAAGATGAGTTGAGCTCGCTTGCGGAAAGCCTTGCGGAAGGCTTGGTTGAGTCGAAGGATCACTTTCCGGCCGCAACCATCCAGCTCGACTACCTGCACGATGTCGAAAACGCGGTTCGAACATTTTGCAAAGGCTATTTCTTTGCCGAAGCGATGCGCGTTGTCGGCCTTAATTGCCGACCTGAGCTGCTCGATTCGGTGGTGAACCCGGGCTTGGTTGAGGGCTCCGCGTCCATGACAGAGATGCTGGCGGACATGAAGGGGCAGCTTGGCGCACAAGTACCACGATTGAGGGAGCTGCGACAGAAGAAAGCGGAAGATCCTTGTAAGTCTCTCATACGTCGCCGATTATTCTGCGGACCTGCTTTCTGATCACGAAACAGTGGCCTTCTTCGACGGAGTGGCTGCAGAAGGCGCCGACATCCCTGACAACATCTCAATCGCTCCTACGGATGCGTCAACCTCCGCCGGTACGTTCCTCACACGCTACACCAATCGCAGTACGGGCACACTTGCATCCAACGCGACGCGGAAAACATCGAAGAACAGGCGGAGAGAAGAGAGGAAGCGCGCCAGGGGCAAGAAAGGCAGCGTCTACGAGGAAGAATACCTCGTGAACTCCCTTGGCCGTCTGATCGAGAGGGCGAACAGCGTGAGTGCAGAAGCGGAAAGGCTTGTCGAGGGGTTGATGCGGAGAGCCATGCGCGAACGGGCTGTAGCGGTGCAGAACGCTATGGCCGAGGTAATGGAGGCGTGCAAGAACTGCATACCGGAGGTCTTCCAGGTAGAGAAGAAGCAACCCGTGGTAGCTGAAGCGGACGGAGCAGAAGCTGAGGAAGAAGGGAGACCCGGTGGCGGTCAGGGAGTGTTCTGGGATTCGCTTGCGGAAGGGCAGAAGAAGAAAGATCCGCCGACGTTGAGAACCTTCCAGGCGTTGCCGCTGCTTGGATGATGGGTGGTTATCGCATGGTTCCCCGTCCCCTACCTCTATGTAACTGAAACACGATACGCTACTGTCTTGTTCCGTCCTGAACCTGCACGTATTTTTGCATGCTCTTTTGGGTGGGTCATGTTCCTTGTAACGAAAGCAAGAGATCAAACTACGCAGTGTGAGTGTACTTGAACCAGAATTAACTGAGCATCATTAACTCCAACATAGGAGCGCTTCGGGCAAGGCTGCTTCGCTCGTGGGGGCTGTTCCCTCCAACCCGTTGGCAGGAACCATGCGCTCATGCCGGAGCTTCATATTAACCTTGCCCCTTGGGTTCATCCTCCACTCATATACCTCGATCTACCTTGTGTGACACACATTCTGAACTACATAAGAGACGTTACAGTGGTGTCTCCACCGTCACCAGAGGCGGTCTGAGAGACTGGACAATGGCAACGCAAGACGCTTTCGGACCGCTCTCTTTAGGAGATACTCTCCGTCTGTGCCGGAACGGGTCGTCTGCTGGCCGGAGAATTTACAGCGGTCCTCTTCGATGCATGGTTCGGACGGAGGACGGTTCAAGCTGTGAGGTAATTCCGTATCTTCCTGGAAAGGTATATGTGGGAATCAGCTACTCGTGGCCACACGAGGATTTTGCTCGCCTATACAACAGCAAGGACAAAACTCCAGTAGGTAAGGATACATTGTCGCGCAACGTCAGTGGGTTTGTCTTCCAGTGTATGTAGTCCATCTGGGCGATGCCAGGCTTACAAGACGCCGCGTTCTGGATCGATTCGGAATGCATAGCACAAAACGATGCACGGGAAAAGAGCGCTCAGGTCGCTGCTATGGACAAGATATATACAGGAGCCAGGTTCACCGCAATCATCTTGGAAGATGTCGAACTCAGTACCGACGACTACGATTTTCTGAGAAGAGCACGGCGAAAGACTGGACATGAAGTAACACGACAGCTGGAACTCGTCCGCCGGATCTTACGTGCGCGCTGATTTACGCGAGCCTGGTGTTCGCAAGAGATGCTGCTCAGCCACGGATCAATCGTGTACGTCCATCGTACCGACGACGCTATGCGGCCCGTCTGTTTCGCTTTCGCCACGCTTGCTGGGTGGGTCACTTTGGCAAGCATCCATGATCCTAGCACTCCGAGACTGCGAGAACCGAGAGGAATCAACCTTGCTGGCCGACCCGGCAGCCTGGCTAAAGACACCTTTGCATGGGCATGGGCCAATGTCAGTATGCTTCGGTGTTTCAACGAGTACGACAAGGTCGCTCTGGTTCAGAACCTGATACGTGCAGATGCGAGGCGCAGGTTGACGACGCTTCCGGATACCGATGGTTGGAACCCAGACGAAGCCATGGAAAACGTCTATAAGATACTGAACACGCTGGCGATACTGGATCGTGATTATTCAATATTACTGACGGCCCACGAGCCTGGGAACCCTATGCTCAGCATCCCTGGTTCCGGCTGGGCCGGAGTCCCCAGATGTCCGGACGTCGTTTGTGAGAGCTGGAATCCGAGAAACTACTTCGCCGATCTGGACCCGGACCCGGAAATCTCAGCGGATGGCATGGTGCTCAAGGGTGTCACTACAGTCGTCGTACGTGAGAACCCTGGAAGATTCGGCGGGACGAGAGCGGTCTTCGTGTTGACGTCGATGTGCTCGGTTACCGATGTTGCGTCGATGTGGCTGACCAACGAGGCGCTTGATCGGGAGCCCAGCCTTGGTTTGCTGCGCGATGTTCTCTACGCCATAGAGGTGTTCGATGCCAGAAGTGTATACCATAGCTTCATGCCCATTGACGAGCACTGGACCTACACACCGCCTTTCATCGGCGATCTAAAACAAGATATCATGAATTCCTGCAACCGCATCACCGGCCTACAGAGGAACATGGGACAGCCGCTGAACTCGATGCAGAGAGATGGCAGGTTGCACTTCAGCTAGCTGTTCTTGTACAACGGCAGCGAAATGACGGCCTTCGGGAGTGTTGAAAGGCTTGAAGGCAGAACTGTTTTCCAGCCGCATGTTGTGAGACTGAATGGGTTCGCGAGCACCTTGATTACCGTCAATGCCATAGTGTTTGAGGACGAGACGATAGAAAGACCGGATGAATGACACAACTGTGTTGGGCATATCAGAGGTTTTCAGCTGCTGCTAGAAGAACTCGGTGAAGTGGCACTCAAGGTACGGTAACGGATCCATTCTGATGACAAGAAGTGAGTCGGATTCATTTTTGTACCCTCAGCGCTTGCATCTGAGAATTGTTCGTGCAAGTCTCATGCCTCGCTGCCGAAGCAAACGAAGGCGTGACTCTGTAACAACGACAGTCGGTGATGCTACTGTAGTACTCCATGACCCATAACCTGCATTCCCCTTGCCCACAAGCAAATGCCTTCCGTCGTTGCCCCCAACCAACCGGACATCCGCAGGCGTAGTCTCAAGAACCGCTCTCAATACCATGACGCAGACGCCAGTAAGGTTTCTCCTTGCTACGCTCAAAACACCGATGCCTCACGTTCTCCTCGTTGCACAAAACCATACAGCGCATGCCGAACATACTCTTACCCTCACCAGCAGGCCTGCAGTAACACCTTCCGTCCGGGCTGATGAAGCCGGCATTGCACCGACGACAGTGTTTCTTGACCTGTGTGATGGCGGAAACTGGTCGGTTGCGCATGCTGGCAAAAAGATGTTTTCGGTAGAGGTGAAACAGAACCAACAGTCGTTCTAGTACCCATTTCCGCCATAGCCACCGTATCCGCTGCCCGTGTGCTGGTTGTATCCGCCGTAACCCTGCTGCTGCTGGTGACCGTAGGGTGCTGAACCGCCTGGTGGTGGTTGCTGCCCTTGTTGTTGATCGTAGGGGATTTCGTAGCCCTGCTGGTAAGCGGTGGGGTAGGCGTATGGATCATTAGGCACGAAGCCCGCGGGCTCCTGAGGCTGCTGCGATTGTTGATAGCTCTGATCCCACTGTTGGTGTGACTGCTGATATCCCTGGTTCCATTGCTGTTGCTGCTGCGGCGGCGGCGGTTGCGAGTACGTGTCTTGGTAGTATTGATGACCCGGTTGCTGCTGGGTTGTATCACGTTGAGGCGCATTGAACATCGCCATCGGTCCGCCCGCTGTTGCTTGAGAGCCACCGTGTCCGTGTCCGTGTCCAGGTCCTGCTGCGCGCGCCTTCACAGCTTCCGAGCTCAGAACATCGTTCAATCCCGCGCCGTGGTCTGGTCGTCCGCGTGCCCACCTCTCCACGACTACGAACATGTTTCTGTGCAACTCGCACCTCTCGTCGCGGAGCGCAGGATGATGGAATACGCGGCCTACGTCATCCAAGACTTGCTGTAACTCCGCATGTGGGTTATCCCACGCCCACAGCACGCGTGGAACGACGTACTGCAAGATGCTCGCCGCTACCTGGCCGGCCGGTCCGTTCAAGACGTTGGCGAAGTGGTCTTTGGATAGGATACTGTGCGTCGGATCGCTGCAGTTGGGATCGGTCCAGACTTCGAGCTGGTGGTTCTCGCTGCTACCAATGACGGCCGAGCTGCCCTGCTTCAGGCTCTGCGACGCGGCTGCAATCAGCGGCTGGATGTAGGGCGCCAGCAGTGACATGACGAAGAGAGTGACGCGCTCGGTAATCTTCTCGACGAGGTCATCGAGTCCGACTGCAGAGACCATGGAGCTGATAGCTCGAACCACTTTATCCCGAAATTGTAGGATGGGGTAAATCTTGTCGACGATAGCTTGAGGGTCCGTATTCATGTTTGTGAGGCCGGGTATACCAGGTCCCGGTGGGCCACCTTGGCTGCCTGGCGGCGCGGCGAAGGAGGTAGGGTTCCAAGCCCGAGAGGCGTTGTAGCTGTCGTCGTAGGATCCGTCAAAGCCGCGCGATCCGCTGGCCATACCGCTGTTGGCAGCGGCCTGCTGATTCGATGCTGCGGCTAGGTTTGCCGCTTCCTGACATAGGCCGCCGGTACCTGGTATCTTAGATAGCAGAGAAGTCAAACCAGCCACCGGATCCGAGCCATCAGTCTTTTTGCCCTGCGCAGCATCACCGAGAGCCGTGTTCATCTCGTCGACTTCGCTCTGCGCAACGTGATCCCCTGCCTCGCCAATTACCGAATGCAAGAAGTCGACGCCACCAAACGTGCCCGTGACAAGCGGGAAAATCTGTTTGCCACGGACGTTGATTTGAGTAGCGGCGCCGACGTGCGGAAACACGTTGTGGAAGCCCATCTCACGCAAAGCAAGCTCCACGTAGTTAGTATGTGCGCCAAAGTCTTCAAGACAGTGCAAGCCTTGGCCTAGACAGCGCAGCGCTTCGCAGAGATCCTCTTCGCGGCCTTTTTGGCCACCGTGCAGGTACAAGCGCCCGTAATGGATGCTGCGGTGAAGACTATATTTGACGTAACCGAGTGAGGTCGCCCAGCCGCCTGATTCGTTGGCGATGTAGTTCTTCAAGCCGGTAGCTGGATCGATTGCGAGCTCCACCGGCGCTACGGGTCCGCGGAGCCTTGGATCGTATTGTCGCGCATCCTGATTATCGGCGTAATCCTTGGGATTATCGATGTGTTCCTGCAAGACCTTAAGCCTGTGGGAATCTTGGGTTTCCGAGGTGACTCACCTCTGGTCTGTAGACACCCAGTCGCTCTTCCGTGACTTCGAACTCACCGGTGGCGTACCCAAAGCTCATAAAAGCCAGCACCCAGACCAGAATGCGAATAGTATCTTTTTGGACGCCCTTGAGCGCTCCGACATCGACTGCTTGACTGTAATCTCGAAGCCAATTGCCAAAGTAGACACGCTGCAGATGACACATCAGTAAGACAAGCATTAGCAGAAGAATCCGGGTATGTCACCTTAATCATCATGCTAGTCCATTTTTTGCCATGCAAGAAAGCCACCGTCTTGAGTATATCCTCGATGTCGCCATGCCTCCAGTTCTGACCTTCGATCTTGGATATAGATGCGATGTTCCCAGCGCCGAATGCAGCGGCCGGCGACGGGAGTAGTACGAGGACTACCACACATAACAAGAGTAGGAACTTCGTGCGGGCCATTGTGTTGGTTCTGAAAGCGATAATGAGGATGAGAGAGTATCATGTAGCGTGATAAGACAGTAAGACAGATATCAGCTGGAGGAAGAAGTGGGAGTGGGACAAGCTTTCGTAGGACGTGTGGCTGTGCTGGGCTGCGTTGTCGCCAAGTCGGATTTCAGCCGAACAATTGCATATAACAAGGCAGCGACGATACATCAACGCCTCTATGCCTATCAGAGATTTAGAGATAGCAGTGTCTTGCTGTGCGTTACATCGGGGGCATTTGTAGCTGGAAGCGTGCTATTTTACTAGACAGGTTCAGGCCGTCGTGAGAACAAGCTTGACCTGTAATAGTAACTCACTATCATTACGATCAGACCGAGCTCCAAAGCATAACTGGTAACTCGGATTATTGAAGCTAGACATTCGGCAAAAACACCATACTCGGAGAGAACAACACAGATCTCTTTGAGGAAAGAGAAGATGGTCGGTACTGTAAGTGAAGGCATCAGGGTTGCATCCTTCCCAATCTGACCTCCGATGTCCTGCTGATTGGCTGCTTGGAACCCCTCCTGAAACTTTACAATGTCGGTGCGGGGAGCCAAAGGTGAGCGGTAAACAAAACCATAAGAGCCACAATATCTATCTTCGTTCCGAGCATCAGACTCTCTACTCATAAAATCAAGCGACATAACATCTGCTACTCTTTGTAGACTCCAAACCATGGCCTCCAAAGTCTGCCCCGTGGTCGGCACGACCAACACCATCCTCCCACCCTCTCACCCCGACTTCGACATGAACGCACCGGACCTCGTCTGCCCCGTCACCAACGCCAGCACAGCCCACCACCACAACCTCTCCAAGCACCCCGGCATCCCCAACGCCTCGTCCAAGAACCTCAGCGACGCCGAGTCCTGCCCTGCACTCAAGGACGTCATCCACCAGCCCGAGAACGAGGCTCTCGACGAGGGCATATGCCCCATCGTCGGTCCCGTTTCGTCCATCCTGCCACCGGACCACCCGAGCACTGCGCAGAGCAAGGATGGCGATGTCTGCCCGATTACTAAGGCTACGCTGGGTCATCACAAGGGAAGGTGCACCAGCACCCGAGTGTTGAGAAGGCGGCGGAGGATGCCGTGTGCCCTGTTACTGGTCAGCATGGACCGAGACACTAGGTAGCATTGTAAGGCTGTGAATATAGGACGCGGTTGAGCAGAGAAGGTTGCTTGCTATCATGTCTTGGCGTTAGGTTTGGGATATTTATGCATAGGCAATTCTCTGATATACCGAGGACATCGACGCCTCTACAACACAATTGAAGTTGACAGATTTCGGTCATCTACATTAATATCCGCGTGTCTGACTTGTTCTGCGAACATTGTCGAGGCAGCGCAATGCATCCTCTCATTGACTGGTACTGGTACACGGGTAAGTGCTGCGCCTCCTCAAAGCCGCCCTCAGCCCATGGACCCCTCACTTTGTGACTTTCGACTCGAGTACTTAACTGTACGAACTACTTCGAGCACACATCAACACTTAACTTCCTGGCAGAAATTTCCTGGCAGTACCGTCCTATACCACCTGCTGCGAATGCCGATATGACCGATCGAACTGGGACGTCCACTACTGTCGACTGCCGCCCACCGACAGCCGAAGATCCTGCCCATAGTTTGTTGTATACAACTCCACGTCACAACACAGACTTCTACGAAGATTCCCTTGATGGTAAGAAGCAAGAGATACGTATACTGGAGATTCACATGGGGAGCTACAACGACCCTGTCGTCTGCACCTTGCGAAAGGACACTCTCAATCAATGCAAAAATTGTTATTCAGCTTTGTCTTACGCATGGGCCGATCAACCTTGGGATCACTCCATCGAAGTCAACGGAGTAGCAGGCTTCCGCGTCTCCCAGACGGTCGAAAATGCTCTGAGACGACTACGCTATGAAGATCGGCCATGTGCTATCTGGATTGACGCTATCTGCATCAACCAAATAGACACAGAGGAGCGCAACGGACAATTACACTTCATGGGTTCCATCTACCAACAAGCTCAGATGGTCTGCATATGGCTTGGCGAGACTGACCCATCGGTATCCAATGATTATAGCCCTTGTGGTAAATCTACTGGTCTGAACATTGAGACCTTTGTACGTGATGTATGATGATACGATCTCCTATACCGGTGTATCCAACGATTGCTCGGCTGGTGGTCGACTGCTTGCTCCAGAGGTTATCACTGAAACCCTACACGACAGCGAGCAAGCGACGTTTTTCGGCGAACTGTCTTTTATAGGCCGCCTCTTCGGAGTGTTTCGTCATCCGTCAGGTGGCTTATACGGAGCACCGTGCTTCATGAATTTGTGAGCTACGCTAAAGGTTAGGGTGACGTTCTGACTGTTGCCAGGCACAGCTCGCTTCTCAGCCCAAAGCATGGTGGCGACGACTGTGGGTTATACAAGAATTCTGTCTTGCGAGGGTGAAACCAATAGTTTGTCTTGGACCTCGCAAATATCCCTTCGATTCTATCATGTATGATCTGTTCCAGATCAGGAAATCCGAAAACATCGACGTTTACAAATTTTACAAACCTAGGGAACTTTCAATACAGGCTGCCCAGGTACGGGGACAAATTCGACGGCATCGATGTTTTGTGCCTCATTGAAAAATGCGCAAGTTTCGAGGCCACTGATCCGCGTGACAAAGTCTACGGATTGCTAGGGCTTTTGGGCGAGCGCCACACACTTTTCCCCGTTGACTATGGTCGATCGGTTGATGGTGTTTATGCAGACTTTGTCATCCACCACATCACTACATACGGCATCTTGGATGTCATTTTTCGGAGTAACTCTCAACGTCAAAGTTGCTCATGGTTACCGGACCTTTACAAAATGCAACGGGTCGTCGACACCATGGACGTTTGCCACTGATACGTGAACCGTTCCACAGCTCCGCCCCTAGCTGTCAAGGTCGACAAAAGTGCCATGACACTCACTAGCGCTGGTTTCCGGTTCGGTCGCACCTACGAAGTACCTGGGGGTTGCAACACGCAAGAAGAGTTAAATGAGTGGCTGACTTCACCAATTGAGAGCATGTCGCCCGATGTCAAGGTATATAACTCCACGATGTTGCGGAGTTGGGATCGCTCTTCTGACGATTGTTTGGACTTCTTTAAGTGGATCTGGGGCTGGGATGATTACGTTTACGGCTCCCTGGCAGCCAGAGGAGATGGGGGTTGGCGGTGCAAACGCTTCAAGATAGCCACTGATCTTGTCGGTGTTGGACCAAAGGATCTTCGCAAAGACGATCTCGTCGTCTATCTGTTCGGCTCCCTCCTGTTTTGTGCCTTACGCCCAGCAAACAATCGAGGGACTTACACGCTGGTGGGTGAGGTGATTATTCCAGATCTCAAAGGAGTAAACCTTGGTCAGTTTATGCACGACAACAATGTTGCGGTTGAGCATTTCACCCTTATATGATTGTCTCCCGAGGTTTGGGCTGCTGCAAACCTAGTAAGACCCCCTGATTCAGGCAAGCAGACTCCCGGAATCTCGGAGTAGGATGTCTTCGAAATTCATATCCATGTCCTACGCAACACGTCGACGCTTTCAGGGAATGGAGAGCCCAGCTTGATGCGAAGAATGAGTTTGCTCAGAAGAAGCAGGCACAATTGTTGCTCCCTGGACCGCACGGCACCTCGGCTGCACAAGGGAAGATCCAGGAAGATTGATTCCGTACAGCTTAGTGACTATATACACAGCAACTGCTCCGGTTATAGCTTTGGTGTGCCTTTCTCTTGACTCAACATACCACCGACGGTCAGAGAAGGAAGTCCAACGGATACCCCAGGACCGCACACTGTGCCACATCCCTGAACGGCACCATCAACGAGTTCCACTGCAACTCCATCATCCTCGGGTTACCCGCATCCACCTTCTCCCACGCTCCCGAAACCTGAATCTGGTTGATCGTATTCCAGTATCCCCTCGCCTTCAGATACCCCATATCCGGATTCGGGTTCAAGTTCCTCGCAAATGTGGTCCAATAATCCGTCACCAACTGTCCAAACGGCGCATCCAAGCCATCGCGATCCGGAAACCCGACGCGCGCGACATTGCCGAACGTGTTCGCGAGATCGCCGGCGTGGCACTTGAAGTACTCGAGCGAGGGGTCGCCGTTGGGATGCGAGGGCGTCTTGGGAGCGCCGCACACGTGGTTGGCATCGTACCCGGGGTCCTGGTACGTGCGGTTGAACTCGTAGAACCAGATGTTGGGCAGCACGCCGTCTTGGACGCCGGCGTAGGCTTCGAACTGGTTGAAGCAGCGGAAGGACTCGTCGGTGTAGATGCGTGTAGTCGTGTTGAAGACGTCGAGCGTGGCGTTGTTGGACTGGCTGGTGCCGAGTGGGAAGAGGCCGGAGGAGAGAATCGCAGAAGCGTTGGCGCCTTCGCTGGCGGCGAGGTCGAGGATGCCGGTTGTGAGGTTGGTGGTCGGGAAAACGGTACCGAGGACGCCGCCTTCGTCGCGGTTGACGCCCATCACGATGGGGACCCGGTTGGTGATGGTTGTCGTGCTGTTGAGATCGATGAAGGAGGACACGAGGTACGTACCGTCGATGACGGGGTAGCTGCATACACGTCAGTATGGAATATCGTTCTGGTAGATGCAAACTCACTTAAAAATGGTCTTCAGGTTGATCAATGCAGTGGCGTTGTAAGCTTGCAGACACGCGAGCTGGTCCACAGCAGTAGCACAGCCTGTCTCGTTGAGAATCGGGGCAGTGGACTGATTGATCGCCTTGGCAATAGGGATGTAGGGCTGGTAGTAATCAGATTGCATGACGGCTCCGTGGAAGAGCCCCTTGCCCTTGGGCGAAGCAATCAGAGCGTTGACGGATGCAGCACCAGCAGATTCTCCGAAGATGGTAACGCGCGATGGGTCGCCGCCAAAGGCCTCGATATTCTTCTGAACCCATTCCAGGCCGGAGATCAGGTCGGAGATCCAGTAGTTGCCGTTATGTACGCCATCGTTGAGGGCGAGGAAACCGAGAGTTGAGAGACGGTATGCGATATCGACCACGACGACGTCGCCGCGGGCAGCAAGATTACCACCGTCGTTGGTAGGGTTGCTGGCGGAACCTGATGTGAACCCACCTGATACATCCGTCAGCTCAGTGCACGCCTCTTCCACCATGTGGAAGACTCACCTCCGTAAATGTATACCATGACAGGCTTAAGATCCTTCTTGGCGGACGGAGCGGGCAAATTGGTAGTCCAGATGTTCAAAAACAAGCAGTCAGTGCTGCCGTTGTTAGGGGTGGTCAGGCATTCTGGCGCCGGGCTAAGAGCATTGTTGGTGCCGGTGCCTTCGTATACCGAAGAGTACGTGAACCTCTCGGGCTCAGCTGCAAACCGCACTCCCATGAAACGGAAGGTTAAGAAGTCTCTGTACCCAACGAGCGTCTGAGCGCCGACTGTCTGGGCAACCTGATACAGAGCGGAAGTGTTCGCAAACGTGATGTTCGAAGCGGGAGCAGTCTGGGAGCACAGGGTAGGCAGCTTTTCGCTGCAGCTCACCTGGTGAAGATTTCCGTTGACATCCAGTGCTTGGCAAGATGGCGCCTGGTGAGGTCCTTGGGGGGCTTGGGGTGTGCAGGAGGTCCCCATCCCGGGTGAGCCGGTGCTTTCCATGGGGCACTGCGTTTGGACCGAGCTTGCCCGACCCAGAAAAGCTGGTCACCCGCGACACGTCCGCTGTATACTTCATAGGCGAGCGAGCTGTTCAAGCCGGCATCGAAAGGAAGGGGTGAAGGAGACCACAGATCCTCGCTCAGTGCTTCGCATGCCGTCAACGCATCTGATAAGGTCACCGGAGAGCTCAACAAAAGAGCAGCGCTCGTCTTGTTGTTATCCGTGGCTATACATGGCCGGGTCAGTATTGATCGAGAGACGACACGAACAGTGAAGCAACATACTGATCAGATCATCGGCGGCCAAGATGCTGATATCACCGAGCTGGTTAGTGCTCGGGGTCGCAAGCGCGGCTTTGCCTAGGGACAGCAGCACAAGGCAAGCTGCTAGAAGTTGGGACGGCATGACGCCCTAACGAAGGAATGACCAAAGAAACACTTTCCCAGCAGAACCCCGCAGGCTGGAAAAGAACCTACAACGAGGCAGAAAGTCGCCTTTATATCGTGCATGCATGTCCGCACAAGTCATCGTCATTGTTCCTGCAGACGAGGATTGCAATTGACCGCCGCACTACAACTTCCCCTCACTAGGAGGTTTTCCGATACTTCAGCATTGCGATCCCTCCTCAGGTCGAAGATGCGACGGATGAGGTTGCACGCGTTGGATAAATGAGGTTCGCGCTAAACTCCGCAACTTCCCCATCCGGAGGCCCCGCCAAAGCCGCAACGTGCCCGCCTAAAGTCGTCTTGGCGGCTAAAGTCTTGTTTCCCATGCTTGTTTGCCATTATCGTTGTGTTACGACAGACGAGTCGCTGCGAGAGAAGAGTCGGGATACTCGAGCTACGGTGGCTGAGAAGAGAAGCTATCAAGAGTCCTAGCCGCCAGACTGGGCCAGCCAGCTGGCCTTCAGAATACATACACCCAGACCCAGCATGCCTCGTTATTGCTCGACCAACGTCCTGCGCTTGACCTTGATCTTTGTCTTACCCGGAGGTCCGGTGATATCCGCAATCTCAAAGAACTTCGGAGGTTCCTTCAACGGTTCGATATCGTAGCGTGTCACCATGAGAGCCAACAGCAGCTTCATGACCTGCGCGGCGAAGAAGCGGCCGGGACTATACGTACAACGCATCAGCAAGCCTGCTTCAGCAGATCAACAAAAGAGACTCACCACGCATGCTTGCCGAGTCCAAAGGAGAGGAAGTGCTCATTGATGTTTACCATCTGCTGCCGCTTCATCACCGCAGACGTACCATCTTCGCTGTTCCTCTCGTCTGGGACAAAACGCATCGGCTCGAATCTGTCGGCCCCTTCCATGATTTCGGGATCACGCATCATGCAGCCTGCCGCGGTGCCCACTCGGGTGCCTTGCGGTAGCAGTGTACCGTCTGGCGTACGTAGGCCGCCTTCTTGAACAACGTCTCGGGACAGGGCGCGGACCGTCATGGGGTGGAAACGCATGGCTTCCCGGATCACCGAGTCGGTCTGCACCATCTCACGCAGCGCTGTAGGATCGTTGAGAATCTTGGGCAAGATAGTATCGGCCTCTGCACGAAGTTTCGCAAGGAGCTCTGCAGCGTCCGCGTAGGTGAGGATGCTAGTGAGAGTAATCATCATGGTAAAGGAAATCGTTTGCACCGCTAAGACGGATGAGAAGGTCCTTTTCTGTGACTGATGTGAGGGTGGACTTACCGAACAGGTTGAAGAAGATCGCTTTGGCTGCGATATCGCGGGCGTGACTGGGAGTCAGCTCACCCTTCCCGGCCGCTTCATACATCATCCACTGCACAATATTGTTAGGCTTCGCATCACCATCTGGGGTGTGATGGCCGTTCAAAACCCCAGGCATCATGTCATTCATCATAGGTAAGACGGAGCGTTGACTCAATCGCCGAGAGAGATATTTCACAGGTAGAGCAAGCAGGCGTGCGGCCAATGGCATGAAGATCCTCGGCACCAGCAGGCGAACTAAACTCGCCACACCGGCAAAGGCGATATGATAACGCTTGATTCCTTGCAGAAACTGCTCATTCTGAGCCAGGTCCTTGCCAAAGAAGACACGGTTTGCGGTCCTGAGCGCTGCGTGCTCGACGCTATCGATTCGCTTTTCGACCCACTGCTCGTCGTCAAGGCCCCATTCACGGTCGAGGCTAGCACAGAGTTCATCAACAACATCAGGCAGGATCTTGTTGAGCTGTCTGGTCAGATCTCTCCGGATCACGGTGAAATCCATGGCGAAATCCGGAAATGGCCCCGGTGCGAGGTATCGCAGGCAGAGCAGATCGTCTTGCGTAGAGGTCACGCTCAAGACCGACTCTGGTTGACTCACAAGCCACTGAATCTGCGAGGGCGGTACCAGGACCTCGCACCAGGTGAGGCCTGGAAGGATGAACAATTGGTTCTTCTTGCTGTACTATGCGTTTTCAGTGCAGCTCGTGTGCTCGTAAGGCGAGATCTTCTGTACCTGCTCGTAGCCTTCTTTGATCGGCTTCGTACCAGCAGAAAGCTCCCGGCACCTAGCGCGTAGGGATGCGAATATTTGTTTCTTCCTGCCAGCCCATGGGACGTTGGAAGGAAAGGCTGTGCCGCCATCTTTGCTGGGGAGGAAGGCTGTGAGAGCGATCGCAAAGAGTGCGACACCCACGGTGGCTGTCCAGAACATGATGACACCCAACAAACACTGTGGGGTCAACTGGCTCCAATGCATTGTCGCATCCCGCAGATATACATGTATCGAACTGCTGCCTACGCAGGTGGACAGGCTCCCTTGCCAAGCGCAGGGTTGGCATCTCCTGATCAGATGTAGTCCGATATTATTAGATCAACGTAGAATCTACTCATTCTGAGTGAGTCTTCCAAGCCATATTTCCAACGGGTTAGCCAGTCCGTGATTCATTGTGTATGGCGTAGATTCGAGGTTCTCTTTGACAGAAGCGGCTCAGCCCCGCTCTTGTGTGCTGCTAGCCGAGCAGGAGGATTGTGTTGCTTCGCTTAGCGATTGACTCACTCAGTATCATCAACAGGTCCTAGGTTTCGGATAGAAACTCGCTGAGTTCATCCCGGACCATCTGAGATCCTCCGATATGTTCGACGCATTTCCTGCATGCGAGAATGACTGTCCGTGTTTTCTCAGTGGAAACGTTGATCCGCCTTATCCTCGTTTGATGGAATGTGGTTGTTCTTCTTCGAGGCCATCAGGTAGTCCGGCTGCGTCACGCGCGAGAGGAAGAAGGATGTCGGCAGCGCAGCAATACTTGTAGTATAAAACGACGAAGACTGAACGAGAGAAGTCCGCGGCTTCTACGTGGATCTGTTACGCGCCTCGCTTGGATTTGTGCTGAAAGACATGTGCGGTAACGCTGTTTTGCTCGTGTTGTATATTTACATCTACGCCTGCACCGGTCATGCGTTCTCCACGGTTCACAAGATGGCCAGGTTCTCGGAGAATTTAACAAACCACTGGATGGCGCAGGATTTTGCGGGGACAGAGGTCTTGAGGCGTGACTCTGACGCAGCAATGGTTGAGTGATAACGGATAGAACACTCCTTTTTGAACGAGAGTGACGAATCATGGCACCTTCTATATGGCTCACTACATGTATTCCCAGCTCAACACGCGAACCGGGCCGGACCTAACAGACTGTTCCTGGACCACAGGGCAGCGACAACCCTGTAAGCGGCGCTGAGGTCATGTCTCCCGCACCTCTCGCATTAATATACGGCATATTTCCACTCCGCGCCTCCGAGGTTCGATGCCGTGAACTGACAGCGCTGACCAGCAGTAATCGCAGGATTGTAGTCGAACACAACAGCAACGTATCCGTCTCCATAAGCTGCTCCGGCTGCCTAGCAATTCAAGTGCCAGGATATACATCGAAGCGAGAGGTACCGACCAGAAGAACCAACCCATACTTGGGGATGATCGGAGGAAGTCGGTCCGCAATTTTCGCTATCGCACGCCTATGAAGAAGGGCCAAGTATTTCCTGGCTGGCTGAACGGAGAAGCTAGACATGGAAACGAAGACCAATGGAAATCACCTACATGAGCAGGACGGGATTACCGAATTTTACATTCCCCATAGCGTAACTTTGTCATGGGGAGGAAGAACAACAGAAAAAGAAAACGCTCAGAGGATGTCCGCTGCCGCGTTCCTCTGGCCATTAACGCGTAGAAAAGTGGCGCCGGGCGGTGATGGAGGGTACCGTCCAGATGAGCCATCCGTGCGATACACTCTTTCGAACTCATGATCCTACTCCTTTGATTCAGTAAGCACCAATGCATCATGGCCTGGGATCATATGGGCAAACTCGATGAACATTGAGTTGATCGCTCGAACGCTTGCGCAATGCTCCAAGGCATGCAGAAACCGGCGTCTTGGATGGCACCGAGTATGACTGCGAGTTGCTGCTGAGGTACCAAGACACTTCGCGCAAGTTTGTGTTTCCATGACCGTGATAACCGAACGAGCACGTACAAGGCACATCTCACGATAGAACAGCACTCTAATGTAGTCTTTGTAGGGAGAAGATGAGGAGAGTAATCAAGGGATGTGGTTGGTTCCGTTCAGCCGCATCGGGCACATCCTGGAACGGAAGAACTTGCCTCCGGAGAGGACTTCGCAACATCCATCTTTCGCAGGCCAATGTACTGCAAGGGAAGATTTGTCGTCCAGATCCATCTCCGCCCTTCCAACATAACCACGATCCGGCATCGCCATCGCAAAAACAAACCGCAATGCCGCCTAAACTCGCCTCGCCGCTCACCGCGCTACCCCCGCCGTTCCTCCTCCCCTCGCTCACGATCCCCGAACCACGATCCCCCGAACCACGATCCGGGGCATCAAATCCATCCACCCCCGCGACCCGACCGCTTCAACCACGGCGCGGACCTCCCCATCCTCAGCAGCTCCAAAACGGCCGCGTTCGCACGAAAGGAGTACACGCTCCCGCTGCGGACGGGCGCGCTCGCGATCAAAAAGGGCATGACGGCAATCTACGACCCAGCAACGGCCAAGCGCACGCCCTGCACGGTGCTCCAGCTCGACCGCGTGCAGGTGATCAGCCACAAGACGCGGGCCCAGCACGGCTACTGGGCCGTCCAGGTCGGCGCCGGCACAAAGGAGGCGCGCAACGTCTCGCGCCCCGAACAAGGGCACTTCGCCGCCCAGGGCGTGCCGCTCAAGCGCCACGTCGGCGAGTTCAGGGTCAGGAGCGCCGACGGCCTGCTCGGGGTTGGGCGGGCGATTGGGGCGGATTGGTTCGCTGAGGGCCAGTTTGTGGACGCGAGGGCGAGGAGTAGGGGGATGGGGTTTGCGGGCGGGATGAAGAGGTGGGGGTTTGGTGGGCAGCCGGCGAGTCACGGTAACAGTTTGACGCATCGCGCGATGGGAAGTGCGGGTGCGTCACAGGGGAGTGGGAGCAGGGTGCTGCCGGGGAAGAAGATGGCGGGTCGTATGGGCGCCGAGCAGGTTACGGTGCAGAATCTGAGGGTGTTGAAGGTGGATAAGGAAAACGGTATCGTGGTCGTCAATGGTGAGTAAAAAAGTCTTCTTCTCTTTCTGTTTTTGGGAGAATTGGGATATGATATGTCGGCGAGTGCGTGAGACTGACTGGGCGTTTGAAACAGGCGCGGTGGCAGGACCAAAGGGCTGCATAGTCAAGATCCAGGATGCGGTCAAGAAGCCCTGGCCTGATCTTCCTGGCCTCGGCCAGCCCTTCGCAGAGACGCCTGCTGAGACCCTTCGGGCTACTGCTTGATTTCCCCTCGATCCCCATTTGCGAACGATACCATTTGCATGTCAACAGGCGTTTCCGGCTCTGCAGTAAGGGTTGAACCGGCTGCAGGTGCGATCCGTCAGCCACATTGTACTTTAAGAAACTGCATTGAGCAGGCAGCGGCCCGCTGGTGGATGTTCAAAGACATGTATAACAAGTAGCTAAGTGTATATTACGAGTTGAAGCAAGCCGCCTTGACCTGTTGCGAGCCCCATTTTCCATGCACGCGCCGTCACCGTCAATTCCAAACCTGACCTGAGCCTCGATCTTGGGAATACGAGCATGCTTCTCGCTCTACAGCCGCTTCGAGGACCTCTATCCCTTCCATCCTTCGGACACCCGTTGTTGGAGATGTTGATATATCCCTTGTCACTGTCCCCCTAACGTTCACCGCCTCACACAGCTTATAGTAACTACCCTGAGCAAGATTTTTATCCATGGATCAGCAGCCAAGATCTCCGTCCTCGAGATCCCGACGAACAATCCGCTCAAACGGGCAGTTCAACGGAAAGGGAGCGCGTATTGAAGTTGCAGACGATGCTTGCGATCCAGTACGACCACACGCGCGTGCTACTCGTCTCTAGACTTGGGTTTGCCAGAGGGGCATTTCTTTGTTCCGAAGACATTTCGTTTCCTCCTTGCACGAATCGTGAGCACGGGAAAAACTCAGCAGCCACTTTTTCCAGTGCGCGGGTAGTCAGGTGTATGCCTGAGCAACTTTCGATTTGGGGGTGAGCAAAATGTTGCCATCGTTAAGAGGTTTCATAAAGTGTATATGCGCGGCGACCCGTCCCCGACGTCTCTCTCTCTCTCTCTCTGTGTGTGTATGTGTGTGTGTGTGTGTGCGTGTGTTCAGTAGACCAGAAAAATCTAAACAGCCATGACCAGACCTGGTTCATCGCAAAGGACAACTCAAAGGGCATCTCCGGCGGCTCTACTTCTTCATCGCCTTCTCCGGATCCTTCTCGAAAGTCTTGCACCACTTATCCCACTCCCTCGCACCCTTGGCCATGACTTGTTTGAGATCGTCCTTGACCTCTGTGATCTCCCACTGTTCGTCCTCCCAGTTCGTCGCTCCGGTCCCGTTCTGGCTCGGGCTCCACCCGATGGCCTCGAGGACGTCCGTCTCGGTGGGCGGCACGCCGGCAGAAGGGAAGAGCTTACTGTCACGCTCATGGCATCGAGATGCCAGGTATTGGTCCAGGAGTTCCAGACGCGGAGAGGGCGTGAAGGTCAGGCGGAGGGTGTTGTCGTCATCGCCGTGTTTGCCGCTGTGCGAGGACGAGGTCAGGCGCTTTGTGACGTTCCTGCTCGTCTTTGCGCCGCGGATGCTGGCGTAGGCCCAGACGGAGTCGATTTCGAGGAGCCCGCCGAAGGGCCAGATGACCATGGCTAGGATGTCGATGGCGGCGGACACGGGCAAGAGGCCCGTGGCGAGAACGGCGTCGCGCTGGGCCTTGCTCTTGCTGCGCAGCATGGTGTCGACGAACTCTTGCTTCAGCTGATCGGGGCTCTGATTGATGCTCTGCGGGTAAACGAGGACCATCTCCTCGAGCCCGACCGTGCGGTGCGTTTCTTCGCCCTCGGAGTGGCCGTCTTCGGCGTGCTTGTCGGACTGGTCGTCGCTGCTGCCGCCGATGCGGTTGAGGAATTCGAGGTTGGAGGACTTGGTGTAGGACATGGCTTTGGAAATGCCGCGCGTGGCCTTGCTCTTCACGCCCTTCCAGCTCGCGGTCTTGGCCGTCGAGGTTTTGGCCTCGCGGACTTCTTCTTGCCATTTTCGCTGCAGCTTGCGCACTTTGTCCTCCTTCTCGCCCTCTGGAGGCGCTTTGAGAGGGGAGGTGGTGGAGTGTAGATCAGGAATCGGGGAGGTATACCCTCTGCTGGGACGCCGTGTATGCGTGGTTTGGGGAAGGGAACGAGATAAGCCACGAGCTTGTGCGGATTACGAGTGTAGTGGATTGGCGAGGAGAGGTCGGATGAGGCAGATGGGTTTCGTGGTGGCAGGGGCGGCGCGCTTTGCGGATTGTATGCGCCGTGGGCCTGTGTGCCGCGTGCCTGTGCCTCCTCTTCGGCCTGCAGTTTCCGGGCCAGGGCTTCGTCGTCGTGAGTGTTGTACGAGCCCTGCGTCTGTTGCTGGTATTGCTGGTACTGCGACGGATCTTGAGCGTACGCAGGAATGTGTGAGTGTTGGTCCATGGCGATGGGTGACGGGCCGGTTCAGTTGATGCAAAGACTCAATGTTCCGAGTAGGGTGTAGGGTGTAGGCTTGGTTTTAGTAGTGGTCGATTGGAGAGGACCTAAACAACGCATCAACGAAGACGACAGTCAATGGCAATTATATGGATTTGTTGGTCTCGATCTTGTTTGCTGCGCCGTAGACGCGCAAGCCCTGCGGTCGTCACTGATGACGCAACATGGTCCGTACGAGCCGTATGAGGATAGGTCTGCATCATCAGAGGCATACGGTAGAGGCTCATCTTGTCGGCCTCTAAGGGATGCGCATGTGGCATGTAGCATGTGGCATGTGGCATGTGGCATGTGAGAATGCGGAGAGTTCATTGGCCTCCTCGTGTGAGCAGGGCTGTGACAGGAGGGGCTTGCGTGAGCGGCTGCTCCCATGATTGTTCCGCATCCGCATCCGCACAGCCTGCCATCTGCGCCTTCAGAGATCCGCTAAGGGCTTTCGCAGACCTGGCCTCCGCGAGCTCCTACCGTAGCCAGGCCCGGAAGCGAAAGTTATCGGCAAGTGGTACACATACAGACAGTTGAAGACAAGTGGGAAGGGCGACAAGCGTCCAAGACAAGCTCCTACCGAGCACTTGGCACTTGCTTGGCCGTGTGCATTGACCAGAGTATACAGGATCGGAGGGAAGTGCCGACGTTCAAACAGTCTTCAAACACTTAGAAGACTCGAGAGTACCAAACGCCACAAACCCGTCCTCTCCAACAACTGGCCAAGACAGCCTTGTGTATTGATGGGAGTGCCTCACTCTTCGTTAGGGGTCAGTCCCAAGCTCGCAGGTCGCTACCACGTCCAAAGGCGATTACCAATAGCTTGACTATAGACTTTTGAGAAGAGGGACTAGTATATGTTGTTCACGAAATCACTCTAACATAGACGGTGAATCCTACGTGCCAGCGACTTCCCAGTGTGCGTGAATACACGCAGATCTAGTGAAGATCAGGAAGATTATGTACCTGATTGCGCATGCTGATATCGGGATGGCATTCGGAGTCCCGCGGGGATTAATGAGCGTGTCACGCTACCCTTCACCGCCCTCGGTAGCGTGTACTTTGAGGGAGATACCTGCGTTGACCTCGTCTGGTTCCTCCAAGCCTCTAGAGTATCCTCGTGCGGCTTTCTTCACTTCGCACAATGTCACAATGGCACACCTAGCCATGTTCCGGAGTCCCAGGAGACTGTCGCTGTGTCTGCCATCGAAAGGTATCAGCATCTTGCTGGCCAGCAAAGGGGAACACTGACTACCGTGCAGCTGCTCCAAGACTCTTGGGTAGACATCTATTCGAAAGTATGACCGAGCGTTTTATTTTCTCAGCTCTGCCCTTCGCTGCCGACCCCCAACGTCGGAAAATTCGAGTGGTCGACAAAACTCTGATTCCACTGCCTCGACAACCCATCACGCACCCCGGGCAGCAGAACCTTTGCAATGGCCTCCTCAGCAGCTGCTTTGATATGATGCTTGTCCACCCAATAGTGTCTCACAAACCTGCCCGTGCACCTCGCCGGTCCCTTCAGTTTGTGCTCCGGCGCTCCGTTTGCCTCGTCGCAGGCGATTTCGCGGACGTGCGCTTTGTAGCGGTCGTCATGACGGATGAAATTGGAGAAGGCGGACTGCTCGTGGTAGTACTCGTTCTTCCAATGCGAGCAATTCGGGTAGAGCGTATCTGTTTTCAAAGTGAGTATACTTTGCGACTCAGGCGCGGATGCTGACTGGTATGGCAGAGGGACCCACCTTGCGGACATGCGATCCAGTCCTCCATCATCGGCATCGTCACGGCGGTATCTTGTATGATGAGAAATCCCGTGTTGAGGTTGATGCTGCCGTGAATATCGTACTTTCCAGGCTCTGCCGGTGCAGCGGCAGCGGCGATGGCAATTTCGGATGTGATGTTCCAGTGGTCAATTAGGGGTTCCATGGGAACTTTGAGGTTGTTGAAGATGACGTCTGAATCGACAAAGATCACGAAACGGTACCCTTGTTGCAAGGTTCGGTAGATCTCTTCCACTTTGACCCAGGTGTTGTAGCGATCCTTGAATGCGGGAGCTTGGACAAACTTGTAGTCGTAACCGTGTATGGATGCTGGAATGATCAGCATGGGACGTGTGGAGTAGTGCATGAGGTGTTGTACCGTAAAGATAGTGATTGAGCCTGCCGTGTGCCAGCTGCGTCTTGTCCTCCAAACTCTGTGTTACATTCCAAGCCCGTGTGTCCACATCTAGGATTGCAATCTGATTTCGGAGAGGACTGGTATATGGAGTCGATTCCTTCAGTCCGTACTCTGCCGGGTTCCAGGGTACTTGCCGGAGAGCTTCCACGATGCGGAGAGATGGTTGTGCGGAGATGCCATGTCCATAAAGACATCAGCGTCGGCTGGGACACGGTGGGATCATGTGGTTGCGGATGAAAACTCACCTGGAGCTCTTAAGCGAGAGAAGCGCGACAACGAGGACCGAAATGCTTGCTGCAAGCCAAAGCAACAGTCTTTTCGCCGGGAATGCGCGAGGTCTTGCGGGCAACTCAAGGTCTGCTAACGAATGGGATTCGCGCGTCTCAAGCACACTATACAACGGTGATTTGGAGAACATGATTAAGAAGCGTGTAACAACGACAACTGAAGACGAAGAGTTCCTCTCAGACAAGGAAAGAACACGAAGAGTTGGCACCTACTCTGACCCCTGATTTACCGTTGTGCAGCAAGCCGTCCGACAGCAGTACGGTATTCGATCGGGGCCACCATTTCCGTGCAGGATGCCTCGGGGATTGCAGAAACATCGTGGCTGGCCTAGTTTCAAAACGTAGCGGCATGCTGTACTGCCTGGCTGCTTCCAGACTCAGGCGCGTCTGTCCCCGGATTCGAGGAGATCGTATTGCCGTGTGACGATGTAAACTAGTCAGACCACCAATTCAGGGGTAATCCTTCAGCCGTCCTGCGGTGGAAGAAATCCCAAGCCGCTGACTGATTGGACGTTCATGGCTGATCATGGATAAGACGTCGCTCTCGTGTTCTGTGAAATTGGCCATACGATGGCCTTTATCTCGCCTGCATGCAAGCTCTAGAGCAGCGCAGTGTGAATGTTCGGGTGGAAGTGCGGAAGCCATCTCCGGCGGCTGAAGATGGAAATTGAGAAGCGCAGATCAGCCAAGCCATCCGCCTAACCAAAAGCGGCTACGGATACGTAGTCCCTGTCCATCCGATATCGAAACTGCACTAGTTGTCTGCGACATGTAGAGGTAATAGAAAAAGGTGTTAGAATTGATACATAGATGTCGCAGTAGACCCTGTTCCTCACCGCTTCCGCTAGCGTACTGCTAGAGAAGATGACATTCGACCTCTTCTTCTCCATTCTCCTGCTGACTTCTTATCACGACGGCCCGAGCACGCAACACTCGCGGCGGCTTTGTTTTGTATTGAGAGGCAGAGTCACCATGCGACGGGAGCCCCATCGAGTGTGTCAGCTATTGCAGCCCCATAGCCCTCTTTTATCTGCGTCTGGCCATTTCGGACTCTACGTGAGACCAATCTTCCGCAGTAGGAGCTAGGGCAATAATAATCTACATTGGGGAATCAACCCTCCACGCATGACCAACACGCCAAACAGACGCAAGATAGTCCGTTAACCACACCGACGCATCTATATGGGGACGCGCACGTGGAAATGGTTACGACAGTCAAGAAATGTAGAGTCCATGTCATTCGCAAATGATCTGTCGTCTCCCTGGTCTTAGTCCGCTTGTTGCACGAGGGAGGCAGGCGCTGATGATCACTTACTCATGGTTCCACCTTAATTAAGCATGTGTGCGCTTTTACCGCCGAAGACCCATGTTTCTAAGAAAGCCTTTACGATCTGGTCCAGCACTCTGCTCGCCTTGTTTCCGCTGCTGCTTTATCCGTTCAACCCGCTCGAGGTGCGGCTGAGCAATGTCCTCTACCGCCCTCGCCACCCGAGCTGACGGGCCATCCCAGCCTCTCCTTTGAATGGTGAAGCATACATGATAGACCTTGACTCCGAAAATCACTCGTTCGGGCAGATCTACTCGAACACGATGGGTGGCCAGCTCAGCGGTGCAGCCGGGCTCTAGCGGCGTGAAGTCCGGACTGGCATCGCTGACCGCATCAAAACCTACTTTAAAAGGGTGCGAAGAGCCGAGGCGGATGGCGAGCTGTGTGTTCGTTTCAGTGTCGGTGAGGAGGAGCACAACGGCGACTTTGCCAGCTTTTTGAGAATCTTGAAGCTTCGCTTTGAGTCTAAGCTGGGCATCAGACGTCGATCGTCGTCATCGAAATCAGCTGTGCGCATGGCTTGCGTGAGGCAGTATGAGACCGGCAAACCGCTCAGCTGAAAGATGTGTAGAGGATACACGCTGTCTCGGTCTTGCGGCGCGATGGTCTGTGGGATAAACACAGGAATGCGTTTGCCGCGCTCGGACACCGTCTGCAACTTGTGACACTCGATCCGTGCATACGTGTCGCTGTCGGCGCCAGAGCCCAGCCTCTGCAACACAACCGCGAGAAAATAGCCCTGGCTGGTCGGACTAGGACAGTGCAGTGCGGCGATGTAGCGAGCGTTGTTGGCGTCCAAAGGTCTCATGTGTAGTTCAATGTCCAGTCCGCGGTTGGTCATACCGTATGGCGATTCTTTCTCCCAGCTGCTGTATGGGACGATGTACTGAGCTTCTGGGAAGTTGAAATCATCTGGGGAGTCAGCCAAAAGTCCATGTAGCATGTCGGGCTTATGCTTGCTGTTCGCCCATGCGAAGAGCGAGTGGTCGTCGGATTGTTTCATAATCTCTTCTTGCAGTCTGAGGAAAGCTTTGTCGCCCTCCCCGTAGAGCATGGGCATATTGACAGAGAAGATGCCCATCAAACAGTACGCTTTATCTTCTGTCCTTGTTGTTTCTCGTCCAGCAGCCCAGGACATTCGTTCTGCGATACTGGCTGACTCCAGCGGCCGCTTTTTGGCCAAGATGTCGGCGTCTATCCGGGTCGCTCTTGACACCGGCTCCCGAAGCTGTATCTTGTCGTTTAAAGGCTTCCAGTCTTGTGAAAAGAAGACAAGATCGGTGGGCGCAAGGAGTTCTTGCAAAGTCCAACCTCGTGTGAACCATCGGGATGAGCAGAAACGTGAGTCTGGGGCATGTGGATCACTCTCGAGGGGTACGTCGGCGAGGTAAGCATAGCACTTAGCAGCCGCTTCGTACCATGCGTACATTGAATTGATGGCCTCGGAGAGCTCGGCACTGCTACTCTTGTCGATGCAGCACGAGTCGACCCAAACGTATGCGTACCCGTCTCTCCATGCTTGGTCTAGGGTGCGGTACACTTTCTCGTAACCCTTCTTCTGAAGTCCTCCCCAGCAGAGATGTCGGCGAACACCACTTCATCCTCGTCCCAGGTGTGCGAGAGTATTGCATACTGCAAATTCTTGTCCGAAAGCTCCTTGATGCCATTAAAGCGTTTCAATGTCAGTGGATATTCTCCAGGCGCCTTAGGTACCGTTTCTAAGAGAAACATGGCAAATTGAAACAGGAAATTCACATCGGGGTTCGGTCAGAGATGACAGACGGTGATCCGCCTATCTCAAGGCGGGCAGTGTCATTCACCAGGCAAACTGTGACCACATGTGCAGGCTCAGATCCAGCCATGCTATTGGACCGGATGTTGTATTGGTGGGCTTCCTGCAGGGTACACAGCGCGTGCGAGCTGAACGACCCATGTAACGCTAGATGTGTGTGGGGGCCAAGAGGGCGTCCTGGAGGCTTGGAGGCTATTATAAGCATCGCTGCAGCGGGCGGTGCCTACCCGCCCCATGTCCGCGGGACGGCATATATAGAGCTGGTCGGGCATATGAACGAGTCGGTCCTGGTTGTCCAACACAAAACGCTTTCATCTTCCTTAGCATACAAAGCCTTCTCCAATCTGTCATGGCCAATTCTCAACAGCCTAAACAATATACGGCCGAAATGAGCGCCATCGAGCCATTGTCCCGACATCTCCCTACTTACGGAGATGACCAAACAACATTGCAAGGCTCCGAGTACCCTCAAAAGGAGCAACCCCTTGTCTCCGAACAGCCTACCACGCAACAGAACCGCATTTCATACGTTCCGGCTCCGAGCTACGTTGTGCCACTTGAAGACCTGGGTGATCATCCTGAATGGATTGACTGCCCTTACTGCAAGCGAAGAGCGCAGACGGAGATAAAAAAGGAGCATTCTTCCATGACATAGTGAGTTCTTACCACTACTTCCCCTTCACGGAGCATTCGCTGACCACATACTGTGTGTTCCACAGCGTTGTTGGTGTTTTCATTGGCCTTTTCTGCGTTTGCGCTGCCTGCTTGCCGTGTATACAAGGCTGGTTCCCAGACACGAACCATCATTGTTCGAGCTGCAAAAAGCAGGTTACCCACCGGCCGCACAATGGGGCTATCCAGGTCCTCAAACCAACTAGTGACCGAATGGTACCTTCAAGGTATACACTATAAAGGCCTGATTGAGCAGTACCGATGCATAGATCTCTAAGGACTACGGGTTAGGATTAGATCGGGCGTTGCGAGGATTTGAAATATTGCGAGATCTTCGTCAACTCTTCTGTCGTCTCTATCTTTATAGATATTACTCCTATAATAAAGTATTATGTCTTAATTTGGTTAAAGGAGAGCTTGTTCTTTTATGAGCGGACTGACCAGACTCAGGGAAACTCGACATCCTTCATTGGGTGAAGGGTACTGTTTGTTTGGATCGTTTGAGTCAAAGCGTTACTCACATCAAACACCCGTTCTTCCAGCTCGAATGCAAGTCCGACGCGCCCAGCCTGATACGTTTCCCATTGACATAGCAATACACCTCAACCATCCACTCATACCAAACCTTCCTGTCATCTGTCTGGCGCCACATGCTGACATCGAGTTCGGCGTCATCGGGAATATAGAGCGGAGTCTGTGTCACGTCGTCAGCCTTTCCTCTTCCCTCCCCTTGGATCTCCGCAGGCATTGCGGCTATGTACAGAACAATGGAAAGGGTGGCAGGACAGTAAGGTTAAATCTCACCTGCAACGGAAAGAAAATCGGAAACCAAGAGATCATGTCCTGACTCTTGTCTTCCATGGTAACGGGGTTCGTGCTCAACTCAACCTGTCTCCCACTTCTGCTCTCGTACAGCACCGTTTCAAAGTACCCCGCGAGCCCGTGACACGTTCCCCTTCTTGCACATCTGAACCTTGTCCGGCTGAAACGCGCATTGTGCTCGTTGGCGCCGTCTCCGCCGACCGCGCCACCGCCACCGCCGGCCGCGCTGCCGCCACGCCTCAGCTGCGATTGCGCGAGTATGCCGGGGGCAAGCGGGTGCGTAAATTCCCACGTCTGCTGGATGTCCGGTATGGAAGAGGGGGCGAGGGGGTCGAAGGAGAGGTAGTCGTACTGATGCAGCATGACGACGTAGGGCAGCTCCCAGCGGTCGTCGGAGCCGCCACGGGAGAGGATATCAGCGTAAATTCGCGGGCTGGAGATGGGTGTTAGGTGCGCGGTGTACGACGTCGGAATGCTGATGCCGTGCTGCGGGTGTAGGACGTGCTGCACACCGTCCAGACATTCGGGGCTGAGCTCGTTATCGGCGAAGGAGCCCAGGAGTTCGGAGACGAGGATGTCGACTTTGCCTTCCGAGCCCGAGGGCGTGAGAGGTCCCGCCCAGAATCGCATGTCGGATTTGATCACTTGAACAGAACGGTTCCAAAGAGGGTCGGTTTCGTTGTGGTGCTGGAGGAGCACGTAGGCGTTGGGGTTCTTCTCGACGGCCCAAGCGGAGACGGGAACGCCGGTGCTGGCGGAGGCGCGTAGGACGCGGGTTACGAGGGCCCGCGGCCGGCGCCGACGACTGCTACGATAATAGGTCGGTTGAGCTCGGAGGATAGATCTTTGAGTGCAAGGGCGACTGCGCGCTCATACCATTCGTACTTGATGGGATCTTTTCGAATACTTCGTACGTGATGGACTCAAGGTTGTCTGTCAGTGGCTGAAGAGGGGATTGAAGGTAGTCTTGGTATCCGGTGGCGAAGCGTTCAATCATCGAACGTGGCGATTGTGTCTGCTGAAGATGTCTGATGTAACTCAGATGAGGTGCTGGGTCCTTCTTCTTCGGCAAGCGCGAAGATTGCGCGGCTTCAGCAGGGGTCGGTGCAGGCGAAGGGGATCTCGCCGAACTCATTGACGAGGCCGAAGAGAAGGCAGCGTTCGATGTAGAATTTGACAGAGATGCGAGCATCTGCTCTTCACCAGGAATCGGCCCGACATCGCTAAGCAATATCCAAGGTGGCGTACGCAAACGCATGAATCGGGTGATGAGCGCCTGGGTAGATTTGGGAAGGACTGGGTAGCCCTTCTGGTTGCGCACAAAGGAAGTCTCGGGAAAGATAATGGCGCGAAGTGGTTCAGAAAACCAACGCGACTGGACATCGAAAGGAGGTAGTTGGCGGGGGATTGTGACAGCTATGTGTAGTGACATCAGTGGGCGATCCGTCCATCCGTTGAAGCAGGTGTACCTCCAGGTAGCTTGTTTGGTAATGCCTGGAATACGCATGACAGCGAAGGTAGATATGCGAAGTGAGGAAATGGCGGGAAAGGGAAGGAACGACCAAAGACTTACACACGGACAGCCTCCCATGATATCTACAGGTCGAACGAATCAGATCCCAAGCGTCCCACGAGCCATAAGCCTCTGATACGGGGTTCACACCGTCCCCGTCTTCTCGATAGTCAACCCGTGCCTTGTGGACAAAGTGTTGTGGATCCTCGGGTTTGCCCTCTTTGATGTCCTGAGACATAGGCATGACAATCTGCAGCTGGACGTATGGACCAGTACCCAAAGCTTGTGTGATGGCACGGGCATAGGCGGTCAGTCTTCTCTCCCCAGTAATTGGGACCGGGAACCATGATGTTGTTGACGCCGCAAAAGGCAGCATAGGCAACTTCCTGGTTGAAGACTTGACGAGATACGTGTGCGATGGCCGGATCCGATGAGGCGAGATCAATCCACGGGCTTGTCGTCATCAACAAAGACGAGATAGTTTCGTCGGGCGTCAAGGTGGTGTATTCTGGCGTGAGCGGTGGGACCAGTGGCATGGGTACAGATTCGGCATCGACGCTTTCATCTTCGAGAACGGTCAATAGATAGTCATCGACGAGCTCTTGGACTTTGACGCGATATGCAGGTGTAGAGATTGGACTCGTCATCATATCGTACTGCCATACTGTCAGCATCCCAAGCGAGCGGACATGACGGCGTATAGAGCCAGAGATACACCTACCCCGGCGCCTTGAGCCTGGCCGAGCAGTATACTCGACACAGGCGTGTCTCTTGCCGACTCATGTTGGCCGATGTAGAAGTAAGTCTGTGGCTCTTCGGGCGGCGCCGCTGCAGTCATGAAGGCCATGTTGATATGTTCTGCTCAACTGTACTCAACCACTTTGGCAACGAAGGGGTCCTTGTCGAACGCGGACAGCGGCCTCGGACCCTTCCTTCCTAATCTGGTATGTGTGAGGCAGTCGTGGCTGCCGAAGCTGCTGCTCTGCAACACGCGAAAACTCCACTCAGCCGAGAGTCCACCGCTACAGCCTGCAATACAACCACGATAGCTTCCAGGTCCTGGCCTGCGAGAAAATGATTTACGAGTAATGCGATTTCTAAGAAAAAGGTGCCGGCAAATCCAATATTGCAAAGAGTCGAAGCGCGTCTGCAGGCGTGCCAAGCCCACCGTCATCCCGCGAACATGGGCGGCGAATCTTCTGTGCAGCTTGCGCTAAATCCGAAAGCTAACATTTTCGTGTGGCTTGTCTATTGATCTACTCTCCTCCTCCTCCTCCGCCACAAGATCCTTTTGCAAACCTTACGAACCTCTTCTATACCTCCAACATGGCCGACAGGAGATCAGGACAAGATGGCGGTCGCGCGAAGCGTCAGAAGGTCAGCGACTCAGATCCGTCTTCAAACCCGTACCTGGCCCACATGTACCCAGATGAAGCCGCCGACGACCAAGGCTACGACAACGGCAACTACAGCAATGGCGGAGCCACATTGAGGGCCACCTCGAACGGCCAAGGACAGCCAGATGGTCTGAAGCACTTCAAGCGACACCAGACAACTGCCGCCCTGGCGAAAAAGGCAGAAGACGGTCCTTCGAATCCTTTCAATGGCAATCCGCTGTCGGAGCGCTACTTTGGCATCCTCAAGACTCGGCGCAACCTTCCTGTACACGCGCAGAGAGATGAGTTCCTCCGGATGTTCCAGAAGACCCAGATCCTAGTCTTTGTCGGTGAGACTGGCTCCGGAAAGACTACACAGATCCCTCAGTTCGTCTTGTACGATGATTTACCGCAAACCCAGCGCAAGATGGTCGCTTGTACTCAACCTCGTCGAGTTGCTGCCATGTCCGTTGCGCAGCGTGTGGCTGCTGAATTGGATGTTAAGCTTGGAGAGGAAGTTGGTTACAGTATCCGTTTCGAGGACATGACTTCGCAGAAGACCATCCTGAAGTACATGACTGACGGAATGCTTCTCCGTGAGGCCATGAACGACCACGATCTCACCCGTTACAGCTGCATCATACTAGATGAGGCGCACGAGCGTACACTGGCTACGGATATCCTGATGGGCTTGTTGAAAGAGGTGGCTTTGCGGAGACCGGATCTAAAGATCATCATCATGTCTGCGACGCTGGATGCGCAGAAGTTCCAGAAATACTTCATGAACGCTCCTCTGCTGGCCGTTCCCGGTCGTACCCACCCAGTCGAGATTTTCTACACTCCAGAACCGGAGAGAGACTACGTTGAGGCTGCGCTGCGGACAGTTCTGCAAATTCACGCCACTGAACCGGAGGGTGATATTCTGCTGTTCTTGACTGGTGAAGAGGAAATCGAGGACTGTTGTCGGAAGATCAGTCTTGAGGTGGACGAGATGATCAGAGAAGCCGATGCAGGACCGCTCAAAGTGTATCCTCTGTACGGTACTCTTCCGCCCGCCCAGCAACAACGTATTTTCGAACCTGCGCCGAAGCCTTTCAGGGAGGGCGGCAGGCCTGGCCGGAAGTGCATCATATCGACCAACATTGCGGAGACTTCGCTCACCATTGACGGCATTGTCTATGTCATCGATCCCGGTTTCAGCAAGCAGAAGGTGTACAATCCCAGGATAAGAGTCGAGTCACTTCTCGTGTCTCCCATCTCCAAGGCTTCTGCTCAGCAAAGAGCTGGTCGTGCGGGTCGTACGAAGCCCGGAAAGTGCTTCCGCTTGTACACCGAAGCTGCTTTCAAGAAGGAACTCATCGATCAGTCGTACCCTGAGGTTCTGCGCTCCAATCTCTCGTCAACGGTCCTAGAGTTGAAGAAACTAGGCATTGACGACCTTGTGCACTTCGACCTCATGGATCCTCCAGCACCAGAGACGCTCATGCGCGCATTGGAGGAGCTGAACTACCTCGCCTGTCTCGACGACGAAGGCGAGCTCACCACTCTGGGTCGTCTAGCCTCAGAATTCCCTCTCGACCCTGCTTTGGCTGTCATGCTGATCAGCTCGCCCGAGTTCTACTGCTCTAATGAAATCCTCTCCCTTACCGCGCTCCTCTCCGTCCCCCAAATCTTCGTGCGTCCCAACAGCGCACGCAAGCGGGCCGACGAAATGAAAGATCTTTTCGCCCACCCGGACGGTGATCACCTGACCATGCTCAACGTCTATCACGCCTTCAAGTCCCCGGCGGCACAGGAGAACCCTAAGCAGTGGTGCCACGATCACTTCCTGTCATACCGCGCTTTGCAGCAAGCCGACAACGTGCGCCTGCAGCTGCGCCGCATCATGGAGCGCAACGAGCTCGAGCTGATGAGCACGCCGTTCGAGGACAAGAAATACTACGAGAACATCCGGCGTGCGCTTGTATCGGGCTTCTTCATGCAGGTGGCCAAGAAGGACAGCAGCGGGAAATCTTACGTCACGGTCAAGGACGAGCAGAGCGTGCTGGTGCACCCGAGCACTGTGCTCGGGCAGGATGCAGAGTGGGTGCTGTACAACGAATTCGTGCTTACGACGAAGAACTATATCCGCACGGTCACGGCTGTGAAGCCGGAGTGGTTGTTGGTGAGTCTACTACCAAGATGGTTTCGCGCCAAAGTCTCAGGAACTGACAACGCAACAGGACATCGCACCGAACTACTACGACCTTGCCGAGTTCAAGAGGGAGATGTGCGCACCGCGCTCCAGCGTGCGGCCGACAGGATGAAGAGGCGCGAGGCCGTCAAGGCTGGTGAAAGATGAGAATCGTCTCATGCAGTCCGGCATTGCGTCAACCCTCGAAGGGCGTATGTTCCTTGGCTTGCCGTCAACCCGGAGGACATCGAGCGCCATGAAGCCAACACATGAAAGCTCAGTAGATCATACCCAGCAGCATGGTCTGTACTGCAGCAGTCCGGCAAGGTCAGCGTACCTCGGCATCGGCTGAGGGCGAGGAAGGGGAGAGATAGAGAAGGAGCAAGCGGGACTTGTGTATGGCCCACCATCAGAAGTAACGAAGAGAATTTGCAGAGTGCATGATTACGGGTACATGATCCCTTTTTCAACATCCTACATGTTTACTCTCGGTCTCCACCCCTAACGCATCTGCTATGTTCGAGACGTGTCTCAACCCCCATCAAAGAAGGGCGTGAAAGCTGATACACTCAATGGAACGTCCGCTGGTATCAAGGTGGACTGGCTCAGGATGGTTAGGAGTGCGCCCGTACTATGCAGAGGACACCGCTGCAATCTGCACCAGAATAGGAGGTCAACAAAATCACATTTCTGCTTGATAGCACTGTCACAGGGCGGGCAATGCACGGATATCCATACATTGTAAAGAAGTGAATAACAACTGAATACACTGAATATACTGAATATACTGAATATTCAGTTGTTATTCAGTGGTTTATAAAAATGAATATTCAGTCATTGCCCACCCTGACTCGGGGTACTGTCACCGCTGCCCACAAGCTTTCCGTCCAAGGATTCATAGAAGATGTGGTGGCCTACTGCGACTGCACCGCCTGCGAGTAAGAGAGCAATCATTTTCGCAGGCATCTTCCAGTCGATGCCCCACCTGACGATTGCGTCGGCATTCTGTACCGATGGTTTGTCATGATCAATCGATAGGACGATAGGTTCTTGAATGACCGCCGACCTTTCGACCGACTCGATGTCGACGTCTCCGTCGTGCGAGGCTACAGAGGTGTAGGATGCCGGTTTTCGCTGGATGAGGCGTAACATATCTCGCAGTTCCTTCGTGCGTCAGAAGCTGGAGATTGTTAGCTTTCTCCGCTACGATTCTAAGAGTGAAGGTCGTTGCTGACACGAGGTTTGCCTCGTCCTACTTGCTATCACAGAAGCGAATCTTGCCGCGATCAGACGTAGAAAATAGACGATCTACAAATGCCACAGCATGCTGCTCAGCCTTGCTGCATCATCCTAGCCTTGCTGCATTGAATGGTAGCATGATGCGCGTGGCTTATAGGTACGGGACAAGAGACCTATGGGGAGCCATGACTAGTAAGCAGGGCTAGAGTTGGGCCGGAACTCTTATCCTTTTAGCCAGACGGGATATATACAGGAACAGATTGAGTTCTTGTTGGAGACCTGAGGGCGGCTGTGCCTACGGGCCGCTTCGTGCCCTTCGACTCCGATTTGCCGATCGCGTCGGTGCTGTTAACCCGGCCAGCAGTGAGACCTGTCACTGTCACCGTGGAACCCGTCACTGTCACCGTGATGCCCGTAACTGTCCAGAAGCGGGACTTCGTCGACGACGATGACTCGGGCAATCCCAGCAAATGCATTTACAAAAACCCCGAGCTGCAAGGCTGCAACTCCTCATCAGCAACCTCTGCAACTACATAAAGGACAACGGACCTATGCTCAACGATTTGACTGTTCCTTCGAAAAATGCAAGCACCGGGATAGCAAGCGGGGATGTCAGTATCATGACTCGGGGCCGTGCTTGTAGGTCGAACAGCTGGATTCCGTGCCAATGTTGCACGAGTCATTATTGGGAGGTTTGCGCGTATGGTGAGTTTGCTGCTCCATCTTCATTACCTTCATTCGTTTCAGTGAACGATCATGCTGTTCTGCGCCCAGTCGGATTGCAATCATAGTGTGTGCTTTCCTTTGCTTGTCCCATCATCGACCGTGAACAGGACCGCTCTACTAGTCAGCACTAGCTGATGCAGTCGATGGAGCCTTGAGGATAGCGAGAACAGTGCGGAATGAGGTGCAGTACCATGGTTACCGGATACTGGTCAAAAACTTGTAGAATGAATACAATGTGTATGCTGAGGAGGCAGAACAGATATCTACAAAGATCCCGCCACTGAAGGCAGTAAGATAGTTGAGTGACGAAAAGCTCTTACCCTGACCCGAGCGACGCAGGGACTAGCTAGTGATGCAGATGGTATTTGTTGTCATCTCCAATAATCATTGTAGAGCTTCGTATCTGCGGGATCAACCATTGGACTTCTTCCGCTCCCTTCACTCAATGCACAACTTCAACTCCACTAGTACCCAAAATCACTTCATGAAGCCCGGTGACAAGTACGCCAACCTGCCCTTCTTCTATCCAGTACATTCCTCACAACCGATCAAAACAAAGCGTTCGGATTCGTGGCTCCCGCCGGAAGCGCCTCAACAACATCCCAATGCTCAACAATACAACTCCCGTCAAAGCGATAGAAATCCGCAATCGCCGTCAATATGTTGTTAACTCCTGGTCCTGTAGAAGCGAAGTGTACAACTCCGACGCTACTGCTGGCGTCGAAGATCTCGTGCACAATGTTGACGTTGACGTTAGGCAGAAGGCCAGATAGAAGTTGGATGACTTGGGCACGTGTGGTGACCATGGGGTTGTGCTCGAGTATGGTCGGTGAGACGTAGGTGTCGAAAGCTCCGGTGACGTTCTTGTTGATGTAGAGCTCGGTGACGAAGGATTGGAAAAGTTTTTTCTGGTCTCCCGAACCGGTGGATTTGGATGGGCAGTAGGGCGGACTTATTGCTAGGACGGGAGAGAGGAGAGAAACAAGAAGAGAGATTTGGTTGAGGAGACGCATTGTAGTTTGTGGATAGCGGTTGAGCTGGATTCAACAGAGAAGGGAGTCGAGGTCTACTTCACGAGATGGCAAGGAAATTGGGGATACAGAACTCTTCTATACCTCTCTTCCGTTGGTACCTATCAGCCGCTGGGAAACCCAGTCAATCGAGAACCTGTAGCCTCGCGCCATCCGCTGCAGTCAGAGAGATGGCTGAACGTTTCGACAGTAAAGAACTGGCAGGTTGCTCCCTCTAGCGAACCGGAAATGCTGAACGCAAGCCACAGATTGGCCAGATCGCCAGGTTTGGAGATATGGCGCATTCAGTGATCAGTGCCTGCAAGGCATAACGTAGGCACATCTGCGTCCCATGACCAGCGAGCAAGGTTTGAGTGGGGCCGAAAGCTCTTATCCCTTTGGTCAGACGGGAGATGTATAGAGCGGATCAATGACTTGCTGGAGGCCTGAAAACAGCTGTATGCAAGCAAACGTGTGTCGATACAATGGGATGCTTTGAAGCCTGCTTCGAGTGCGTCGAGTGTTCGTGTTGGCGGTCGCTCACGGTTCGTCTAGATGCAAGCTGTTGGTGGCCTTAACAAATGACAAATGCTGTACAACCTGCAAAAAGGCGAACGATAAAGCACTCGTGCGGGCAATAGCTTCGAGCCATACAGAAGCGTATGTGCCTTGGCTGCAGCAGGCTCAGCTGATCTGCGTGCTTTGGCCGACCCAAGCTGCATCCTCGCCCTAACGTACAACCTAGCCCGCTCTTTCGGGCATACCAATTAGTAGACATCTGTACGGGGAGAAGTGCACGGTTACAGTTGGGTCTTGGCACTATCATTCTTTTCTTATGAGAAAGTGACCACGAACGAGATCGGACCATTTCGACTCGGACGAACATATACGTTGGCTGGCACAGGGCAAGGTCGGTGGCTGTTGCACTTCTCAATTCCGCTCCGCTCCGCTCCGCTCCACCACCACCTTCTGTCTGGATTACGTCATCGTTGACTGCACTTTCCGCCCGAGGCTCAACTTTTCCTCGACAAAACTACTCCAAAGCACCTCACAACCTTTCCATTAGACCTAATCAGGTACTGGTGCGCAGCTTCGGAGGCATAGCAAGACGAAAAAATCCGGCCTGCCCGATTCTCTGATATGGACGACAACCGCAGCCGCCAGTCGGCCGAGATCGTCCTCGTACAGAGCATGTACCCGTCGGAGTTCAACTGGCGCGAGCGAGAGCCCGACTTGAAGGAGCCCGATTGTCCAGACCCGGTGTTTTCGCTAGCGCTGCACCGTAAGTATGCTTTTGTAAACACTCGCTCTTCCTTCCCTGTTCAGGCTTCTCATTGAGAGGCAATGAATCCCATTCCAGTCCGTCTGGTTCAAGATAGAATGAAACGAACGGAAGAGGCATTATTCATCGGATGGATAGGGTAGCTACTTGACACTTTTTCCGTTCCGTCTAGTCCATTGTTCTACGGGCTGGACAGGGTTATACGAAGTCCCCTGATGGACTAGATGGAATGAGCGTTGAGCATCTATTTTATCCCATCTATCAAGAAGCCTGCCCCTGTTGTGCCCTAATACCCCTGTCTGTTTCTGCCACCAGTCTTTCTCCCAATTAGTTACCCGATGCACACCATGCTGATCTAACCCCAAGCCAGCCTCGTATACACTAGAGATCTCACTCCCATCAAGCTATCCATCTGAAATGAAGCCGAATGTGTATCTGTCTTGCAGCGGCGATATCTCCACCTCGCGACGTAAAGTGGCAAGAGCGGCGCTAGCCCGACAGGTTGAGGAGCTCGAGTCAGGAGTCGAGGTCCTCGACGTCTTAATCAATGCATTTGTCGAGCACCTTCCGGAACTGACAGCCGAAGGAAGCGAAAGCGAGGCAGAATCCCTCTCTTCCACTACCGCATCCAAGCCCGCCTCTGGCAAGACGAAGGGCAAAGGGAAGGGAAGAGGCCCGCCCAGAATCAAGCGCGTGGTTATCTGGTCGCACCACCTCCTCGCAACTTCAAAGCGTCGAGATATCCTTGCCTGGTCCAAAGAACTCGCTCTCGCAGGGTATTCCCGCCCAGGCTACCCAGGTGCGGTCTTTGCGGAGGGCGAAGAGGATCAGATTGATGAGTTTGTGAGGCGCCTGAAGCAGCTAAGGTGGCAGGCGCTGCAAGTTCGTGCGGAAGACGTGGGTGAGCAGCGGTTGTGTGGACCAGGGAGGGCGTGCAGGAGGTCGAGGGACTGGGCGAGGTGAGCGATGGTCTGAAGAAGAGAAGTCAGGAGTGCACGGAGATGTTTCTGGAGGGGATGAAGATTGCGCATTGAAGGGCCATGTTGAGCCCCGTCGGAGAGGTCCCCGTTACCGCCTACGGATTATGTCTCCTGAGCGAACAGGAGCTTCATGGAACGCTTGCCGCGAGGAGGAGGGGTTCTCCATCATCCGATGGCCTGTAAACGGACAGTGTATCGCTCGGTGCTGACAACGAGCAGCGAGCGGTAACTGGCAAGTGGTGACTGGGAAGTGGTAACTAGCAACAAGTGAGCGCGTTTCTGTTGTTCTTTTCTGTTCAGATTACTTCATGTGAACGAAGCTGTCCGTCTGATGGATGATGTCCAAGCAAACACGTGACGTGGAATAAAAATATAGGTATGCAGAAGCCTAATGTTGTCTTTCACTTGCAGCGTGTTCTGCATAGCTCCCCGACACCTCCCTCCGGCCTTCTTATCCTTCTAACGTTCTCCAACACTTATCCATCGTTCTCCATCGCGGTCACCATACACATTCCCTGCAAACGCGTCTCTAGACTTTTGTAGTCGCTCCGGTTCTTTGGTAGAGTTACGCTCTTCCGCGCCCCTTTCTCGATTTTCAGTACCACCTCCAGTTGCCCGAACGCTGTCGCGGCTGTAGGCATCATCAGACCTACCCTCCTCACGAAACCGCACCCATCTCTTACACACGCATCCTCAGGCTTCTGGTCTCCAACGCCAGTTCTTCGCCAGCTCTACATCATCGAACATATTTGTCCCCACATATCAGCACCATAGTTGCCGCGCGAAAACCTCGGATTGCGCAAGATGGCTCTCCCAATGCTCAAGAACGACAAACTGCCCCTTCCCAACCTTGACGCCATTACTATCACGCTCCCACCACACGAGCAAGCCTACCTCAGCCGTTGCGCTTACCCGATGCTCGCTGCCTTTGATCGGATGAACGACACATACCAAGAACTCACCGCACTCGGCCGAAGCATCCGCTCTGCGATTGTATTCACCGCCAAACCAACCGAAGAGGGAGACGTGTCGGAGGATGAAGAGTCCGACGAAGCCAAACCCGACGCGGAGCTGCAGGACATCAGTTTCGACGACGCCGAGCGCGTTCCCAGCGCCGCGTCCCTCCCCTCCCTCGACACATCATCCTCCGCGACTTCGCTCCCATCCACTGCATCGGCCTCAGCGGGCCCGGAAGACTTGAAGGCGCTTGTCGCCCGCGTTGCCGCTCTGGCCGCCGAGTACGAGACCCTGCGCAACGAGCTCAGAGCCGTCGATCAACACAAGCAGCGCACCTGGAACAATGCGGAAAGGGCTCAGTATCGTAAGCAGATGAAGGTCGTGCGGGAGATCCAGCTGGAGAAGACGGCCGTCGAGAAGAAGGTCCGGGAGGTCCTCGACAGCAGCAAATGGGGAATCAAGGGCGGGGGCAAGGGATTCGGCAGCCGCATTCGAACAGGAGGATCTGAGCATTGTCGTGGTGCGGGAAAGGCGGCTGAGGAGGAGGAAGAAGTAGAGGGGAGAGTGAGGATGGGGACAAGGAGTGGATGATCGTCTAGTCTACTAAGGCCGGAACTTTCGTTACTGGATGGTGGTCTATTACAAGGCTGTGAAAAGAGCCACAACACCATCACACCTGTTGTGACTCCAGAGTTAAATCTGAGATACTGCCCTCTGTAACAGAGACCTCTAATGTTGACAATAACTCATGCCCTCTAGCGACGGATCGTGTAGCCGATTTGTTGCTATCGCAAGGCAGTAAGCATTTGAGGGCACCTCTATACGAGTCACAAATCTAAAGACCTATGTGCGTATACTGCCAGCCATGCCGGAAGCAGCTCTATCACTCCGCGGAAGTTGGGTGACAGAGTGCACTAAACCCGGTGCCAGGGCGGCCTTGATTTGGAACAATAATTCTCCATCGTCAAAGCCGTTACTCGACTTTACGGAAGCGCATCCCTTGTTAGTCTCCCAAATGAGTGGGCAGCGACTCGAATCCCGCGGTCTAATGTCAAGGGAACAACGGTGCAGTCGATAGTGCGCTGTAACAATCCAAGTCCCGGATCCGGAGGAGTTCGGAGCAGATCATGCATCCATAGGAGAAAGCTCTTCTATATGCATCCACAACTATTTCTCTAACCTGTTCCGAAATGTAGACAAAAGCAGCCAAAAACGCTCTATACCGGTCCCAGAACCATCCCAAGAGACGAAGTGTACGAAAATCTCCTCTTAAGAGAAGTGAGTTCATTCTTGTCCGATACACTGTCCGACCGATGCCTTCTCCATACCTCTTGGAGGAATCTCCGCTGCTACTCACGAGACGTTCTAAGTCCTGGCTTTAGATGATTCAATGCGCAAAGCGGAAGTCGAGACGCTTGTTGCCTGGTGAAACCGTCAGTCGTATGGTCAGGATGAGGGCAAAAAAAAAATCACGGTAGTCAGCGCAGCTGCAGCTTCCTGTACCAACATACCTTGATCCGTAGTCGTGGCAAGATACTCCAGTTTCTGTTCATCCGTCATCGCGTTCCACTTCCTTTCACGCTGCCTGTTGCGCCAGAGATAGTAGGCCTTAGTGATAAAATATATGACGATGTTGGAACAACACAAGGCGAGCAGAACTCTGTTTCCGCGCTTGTAACGAGGAGCGTCATCTGCGCCGCGTCAGAGTCTACGGCCTCCGGTGAAGGGTTCGAAGCGTGAAGGGGAAAGTCTCACCGGTGCGGTAAACGTTCGAAGAGATGATTCCACCCGCTTGGACGAACATATTGTACATTGCGGCCGAAACCGTGCGCGAGCGCACTGCGTTCGAATTTCTAGAGTTCCAACCGACTTGAATGGGATGCGCTGTGCGATTCCCGTCAACACCGTTTCCCGGAGTACTGTTGATCGAGGCTTACCGTTGGGATAGCTGAGCATGAGAGTGGTGACGGTCCAGATGATCCATCTGTTGACTTTGGTGGTGTCCACCACGTTCAGATACACTAGGAACGGGATACCCCAGATCTGACCGGACATTGCCGTGAGTGATAGTTCACCGTAGATCTCGCCGAGGTAGGTGATGAGCATCATTGTGAGCACTGTACAATGTCAGGCATGGTGATTCCTGTAACGCAAGGTCGGCGAGAACTTACTATGGATAGCTGTATACGGAATTGCGAGGAGGTTGGACTGGAATGTATCGAAGCCAAGACCGCGCAACGAGAGAGTTAGATATTGAGTGACGGGTGTGAATGGGATCTGGAACATAAGTCCGATGATGTAGAGAGGCCTAAGCTCTGTCAGCGACGGCTGAATACGATGCAGAGAACTGTCCTTACCATAGGTCAAAGTCTTTCATGCTCTGCCAAAGAAGCTTGGGTGTGATCGGTTGACGGTTGTGCATGCCGCCCTTGGTTGGATCTTCGCGGATGACGCGGTTGACCATGATGGTTTCCTCCCTATACCGTGCAGCATTGTGTTAATCAAAGACGTGCAATGTAGCGACCGACACAGAACGAACGACCGACCTTTCTGTAAACCATCCTTTCTTGCCCCGGAACCAGCTTGCCGTGTGCGTCGGGGATGCAGGCATCAGAAGGTAAGCAGATAGACCAATCACTCCGGTAAACACTCCCTGTACGAGTATTAGCTTCATGCCCGTCAACTGAACGATTCCTGGTTCGCATGCCTCAATAAGGAAGAGCCACCGCCACTGAAAAGATGTTAGTCCGTTTTCTCTCCGTCATGGTACCGGGGAAAACTTACCCCCGAATGTCCGTCGATACCACGCATGTGCAGAATGCCATAAGCAAGGAATCCAGCCAAGATATCCGCAGTACTCATCGCGGTCCAGAAGAAGCCCAACCGGATGGATAGCTCATGATGCTTGTAGAAGTACGAAAGGTACAGGATAACGTCTGGAATGAAGCCACCCTGCATGATCCCAAGAAGCGCTCTGCAAGCAAGGAAGGATGAGCGTCCTTCAAGCTTAAACTGAGCTGATGCGACTATGGCCCACAAAACCATTTGTGTAGGGATCCAACGATCAGGGCCGACCCATTTAGAGACCAACTGGGAGGGTAGTTCCGCACAAAGGAAAGACAGTTTGAAGACGGTGTTTCCGAGGTTATAGTCTAGGACAACGCGTCAGGTATTTACTCCGTCAATCCATGAGGAGAATTGTTCTTACCGTTCGTAGTCAAATGGAGCTCGTTCAGAAAATTGTCCGTGAGCGCCTGGGACAGATTGGAGCGATCCAGCTCCAACGCCATGAACATGATGCAAGCAAAGACCATGATGCGGGCATCGATCTTGCGGATCAGCTTGTGCTCCTCACCCCATGTCCAGCGGGCAGAGGGATCGAATCGGTCTCAATGGTGTCAGTGATGGCCAGGTGCAGTGACAAGAAGTGTTCTTACGTATGTTCTCCCAGTCTGTGCGAGGTTGGTACTCCTTTGCCGTATCTGGATTATCAAACACGCTAGGCTACATGCAGTTCTCAGTACTCCAAGCTTGCGGTAGGCGACGACGGGGTGACTACCTGTGTTGCGATGGCATCGGGATCATATGTCTTGTCTCGCTGGAACCAGAAACGTTTCTCAGACCGCGGGATGCCCAAGGGGGCTTCATGGGCAGGGACTGCGGTTACCGAGAAGCGACGCTTGGGATCTTTCTTCTCCTGCTCGAGGGCGGTAGCAGGATCGATTTCTGAGGATGAGGAGTTGCGGGAGGACAGAGGCGCCTCGCGACGTACGGTGCCGGTAAGAATAGTGGCCATGTTTGAATGTAGAGCACTTAATTCACAGTAACATGGCCCTTCTACACCGTCTGTCTCCTGTGCATTTGTATGTTGCCGGACGTGTCACATTTTTCAAGGCCAAGAACGCCCAGGCTCGGTACAGCTTTGCGCAATTGAGCTCCGCAATGGTAAGATGTATGGCTTGGGGTCATCAGGTTCGATAGCAGACCTCGACCTAATCAGACCGCAGGCCGGGAAAGGCCCTCTCCGGCCAAACCGTCCGCCTGGTGCATGGCTCGTCTCTTCCACCTGCCAAGTACCGAGAAGACGACATTCTGGGCAGTATGTGGCCTTCCACATCCCATACTACATGACTTGTTGCCATGCGAGAATTGCATCAGAAAGGAGACATCGCTGGCTGGGTCGGTTTCCCATCGAGGACTCGGACTCGCTTCTAGCCGAGGTGCGTCTTTGAGATAGATCGCTCGAAAGGTTCACCGAAACGACACAACTCTCTTTTCATGTGATTTGCGTTGAGTTAGCGGGCTGGTTGTCTTCCTCTTAGTCCATGCATTGGAATCGCTGAATTCTGCGCGTAAAACTCTTATATTCTCGAAATAGGGGTAGCGTCTTATACCATGTTCACATGCGCGGTGTTCATCTTGCAGCTCTCACCGATCCTGCCCATTGTAGTGTGCGGTGTCAGGCGGAACAAGGGGAGGAAGTACAGGTCCGCCACTCGCGAGCCGTTGCGTTAGAGCGTAAGGCGTTTGCGAAAGACGTACTTCCATTATAGGGACTTGTCCCATAGTGGATATGGTTACAGGTGCGCAGGGTTGGTGCCACCTTGGATCAACAGGAATAAAGGACCTGGGTAAGAGCACACGTTGGGACCAGATGCCACGAATCCCGGAGCGGTGTTCTGCGGCGAGCCCAGATTGGACTGCTGGCTAATCGTAACTTGAAATGTTGCCATCTTGCGCGAGTGACAGGACCTTCGTTAATTGGTGTTTCGCGATTTAATGCTGACTAGGTTGGTGATCTGGGGACGGACATTTCTTGGCCATGGTGCAAAGCGCAATCTTCCCCACGAATTGCGAGATCAGAAACTCGAACAACGCCTGCTGGTTGAAGACGATAACGCCTGTGTTGGGAGGGGTCGGCGGGATTGCTCAACAGTTGCATGAATAACAACATAGCGCGACCACATGTCGCGCGGCTAATCTTCTGTTACTCGATCACCGCGCCTCTATATAAGAGTAGCGCATACGCTGCTTGAACGTAGAACAGCAACCTAAGAACGATTGTCATTCGGCATACGAGAGAACAACACCAAACTACTCACAGACTGCAGCAATGCCTCCATCCGCAGTACAGGTCGAGGAGAACGTCAGAGCTGACCTCTCCCAGCTGAAGCTGAAGGCATCCCCGCGCAAAGAGCCACTGAAGTACTCCGGTTCTCTCGACCAGTACAAGTCAGAAGACGTGACTCCGATTATTGGAACAGAATTTCCAGAGGCAAACCTGGTTGAATTTCTCAATGCACCGAATGCGGACGAACTCCTGAGAGACCTCGCCATCAAGAGTATGAGTGCAGCAGACGCGATGAGAATCCTTACTGAGTCTTGTATCCAGTCTCGCAGCGCGGCGTGGTCTTTTCAGGAAGCAAGACAACCTGACGAACGACCTACAGAAGCAACTGATCCAGCGTCTTGGCGAGCTTGCCGGCAAGCCATCCACTTCCGGCCTGCACATTCACCCCATTCTGAACTCCGACCGTGAGCTCGGCGGGTCCGATCCCGAGATCAGCACGATCAGCTCCGTGCAGCACGACAAGCTGTACAAGCGTACAAGACCGGACGAGCTGAGCGACAAGAACCAGAGCGCGGCGCAATGGCACAGTGACATCGCGTTCGAGCCCGTTCCGGCCGACTACACGAGTCTGAGGCTGACGCAGCTGCCCAGAACGGGAGGTGGTACGTTGCTGAGATACTTCGGGGTCCGTTTTGTGGGAGCATTTGGTGACAGACTCCGTCGCAGACACTCTGTGGGCCTCGGGCTACGAGATATATGACCGGATCAGCGAACCGTACCAGAGGTTTCTCGAGACACTCACCGCGACGTTTGCGCAGCCATTCTTCAGTGATATTGCAAACAAAGGTGGCTTCCAGCTGTACAACCAGCCCAGAGGTGCCCCGGAGAATATTGGTTCCGAGCTCAAGGCTATCCACCCCGTCGTCCGTACGAATCCTGTGACTGGTTGGAAGAGCATCTTCCCCGTCGGAGCCCACGTTAAGCACATCAACGGCCTGACTGAGGCGGAGAGCAAGCATCTCTTGAACTGGTTCCTGGACCTGGTCTATAAGAACCACGACCTGCAAGTCCGGTTCAAGTGGAGGAACAAGAACGACATCGGTAAGTGATCAGGAAGCCGTGCAAAAGTCAACACTGACACAGTTGTTGTGCAGCGATCTGGGACAACCGCAGTGTCTTCCACTCTGCGACATTCGACTACCGGGGGAGGGCGACCGTTTTGGAAACCGTGCTGTTGGTCTGGGCGAGAGACCGTACTTTGATCCGAATAGCACGTCCAGGCGTGAGGCTTTGGGCCAGAAGGAGATTGGACACAACTATGGTTGAACTGTATATTCATGATAGTAATCACGCTCCTCTCCTTAGCAATGAATGCAGACATGGTCCGCAGTCTAGTTTCTGATTACTGCAAGTCGCCATTTGATGCCTCCCGTGATACTCGAGTACAGTACTTGGTTGAAGGCTCCGTGCCGCTCTTATGATGTTTCTCTTGCGGCCGAGTGTGTTGGCTTCAAGTGTCGAAATGGAAGTCTACTTGTCTTGCTGTCTTGCGGTGACTGCCACTTTTCAGCAGCGTTTTCACCTTTTCTTTTATGACGCCGTTCTCCTTTGCCGATCAGAGATTAGCGATCAGCGTCGCAAGTCGTGGAGAAAGCACAGCGGAGGAACTTTCGCGCCTGCACGCGCTTTCTCGCCCGTAAACGCTTACGCGCGCATGCATTCACATGGCTATGACCTGGCGGATTGCATTGCGCTGTGCGATAGGGACATCGATTGAACCAACGTGGTTCAGGATCCCCACATCAGTGCGGTTCGGCACGTTGCGTTGACTTGATCCGATTGGTTGACCACCTTGCGGCTCGATCAACCGGGCCAGCGCACCCCATCGCGCTTAAGGTCTTGGCTGTATCCCCTCGATATTTCGACCTTCTAGATTTATGATACGGGCGGGCCATTTTCTCGAGTACAGATTCTATAACAACGCCGCACGGCGCAATTATCGTGGTCAAGAGCGCCATAGTACGTGATGAACAGTCTTTTTGCGGCCGTAGAGTCCTGAGATAAGTAGGCTGTCGTCGGCGGCACAATCTCTCCTTTTCATCGCAAGACAACACACTCGCATCCTCATCTGCTACTGACTAGACGTTTTCAACTTTAGCACTATCATCGCAACATCTCGAACGTCTTGTCTTCTCTCCGCTCAGGCGCAATGGCTTTCCTTGGCGGCGTCTCATTCGAGCCTGAAAGGGACATCCCGGACCTCTCGGGCAAAGTCATTCTGGTGACTGGAGGTAAGCGTCATGCTTCTCAAACGCCTTGTTAGAGTTCTGGAGTTATCCTGCGTTTCTGGGGTCCAGAAGGATGACTGCGAACGCGTTCTAACAGTCACCAGGCAATACCGGCCTAGGCAAGGAATCATTGCTGCAATTGGCGAAGCACAATCCCAAAGAAATCTTCCTCGCAGCTCGTACACCAGCCAAGGCCGAAGCCGCCATCGCTGAGATCAAGGAGGCCGTTCCAAACGCCTCTATCTCATTCCTCCAACTAGATCTCGCGAGCTTCAAGTCCATCGAAAACGCCGCCAACGCTTTCAACTCCCGCTCCGAGCGTCTAGACATCCTACTCAACAACGCTGGAGTGATGGCAATGCCCTACAGCAAGACATCCGAAGGCTACGAGATCCAGTTCGGCACGAACCACATGGGTCATGCGCTCCTGACCAAACTCCTGCTACCAACCCTTCTCAGGACGGCCGAGAAGGCCGACGCCGACGCCGACGTCCGTATCGTGAACCTGACATCCTCAGGCCACCAAATGGCGCCCGCCGGCGGTATAATCTGGGACCAGTCGGCCGCTGAGACCTATGGCACCTGGGCGCGCTATGGTTCCGCCAAGCTAGCAAATATACTGCACGCACGCGCGCTGCAGAAGCGGTACCCGCAGCTGACCTGCACGTCTGTCCACCCCGGCGTCATCGAGACGGAGCTCTTTGCGAGCACAAAGTCGAGTCAGGCCGTCATCCGATGGGGATTCTGGGCGTTTTCGGGTGTGGGAAAGCGTGTTGGGATATTGTCTACCATTCCACAGGGGGCCAGGAATTCGCTGTGGGCGTGCACGGGACCGAGAGAAGAGGTCAGGAAGGGGTATCTCTATACGCCGGTTGGGAATCGGAGCAACGGGAGTCGGAAGGCGAAGGATCAAGCGTTAGCTGAGAAGCTGTGGGACTGGACGGAGGAGGAGTTGAAGAAGAATGGATATTGATGCTTCTTTCTTGCCCTTGGTTGATTGAGGAGTGTGGGCGGTGGATTTCTGGCATTGTTTCGATGAAGGATACATTATTTGATAGTACCCGCGTAGTCGAATCTACACAAATACTGCAATGCATCCTTCTGCTGTCGCGCATCGGTCTTGTTCCACAGCTAGCTGGCTTCTCCATCAGTGTGTATGTTAGATATGGCAGTGGCATTGACGATAGAGTCCTCCTACTTTTGATGCTCGAAATCCATTAGCGAACGCACAGTGAGAGCTCGGACCAGCTTCGTCTTCATCGGAGACAGCGAACTTCACGCTCATATCATTCACGGCGGCCTCTTTTTGACATCACGTAAACTAGACCGACATATACTTCTGCGAAAACGTCGCTAGAGTGATCCTCTGCTGAACCACTGCCAAAGCCGCCGAGATCGAGATCGAAAAGCGAATCCCTAGCAATGGATCAAGCTAAGCTTCAGCGCATGCAAAATGCCGTCCGTATTGGTGCGTTTGTCGCGTGCAAGTCTCAGAGCTCGCAAAGATCGAATTTGGGAGTATATGAGGAGTTACTGACCGCGAGATAGGGTAAGCAGCTATCCGCATTCCCCGCCGAGCCAATTCGTGCGAGCCTTGAGGCAGAGCATCCGAAAACACAGTTCAATACATCATCTTGGGCGAATAGAGAAAACAATGAGGGAACCGGCTAATACGTGTTGATAATAGAGGCAAGGGCACCCCACGGAGAAAGGTCAAGAAGGTCCACAAGTCCTCCGGTGCCGACGACAAGAAGCTCCAGACCACCCTGAAGAAGATGAACGTCCAGCCCATCCAGGCCATCGAGGAGGTCAACATGTTCAAGTCTGACGGCAACGTCATTCACTTCTCTGCACCAAAGGGTACGTTCTGCGCATCTCTCATCATCCGTCACCCATCAGTCTACGGTCACACATCGCAACAACCGGACCAAGGTCCCCCACGACTCGTCGCAGCGCACAAGCACGCAAAGCTGAACAGCACTGACATGGACCAGTCCACGCCGCGCCTCCGGCCAACACCTTCGCCCTCTACGGTAACGGCGAGGAGAAGGAACTCACCGAGCTCGTCCCCGGTATCCTCAACCAGCTTGGCCCCGACAGCCTTGCCTCCCTGCGCAAGCTCGCCGAGAGCTACCAGAACATGCAGAAGCAGGCCGGTGCCGAGGGCAAGAAGGACGAGGATGAGGACGATATCCCTGACCTGGTTGAGGGCGAGAACTTCGAGAGCAAGGGTGATGTCGAGTAGAGTGCTTCAATAGCCTCACCGCTGTATTGGACTCCCTTTCAAGAGAGTTACGAGGACAGCTTTCCAGAAAGGACGGATAATCTTTCCTTCTAACGATTTGAACATCTCTTGCACATGGTTTGTTTCTCACTCGAGTCGGAAAGGGCAGACACAAAAGTTGGTTCTGGATGGCTAGGATTCTGGGATCGAGCCAATGTACATGCCCTTTTCTAGCGGTGTAACATAGCGGAATGCCAGAAAGGTGAAATCCCCAGCCCAAAACCCATGAAATCATTCAAAACCATGAAGCACCCATGAACCAACGACCTTGATATGTTCACCGTGGTGGGCTCATAGTGCCGCGTCTGTAAAAGAGCGACGGGTGGAGGAATACGTCCTCTTTTGAAGAACCTAGGATTACAGTATAGGCAGGATTGTACACGCGTATGCCACGACCTCTATCCATCGCCCCAGATCCGCCTTACGTAACTTCCAAAGCTTTCAGGCGTCCGTGTCCACCGTCTTCCTTCCCTGCCAACCACCCCATCGTCTCACCTCCATCCCGATAGGGCGCGAGTCGTACAACAGCCAGCCTCTTTCACCTCACAGCTCGGTCGACAAACTTCTTCTCCATTTTGCTGACCTCCTCCTTAAACTTCTCCACCTCTTCGTAACAATCCAAAGGCCGTCTGTCATTGATGCGCAGACATTGGACCAGGGATTCCTTGGCTTTCTCTAGCGACGGGTCCATAGTTTCCTGCTTCCTGCGCTTCTCGAGTTTGCTCTTCAGCTCGGCGATCTCTTTGCTCACGCTGTCGCGCGTGCGGTCCTTGCCGGACGAGGAGGACGGGGTAAGAGCGGATGCGACCTGAGAAGCCAGAGAATCGGATGAGGAGGAGTCGGCGGAGGAGGAGGAGGAGGAGGAGGAGGAGGATTCAGAAGAGGGAGTCGGGGAGTCCGAGACGGGAGCGATTTTCGAGGTGAATTCGTCCAGGCGCTGGGTTTCGATTTCGCGAATCTTTTCCAGTTCTTCGGTCACGCGGGCTTGGATTTGGAGCTCTAGGTTGCGCGAGCGTGTTGAGTCGGTCTGACCGCGATTTCGATTTAGCAAGCGTTCTTGGTTTTCTGCCATTGAGAGGGGGTTGGTGACGATGAGAGGAGGGCGGCATACCTCGGGACTGTTCTGCAACGAGTCGATCACCGACTGCGAGAAGCGGACGGGGCTGTCTCTGCGCGTGAAAGTGTTAGCTAGAAGTAGAGAGGTGGATGAGCCATTAGGAGGTTAGAGGTGGGCGCACGCGGAGAAGACATGCTGCGATGGATCGCTCTCTGGTTTCGAGCCGCCGGATCCCATTGTGTGGCTGGGTGGTGTGGTATAGCCGATGTACGAGTAGCTGGATCTTTTGGCGTCAATGTTCGGATGAATGCAAGCGCTAGCGTTGCGGTTGATGCCAAGGCCGGACCGCTTGGGTGGAGCGGAACTTCACTTCGAACGCGGTGCGCGCGCTTCTTCTTCCTCCATTCTTCGCATCCCACTGAGAAGGTGTATACGAGTGGGAGTTTTCATCTGAGGACTAGAAGCGGAGCAAGATGCAGACTTCAATCGCAGCATGGCTCAACAAGCCTCCCGCCATCACGGAGCCACCACCAGCCCGTCTGTCCGCCAAAACACCGCCTCCGCCGCGCCCACAGCCCGTCCGCGAGCTTTCCGCCTCGCGGTTTCACACTTTCATCGTAGACGAGGAATGCAAAAGTAGAACACCGGATCCGGCTCCCCCAACCAGATTTGACCAGGATCCCACATCCCCGGCCCCTCCACGTCACGTGCGCCACCAGCATTGGATCCAAGAATCACACTCCGGCCTTGCACGAAAGAGAACGTCCAGTCCTTCAAAAGGCTCAACAGTATCCTGCTACCCATTCCGTACCCATCAAAGTTCTACGATGAGATCTTGACGGAAAAAGTCGCAAACTCAATCACCCTGCTCGCAATCTGGAACGATCAAACCACCTCAACCAAACCGCTCGTCTTTGGTTCTCAGAGTAGCAGCTCTCAGTCAGAGCAAGGCCGCGTCGTGGGTGGTATCCGCTGCCGCCTCTTGGGGAATTCGCCGCCAATGCTGTACATCTCGACCCTCTGCGTGCTCTCGCCCTACCGCAGCTATGGTATCGCAACGCACCTGCTGCAGACTATCCTGGTGCGCGCAGTCAAGGAGTACGGTGTCAAAGAGGTTGGCGCGCATGTCTGGGAGGCGAATGAAGAGGGCTTGTTGTGGTATGCGAAGCGCGGATTCAGAGAGGAAAGTAAGGAGGAGGGGTATTATCGACGGCTTAATCCGCAGGGAGCGGTGGTCTTGAAAAGGGCGGTTGGCGTGGGGGATTTGCTGGGGACGTGAGGTAGGTGATGGGGTTGTTGGTTGTGGACGCCGCGTGAGACTACGAGCGACTTTTTGTCTGTTTGCTCTTCGCGCCCGCGAGTGTTCGATAGGCTTTCTTTTCGAGCTCGCTGTGGCGCTCAAGGAAGAGAGCCCGATGCACGTTTCTCGCTGTCTTGGAAAGATGGCCCAAAGCACCTTCCATAGGCGGAGCCAGTCACTGGCCTCCAAGGAGCGAGGGAATGGCCTACAGTGGGGAGTCCCGCAATGGCGAGCTGGATAGCCATGCGTGCTCTCACCGTCAGCCTCCCCACCCAATTCACCGTTCTCATCATCGGTGCGACATCCATCTCCAGCACAGCGGCTATCACGTTCGCCAAGCATTTCGGCGCTGGCAAGGTCATCGGTGCCGCGCGCGGACCAATCGACGGCGTCGACGAACTCATCAACCCTATTGACTCAGCCGACCTCAGCAGCTTAGACGACATCAAGCTCGTCCTTAATTCCATATACGACGCCCTGGCACAATAACCTTTCACCACTTTTCGCTTGCAATGGCCGACGCAGTACGTGCAAATCGGCCCGCTGGGCGGTCTCGGTGTTCCACTTCCGGCTGCTGTACTGAGAAGCAAGGATATTACCATCCGAAGGTCCGGCCCGGTGGCTTAGATCATGGCGGGATTCGCGCAAAGAAAGGACGGCGCTGCATGATGCGGCGGCGAAGCTACCGGTGTTTCCGTTCGTGACGAGGGACGTTGAGGAGATGGAGAGTGTTTGGAGAAAAGATAGGTCGAGGGTTGTTGTTACGATCCAGCACCGTACGTTTTAAGTGCGCAACTGAGAAGAGCTTTTGCCCGGTGATGCTTGCTGCAGGAATAGTACCGAAACCATGGGGGTTTGTGGCCTGCCTTCCCTTCGTCGAGATTACCAAAAGACTGAAGTTGTGAAGATGTAGAAATATTTCGTGGTGTACGGGAAGTCCACTGAGCTGCAGTCTCAATAGTAATTTGATGCCTCAGCCGCCGGCCGCATCTTCTTCCTCACTTTGCAATGTGACTGCGCTTATAGCACATCTGTTAACTAGCGAATTTCGACGCTCTGTGCGTGCACAGCACACTACCAGACTGATGGTAGAGAGATCCTGAGTTGATAACTTGATCAGGCGTGCTTACGGGGATTGTAGAATCAAAACAACGTGGTCCTGTGTGCTAGTGCTCCGCTGAATAGCTAATTCTGCGCTGGAGGAGATAGTGTGGTTGCATTTGCGAATTTGAGTTAAGGATGCACACAGCAAGAGCAAACTAGATGATATTGCGGCGAACCTGACGGCTGTGGCTGCTGCTGTGTAACAACAACAACCTCGACACGTAATCACGCAGACCTCGATCAACACAGTGGGATATGCATAGAGGTGACAGAAGAATGAACAACATGCAGCCATAAGACGTTCTCACAACGGGTCGCAACGCCGGTCGAAGCAAGTCTACCGCCGCTTACGAGCTAGGCCAAGAAAGGGTAGTCAATCCTCCAGTCAAGTCCTCCCTAATCTCTACTCATAGCATTTCGCTCTTGCCGTGGCCGTTACTCCCTTGTCCTTTTCCTTTTGACCCCTAGAAGTCAAACAGGATCCAGTCCGCCGTTGCTGCGGTATGGGACGCTTGATGAAGAAGTCTTTCTGGCCGGGACCTTATAGCTATATATGCCGCTTATCGATTACGAGAATCGGGCTGACCCACTCCCATACCTCTGCCCTGAACGGAACCACGATCGGAATCCTCTGAGTAATCATCAAGCATATGAAAGTACCACGGCAACCATACGCGGAAGAATAATCAGCCCTCCGACAAATCATCACCGCACGCATTCACGGCTACAAGACCTGCTCGAACTGTCTCGATCGCTGAGGTTCGTTTGATACACCATTGTCAACTACCAATGCTACGCACCAGCTTCGCCAGAGCCAACCCGACTAACATGACGCGAAGGACAATGTCCCTTGCACCCCCGTTCACGCGCGAAACCGCGCAAGCCAAAGTCAAGAAGGCACAGGATCTCTGGAACGAGCAGTAACACTACCCCCTTCCCCGTCCTCCGAATCCATGCCCATGCGTCAGCCCCTCCCCCATTTCAATTCCTTGTTTCCCCGTCTTTCTCACCTACTCCAACATCCCCATCCCTTTCCTTCCATCTCGTGAACTCTAACCGTTCCAGCCCTCGTGCTGACAAGAAAGCGAAAAGAAATCCCGAAAAAGTGGCAAAGGCATACACACCCGACTGCATCTGGCGCAACCGTGACCAATTTTTCTCCGGAACCGAGAAGATTGTCGACTTCCTGACGCGCAAGTGGCAGAGGGAGAAGAGTTACAAGCTGAGAAAGGAGCTCTTCGCTTTCACGTACGACAAGATCGCCGTCCAGTTCTGGTATGAGTACCAGGACGCCCACGATGGGATGAAATGGAAACGGTGTTACGGGTTGGAAGACTGGACGTTTGCGGAGGATGGGAGGATGAGGAAGAGGCAGATGAGTGTGAGAATCCTTCACCAATTCACCCGTGTTCATATGATTGGAATAAGGAGCGGTACTGATCTGGCTTTCAGGGCAACGACGTTGAGATTGGTGAGGAGGGGAGGTGGTTCAAGGAGGGTGTAGATCCGGAGACGGTCGAGATTTCCGAGGCGCATTGGTGATCGTAAAGAGTCACTTGCCATGGGCTGGAAAGGCAGGGCGTACCAAAGGAACACTAGCGTAGCCGTGTGTACTTCATGGCAATGGATTGGTCAGTACGTTGTTCAGCGCTGATTAGCTGGAGTGCGGTAGGACATTGTTTACGGAGAGTACGAAAGGGTATCACTCATTGCTCATCGCATTTTAAACAACGATGCCCCATAAAAATTTGCCTCTTGGCCCGAACAGTTTGTTAGCCTCGGAGTTCGAAGGGTTGTTAACGTTCAACATGCCTACCTGTATGTAAAATCTCACTCTGCGCACTCGATCCATCCCTCTTTTCTTATCGACAAGCCGTCGATTCTCGTAAGCGTGCCTCTCCAATACATTCTCAAAAGTCTGATGCAGCTGAACCCGATCTTCCTCTCGTCCAAATTATTTGGCCGTGTCTCGTAGCTCTTCTGAGCTTCATGCGTCTGTGCCGGCTGTGTCAACTCAGTGTTGAGTTCTGCGATCGAATTGGGAAGCCGTGCCAATTCTGTTGCATAGCCGCTGTCCGATTTCCCGGACCTCATACGGGAGCGGTAAACGTTCAGGCTGGCGGCGTATCGTGAATGACCACAGCAATGTATTTCGCATCTGTTCACACATCAGTTAACCGGCTACCTAGTTTGTGCTCTCGTCACCAATCCTCCCGCGGCAGTTTCATTGCGATTGGCATGACCGAGTAGCAATCCTCTGCCCAGGTGTATCGCCGGGCCATCCCAAGAAATCCAACACGAGGGCAGGGACAAGGCTGGCTCAGAATCCGTCGATCGGGCACACGTTTGGCGGAGACATACCGGGCACGATAACAATCTCATTCCTCTTGGTGCGTATCCTCAACAGCTTCAATTCGTCGTCCTCAACGCCGTTCAATTCCTGCACCATCCCGCCCGTCGCCTTCACGAACCCCATGACCAGCGCTGCAATGTCTTCCGCATTACGGATCCGCCCAGTTGCTCGCTCTGTGCCAGCTGGTACTGAGTCATTGTTGCCACTGTTCGAGGGTGGTAGCGTGCTGTCTGGATTGGCATCGTTGCTGCGGGACTCGAGGCCCGAGGCTCGCACAATGGCGCCAGTATCTCGGGAAAGTATCAAGGTACTCTGTACGCCCGGCTTTTGCGATAATCGCGTCAGGTGCGCGAAATTGTCGTCCATGACCGCCGTCTCCTACTTTGTTGGTTTGTTGACAGTTGCCCGAGAGAAGTCAACTCCAAGGCGGAAAGAATTCCGCCCGCTTTTGCGGGCCGCGCCTTGCTCCTCGCTCCGCAAAGTCCGTCAACATTTTTTCCCTGGTTTTGCTGTCTTCAAACTGAGATCGCCCTGCCACACCCCGACAGTGTCAGAATACATGCCCGCAGCGCATACCAGGCTAAAGGAGGAGCTCGATCTGTTGGATAGTGGGTGAAGATGGGTTCCAGCGCCAAGCGCAAGAAAGAAAAGAAACAGGATTTCCAGAAGCCCAAACTCAAGGTCGGCAAGACGAAGCCCAAGGCCAGCAACCTCACGGATACCAGCTTCCGCGCGAAGTGTGAGTCCCATGTTGCATACATTCAGCTGATGTGGGTGCGAGTGGTGCAGTCACGCTGACGGGAAATCTACCAGCCATCGTCCTCAACCAACAGAGTCTGAGCACCACCGCTCCCTCCCTCGCCGGCCAATTCACGCAACAGCTCTCCCTCGTCTCTTCCAAATCCGACTCGCAGCGCCGGGATGCGCTTTCCTACCTCACGAGCACCGTCACCGGGCTCTCCACCTCCGGCCTCCCCAGCCCGTCGCCGTCATCCTGCCCAAGGTCCAACCCTTGATCCTCGACGGAAACAAGAGCGTGCGCGAGAACTTACTCAAACTGCTGCGCGCACTGCCCGAGATGGAGATAGCAGGGCACGTGGATCAACTGTTGTTGTACGTCAGGGCCGGACTCACGCATCTGGCGGTGGAGATCAGGAGCTCTAGCCTCGATGTGCTGGACTGGCTGTTGCAGAGCGCGGGGCGGGAGCTGGTGGCGTCTGCGGGCGGGTGGGTAAAGACGCTCATGGCGTTCATGAGTCTGCTCGGCTGGTCGCGCAAAGAGAAGGAAGGGGCGGACAAATGGACTGCATCGCGCACGAGTTTCGGTAAACCGGGGAGTGCGGAGAGTAAGTTGCTCGTTAAACAACTCAACACGTTGGCGTTGTTCTTGCAGACTGGGCTCAGTTCGCCGGTAGAAGATGGAGGAGTGAGGGATGGCAGACTGTTTCCGATGTGGCATACGGAGCAGCATTTGATACCCGGGAGGTCGAATCCGTATGGATATCTGAATCTGTTTGGCGCACCTAGGGACGTGGAGAGTGAGATGTACGAGGATGCTGAGGGAAGGAAGGAGGTCTTTGGCGAGCTGATGTACGAGGCGACTACGAAGGGCGTACAGACGTGCAAGAAGGAGGGAGGAGAGGTCGGACGTGCCGCGAGTGCTGTTGAAAAGGTCCTGAAACACGACATGGCGGATTATGAAGCACGAGACTCGCCATAGAAACTCACTTGGAGAAGAAAGCTAGATGGCGATTGAGAGCAGGCTGCATTCAGAAGGTTGTCTTGGACGAGTATAGAAGGTGCAGTGGGGCGCGTCTTCCATATAGGCCTCTGCTATTCGAGCCATCCGCAGGAAGCAAGACGCCTTCAAGAACCAGTGGGGCACCGATACGATTTGACGGAAACGCTGATGGTCTGCACGCTTCACACTTCTCAGAATGGAACACCGACTTCAATTCCATCTTCGAGGTTGAGTATGCGTGATTTGGCAGTCCTGAAGCTTCCTTGATGCTCGGTGAAGGATATATATATACGTATACATATACGTATATACAACCAACATGACGACGACACGAACGTAGGCGGTGAGGTTGGGGTGTTGCCAGCTATCCCATCCGCGTATCTTCTGGACTGTGCGGTGAAGTAGCTCTCCCAATAAGTCGTCAGTTTAGTAGTCAATCGCCTACCTACACTACATCTCACCGCTTCCATTACTGGGATGCGAACGATACAGGTATGGCCTGCGTGTTTTCATGAGCCGCTTAACCTCGACTAGAGGCAAGATGGTGTTCATCTTGCATTCCAGGCTGTGGTTGCCTCGTGCGAGCGTAGACTTGAAGCGAGCCAAAGGGCGCCGCTCCACTCTCTGCGCCCTGGTAATTCCCTACGTGTATATACCGGTCGTCCGCGTCGGCAATTGAAGTTCATCGTCTTCGAAGATTCCTCGGGACGAAAACAAAAAAGCATCATAGCTTCCTGGGGATTCCGGCATCGCTCCATTGAACTCTCCGCAGCCAGAATATTCCAGTCCACTTCCATCTGCTCATCTCCTCTCATCTTTCTCAATCCATTGCCGTCAATTCCCTATCCAGCAATATGTTCCGGTCGGCTTCGACAAGACTAAGCGCGGCCTCGGAGTTGCGTGTCGCTGCCAGAGCTCTCCCGCAGCTGCTCGCAGAAGCTACATCACCTCTATCCACCGCCCTGCTGCTTCCTCCCTCTCCGCCAGCAAGCCATTGAATACCCCATACTACTACCCGAGGACGTTCGCAACGACCGCAAGAATGGCTCAGAGCACGAGGACGGAAAGCGACGCCTTTGGCGAGATCCAGGTGCCGAGTGATAAGTACTGGGGAGCTCAGACGGAGCGGTCGTTGGAGAACTTCAGGATCAATCAGCCACACGACCGCATGCCACCGCCGGTCGTCAAGGCCTTTGGTATCTTGAAGGGCGCCGCCGCTACTGTTAACATGAAGTTCGGTCTGGGTACGTAAGAGCTTGTTGTGTATGGAGAAGTGGAACAAACCCTTCCTTATCCCGGGTCGGCACAGCTGGGCAGTGTGCTAGAGGTTCTGGAGGGCGAGGAGGGCCATGATAGCGAAGAGGGTTTGAAGGGTCGGAAGCCACATCACTTCCGAGAACAGTCTAATCGCATACACCAAGAGCAATGGCAGCAACATACAACAGCAACGGGGCGATCAAGCTGACATTTTCTGGACGTGTAGACCCAAAGATCGGCAAAGCAATCCAGGAAGCCGCCTCCGAGGTAGCATCTCTCAAGCTCCTTGACCACTTCCCCTCGTCGTTTGGCAGACGGGGTCCGGCACACAATCTAACATGAACGCCAACGAGGTTATCTCGAACCGTGCCATTGAGATCCTTGGCGGTACCATGGGCACCAAGAAGCCTGTCCACCCCAACGACCACGTCAACATGTCCGCCTCTTCCAACGACACCTTCCCGACGGTCATGCACATTGCCGCTGTCCTCGAATTTGAAGACCACCTCCTCCCCGCGCTCCGCAGCCTGCGCGACGCCATGCAAAAGAAGGCCGAGCAGTTCGACAAGATTATCAAGATTGGCCGCACTCACCTGCAGGACGCGACTCCGCTCACCCTGGGCCAGGAGTTCTCCGGCTACGTCACCCAGCTCGAATACGGCATTCAGCGCGTCGAGTCGGCGCTCCCCGTCTGCGCTACCTTGCCCAGGGTGGTACCGCCGTCGGAACCGGTCTGAACACCTTCAAGGGTTTCGCTGAGGACATCGCCTCCGAGGTCAGCAGCATGACGGGCAAGGAGTTCACCACCGCGCCCAACAAGTTCGAGGCCCTGGCGGCTCACGACGCCATAGTCGAAGCCCACGGTCAGCTCAACACGCTCGCCGCCTCCCTCTTCAAGATCGCACAAGACATCCGCTTCCTCGGTTCCGGACCCCGCTGCGGCCTCGGTGAGCTCAAGCTGCCTGAGAACGAGCCCGGTTCTTCTATCATGCCTGGCAAGGTCAACCCCACGCAGTGCGAGTCCATGACGATGCTCTGCACACAGGTCTTCGGTAACCAGGCCGCCGTGACCTTTGCCGGCTCGCAAGGAAACTTCGAACTGAACGTCTTCAAGCCTCTGATGATCCGCAACCTGCTCCACTCGTCGCGTTTGCTCGGCGACGGCATGCGCAGCTTCGAGAAGAACCTTATGGACGGCCTTGAGGCGGATGAGAAGAGGATCGGGGCGCTTTTGCACGAATCGTAAGTTTGATCCCTGCCTCCTAGACTCGTTCCGGTGGAAATCCAATCGGTGAGTGAAGAGAGATGGACACTGACGAATTGCCCAGACTCATGCTTGTTACCTGCCTGAACCCCGTCATCGGCTACGACATGGCCTCCAAGGTCGCCAAGAACGCTCACAAGAAGGGCATCACCCTTAAGGAGAGTGCAATGGAGCTCAAGGCTCTGAGCGAGGAGGAGTTTGACAAGACCGTGAGACCGGAGCTCATGCTTGCTCCCAAGGAGAAGAAATAGATGGGGACATTTGTAGCATTGTAAACCAATATTGTAGCAGACCTTCGGCTGTGTGAACGAAGCGATTGCAACATGTCAAGCCGTGACAGAAAGGCAATCGCATTCTCCTTTGAAGATCCGCTTGTCAAGAAAGTCTTCCAATGGAGATTACGTCGAACTGGGGCCCAAACATGCTGTATATGCGTTTATCAGCGCTGTAGTCGAATGGACGATAGTTGTGCCCGTGTCTGACAAGAAGAGTTACCGGAGCACGTACTGTAGATATGCATCCTGAAAACACGCTTACAAGAGCGGGTTGGTTGCTGGCGTGCTGAGATGCACTCGCCGTACAGAGACATTCTACCCTGATGGCGATCTTGTCGTTCCCGCCAACGCCTGTGTAGATGATTTTGGGACGCCACAAGAAAGAAAAAGAAAGAAAAAACACGTGAGATCGCTCGGAATTCGTTCCGTGATGGACAAAAGAAAGATAGATAGCCTTCCCGTCCGTTCGTTCATTGGCTCATTCAATTTCCTTCTATTTACCGTCGTACACTGCGTTCTGCAACGCCACCCCCATGTCTTCCTACAGCCTGGAAGTGGCTTTTGGAGGCCCGGTTGTGTATACTGCTGCGGCTGTTCTGGTTTCGGGCCTCTTGTTTCTTCTGCTAAGACCGGATTCGGAAAGAGCTGTGGCGTTTCATGTTCCTGCCCCTCCGCAATGCAGATCGGGGTGGAAGGGGAGGTCTTGGAGGAGTTGAGCGTGAAGGTTGGTAGTATCTATCTTCATATGTTGGATGAAAGAGGCGGGTGGTCACGACGGTGAGAAGATCGAGATCTTGTGTCTCTGTCCTTTCTCATCCGCTTGTTGGAAATTTTGCATTACTGTCGTTTTGCGCTCCATGGCGGACGGAAAGGGGGAAGGAGGGTGAAACCGTTCACAGTCGTCGTGTTGCAACTGCTTTTGTTACGATTGGGCTTGGGTTGGAGGATCAGGATGCTCGTCCTCGCGTATAGCTCGTCTGACTGGCCGGCTGACTGTATACGTAGGTTCCAGGCTCAACAGCAGTCCGATGCTACGCCCCGGCTACGGGAGAGAGTCTGGGCTTGATCAACCCCAGCACGCCAGATGGCATTGATAGAGTCATTGGGAAGGCGGAAGCGGCGCAAGGGGAGTGGAAGGAGACGAGCTTTGGGGAAAGGAGGAAGGTTTTAAAGACGCTGTTGAAGTAAGTCCTAACGGAGTGCAATGATTGGGGGTGTGTGCGCGATTGGCCGGGTGGACGTGATGTTACTGTGTGCTTATGTTATGGCCCGGTCTCTCACCACAGGATTGGAGATGCGTCCATGCGTTCTGTGTACTTCCATCTCGCTCTGCTCGCCTCCTTGCAGCCTGTACCAATCGCCTCCGTATCCGCTCTTGTTTGATCAACGAGAGGCTGACGATGGAATTTCTGCAGGTACATTCTGGATCATCAAGACGATATCATCACCGCAGCGTGTCTGGACTCGGGCAAGACGCGAGTTGACGCCGTTTTGGGTGAGATTTTTGTAACATTGGAAAAGCTCAAGTGGACGATCGAGCACGGCGAAAGGGCCTTGTGCACGGAGAAGAGACCGTCGAATTTTCTCATGTTTTACAAGAAGAACGAGGTGCGCTGGGAACCTTTGGGTGTTGTTGCTGCCTGCGTGAGCTGGAAGTAAGTGGTTGACTGTTGACGCTTCGATCGGAGGGCGGGAAGCTAACAGTGTGTGCCAGCTATCCGGTATGCATCACGTCCCAGTGGCTGAAGTACGGTTGCATGCTGTTGCTGACTGCAAACACAGTTTCATAATTTGCTAGGCCCGATCGTTTCGGCCTTGTTCACAGGCAACGCCATCGTAGTCAAGAACTCGGAACAAACCGCCTGGTCCTCTGTCTACTTCGCCTCCATCGTACACGGCGCCCTCTCCGCCTGCGGACACTCCCCGAATCTTGTCCACGCAATCACCTGCTGGCCCCCCACTGCCGACTATCTGACCTCACACCCCGAATCTCCCATCTCACCTTCATCGGCTCCCGCCCCGTCGCCCACGCTGTCTGCACCTCTGCCGCGAAAGCGCTCACCCCTGTCGTCGTCGAGCTCGGTGGCAAGGACCCTGCTGTTGTGATCGATGACCCCAGCGGCCGGCGCACTGGCGAATCCGAGATGCAACGCGTCGCAGCCATCATCATGCGCGGCGTCTTCCAGTCCGCGGGCCAAAATTGCATCGGCATCGAGCGCGTCATCGCCACCCCTGACTCCTACTCCCGCCTCCTCGCCCTCCTCACCCCAAAGGTCGCCGCGCTGCGCGTCGGCAACGCGCTCGCCGACGCGGAAAAAGACGTCGACGTCGGCGCCCTCATCTCCGCCGCCAGCTTCGAGCGCCTCGAGTCTCTGATCGCGGACGCAGTAGCGCAGGGCGCGACGCTTGTCTGCGGCGGGAAACGCCACGCCCATCCCACGTGGACAAAGGGCCACTACTTCCAACCTACGCTGCTAGCCGACGTCACACCGTCGATGCGGATCGCACAAGAAGAGCTCTTCGCGCCCGTCGCGCTCCTCATGCGCGCCCAAGACGTCGACCACGCCATCGACATCGCAAACTCGACCCCTTACGCCCTCGCCTCCTGCGTCTTCGGGCCCACGTCGACTCCAGCCGCGCGCGCCGCGCTCGCCCGCGTCACCGCAGACATCCAGGCGGGAATGGTCGCGGTCAACGATTTCGCGACCACGTACGCGGTTCAATTGCCCTTTGGCGGCATCAAGGGGAGTGGATACGGACGCTTCGCGGGCGAGGAGGGGCTCAGGGGTCTGTGCAACACCAAAGCCGTCAGCGTGGACAGATGGCCCGGTTGGATCAGCACGAGCATTCCGGGAGGGTTGGATTATCCGATGAAGGCGGGGAGTTGGGAGATGGGCAAGGGGGTCGTGGAGGTGGGGTATGGGGAAAGTTTGGCGAGGAGGATTAGAGGGGTTAGGAGGATGCTGGGTGTGTAGGCGCTACGGAGGCGGTTGTTGGTATATCGGCTTCTGTTGGCCTGACCATGCTCTGACACCACACCTGGTGGGCTGATGGGGATACTGGGCCGGTTACGGCGGAGAACCGGACTTGAGGGGCATGACAATGCATGCCAGCCTCACACCCTGCAACGGGCGCTGCGAAACAGACTATGTAGTATAGATGCATAGAGTTCGAAGTGGCGTGGTCTGTTCTCGCCGTCCCCCATGGTTTTGATAGAGCTGCTACGCGAGAACTGTCCTTCAGTGCAGAAGAAGACCTACTATCCCGCACCTTTAGGACCGAGGAAGACCCGTCTGCCTGCGAGTGGAGTCCGACGAAAAGGCCGCATCGGGTCTCGCCTTTTTGTACAACGCGAACCTTTCCATGCGATCGATATCGCCCTTTGCCGTCCTCGCGAATGGTTTCCTCTTTGGTAGCAAGGATACGCAACTCCCTCGGGATCTTAGCAGAGCCGTCGTTGGATCCGTTCGCCGCTTCAACGGCTTGACAGACCTCGGTGAAGAGGACGAGGCGTGCGTTCAGTGTGGCTCCTTGTCGCCATAACCGTCGATGGCAGTGGGTATGAGACGCTGACGGTACGGTTGTGTGAACGCCGTTGCAAAGTTGAAGCGAAGAAACACTACTGAAAGACTGAGAGTGGGAGAGGAAACGTCGACTTGCCTGTGCTTGACGGAGAAGCGAAAACAGGAGTTTGTATTCACGCTTATGTGGAGTGATGCTTCGACAATGAAGTGAGCAGAAACACGCGTTGGACATTTCATGTCGATACAGGGAGCAAGCCGCAGAATATGAAACACGCGAACGACCCAGCGAAGTAACGGACCACCTCAGCTTGTGGCTGTAGAGCAGTAGCATGTCCGTCGCACACTTGGCCTCCTACCAGGGCTTGTTTGTAGGCATTTGTGGCCCAAACTGAACTGGTGTACCCTATCTTGTGGCCGGTGTTTGGATTGTTCGAAGCCTGTTTGCAACTGCTCCATCGAAAGCATGTATTCGCTTGGTTATGAGGTTGCTCGGTTACCCCGTGGCGACACTCTGATTCGTTACTCTTGTCTTGTCTCTGTCTTAGCCAGACCATGATCAAAGGGCGTGCAGATGTAAGGTGGACTTCAACACCTTCCACCTCCTCGCCATTCCTCTTGCAACATGTCCTCTCGCCTTGTTCCCGGTCAAGCGAATAGCGCTTTTCCTAGCCAAATCTGCGGTTCGTCCAGCTTGGGACGCATTATCACTAGATAAGCTCCCACCGCGCGAGTCGTCCTACGCTCTCACCTGCGTTTCTGACGATGCAGAGGTGACGCTCTGTTTCATCCCCTTCCTTTTCTCCCCGCAAGCATCCTCTTCTTTCTCCGAATCACGCGGCATCACCCTTGACACAAGGAGACTGCCAATACCCACGCCCTTCCCCTCGCTCAGACAAAACTCTCCCGTGGTGACAAAGCCGACGAGATCCTTTTCGTCTGGAACCTCAGGGTAGCCACTCCCTTCGTCAGCACCAGCTGGCTGTAGCAGATCTGCAGCTAAGCGCTGATGAATGAGATGCTCTGGCTCCTCCCTTGTACTCCTGGATTTGTTGTTGTTTGCACGATGCTGCTTCGTAGACGTGCTTGCAGGAGATGTAGTGAGGGCGAGCCACCTGGCTCTCAGATCCTTCCGTTCAGATAGGTTGGAAGGTTTGGGATCAGCCGGAGGAAGACGGTAGACCCTTGCACAGGGCTCTGGGGTACCGCGACCCAAGAGGGTAAGTCTGACCGTGATAAGTGCTGTGACCAGATCCCCCATTCCATCCCTGCCGCTCTCAGTCAATTTGCCACGAAGTAGCTTAGCGGCGAGCGAGGTGGTTAAGTGCCAGGGCTTCCTGAGTTCAACGTCGCCGGGTCGTTCAGTCTCGGGATTCTGGAGGGGTGATAAAGCCTCTTTTGCTGGCCCATCCACCAACCTCTTCCAGTCGCAAGCCCACCCCACACCAATCTCACCTTTCCTTCCCAGCCCCAGTGGCACGCTTTCCCACTCGACCCTTTTCCCCTTTGGTCTGCGTTCCCATTGCACTTTCCTCTGCCGGTTTTCTCTTGACTCCCAATCTTCGCAGGCCTGAGTTCCTACGTAATCCCCAGGGAACCACGGAACACCTGCTTCGAAAGCGACCTGTTTTTGCTGATCAAGTCCTCCAAGCCGCACTTGCTCACCGCTCGAGAGGGGTAGTACATCACACTGTACCACACAGTAGGAACGGTCTGCCAGGGGAGAATCAAGGTCCAGGATGCTTGTCTAGCGCTGGCGCCGGACTGGCCGCTAAGGTTTGAAGGACAATGAGACGAGACATAGAGTAGAACGGGTATGCACGGATCTTTGGGGTCGGGATCCGGGTAGGCTCCGGGCTGAGCCAGAGACTTGCGCCGGTTGATAGCCTTTTGACTAGGCATCGAGCGCGTACTTGCCAACCGGATCTTGCGGTCGAATACACCAGCCGCTTGTTGCGACTTATCTGCCGGCCAGTCTACAAGCAACTGCAATAAGCTTTGCCCCCGTCAGTACCGTTGGAAAGCGCGGTAATTGTGCGCGGTGGATGGCGCAACCTCGGATCCGAGATCGAGAATGCGAGTAACGCGTTCGCGGGCAGGGTTCCGGGATCCGTGAGGCCGGCAAGAGAAGTCCACGTGGCTTCCACACTCACATCACACTTTCCGCTGCCCTCACGTTGCTGATTCTTTAACCCTTGCTGATCTTCAGGCGAGGGAGGAGGGACGGGGCATAGAGCCCCCAGAAGCGCCTCCGTAGACCCCGGCCCCATGATCTCAATACTCCCAAGCTCGAAACGTAGGTCTTCGGCCACCACCTGCGGCTTTTGGATCTTCGCCAGTCGCACCACTTGCTTCCACAGCTGCAAGAACGCAGACGGGTGGACGCGAACCAGAATTCTGCGCTTGTGCTTCTTCTGATCCCGTCGAGGGTGGGTCTGCAGAATTGGTTCAGAAGGCGGAGCCGTGTCCCTTGAGGCGTGGTTCTGAGCCTCCCAGACCACTATCGCAGGAGCAATTGCAACCGCGGGTCCGCTGTCGCAACGTTCGTAGAGCCAGCCCTGCCAGATCCGGGTTCCATTCCTCCACTTCCGCTCCTGTGAGCCTACCTTCGTATTGTATCCCGCACCGAGTGCGCGCAATAACGCCTCGAGACTCTTCTCCACGCCTTCCAAACCAATGGTGGACATGTAGCTGGTATCCCAAGCAACGGCGCCTCTGTCACGGCTAGCTCTGTGCGTGGGTCTGTAGGATTTGACCGTAGGCGTCAAGGGAATGGAAAAGCGCCACAGAGGATCCTTTGGCGGGGTCATGTGTGCTCTTTTCGCATGAAAGAGATGCGTCGGCAGCCACGTTTTGTCCCTCTGGCGCTTTTTGAACTTTCTCTGAGGTGGAGGAGGAGGTTTCAGCATATTCTTCTTCACACGAGGTTGCCTTGTCTTGATGCCAGTGTCTGCCACAGCGGCCTGTGCATTGTGCGCATTTCCAACTCCATGTCCATTTCCCCCTGTCTTCGAGATCTCATCGTCCGCATTGTCGCCCTTCTTCCTCTTCTTTGCACCCAACGCCCTCAGCTTCTTCACAGTCTCCAGCCTCAACCGCATATGCCGCGTCAACTTCCTCTTTCCTTTCTCTACCCCACCTTTCCCGGGCGTGTTGTCCTCGATCATCTCCCTCCCCGCCCTCTTTCTCAACCTCTTCGGCACCTTCTTCACATTATGGCTCGCAGTCCTCCTCCTTAGCTCCCTCGGCACCTGCTGAAACGCGCGCTGCGTCAACGCCAGCTTACTTCGCATCAACCCATCTTCCAAAGCCCGGATCTCGTACTCGCGTGCTTTGACAAACTTGTCGACGTTAAGTTCCCCATTGGAGAAAGCGCGAGAGGCGGTCTGCGTCGCTAGCGTGCGCGCATCGCGTTGAATTCTTTGGCGTTTGTTGTAGAAGGCTGAGCGGTCGCTAGGTCTTCCAGAGAAGTTTGTGGGCGGCTGCTTGCGCTTGTTAGATGGGGGCGCCGCTGGAGGCGCGGATTTTGGTGGCATGTTACATTGTATGGTCTTGAACAGATCTGGAGGATAGAAGTCGAGGATTGAGATATTGAAGCTTTACGCGTGCAGCATGCGGGGTCAGGTGATGGGCGTAAATTGTTGCGGGGTTTAACCGAATCGCTTCAAGATGAACCAAGTCCCCAAACCGATTTTCCGTCTCTTCAACTAACTCGTTTGGAACGATTAACTGGGTCCGTTAACCAGAAATGTTACCCAGAGCCTCTGCTTAACGCCATCCTATACCTTGGAGCGAACGCTCTACTGACGAATGACTTCCTTCTCCGAGCCGGACAGGCGCTACCTGTGAACACGCTCCATCAGGGTCGAACTACTTAGCTCAACCCGTATTCGCTGGCGTCAAGTCATGATCCAACTGCACTTAAGCACGAAGGCTCTATTCATCTATAGTTCTTTTCCTCCGCTTTTCTCTGTGTCCCCCAATTTCTTGCCGAAATCCGCGCTTCTGCGCAACAAACCGCTCTGGGGTAACACGGAGCCCGCGGGTTGGAATAGATCGCTCTCAAACACTATACGACCGTCGAGACCGCGAAACTTATCCTGGACCGGCGGGCCGAATTGCATCCGGTCTAACCATCATTTGATCTGCGCCTGGACTCAGGCATGGAAGCGTTGTTGCGACGAACCCGCCAAGACTTTTGCTTACTGGGCTGCAAGTGGGTGCATTATCGCCGGCGTTGAGATCCTCGCTAATACCTCATGTAGGGTTGTTGGTCTTCTGGCATGCTATGCTGGGGATCACATGCCCTGCGCCCGCAAGTGATCGTACTCCCATCAGATCCCTTTTAGATGTCTGCGTTCTTCCAGGTGTTCTGAGGAGCAGCAACCAACAAGACGTGACAGAGACACGGCCTGGCAAGAAATGCATGTACCCCGCACTAGACGTTCTGGAAAGGAAGTAGCTGCATACGTTCACCGCACGATCGGGAACAACAACCGTCTTCTAACCATAGCGCCACAAATATACGATCAAATTGCTTGTTTACCACGCCTAGATACACCGATCGATTCAGGAGAACTACATGGCAGAAAAAGAGCCGCGCTCGTTTGCGTCCCAACTTGGCATTTGTTCGCCACCATTCCAAAGAGTGTGCAATACGAAGAGTTCTGAGGCAACACGCTTCGTGTCTATGTCGCCCGGGACCCTGTTTACAATGGTTCTAAATAGCTCCGGCGACATTCGAGTATGGAGAGACCGGTAGTGGCCCGTTTGCCGCGCCGGTACGCTAACCTAATGTTTATTGTTCAGTCCAAGGGTTTCCCTTCTCTCTCCCCAGGCTGCAATCGGCTTACTCTGATTGAATCCGGCTCTGATGGACGAGCAACAACAGTTCCTTGGAGCCTACGCATTGTCGCCGAACTTCTTAAAACGCCCAAGTTTCGCAAGGTAGAGTAACCTTGTAGTGCTTCGCATGCACTTTGGCCGTTTCACGTCAACGGTCAACCCTAATTTATACTCAAAACAGTTAATCCTAATTCACACTCAAAACAGTCAGTTCTGATCAACACTTGACCGGTCAATTACAATCCTTTGTGTCGATAGCGGACGGTTGGCTGCCATTGTGGTGGTTCAGCCGCACCCTGTTCTCCCATTCTGTAATCAATTAACGTTTAGGGAGAGTCACAGCTAGCTGATCACATGCTCTATGGCTTGGGCCGCGCCGTCCGTGGCAACGTGATGATACACTCGCTTCCTGGGAGACTGATGCGGAAGTTCCGGCTTTCCGCTGTGCCTGATCGCTGATGAAACTCTCTCCTCTATTCTCCAGTCGTATCCCTCCATGCATGCTTGTAATCCCCAATGCGCCATTTCTTCCTCCATGCGTCCTCCGGACTCTTAGCATACAAATGTCTTGTCGGCGCATTCCGCTTGCCTCTGGGTGATGCTGATGATGGGATACAAGGCGCATATTTTAGTGATTCCTTGAAGCTTGCGTAAGTTGAATATGCTGGTTTGAAATCATATGCTGAAAGAAATTGCAGGACAAGCCCTGACAATACGCAGCCGAAACCTGCCTGCACATACCTGGTACGTGTATGTGGGAATACCTCTGTGACTTATCTTCTCGAGCAGGGTCCAAATGGGAATGTCGCTTGGAAGCTGCCCGCATCCACCACATACGACAAAAGCCAGCCAACAACGCCTTCACTATCTGAAGAACTCTCAGTAATGATTTATCCCTCTAGTCATCCTTCTTCTCTCTCTGAAGCGACGAACCTTCCGTCGGCGTACGTGGTATCCTCGACGGTACATCCGGACCGGCCGTCTCTGGACCTTTTGGCTACACCGGCTGGCACAGATGTGGCCTTCCCGTCCGGCCATCCGAACGCCTCGGCTAGCCCCTGTAGTACTAGATTCGATGCGATCGACGCCACGCATACGAGGTCTTCTGCTGCCCAAACAGGCTATCTCGAGACTCTGTCCCTGTTGACCCATGGTGTATCAACTCTAGTTACTAGCTATCGGCAGAGGGGCAGCACATCGTTCGGCAACTCTATCGAGAGTTTCTCTATCGTCGCCCCTTCCGCCGTCCAATTTTCGGTGGTCAATGCTAGCACTTCCTCACATGCCACGTATCACGGTGTATCGACCAGAACCCCTGATGCAAGGATATCTTCGACCAACAAGGCTTCGATTACTGTCACATATCGATCAAACGCTGACAGCAGGCCGTCACCGTTCGGTTCTCGCTCTGGATACATAGCCGAGCCTTCCGAACACTCCCTCAGTTCATTTTCCTCGATCGAACCAAATGACGAACAAACGGGCCCAAGCAGCATTCCTGCCGATCCTAGTGCGTCCTTCCAGAGTACTGTTGACCAGACCGCTACCTTTACACGCGGACTATCTACGGTCTTGACAGATGCCAGCCTTTCACAATCGTCCGCCAGACCCAACGCAGGTCATGAATCCAGTTTGAGCTCTACCATCTCCTTCATCCATACTGTTAGCTCTATGACCGCGTTGCCAGAGAGCGCAACTGAGACGGAGGCCGTACTAGCATGCCCGCCTGGAGGCACGACCACCGCGGACTACCGAGGCCCGCGGAAACAAGACTGGATTGTAGCTTGTGGTTTGCGATGGCAGGGCACCGTTATCTCATCCTCTGAGATCAACGTTCCTCTTGTCCGCCGACAGTCAATAGAATCTTCGCAAGCCTGTCTTGGCAAGTGTGATTCAGAACCTTCATGTGTGGCATTCAGTCAGTACGATGGCATATGTGCCACGTACAGCCACCTTACCGGCAATACTACGGTTTCCGTCCGGGTACTTTCTGCCAGACGTGTGAATGCGAAACAGGAAGACGCATCTGCCTCCGTCCTCTCTTCATCTGTCAGTCTAGACGTCCCAACTGGAGTTTCATCAATATCAGTGGTGTCTTCGAGAGAGATCAGCGTGGCCAACGTTCAAACCGTCTCAAGCTCTGGCACCGGTTCTGCAACAAAGTCGTCTCCCAAGCCGAACACTTATGATTCCTCCTTCAAGATCAGCAGATCAATTACTGTCTCCAGCTCCGGTGCTCTAAGGGTCCCGGATGTCGGTTCTGTGAGACTGCCAAGCGAAGTCTCCTCTGCTGATGAGACCGGACCGACTTCGCCAGCATCGAAGAATGTCCCCTCCTCTTCCAACAGCATTCTGAATGGCAGAACATCGACCCTCACTGCCTCTACCAGCAGTACCATTGATGGGGTAGTTTCGTTCCCTCTGACATCTGACAGCAGCACCACCGACCGCCCCAATGGGCCCTCCTCAATCTCCTCAACCGTCGGGACAGCAACAACGAGTCAGAAGGCATTCGAATCTAGCACGGCGCCAGGTCGAATCACTCAAATGAGAACCAGCAGCTTTCCAAGCATTACTACCATTGCGTCGTCCATTGTCTTCCCTCTCAGTAGCACACTGTCTACCCGTATAAGTGTCAGCAGTAACTCAGGCGCCAGCATCTCTCTTCTTTTATCTTCGGCCACTGTCGATAGGTCCGCAAACCAAGGAACACCGAATTTCTCCAGGGCATCTTCTTTTGTATCACCGTCCGTTTCAAAGGCAACGGCAAGCCGGCAGCCATTGACAACCTCTGCCTCGAGCACTGCGCTCCTGTCCTCGTTTCGACATGTAAGCGGAGACCTCGACCGCGGAACTGATCGCTCCGAATTGGCCTCTGCGTCTGCATTGAGTCGATCGTTGCTGAGTGTCAGCTTGCGCTTGCCGATGCCCGTCGTTGTTGCTAGCGCTGGCGCTACCTCCGCTTCTACTGCCTTTCATGGTTCTTTTTCCACCGCAATATCTGCGTCATCTTCTTCCGCTGTCACTCGTGCTCCCTCACCCGGTGCTGCTGCCGCTGGTGGTTCAAGCTCAGCTGCGGCTCACGCTTCGCCTTCCGCAGCTGCGCGCTTCTTCCTCTGCCGTTACTGGTGGCGCCGATTCTGCTGCATCTATTGCTGGACCTTCGTTTACCGTGCCACATACCCCAAGCGCAAGTCATGTGCGAGGCCTTAGCAGCGAAGCAACCCCGAGGAGCAAAAGCGAACCTGTTGAATTCCCGAGCTCGTACCTTTCGCTCAGTCAGCAGTCCACGGGACTCGCGAGTAGTTTCCAAATCTCTTCCAGCTCGCTGCCTGGCCCATCCGTGAACCCAACATCGGCTGTTTCCACCCGCACTGCAGAACCAGCAGGAGACAGTGGTCATACTGAGCTCTCGAGCACAAATTCCACCTCTGTTTCGAACTCTGCGAGCACCCGCAACCCCTTCCTTTCTACAACAACCCAACAGTCTCCTGCAAGCGCAAGTTCTGCATCGGCAGTCCACAGCAGTACTGTGAACGCTACTGACAATGGCTTCCGCGCTGCAACTTCGATTCTCATAAACACTACCGTGCTTTTCTCCCCAGGCTTCTCCGCTCCTGCCAGCAGCTCTTCCGAGCTCGCCATAGTCTCCTCCGACGCATACAATTTGAGTCAATCTCCTTCGCGCCTTGCTGATACTTCGCATCTTCCTCGACCCTCTTCTGGCACGACTCAGACAAGTACTCTCGCGGCTCACTCTCACTCTGCCGTACCCACTCTTGGCCCTGTGAGGTTGCTCAGCGACCTCTCTCTCGCTGTGGTTGCATCCAACAGCATTGCTGGGCACAACACCGTGACCCTCTTTTCTTCTCCATTGGGTATCAGCAGTAAAACGTTAGTCCCGAGTACCAGTGCCTACAACCAGGCCTCACCGTCATTCGGCGATCTTCCCAGTTCAGGACTTGCGACCGCAGAAACTTCTTCGGCCTCATCTATGACGGCAACCACGAGTTTTCCGTCATCTTCGAGCACGAACAAAGTTGCTGTAGTAGAGATTTCCTCTACGAATGTTTACATCACCGCATTGGAAACACAATCATCAAGCCCAGTTGTCCGTTCTTCGGCCTTTCCGTTGAGTGTTGTTTCCGCTCAAGTCTCAACTTCTATTGTAAATCCGTCAACAGATAATGCGACCACAACAATCTCTCATGATCAATACACTACGAGTCTCGACGTATTTTCTTCCGTAATCGCCATAGTTTCCGCAGATGTCAGCAGTGCTCAGTCAACAGATCTGCTCCTACCCACCACAACCCATTCTTTCCCAACGGCTTCCACGGCTGCTTCTAGTCGCTCGATGCTATCATCACGGCCTGCCCCATCCACTCCGCTTAGCAAAGATTCGATCCCGGACATGCGCAATTTATCCACTACGGACACAAGCCCAATTCTCACTAGTGCTTCAGTTACGCCACCTAACACTGAAAACCCAAAGGGACCTGGAATATCAACTTTTACGGGAAGCGGCTCGATCTTCAATCGTACCATTCTACAGACAGGGCGTAGCAGCAACTCGCCGTTAGCCTCTTCTGTCGGTGAAACGAACACCTCCGCTTCCTACCCATCTCATCCGGGATCCCTCAGCAGCTCTCTCTTGACTTCGGCAGATATCCTTCTTGGCAGCTCGATTACGACTACAGTGTCGTTGGATAACTTTCCAAGACCTTCACCCACCAGCTTAAACAATACTATCAATAATTCCACGACTAGCTATCCGTCGTCGAGCGCTCTAGCTGCCCGTGTCTCTGTCTTTCGCTCGAATGCCATAGCTAGTCATTCGTTTGGCCCTTATGGGAAATCCCAAATCGGAAACATCGATGGCTCGGATACAATCGGAACATTACACCCGAATTATCCTGCCAATAGTCTGTCGAGATCACTGTTGTTTGCTCCAGCAACTTTATCGCCCGTAGCCAATTCGTATCACTCCGCCTCTGTTACGGCCTTTCCGGCGGCGATCAATGGCTCACTTGGCCAACCTCCCTTTTCAGCTTCACCTAGCGGCATCTCGTCGAGGTCTATGTCTTCTGTCACATCGGCATCCATCGCTCCGTCCGCGGCAAACGCTAATCGGTCTACAATTAGCGGTCATGATACTTCAACACTTGGCGGTAGCAGAGTGAGCTTATCAACTACGCCTGCGGTGATACCTGAGTCGACATCCACGCAAACTTTCTCAACGGGAACAGAGAGGAACGACTCCAGCACCGTTACCACGTCAGCACCTCTTGCGTCGTCCATGCGTGGATGGGACGCTTCGATTACTACGAATAATGTCTCAATACACAGTCTCAGTCCCAATGCCTTGCCCACTAGCATCTCACCAGTTTTTAGCTCCCTGACAGCTGCTGCGCGCAACAAGTCTTCTACGATAACGGGGACTTCGCCACTAACGACAGCATTCAGTTGGCCTCCATGGACACAACAGAGTTCCCCCTCAGCAGTGGCAAGAAATATCTCTTCAGTACAGAGGAAGGGTTCCTCTTTGCCGGTCAACCACGACTCGTATTCTACAGCAGAAGGCTTCTCCTCGAATGCCATGTCGTCCGTCAGCATACGCCTCCCTATTCCAGTGGTCAAAATGTCTTCTTCGATACAGGGGATATCGGCATCGATGACAGCATCAACAATGTCTTCTACGACACGGAATTCCTTTACCGTACCGGTGATGTCAAACATGACTTTCTCGTCGCCAAGGGACTCCGTAGTCACGACAGTGCCAGCCCAGTCCTCTGCACCTGTAGCAATGAACACATCCTTCATAACCCAAGGTGTTGCCTCTTCCCCGGCGGTGTTAAACTGGACTTCCGTAACAGAACACATCCCGTCACAGACAGCAATGCGGAGTTCGCCGTTCACGACGCGAAACTCCTCTACCGTCTCGGCGGGATTTCATCCACCTTCTATTCCTGGAGCGACATCGTCACTGGCAGCGGTACTGAGCATGATTCCAATACCACACGTCTTTTCAAGGACTACAGCACTGAACGGGTCTTCTACAATACTGCGAGTATCTTCCACGGGATTATTGAATACATCGGCTACGGCCATCGTACGCTGGTCATCTATATCTTCGACGAACAAATCCCAAGGTATCTCTTCATCCATAGCAGTGACTAAGGAATGGTCTGTGACACTAGCCTTCGTGACGGCGGCGCAGAGCACCACGCTGGTGACGCCAAATTCCTCTTCTCTGGAAGTAGAGAGCAATGCGTTTTCCTCCACGACACTACCTCTCAGCCCTTCAAATTCAGCCTCGACCAAGCTATCAGGTACGCGAAGTTACCCGCAATTGGGTGTAGGCATCAACAATACGTTACCCGCTTTCTCTAGCGACAAATCACCTTCGAGTGTTCCCACAACCGGGCGTGACACCTCTACTGGATTTATAACTAGCGCCGATGCGTCTGCGGCAGCGAGCCTCCGCTCATTTCCCACTTTTATAGCTTCTCCCATTGCAACCAATCCACCATTCATTGGAGTGCTCAACACATCAACAAGTATGGCTCATGAGTCGCAATCCACCATTGCCACTATCACCAGTTTCTACAGCTCCTCCCTCATCAGGCAAATCGTTCAAGCTACAGAGACTGGGAATGCCTCCATTGGATCTGCAGCTGCTAGCGGTCGATATCCGATGGGGATCTCTAGCGCTTCGTCCATCTTGGTGCCTCTACCGAGTGCTATCAATTCTTCTGTTACTAGATTACAGAATACATCAATGGGGGTTGTTTCGTCCGTTAGTATCCATCTCCCCATCCCAGTTGTGTCGGGTGCTTTCCCTTTCCGGCACACTGTTGCGCCCGTCGTACCTACGTACAACGGTTCATCCAGTCGAGTCAGCAATCGATCTGCGACCGTCACGCATGTTCCTTCGTCAAGCTCAGCCTGGGTTCCGGGTGCAGCCAACACGTCCCTGTTCCAGGCCTCTAACACAACGTATAACGATGCCCCCAACCGCAGTTCAGGAGCGAGTCAGCCACTACTCCGTACAACACCACAACGCTTGTGCCCAGCGATCTGTCTATGGGCGGTCTCTCTGGCTCGTCGCCCACTCTCGACGCATCGCCACATGTAATCAGCTTTCCTTCTGGACATCCGGTCAACGTCTCCATGACAAGTACAACTCTCCAAGCGCAATCGACTGTTGCAACTATCACAAGTCTTTTCAATTCTTCGGTTCCATCATCTAGCAACCGGAATACTACTGCGACTTCGCAGTCCTTGTCCGCTGTTTCTGCAGTATCAAGTACTGCCGCGGCCAGTCGGTTGTCGTCTGTTATAATTGCATCCACGGCCGGAAGCAATCTCTCCCACGCGCTCTCTGGTTATGCCTTAGCCACAGGCAGATCATTTGTGGAGCTGTCGATGTCTGCAACTTCGCTAATCGCAATTACCTCGTCAACGCTTCGTTCAACATGGGAAACAAGCATTTCCTTGACCTCTTCAACAACAGTAACTGCTAGGAACTTCTCGATGTCGCGTTCGACCATCGGCATACTTATCAAGAACACGTCGAGCACTACCGCTCTCACGCATACGGGTACCTTCGATAAGACTACCGCAATAAGCACAGGCACCTCCCAAAAAGCAAATCACACGTCTCCCTCCGTTCTTGCTGTCTCAGTACCTGGCAGCAACTCTCCATTTGTCCATTCGGCAGTTTGGACAGCCATAAGCAACTCATCGGCCATCACTTCCACCTCACCAGCGTCTTCCCAGACGTCCGTCAAATCAAGCGAAAGCTTTCTTTCAAGTGCCACTGCATCCGCGAACGTTAGCCTCTCATCATCTTTCAATTCAACACTCCTGATATCTATCGAGGATCCCTCGGCTGTCGTTTCCACCTCAAAAGCATCCCTCAATGTCACCATCTTCCACACCGCAAGCTTTCTCTCAAGTTCTGCTGCAAGAAGAGCCAGCACTCCGTCGTTCTCTAATCTTAAAGCTGGGACACCCGTTAAGAGCTCACCGAGCACTCTCACGTTCAGCGCCATGCATACCCTCAACACTTCCATTACACCAGGCACGGATTCACCTACAGATATCCTTCTGCCAACCTCCGATCTCAGAGTATCACCTACCGCATTCAATTCGTCTCTTGTCTGTTCGGTGCTCCTCACGGGCATCTCCAAGCCGTTGACAGCTACTTTCTCAAGCACAACAGCAGTTCTCTATATCCCTCCCACACCGGGCACGAATTGGACGTCTCGAGCAACTGTCATGGCTTCGGCTTCGGGAAGCGGTTCTACATATATGACCAACAGAGGCGTTGCGATCTTTAACACCTCTGCGCCATCCTTGACAACAACCGATCCAGCAACGCCGTCCTCGATCGCGATCTCAAGTTTCAGCTCATTGATCGTTGTCGGACCCACCCCGGCATCTATAGGACTGGATTCTTCGAGTAGCCTGCTTGCTTCGCCAAGTCACAACGACATGAGCGGCACCAGCTGGAGCTTTCGAGGATCCGTTTCTTCTGCAAGAAACGTCACTGCATCTTACCTGAGCTCCACGACGTACCCATCCGCGGCTAGCGCTCCGTTGCAGACGACGATGAACAGCAGTTTGGTACAAGTAAATCATTCTATGGATCCGCTGGCATCGACTAGTGGTGTGTCGAGTCCTGCTTCTTCGGTCAGCTTGCACCTGCCTATACCTGTGGTCTCTGCAGCGCCCTCGATGGTATCTGTGGCAACGTCAACAGAGATTCAGCTCAATCGTTCGTCAATCGCTGCCTCATCAACCACAATCCCACTCCAACCATCTCAAGATGAGTCAACTTCTGTGTATTTAACTTCTCCATCATTGCTGGCAATGGCAAATATCAACTATTCATCGATAACCTTGTCAAGCTCACAGACGGTTGCAGTAATCAGCACCTCCGCCACCAGCGTTGGAGCGACTGCCGTCATCCACAACAGCACGAAAGCCTCAGTCTTCCCAACAACCGGCTACAAGACCCCCACCTCACCCCTTCGCTGCCGACTCTACACCCAAACAATCATACCACATCGATTACAGACGGGGCCAGATACACGTCGTCACGCGTTGCCTCGTCGGCAGGATCTTTCATGGCATACAATGACACGTTCACGACGGCCGAAGTTGTTTCTCTTGCATCAAACAATCTTACCTCGTCGACACCGTCACTCGCCAGACATAACCTTTCTTCTTCGATCGTCGACCTTGCACCATCTACAGAGATCAATCTAACCTCATCGATTTCAATTTTTGCCACTAATAGTCATTGGACCCCAATAACCGACATCCCGATGTCAACAACCCTCTTTTCTGTCTCAGAGATTAACCTTTCATCTGTTACGACTTTCCTATCATCTGCCTCGGCTCCATCATTCACGGGCATCAGTCGGACATCCACTCTTTACGCTTCGAATTTTGCATCGATCTCCTCAACCTCGCTTCCAGACAACGAAGCTTGGATATCCAGTTCTCTTCTTCCACCAAATTACCCTGCTGCTACCGGTAGCACCTCAACCAAAGTCGCTGGTCCTGCTTTGTCCGCTACTTGGTTGCCGATATCTGTCAACAGAATTACCTCTTCTTCTTCTTCTTCAGCGACCGCTAGGATCAACTCCACATCATCCCCTGGCTCTGCTGCTCCGTATGTTCCTGCGACCACAACAGCTGCTAATTCTGTCTTGTCCGTCGCTACATTATCAAGCTCTATTGACAATATGACCTTTTCCTTTCTGGTGCCGTTAAGGAATAGTTCCATCACATCCTTATATCGCCATACTCCAGAGACTACTGCCGATGGGAGCCGTGACGCGACTACGAGGACTGCACCTCTTGCATCCGGTACTTTAATCACTGCTCCCGGTATTGGCTTCTCATATCCGCCGATGACGTATAAAAGTAATTCGGCAATCACTGCGTCACGCGCTAGTTCCACAAACCGGTCTTCTATGTCTCTCGGGACTTTAACGATTAGCTCTAATTCTACCAACGATATGGCAGTTGATTTACCTACTCTTTCTACAGCCGATACCGTTCCATCAACAACCTCCAGTAGCCGGTACACGACCAAGAACACCACCTTGCACCTGGCTTCCACCAGTGCAGCCATGCCTACAAGTGACGTCTTCAGGCTTCCAGCGAGCAGCAGCGCACATCCGAGCATAGAAATCTCCAGATATACCTCATTGAGCAATACGTATTCTGGCTTGGCCCTTGCGAGCACCGTCTCCAACGCAATCAATCCGGATGTTATGATAACAAGTCCTGCTCCAGCAACTACTAGCCACACGGCTACCACTTCTTCGACAAACTCAATATCGACCGTTGCTTTTTCCAATGCGACTTTCGCGATTGCCACAGTTTCCATCGTCTCGAGCTTGAATGCGGCCTCTTTAGAGGTAACATCGACTCCGTCGCTTACTCGGGCAACGCATCTCCAGACCCTAGCTTTGCGGACACCGGGTCGTCAAGCGTAACTTCTCCAACGGCGGTTGTGTCAAGCACAACCCTGTCGAGTACCATATCTTCGGTATCAAATGTTCCAAGTGCAGCCGCATTGAACGGCACATATCCAGAACCGGCCCTCTCGGATGCAGTAACAACCACAGTCGTTCCAGGTGCTGTACCCAACAGCAGTATGAGAAGTGGCATGAACAGCAGTATGACCTCCGTGTCGGGAATGATGGCGACAGCCGGCGCTGTATCCACTAGCCTTAGTTGGTCTTCCAGCACGATCGCGTCTAGCTCTACAGCACACGGATTCATCATGCCAAGCAGTCTATCCTTGACTCTGGCAAGTGGCCTTTCGTCTAGCTTCATCATTTCCCATAACAGCAATACGAGCACGACCGCTGCCACTGTCGAGGGATTGGCCACGTCTGCATCATTGCAAAGTACCCCGAGTAATACCGCCACCAGCAACGCAAGAACTGCGTCGAGTTCGATATATCCCTCTATCGCCCCCGTTTCTGACACTCGTCAGCTTGCTGGTTCTTCCGCATCTGCCTCGGCCTCGCGCGAAAGCAGCGACGCGGCACCTTCGGAAAGTAGTGACATCGAAACTGCCACCAGATCAGCTTCCGCAGATCCTTCGAGCAGCGCCGATGATAACTTCACGAGCACTGTTAGCATCACCTCAAGTAAAACGATCCCGTTGTACGCTCTTGACACTGCGACCAGCCAGCTTGCCCGCTCCAGCGCTTCGGCCTCTATCTCGAGCGGAGATGGTGCTGATGCTTCGTCCCAGAGTGCCCAGATCGCATCATCTATCTCGTCAACTTCAGATGATATTACATCGGGTTTGTCCGTAAAACCAGCAATGCCAACTTCAATAGCTGAGTCAACGCAAACCCAAGATCGGCCCACTTTGTCCAGCGCATTACCGCAGTTTTCGAGCCCCACTGTGTCGATGGACGGCAGCGCAAGCATGACTTCAACCACAGCACTTATTGCCCAATCGTCGAGTACAGAGACATCTCCCACGATCAACCCAGGCACCGATGAGACCGTGATTAGTCGGGCTCCGGATACGACAACATCATCAGAAGTCTCCTTCTCAGATAGTGTTCCAGCTTCCGATCCTACCACATCAGCTTCGGCATTGAGTGATCTCATTCGATCGGGCAGCAGCTCCATTCCATCGACAGCAAGTGATGCCACAGATAGCGTCACGAGGGTCACATCAATCTCACAATCTGCGACCTCAATGAGCGATTCAGCGTCAGCCATAGGTCTACCCACGCCTATGGCTTCGTCTACACAATCGCGGATGTCCTTTGATCAAGAATCCACGGCAACCGAAAGCAGCACAACATCTGTCACACTCGCATTTGGTACATCCTCCTCTTCCAGTGAGACTGCGTTGTCCAGCTCCGCTAGTGTGGGTAGTGTGGATAATCTAAGCGCCACAGGCAGTGGACTGAGTGCGTCAGTTTTCAGTGGTGTTTCGTATGCCACACCCTCCTCCAGCATGTCTGCGTCACTTGGTACCATCGGGTCGTCCACTGCCGTTACCACAAGCTTGTCAATCCGCCTGAGCTCTAGCAGCTTCAGCAGTACTGGCATGAGCTCATCATTTGTGTTAACTGCAATCACCACAACTATCACGTCAGAGAGTTCAACTGCCACGACGTTGCCCATTGCCGCTGTTGCAAACAATCCCGGTGGTTCTAGCTTCACAGGCAGCAGCGACAGCAGCATGAGTACAAGTCTCGACTCGATGATAGCTAGCACATCACCGAGCCTTACCGCACCTGGGTTGTCTACACTCGCAGTCGCGAGCGGTTCTGGAGGTTCCAGTAGTAGCAGCAGCAGTAGCCCTTCCGCAGCACCGACTTCAAGCTTTGCTTCTGTTGAGTTCTCCTCAAGCATTCTTAGTGGTAGCTCCCCTACGGCACCGATTGCAAGCAGCAGTGACTCGATGTCTTCTGCTGCTGCTACGGACAGCACGCCCGCGACTGATTCTCACTTTTACTCTGCGATTATATCATCAAGCTCGTCTGCAGCGGTGTCCTCGAGTTCGCTCACCGCTCTATCCCCGACCCCAAGCAGCCGGGACGCAACTTCGTCTACTTTCACAACCGCGGGTATCGCATCTTCGAGTCTTAGTGCCCCAACGTCAACCCTAGTGGCCGTTGCAAGCGGTTCCAGTTCCAGCTTCAGTTCCAGCTCCAGCTCGAGCTCCAGTAGCATTAGCCTCTCCGCACCATCGACCGCGGCTGTTGCACCGTCAAGTCTCAGTCCCATGGCTTCGTCGATTTCTGCTGCTGTAAGCAGTGTTGCTTCGAGCCCTGTTAGCAGCAGCAGCAGCAGCAGCATGAGCCCACCCATCTCTACGACAGCATCTATCCCTTCCACCTTTTCGACAGCAACCATTCGTTTATCCAGTCTTAGTACCAGCGCAGTCACTACGGCCACTACTACAAGTAGTCTAGGCGGCCCCGGCTCCATTTCCAGCTCCAACAACAACGGCCTCATTTCAACTACGGGCTCCAAACCTAGTGGTAGCGGTATAACTCTGTCCACTTTCTCGACAGTAACCGTTGCATCGTCAAGTCTCAGTGTTACCAAATCATCAACAGCTGTTGGTACCAACACTGTCAAGGCTTCGTCTACAACTTCAGCCTCAAGTGCCAAATCATCATGTGGAGGTCTCTTAGGTGGGTCCCTAGTTTGTGGCGTACTCTGATATTAATGTTCTATGATCTTTCGGTGCTCTTTCGCTCGGGTGGCGTTTTTGCTTGGCGACGTGGTTACACTTAGGCACAATCTTTCTCGAATTGTTCTTGTCGCGGACAGAGCGACTTTTTACTCAAGTTAGGGCCGGAGGCAGTTGCGATCCATCAAGAACTCATTGCGCATTCGAGGTCAGGAGTAATGCTTACTCAAAGCAAGCGACAGCTTCTAGTGACTAAATTGGTTGGTGTGCCCATGTCAGACCATGACCAAGCCAAGTGTGAGCATCGTGGTTTTCGTTGCTGACTTCTTGCGAATAATCGCCAAGATGATAATGAGCGTCAGCCGAAGAACATTGGGCGCAACTGTCATGATGGATGGTTCTGAACACCACACGCCCTGGATTCCTGTTCAAGTGAGCAAACAACATGGAGGTGTTGTTTCGCTCGCTTTCCCATGGGTAGCACATAGGAGAAGAACCGGCTTCGTGACTGATAGCATTCAGATCCTGATCTATCGTATTACGCTCGCTCGAAAGAATGTGACATAGACGCGGAGACCACGTTCTGTAGATTGGATTATCCGCTCGCCGCCTCTTAGGTTGCCGATGCACGCATTAAACAAGCCATACCTGATGCGAGTTTGGTTGCATAGAACTCTGGAGAAGTACCGTTCTGCACGGTCCGACCTAATTGAAATGCTTCCAACTCAAATTTTTGTCGCCTGCTGCTACAGCGTCTTACTGCGGTAACGTAGTCCGCGGGGATGTGGGTCACGCGGGGTAGTGGGTCACTACAACGCGAACCTCCAATCTTCTACCGTTACTACCAACCACCATGAGTACTTCTATACCTAGTAAACAGGCTTATACGGAAGAGGATATCCAGAAGGCCATTTCTGCTGTTAAAAACAACGAATACCCATCAGTTCGTAAGGCTGCCCTCGCATTCAAGGTCCCGAACACAACGCTATAGCATCGCATGTCTGGACGAACTTCACGCGCTATAGCGCACCAAGATGAGCAGCTCCTTTCTATACCGGAAGAAAAGACGTTAGTACGATAGATTACACGTCTTACGCGTACCGGATTCCCCGCTTCGCCTGCGTTAGCTCTACAAATGGCTAAGGAGATACGACGCGGACGCGTCCAGCTTTCTAAGGCTTCCGCCCTAACTCTTCGACCAATTGGCGAGCATTAGCTCGATCGCTTCAAGGCTCGTCATCCTGAGATCGCAGGCATCTGGACGCGTCAGATTGATAGCGCACGGTTCAGAGCGACGAGCTACGAGAACGCAAAGAAGTGGTTTGACGCGGTGACGGAGATGTAAATATAGAACCAATATGCGCCGGAGCACGTTTACAACATGGACGAGTCCGGCTTCGCAGTCGGAGCGAGTCAGTCATCAAGAGTATTGGTCAACATCCGTAAGGACAGTAGTTGGAAGCAGATCATTAGTAGGCAAGAATGGATAACTGCAATCGAGTGCGTAAGCGCTGCCGGCCTGGCTATTCCACCCTTGTTGATATACAAGGCGAAACACACGAATACTACATAGATACCTGCACATACGCCTCCAAACTGGAGGTTCTCGACTAGTAACAGCGGCTAGACGTCCGATAGCCACGGTTACGAGTAGCTAACTACCGTGTTCGAGCCTTTGACACGGTCGGAGGACTCCACAACTCGGAGATTACTAATCATGGACGGCCATAGCAGCCATATTACTGGCAAGGTAATTGCCTTCTATATGCAGAATGAGATTAACTTGATGATACTACTACCTCATTGTTCGCATATCCTTCAACCGCTTAACGTTGGCGTGTTTGCGCCGCTTAAGCGCACGCTAACTTCGGAGACCGACGCCGCTTTGCGAGTCGATTCTGGCCGCATATCGCGCGTAGAATGGACTAAGATGTATATCCGCGCGAGGGATAGGGCGCTTACTACTCGCAACATTCTCGCTGGATGGCGCGGTGCTAGTTTAGTACCGCTAAGCCCGATATCTGTGCTTAAAAAGCTACCTTCTAGGACGACTCTAGCCGCTTCACCACCGCATACACCACCCTAGCAACTCGATCTAGACCTGTCACTACTCTGTAGCTCACCGCCAGAGGGCACTAAACTACGTAAAGCAAACGCGCTACTCAATTCCACGATAAAGGCTATCCAGGACGTTCCATCTCCGGCGAAGCGGTATACGGAGCGGATGACTCGCGCTTTTGAATCGACGCACAGCGAGCTTATCACTTTACGCAAGCAGGTAGAAGAACAGGAGAGGCTTCTCAATACTCGAAAGGCCCGAACAAAGGGCAAGCGAGTTGCATTGAAAGGGAAGTTTGTGTTTAGTACGCAAGAAGTACTCGAGATAGCGAAGGTAGCAGAAGCGGAGACAGCAAAGAAAAGACTCGTGGACGGCCACGTAAGCGCAAGGCGAAAGAAATAACTAAGGAGGAGGAAGACGAGCTATTTGAGGACCTACCTAGCGACTCTGATTCTGATTGTATTATGGTTGCAATGCGCAGATAATTAATGGAGTTGAAAGGGTAGAGATTCGTTGACCCACTACCCCGCGTGACCCACATCCCCGCGGACTACGTTATAGTATCGTGCTACCGCATGAGATCCTCAACAGCAATGCCGCCTCCCGGTCTATTTTCGCTGAGAGGCCACTCGTTATAGAGTGGAAACTCCTGGCCTGCCTGGCCGCTGATCTGATAATCCCACGTTCCCTGCGAGTCGTCAGTCCGCCGTACCTGATGAGAAGCATAGAGCAGAGAAGAAAGAGATGTAACCAACCCAGTCAATATCATCGGGGACATCGAGCATATCGCCGATGAGCGGGAAATCGTTTGATGGCAGATCATGTGGCGGTATAGACAGATTTGGATTTAGGTCAAATGTGGTTGAGTTGAGATCGGACCATGCGGCATCTAAAGCAAGAGTATCGCCATCAAGGGGACGGCTTTCGTCTGTGGAACAGGAGAGCGTTAGTAGACATCCCATATTACGCGGGAAAGAACATGGGTGACTCACTCAAGCATTCCGCACCAGAACCATCGGCACCCACAACGCTCTGTTCCTGCCGCCTCCACATCCCCTCAATCTTCCTCAACATGACCGCCAATGCCTTGGCCGCCATTTTCGTCTCATGTGCCACGCCCGCCTGCACGAACGCCGCGTTATGGAGGGCCGGCCTCGTTCGTTCCGTATCCTCATATGGCTGCCCCCAGATCCGCTGACTGCGCTCCAACGCCTCGATCAGACCCCTCTGCCTCGGACACTCTCTACCCCTGTTCGGGGGTCCTCATATATCTGCTGACTCAACTCAAGACAGATGATCATGGCTGCGAGCAGGAAGTCGTGCGTGCTGATAGAACCCATATACCAGCTTACACTGTTGAGTTGTCCGCCGGCTTGGGATGCGGCGAAGATGGCATGGTGATGATACAAGATCCGCATGGCAGAAGTGATACAGGCCTGTCTCGAATACGGCATCTCAGGGCCTACTTTTCGCGACCTCATGTGTCTCCGGTGGATGACGATCTTCGTTTTATGGTATAGCAGGTCCAGGTTTAGGCGACACATAAGCAGTTCGGGGAGTCTGTGATGCACTCCTCGAGCGGGCGAAATTGCAGGGGTGGAGGAATGAGCGCTCGTGCTTTCTCGAGCTGTGCGTCAAGTTTTATTACCTCCGGATACGAGGGTGGCACTGTATCGTGGGAATTCTCGGCTGCGGTGGCGAAGACACGGCAGATGCGGACTTTAGCAATTCCATAGGAGCCCGGTGTGAGCTGTTCAACGGGCCGTGAGGGCGGGAGCTCGACAGTATTGACATTGAAATCGGAGTCCATCAGATTGCGCGGCACCTGCGTGTCGCTGGAAATTGTCCTTATCATACTAGGCAGGCCGAGCTGGAACGAGATCAGAACGTCAGCCATGTAGATGACGAACCATGTGCGTCGTCGAATCTCGCCTTCAAAGGGTGATATGTTGGGATAATGGCTCGGGTCGCGGTGGTAACCCATCCTCAGCGCAAGGCGTACGACAAGGCCGAGGACTAACCAGATATCCATGTACGCACTCATACTGCGCAGTCCTCCCGCGTACAAGATCAGGCATTCCAGCGTATGAGCTTTGGGCCTAGTGAAACCTCCTAAGACTGCCGCAGCAGCAGCCATCTCGTGGTACTTGTCAACTAGCGCAGCTTGCTCATCCAACGTCGCTTTATCTAAATCAGATCTCAGCGTGAATGAGGTCGCCAAACTCATAATGGCGAACAGGACGCCTATCCACATGACGGGCGTCTGTCCGGGATTTCTGCAGAACTGCCGATACTCCTCCTGGAACGTCGGCGCATGCACGATAGGCTTGAACGGATCCGGAGCATTGAACCACTGCGACAAAAGCCCATCCATGACAGCCTTGTCAGGCAAAGACTGCAGCAACTCGGCCTTTGTCACCCTCCTCGGCGAGCCGAGCAGGAACGAACTTGTACCAGACCGTTCTTCCTGCAGAGGCTCCTCTTCAGCAGAGCTTGTGGGACTTTGCTCGTCCTCTGTATCAAGATCACGTTTGAGTTCGTCGATCGAGTGCAGAATAGCGACCCAATGTGAGTCTCCAACATAGCTCGTTTGGTTCTTTGTGATCTTCATCTGCCCGAACGCACCCAAACCAGCGTCTGCGGCGGGCTCGGCCATCGTAGCAGCGTGGTTCACCGGGCTGTCAGCGTATGGAGGCGTCAATTGTATGGCCGGAGGCATCTGAAACTCTTTCCCGTCTCTCGTCTGCGCGCTCGGAAGGGCCGTCGCTGTACGCGTATCTGCCTTACTCGTCCTGGTATCCGACCATGGCGGACTTGTCGTCCCGTTCGTTTGCGCATCTCTGGAGTCCATGAGGTTCAAGACCAGCTGCTCCAGGTGGCGGATGCGTCCCTTTACGTTCTGGGCTCCCTGGCCTTCACAGCCGGCGGCATATACGCGCATTGCGAGTCTCGATTCCTCTTCACGCATTGATCACACGCCGGGTGTGTTCTATTGCATTTGAGCTTACTCTGTCGACAGAACGTGCAGCTCAGCTGTGAGCGAGCTCTTTTCTGCTTTCCGTATAGTAGGCTGGTTGCGGACAGCGGCTCAAGAGCCGTTTGATCAAGCACTTCCATGTACTTTAGCGACGTTGGTGTGATTACTGGGTATGCTACCGACTCCCATACACGAGGGTTGCTTTGTGGTTGCAGGATGGATGATGGAAGATGTCGAATCAAGAGGCCAGGCAGTAGGAATGGCTCAGCTTGGCGGAGATTGTTATGCCGAGTCTGTCACGTGCTCGATCAAAGCCATCGATCGAGTGAGTAGAGAATGGCGGTACGGCAGACGCATGTGCAGTTGCAAGCACGATGCTTTCACAGTTTCGCGCCAATGCCCACCGCTTTCACTAGTGAGCTGGATGGGGAATACACAGACTCTCTTTGTGCTCGACGCAACCGAGGCGTTTGATAGATTAGAGGCATCATGTCAAGATTCTCTTTCTCAAACGAAGCACGGAGAGCTGACACTGTACGAGGCTAAGGCAAGAAACGGATCGCGAATGGAACTCAACAGCACATTTCCAATCTGTCAGTGAATGAAATTGGAAAATGGAAAATTCAAGCGGACCCCGAAGGAAGTTTTGGTTTTGATTGATTGTGACAGAAAGCTTTGGTTAACTTACAGCGCTCGCTAAAGTTCGCTCCGAGATCAAGCCTTGCCAAGCACGGCAACGGACCTCGGCCACCGGAGCTCGATTCATGACGTCGAACGTGGGGTGTTCGATCTGGAGCTTCATCACAACACTTCCACTGTCATTATAAAGGCAGCACAATGCGTCTTCCAATTGCACCAATCCTTTTCTCCAAACCCTTCACAAACACTGTGCAATCCAGGATTGCCACTCACCTCCCTCGATCCATAGCCAGATCTAATCCAGTTTGTATACAAACCCGCAAGATGTCCTCCCAGCAATCCCACGCTTGCTGCACCGTACCTCCAGTCCAGTCCAAGGGCTACGAGGGAAAGGGCAAGTATATCACAATCGATGGCATGAAGACGTACACCAGCGGACCTAGCACGGCTAAGAGCGCACTCTTGGTCGTATACGACATCTTCGGTTTCTTCCCGCAGACGATCCAGGGCGCTGATATCCTGGCGCATGCGGATAAGGAGCACCAGTACCAAGTGTTCATGCCGGGTGAGTAGCAATTCTCGTCACAGTAGCGTTCCGGGTTCATCTGCTCATCCTTGACCCATGTGCAATCGGCCAGCTTCGGATGGAGCGATACAGTGGATCGAAGAAGGGCTTCCTGGCTCACGTGCTGATCTTCTATTCACAGACTTCTTCGAGGGCAAGCCCGTGCCAATCGACTGGTACCCACCAGACACCGTAAGCCTTCTCTCCGCCCCCTTGTTCCACTTTACCAACAGCTTTCTTAATACATCCCACAGAAGGAGAAGGGCGAGAAGCTCGGAGAATTCTTCTCCACGACCGGTGCTCCCCCAAGACGGTCCAACGCATACCCAAAGTGATCAAGGAGATCAACAGTCAATACAGCAACATCCAAGACTGGGGCATTGTGGGATTCTGCTGGGGCGGAAAGGTGGTCAACCTTTCCTCGCAGCAGGGCACCGTGTTCAAGGCGGCCGCTGCGTGCCACCCGGCCATGGTCGACCCTAGCGACGCCCCGGGTGTAAGCATCCCGTTTGCCATGCTGCCGAGTAAGGATGAGGACAAGGAGGCTGTGGAGAAGTGGCAGCAGGGTGTTAAGACTAAGAACATCGTTGAATGGTTCCCGGATCAGGTGCATGGATTCATGGCTGCTCGGTGTGTCAATGCTACGTTCCATTTTGCCGGATCAGTGCCGAACTGGTCGTACAAGATGACGGATAGCTAACGTGCATCAACGCAGTGGTGACCTCGAGGACGAAAAGGTTAAGAAGGAGTACGAGCGCGCTTATGGAATTCTTCTGAACTTCTTCCACGAACACATGTAAGTGGCTGCGCTCGCATACTGGCTTGGTATGTATGTATTTATACTTCGTCTGTTCGACACGATTCAATTCGATGTTCAGACCCCACCGTATTGAACTCGAAGAGCTGACATTGACTCAAACCAGGCCATCAACCTCATCGAAGTTGTAATCGCATTCATTTGGAGCTAGCTCACCCATTGGCTGTTGGAAATGATTGTAGATGACGTCGAAAGGTGCCTTTAATGAGCTAATGACAAAAATATTCTTGAATTGGCCGCTCGTCACCCTATCGCTGCACATTTCCTTTCCTCTGAACACCCAACCACTCCTCCACAACCGTCACAATCTCCCTCCAGTCCCTCATAGCCCCAGCCCCCGTATCTCCACACGCGAGTTCCTTCTCTATCGGCCTGAGCACCTGCACCCACCCTCCCACATCCACGCCCCACTCATCCTCTAACATTTTGACTTGCTTGCTTGTCACAGGATGCGCCCACATGGCCGTATTCATTGCCGGCGCCACGATGATTGGCTTCTTCCCTGGCACCTCGCCCCTCCCTCTCGACCTCAATGAAGGACTGATACCCGGTCGCACCGCGTCGATAACCCCAGTTGTGTCCCACGCCCTCGCGACCGAGAGAACGAGACTATCACTCATACCATTCACCATCTTCGCCAGAGAATTAGCAGACAGCGGTGCGATGATCATGACATCCGCCCATCGTCTCAGCTCGATGTGCAATATATCCGCGCCCCGCGTCCAAGGTACGGCCCACTCGTCCGCATCCCGATATATCGCCTCCACATTGGGGATCTCTAGCAGCGAGGACAGGGAGGGCTGTTCATGGGACTGGGATTGTAGGAATTCAGCAGCCGAGGTGGTGAGGATGACGCGGATGGAGGGATTGCTGGGGTGAGAGGAGAGGGCGTGTAAGATGTTGGGCAGCTTTATGGTTGCGACGGAGCCGGTGCTGGCGAGGAGAAGGTGCGGACGGTGGTCGTGGTGGTGGTCGGCGGCGCGGAGGGGGCTGGGTGGGGAGAGCGGTGCTGTTGGTGGTGTTGCTGTTACCGTCCATGAGTTCGATGCGCGCGCGATGGTGTCTTGCGAGCAGTCGGTTCTCTTAGCGCTCCCTTGGGAGACTGTGAGTGTCTCTCAGCCCATGTCGTTAGTGATTTGCAAGTCGGAGTTGTTAGATTTGATCCAAGGCACGCGAGTTTGCCGATGTGATCTGTCAGCAAGTGCATGTGCGTCATTGTCGCGAAACCGCGGCGGACAGCTTCGGAGGATTTGGTCAGAAACACGTTCAAACATTGATCTATACAACCTTCACAGCAGACACGATATCGACTGCATCTATCGGATACTCTCACAATGGCCGCCAGAATAACATCCGTACGTCTCTTGCCCTCTCCTTCTCCTCTCCCCTCCATCACCGAACAAACCTCGACCAGCAACCGCTAACTCAATCATTCAGGTCTTCCGCAGCACCCTCCGCCCACGCCACAACCCCCTCCTCTCCTCGCGCTTCACACTATTGCAGACCCGCTTCCTGTCGTCGGAAGTGCGACAAGCGATCGACAAGGCAGTGGCGTCGGCACCCGTGGTGCTGTTTATGAAGGGCACGCCTGAAACGCCGCAGTGTGGGTTCTCGAGGGCCAGCATACAGATTCTGGGGTTGCAGGGCGTCAACCCGCAGAAATTCACTGCGTTCAATGTGCTCGAGGATGAGGAGTTGAGACAAGGTATGTGCGATGTGGGTTGAGTTTGGGCTAGGGTGGGTAGAGTGGATGGTGACTGTGGAGATACCGTTCGCATGATAAGGTTTCGAGGAAGAGGTAGAAGAGGCCGAAAGGGCTTGGAGACGAGGGTTGAGTGGGCTGGGAGACGACGGAATAGCTAAAGAAGATGGGGATTCGAGGCTAACGGATGGACACAGGAATCAAGGAGTACTCGGAATGGCCGACGATACCGCAGCTCTACGTCGACAAGGAGTTCGTGGGCGGCACGGATATCATGATGTCGATGCACCAGGACGGCTCGCTGGCCAAGCTGCTCGAGGAGAAGGATGTCCTTGTCCCTGCCGAGGGTGGTGAGGCTACGGAACAAGGCCTCTGATTGAAAAGCTTGCTTCACTGTGTTGTGTATTCTATACCTTGCCAGTGCTTGGAATGTATTACAAATCGGCCTCACTTGCCATGGTTACCGCACGTCGCGTTAGATCCTATACTGGTCGCTTGATCTTCCGCTTTCCTGCCTGAGTGCAGATACAGGTGGCGCCAAGCCCCAAAATGGAAGTCATGCCCTGACAGCTCTTACCTCTTCTCTACAACTCGCATATTTCCGCATCTGCCTTCGGCTTCCGTTTCATGCTGCTCTTTCCCGACACTCCTTCCGGTTGTTCGTTCCATCCAACCCCATTTCATCTCGTTTGATCTCGCCTCACCTCTCACACCATGGTGACGGCACACGACATTGTGCGTAGTCGTGCAATAGCTGGCACCATGCATCACTCCCGACAGCCAGAAATAAAAGCCATGAGCAAAAGGAACAATCAAGCAGAGACCAAGAATCCCACCGTATCCGCCTCTGAGCTCTTCAGACAGAACACAGGCGGAATCCGCAAGAATGCAATCCACAAAGAACGCAAGCGACCTCTCACCGCTCTCGAGCCGCCGCCTGGAAATCGAGGAAACACTACCACATTGAGGCTGCTCGACCTAATCAAGAGTGATCTCACCATACGCCTGCCACGCCATTCAGAACGAGCAGACCACCCCATCTTCTCGGCGTTCAAAGGCAAGCTGCCCCGAGAGAGTCCTGTCCACGGTACTGACCACGTCTGCCAGCTGCAATATCTGACTACCGCACCAGCGCCACTACAGCCGTGCACGACGCCCTTTCACCAACTCATCAAGCGTTGGTCACCCGGGTATGCCTCGAGACCGCGGACGACCGCTCCCTCAAGGCCGTATCTTCCGCTGCAGCTGAGCTGTCTGCACCGCTCGTCGACGACATGGTGCAGTACAGATACCGCAACGGCGCTATTGGGTACGAGGCTCTCGGCGTGACAGTGGCCAAGATGGTCGAACACGTCCGAACAGAGGACACGCGATTGCAGAAATTGTGCCAAGAGTGGGAAAATGTGCAGCAGCAGATTGCGAACTTGAGTGCGGAAATGCTGGGCGATGAGAATTTTCCGGTGCTGTTTGGGCTGGGCAAGGTGAAAGGGAAGAAGTCTGGAGAGGAAGGTGGTGCCGGGGTGGACAAGCTATTCAAGGACATGATGGCAGAGCTGGACATGTGTTTGAGGGAGGTGGATGATGAGAGGAAGCGGGCTAACAAGGAGAGGAAGGAGGCCAAGAAGGAATTCCTGGCATCATTGCAGGAGCGCATAAACATGTCGGATGATGAGTACGTGATGACTTAGCTAAAGAGATGGGGATACGTGAGGAATAGGCTGGGAAAGAAACTCCTTGATCGCTATATAGGTAGAACATCTATGTATAAGTTGCACCTTCACTTTTAATCAGGTTAAGGATACTCCAACGGCGAGTATATGCATGTACACACCTGTCCTGCGCAGCTCATATGTGTCGTTCTTGGGTTACTGACTCATCCGCGTCCGACTCGCTTGCGAAAGCGGGGCCGGATCTAGGGGCTAGGAGCGGCGCGAACTCTGGAGGGAGGGGCGCGTTCTGGCGGAGGACGTGTCCCAATTGAGCGTAGAAGTGAGGGTGTTAGTGGCCTTCCAGTTCTTGGCGGATGCTTTCTTGGTTAGGCTCGGGAAGATAAGGCTGCAGAACGTCCAGGAGACGTTGCAGGGTCACCGTACCAAGACTCATTACTTTAAATAAACTTAGGTACCACGGGATGGTCCAGTTGTCGCCCGATGCCAGTCTGTTCCATCTTGTGCCTGGAGCAATGGCCTTGACTGTCATCGATAACAGCAACGCGAATACCGAAAACCACGGGTATACAAGGTAGAGGCCAACGAATATCGACGTTGAGAGGGCGTTGTTGAACAAGTCGACCCACGCCCATGGGAGTATAGTATGTCCTAGGGTATTCAGTAAATTGTAGGACGCATTCCGCCAAGGAGTGTTGGAAGGAAGAGTAAGCTCGATCCAGGTGTTGTTCGCTGATGGAGTAGGTTGACACCTGCATCAACCTTGTGCTCCAGCGTGCAGCAGGAGCACGTCAACACACCGCTTGTCTTCATTCCTAGTATTTCCTTGCCGAAACTTCTCTTTTAACAGCCGACTAACCATTTCAATATGGTTTGCGCTGTTCGAGACACGTGTAAAAAGGCATGTTGGTCAGCGTCCATTCCGAGAATGCGATCCAAGGTAACGACGAGTCCGATCGCTAACAATCCGAAGAGCGTCGCAAGAACGGTATGCAAGATACGAATTCGGCCGTCATGGAGGGATACCATGGTTCCGCATCCAGCGGCACACATCAGGAAGAGAAAAGCGAGTCGCTCTGCTCTGTGCCTTTCCAGTAGTCCAAGATCGACACCTCCGCAATTTCCAAGTGGAATGACGATCACACTTGTGCCATCCCGAAGCTTGTGGCCAGCCTCCAGCAGAGGCTTCCTTGTTACCTCATCTGAACCGACCTCATCTGAACCGATCTTATACCATTGCAGAGTCCTCTCTAAGTCTGAGTGATCCGTTGCATCTTCCATCCGGCGATAAGCTGTCTGCCGTCCCGCTGACACAGGCTCTGTTCCAGGATTGCGCGGTCCAAACCAGTATTTCTTCCGGAACAGTCAAAACCCATGCAGACGACCCAGAAGTCGTTTTCGAGTCCATAGAAAGTTTGGGGCATTTAAGGTGATGCCACCTATTCGCTATGTATTCTCCTAGCATACTTAGGCGTTTAACTACGTTCTGTCGATAAAGTACATTATATAAAGATTACTAGTAAAATAAAAATAAAACTCAAAGTATTATAATTTTAAAAAAAACTTGTATCTATTAACGTAAACCGCGGGGAAGCGAGATAGGTAAGGAAGTAAGATACTAAAACTTATCTTCTCGACTTTTAAACTTACTACTACTAATAATAAGTACTTTTATACTAGATAAGTAAGTTTATACCGAAGCTAATATCTAGAAGTATATTTCTACCTATAAAAACAAAGACTATAAATTAGTTTAAGATACTACTTATATATTTAATATTCCTCTTATTACTATATATTATTATATAGTTAAATAACCTTTATACGCTATAGTATATAAATCGGATTAAATCCTTTTAAACGCGGAAGAAAAGATATTAGTCGAATAGATTATATATCTTATACGTACTAGCTTTCTTACTTTACTTTATTAGTTATATAAATAGTTAAGGAAATTTAACGCGTATATATATAACTATCGAAGAAACTACTACTATTTCCTTAGCTAATTAGTAAGAAGTAACTTAACTACTTTAAGACTTACTATCTTAAGATCGTAAGTATTTAGACTCGTTAAATTAAGAGTACGCGCTTTAATATAATAAGTTATAATATTATAAAGAGGTAATTTAATGTAACGTAGTCCGCGGGGATATAAGTTACGCGAGGTAGTAGGTTAGCGAATCTCTACCCTTTTAACTCTATTAATTATCTACGTATTATAATTATAATATAATTAAAATTAGAGTCGCTAAGTAAGTTCTTAAATAACTCGTCTTTCTCCTCCTTAGTTATTTCTTTCGCCTTATACTTACGTAGTCGTTTATAAGTCTTTTTCTTTACTATCTTCGCTTTTACTACCTTTACTATTTCGAGTACTTCTTACGTACTAAATACGAACTTCCCTTTTAATGTAACTTACTTACTCTTTATTTAAGCCTTTCGAGTATTAAGAAGCTTCTCTTATTCTTTTACTTACTTACGTAAAGTAATAAGCTTACTATACGTTACCTTAAAAGTACGAGTTATTTACTTTATATATTACTTTACTAGTAATAAAACGTCCTAGATAGTCTTTATCGTAAAACTAAGTAGCGCGTTTACTTTATGTAGTTTAATACTATTTAGTAGTAAGCTATAAAGTAGTAACAAGTCTAGATCGAGTTACTAGGGTAGTATATATAGTAGTAAAGCGGCTAAAGTCGTCCTAGAAGGTAACTTTTTAAGTATAAATATAGAGCTTAGTAGTACTAAACTAGTACCGCGCTATCTAGCGAGGATATTATAAGTAGTAAGCGCCCTATCCCTTGTGCGAATATATATCTTAGTCTATTTTACGCGCGATATATAACTAGAATTAATACGTAAAGTAGTATTAGTCTCTAAAGTTAGCGTATACTTTAGTAACGTAAATACGCTAATATTAAGTAGTTAAAGAATATACGAATAATAAGGTAGTAAGATTATTAAGTTAATCTTATTCTATATATAGAACGCGATTATATTACTAGTAATATAGCTACTATAGCCGTCTATAATTAGTAGTCTCTAGCTTATAGAGTCCTTTAACTATATTAAAGGCTCGAAAACGATAGTTAGTTACTCGTAATCGTAACTATTAAACATCTAGCTATTATTACTAGTCGAGAACCTCTAGTTCGAAGGCGTATATATAGGTATCTACGTAGTATTAGTATGTTTCGCCTTATAGATTAATAAGGGTAAAAGAGTTAAGCTAATAGCGCTTACGTACTCGATTATAATTATTTACTCTTACTTACTTTCGATTTACTTTTAACTACTATCCTTACGTATATTAACTAATACCCTTAATAACTAACTCGCTCTAACTATAAAGTCGGACTTATTTATATTATAAGCGTACTCTAGAGTATATTAGTTCTATATTTATATCTTTATTACTACGTTAAACTACCTCTTTACGTTCTTATAACTCGTCGCCTTAAACTACTTAGTATTAATCTAATGCGTCTAGATACTTATAATCTTAGGATAACGAGCCTTAAAGCGATCGAGCTAATACTTACTAACTAGTTAAAGAGTTAGAGTAAAAGCCTTAGAAAGCTAAACGCGTTCGCGTTATATTTTCTTAGCTATTTATATAGTTAACGTAAGTAAAGCGAGGAATTTAGTAAGTATAAGATACGTAATCTATCGTACTAACGTCTTTTCTTTTAGTATAAAAAGAGCTACTTATCTTAGTACGCTATAGCGCGTAATATTCGTTTAAATATACGATACTATAGCGTTATATTCGGGACCTTAAATACGAGGGTAACCTTATAAACTAATAAGTATTCGTTATTTTTAATAGTATATATTGCCTTCTAGATATCCTCTTTCGTATAAGCCTATTTACTAAGTATAGAAGTACTTATAGTAGTTAGTAGTAACGGTAAAAGATTCGAGGTTCGCGTTATAGTAACTTACTACTTCGCGTAACTTATATCCTCGTAGACTACGTTAATAATAAAACTTTTTATAAAATATAACTATCCTTTAAAGCGCGTATATAATATAGACGAGTTCGACTTTACTATTAAAGTAAGCTAAATATTAAGAGCTTTAGTTAATATATATAAGATATCTAGCTAAAAGGTAGTTATAAGTTATTAAAAGTAAATAACTATAATTGAGTATATAAGTACTACTAAGACTACCGTACTTCCCTTAATTATCTTTAAGGCTAAATATACTAATATTACCTAAGTACTTTTATATATACTTTTAAACTAAAGGTTCTTAACTAGTAGTAGTAGTTAGACGTCTAATAGTTATAGTTTTTAATAGTTAATTATAGTTTTCGAGTCCTTAACGTAACTTAATAACTTTATAATATAAAGAATACTAATTATAAATAGCTATAGTAATTATATAATAGTAAAAGTAATTACCTTCTATATAGAGAATATAATCGACTTACTTATCTTATTACCTTACTATTTATATATACTCTAACTACTTAATATTAGCGTATTTATATTACTTAAGCGCGCGCTAACTTTAGAGACTAATACTACTTTATAAGTTAACTTTAGCTATATATTACGCGTAAAGTAAACGGAGATATATATACGCGTAAGAGCTAAGGCTATTATAATAAGGAATATCTTAAGTAAATAGAAAGTTACTAGTCTAATATTACTAAGCTCTATAATAGTACTTAATAAGTTACTTATAAAATCGACTATAGCGAATTTATAACTTTATATACCTTTAAAATAACTTAATTTAGACCTTTCGCTACTTAATAACTTTCCTTTAAATAGTACTAAGTTACGCGAAGTAAACGTACTATTTAACTTTATAATTAAAGTAATTTAAGAGGCTTTATCCTTAGTAAAGTAATATATAAAGTAAATAACTTACGCTTTTAAAGTAACGTATAGTAAGAACGTTACTTTACGTAAGTAGTTATAAGAATAAGAAAAGCTTCTTAATATATAAAAGGTCTAAAAAAGAGAAAGTAAGTTATATTAAAGAGTAAGTTTATATTTAGTATATAGGAAGTACTTAAGATAATTAACGTAGTCGAAGTAAAGTTATCGACTAAAAAACTACGTAGACGCTTACGTAAGTATATAATTAAAGAAGTATTAAAAGATAAGGAAGATAAAGTACTTAAAAATATATATAGTAACTTAGATTCTAATTATATTATTATTATAATATATAAGTAACTATCGAATATAAATATTAGCGTTATTATATCTCGCTTCTTTACTTATTTTACTTCCTCGCGGTTTATATTATATAAAATTAAACTTTCCGTTTAGAGTTATTAAATTATTCTATATTATTTACTATAAATATAAACTAATATTATATTTATTAACTATTAAAAGAGAAAGCTTAAACTTAATATAATTTTAATTAAAAGTTATAATTAAGTTTAATATTTAAAAATATCAATTTATAAGTTATAATTTTTTTAATTAAAGTTTAAGATTATCCTTAGTTATATTTTATTATATAATATAATAAACTATATATAAAAGGTCCTATAAAAATAAGTAGAAAGTATAAGAAATTATATAAAAAAGACTTAGATTTATTATATAAGAACTTTAATATAAATTTTTAAGTTTGTTTTTAAAAGATAAAAATCTTAAGTTAAGTTATTTAAGATAACTTAAGAAACTATTTTATAAGTAAGAGAAGTTTATATACTATTACTACGTTAAGTCTCTTAAAAATACTAGTTCTTATCTAGTAAGTAATCAAATATACGGTAGTAGGTAGCTAGAATGGTCTATAATATTAAACCCCTAACCCTACGTTTCAAAATACATCCCATTTAATCTCTTGTGCTAAGGAAATTAACATCTTAAGTACTTCCCTCTCCTCGTCCGATATCTCGGTAGAACTCTCTGCTGTCAAACAGCAGGTGTTAGCCTCTTGGACTTGCCACATCTCGGAATTGCTTCTCCCATCCTTTGCTGGCTCTCTGATAAAAACCTGGAATGCACTGATATCAATATCTCCAGCATGCGCAAACTTGTTGTGCGAAAGCCAGCCGTTCAGCCACAGAGGGCTACCCGAATCGTCGAAGTGCAGTAACTGAGGCGAGCAGACTGTAAAATTCTGCGAAGCAGACGGTGTATTTGGGTGGTGACGGACATGATACTGTGCTCGCGACGTCTCTTTATCTTCGGCTGTTTCATCCGAGCTCGGATGGTGACGCATGTCTTTCTTTTGTAAGCTTCCCATGATGCCTGTAGAGCCACTATGGAAGGCATAGTCGAGCGCTCCAGCCATCTCCCAACCGAGCCAGAAGGTTTCTTTGTCACCTATGCACATCAGCACTTCAAAGAGCTTACTTGTATCAGGAAACCTCCTTACCATAAACCATGTCATAGACGCCTCTCTTGCCCCCTTCTTCGTTGCCATCGCGGTCGATTCCGTTGAGCCGTGCCGTAAGAAGCAAAGGCACAAAGTGTCTCCATTTGTCGATCAAGAGTACGCCAGAGTCCTGCATGTGACCGCTTTCTCCGCTCCACAGCCGGTTGTTGCGCTTAACTTGCTCCGATATTGGCTTGGGAAGCACCTTGCGAAGCCATTTCCTTTTCCTTTCTCGACTAAGATTACGGTCTTTGAAGAAAAGAGCCCCAGTTTGCTGGTACTGCGGATGGTCAAAAAGTATCTCCGGGTCGACAAAAAATAGCACGTCAGCGTCAACGAAGAGGACTTCCTGGAACGATGACATGAGAATTGCCCACGGCTTGGCGGCCCATCCCCACAACTTCCATCCCTCGTCTTCGATCATGCGGCTGATATCTCGCGTTACCACTCCAGGCAACGCTTCCAGAAGTCCTCTTTCCTCTTCTCCAAGATCATCATCGCCAAGATACATGATCTCGATCGGCAGAGCACACCCAAGCTTTCGAAAAGAACGGATCGAAGTAAGTACATAATTTACTTGGTGGTCCCCCATGGTAAATACGAGCCCTCTACCTGTCTTGTAGAAGCTGGCGTGCATTGCCATGAGATCGCCGAAATATTGATAAGCTCCAGGGAAAAGTCTGGCTGCAAGTTGATGAAGGTAGGAGCGAAACGCATCATAGCTTTGAATGGATAATGAAATATCCTGTGGAGAGCCTTGCGCACTGCGCAGATGTTGTATGATGTTCCGATAGCTAATCATGCCTTTCACCGGGGCTTGATGCAACTTCTCCCATGCTTGGAACGCAGTCCCGAAGACTCTGACGCGGGCCGAGAGGTCACGAAGATGTGCCTCTCCGGTCTCTCGGAAAGGTGCAAGTAGGCTTCTCATGCTCATAGGCGGAGGTATGAGGTCCATCGTCTCTTGGAATGCCGCCTTGAATGCAGCGTCGCTTGATGCTGCCGCTGATACATCGCGCCCTTCTCCCGCCACCTCAACGACATCGTTGTGCTTGCGCCAGGGTTCTGCACTTTGAACTTCCTGCTCGGAGGTCGGAGAGGCTTCGAGGCGGACTGGCTCTTGGTCCGAAGCTTGCAGGATCGACGGATCAACCGGGTCATTTCTATTGTAGATGTTCCGTCCGCGCTGCAATGCGTCGCTCACGTCGTCTCGTCGATATATCGGTCGGTCCGAAGTATTTGCACGTACCAAGACCAGAAAACAGAGTGTACTCGCGACAATCAGCGCCAACGTGCGGCAAACGGTGGACCGTCGCCGCCGCCATAGCAGCTTGGAATCAAAGAGGGACAACATTGTCGACGGTGTCTTTCGCACCGCAATCCCGTTTGTGTATGCTGAGAAGCAACGCAGGAATGAGACTTCAGGAACAAGGCCTGAAGTAACACCCACCTCAAGTGCAGTAGATATGCTCGGTATACCTGCATGTCTCGCTAGTGAGATCAAGCGGGCAAGCTGACAGAATGTAACTACCACTTGCTACCGAGCTAGCCCGGACCGTGGTCCAAGAGCGATAATGTCTGCTTTGGGACTTCTGTTCGCTTGCGCCCACATGGCTGCGTACGCGGTGGTACGACTGGAATCTCAGCTACTTTACGTTCGGAGTTACATGAGGCTTAGTTTGGATGGCCGTTAGTCGTGGTCGGACTTGTTCTGGCTCACTTCTCGGCCGTATGGACGCAGCAAAGTTGGACGAAATGAAGAGATAGATTCTATGTGGCTGGCTGCATGGACGGTCCAGGTCTGACATGCCTTTTACCCCGCATTGAAGACCACCCCAAGTACTCCCGGTGTTGGCCAGGTTCAAGGGGCCGCTCCTGTACTCCGTACGTGCAGACTGCGGAGCGTTGACTATAAACCACAGCATGCCAGTTGGCTTTTCGAGCAGACCAGCCGTAGAAAGATGTCCATCAAGGATGCGACCAAGGCATCGTGACTTGCGTCCAGTATCAAAGGCTGGCTACGCACTCGCCTGTAGTAGCCACCTACTTGTTACGGACACAGGGATCCAGCACGTATATGTGCCCACTGCGGGCGATGAGACCCTTCGTGGAAAGTTTAAGACCGCAGCAAGGTGTCTTCGAAGGTTTTCCTTAGCGAACATGGCCGACGCCCAACCCTGCACATCGACTATAAACTTTTTGTGGCGGCCACTCACCTCTTAGCAGCTGACGAGACGCTTCAGTAGTACGATGGACATCGCTGCATGGCAAGAGGCACATAAGCGTATAGAATCCAATTGCAGAGAAGAAAGGAGATCTGGTTACGAACCCTACAGCTCCACGACTATGGCTACCAAGATGGTCTTCTTCTTAGTATTCACCGGTCTCGCTTGTCTCCTCTTCATACCTGGAGTCACTAGTACACAAGTTTGCCAGAGCTTGCCGTACAAAGACCTCCTATTTCTCTCTCAGTACCAGATAGCGAAGTCCTACTGCTCGCAGCACTATCCCCTCCCTGCGACAACCGTCACAGTACTCTCCAAGAAGAAGCGCAATCGGCGTGGACACTCCTCTACCATCACGACGAAGACGACCGAAGCTACAAAGCCAGCTAGCACAACTGCTACTCTCACGAAGAGTACTTGCACCGGCACCTGTGCGATATGGTCTAGCTGCACAGCAAAGGGCGGCGGCTTTGTCTCGACATTGTGTAGCTGCATCGAGACCAGACCTACCATAATAGTTACCGTAAGTCCTTAGCCCTCACGTTGTCAACTATGCGCTATCATCAAACCAAAAGGTCCCGTTTTAACCAATAAGATTAGCCCTCCACCACCACCACGACCACCACTACCAGCACTACTACGACCACAACTACGACCACAACTACGACCACAACTACGACCACAACTACGACCACGACCACGCCCACGACCACGACTACAACCTGCGCCGGAAACTTTAGTTACTGTACTGCCGACGCCGACTGCTGTATTGCGGGCCAGTCCTGCATTTTCTCAGCTTGTCAAGTTCAGACAACACCAGATTAGATGTGTCTGAGGCCGGTCCATTGTCCAACGGCAAGGTGAAAGGCACCTTTCGGCCGAAGCAAATTAGCGAGCGATGGCAATAACCGGGAGCCGAAGCAGGGCTGTTTGCGAGGGACATCAAATCTAGCTATTCATATGTCGCAATCAATGCAGTGTTACGGGCTATATGGGCGGTAACTCTATAGTTATAGTAGATCCTAAGTAGTCGAAGTTTATAATCCCCGTGGGAAAGTTTCCGGACACCTAGAATTCTTAACTAACGTAATTGCTTAGCTAGCTACTTCTAAAATGTAATAACAATATAACTATAGTAGTAAAGCTTATAGAATTAACGTAAACCGCGGGGTAGTAAACTAGGTAGGGTAGTAAACTACTAAAACGCGACCCTCCGATCTTTTAACTCTACTACTACTTATTATAAATACTTCTATAACTAGTAAACTAGTCTATACTAAAGCTAATATCTAGAATGTACTTTATGCCTTAAAAGAGAAGTAATAACCTTCTATTTATAAGGCTACTAGTGTATATAATATTCCTTATAATACTTTACGTAATTATATAACTAAACAGTTGAACTGAGTGCTCAACTATGACCGAACATGTGGTGGAACCAACCGTGACTTGTTGATTGATTGAGCTATCTATAACGGCAGCTAGGAGACAAAGAGATTCCCCGCTTGGCTTGACAGGTCACATGACTGTCTATCCGGACTAGGCGGCTGTCATCTTGTAACACTCCTCCTCAGCTGGATCAGTCCTCTTTAGACAGTCCAAGTTGACTGACAAACCTCTGGAAATGCTGACCTTGAAGAGGCTTTGTAAAGCCGTCAGCAATCATCTCCTGTGTGCCAATGAAGTTGACATTAATCCTCTTCCTCTTGTGCAGATCTCTAACATAGTGATAGGCCACATCGATGTGCTTTGATCTGTCATGGGTGTGCGCATCTTGAACAAGAGAGAGCAGCTCGGTTGTCTCCTTTGAGCATGACAGGTGATCCAATAGCAAACTTCAGCTCCTCCTGAACTATTGGCTTGAAAGGGTCGCCGCCAATAAGGTGCTGATAGCCCATATCTCTCAAGAGTAGTGCAAGCCATTGTGATTGCTTTGAGCAAGCACACATTGCCATGTATTCAGCATCCATGGTGGAGGTTGCTACTGACTTCTGCTTCTTGCTTATCCAGCTGATCGGCCCTCCTCCGAGCATGAACACATTACTAAGGATGGAGATCCTGTCTCGTTTGTCCATTGCATAGTCAGAGTCAGAAAAGCCAGTCAGATGTTGGTCTTGGCATGCTCCTAGAACAATTGCTAGGTCAGCATTTGATCTTAGGTACCTTAAGATTCCCTTGGCTGCCTTGGTGTGGAACTCTGCTAGATCTGCAAGGTACTGGCTCAGTCTGCCTAAGGCGAAGGCAATGTCAGGCCTTGTTAGAATGCTAAGGTAAACCATCTTTCCAATCAGATGCTAGTACTCTCTTTGGTCTGCCCTTGCATCTTGGGGTCTAGCTGGTCTTAGTGCATCGTAGCCATTCAATGGTGCCTTTACTGGGTGAGCTTTATCTTTCTCCATGTTGTATTCGGCAAGAATGTCTTTGATGTAATGAGACTGGTCCATTCTGATTGTTCTGGCCTCCCTGTCCCTTGTGATTCTCACTCCAAGGATGAAGTTGATCTCTCCTAGGTCCTTGATCTTGAAGATGGAGGCAAAAGCCTCTTTGAACCATAGGATGTTGTTGATGTCCTTGCACGCCACTTGGATGTCATCCACGTAGACAAGGAGAAGTATCTTCCTTTCTGGGTGGATTAGAAGACACGGGTCTGCCTCGCTCTGAACGAAGCCTAGCTTCTGAAGCTGCAGCACACAGTTCTGGTTCCAGTCTCTCGCTGCCTGCTTGAGACCGTATAGACTCCTAAGAACCTTAAGCACTTGGCTAGGGGCGAGATCAATGCCAGGTGGAGGTGCCATGTAGATCTCCTCCTTCAAGAACGACTCGGTGAAGGCATTGTTGACGTCCACTTGATGGCACTCCAGATCCTCGATTGCAACAATGGCCAGGAAGACTCTTAGGGTGTCATGCCTTAGGGTAGGAGCAAAAGTGTGTTCAAAATCAACACCGTACTTCTGGGAGAATCCTCTTGCCACTAGCCTGGCCTTCAGCTTGTTTAGAGATCCATCTAGGTTGAACTTGGCATCGAAAACCCATTTGCTTGACACGATGTTGTACCCCTTTGGTGGGGTAGCTGTTCTGAACGTTGCGTTTGCCCACAAAGCATCTAGCTCCTTCTTGATGGCCTCCTTCCAGAGTTCTCCCCAAACAGGGTCATGAATGGCTTCTAGATAGGTTCGCGGAATTGGGATGTCCATCTTGCCTTTTGCTGTAAAAGCGAACTCCTCCTCTGCTTGATCAACCTTAGAAAGAGCGATGACTTGACTCCATCCTTCTTCTGCAAGTAGAGCTATAAGAGCCTTAGAGATCTTGGCTGGCCTATAGTCAATTTCTAACTCATCTTCATCGAGATCCCCTCTTGTTCTCTTAAGTGTTGGGATTTCGACGTGAGAGAAGACCTTCTTTGGCAAAACTGGGGCAGGAATCTTAACGTGGGAGAATACGGTTTTTGGCTGAGTTGGAACAACTGTCTCTCGCTCCTCCTGTTGTGGTTCTTTCAGTAGAGACTCCTCCTGCTGGGTTGTGTGAGACTCCTCCTGATCCATAGTCTTAGGAAGCTCCTCCTGCTGTGGCATGTCCTTGTGAATGCTTGGCATGGGCTCTATTGGCTGCCTCCTTGGTCTACTAATTGGCCTCCTCTGGGGTGCTGCATTTGGAGTAGATCTGACGGGTATGTTGAGCTCAACATCCCCTCCCTTTCTGTCCTTAAAGAACTTGACTACTCCACTTGTGATCATCTTTCTCATGTCCGGTGCCCAGAGCTTCCATTACTTAGTAGTGCCTTCAACATAGCCCATGAAGACTCCAACTCTACCTCTATCTATCAGCTTGTCTTGTCTTGAGAATGAAGGTAGGGATTTTGGGTTCATGTAGGTGACAACTTTGCAACCCTAGACTCTGATGTGGTCGATTGATGGGGTAATTCTAGTGAAAGCTTCCTTAGGACTAAGCTGTCTGCCATCAACAACCGGTCCGTTGGACATGAGGTTTCTGAGGTAGACATTAGTTTGTGCTGCCTCGAACCAGAACTCGTTTGGCAGCCCTGCGTCCTTGAGCATTGCCCTCATATCAAACTCTACAGTCTGGTTGCTTCTTTCAACAACTCCATTCTGTGAAGACATCCAGGTGACAGTGAACTGCGGTTGGACTCCCTCTTGTCTCTCCCACTCTTGAAAGACTTCCTTTAGCTTAGGAGCATTGTCACTTCTAATGGCCTTAAGCTTAGCTCCACCCTGGAGTTCCGCCTTCTTCTTCTATTGCTAAAGGTAGGTAGGAGCTTCATCCCTAGTCCTTAGTCCATAGATCCAGGCTTTCCTTAAGTGGTTGTCTACGATGAGAAGGAACATGATGTACCCTTGCCACGATAGTTCGAATGGTCCGCAAACATCCACATGGACCAGGTCAAGCACCTCTGGCTTTCTTGTTGAGAGAGGTCCCTTCTTGTTCCTGATCTTAGTAAGCGCACAGATCTCATATTGATGGCTTTTGTCAATCTGGATTGGTTTGGCAAGTGTTGTGACCCTGTGCAGGTTGCCAATCTTTTCAGCCCCAAGATGGGCAAGCCTTCTGTGCCATAGTTGGTATCTCTGCTTTTGGGCTGTGTCTTTCACTAGCACCTTTTCGGGACTATCTGTTAGATCTTTACATGGCTCCGGGAGCCATGTAACATCTGCCTCGGCTTCCATCGGCAAATCCTCGGGTATATTGGCTAGCTGATTACTCGGCTCTTGGAGCTGTGTAGATTCCACCTGTTGGTAGGCAATCTCATCTCGTAAATTCAATGGAATAGAACCCTGATGAGTACCCGATATAGCTCGAAACGCATGTTGATCATTCGGCGAGGTAATCTTGTCTACAATGTAGATACCGCCTTCATGCCTTGCCTTCACTACGACATTTCCTTGTTTGTCTTTTAGGTACATGCCGTCTTCGTCGAAGGTCCCATAGAGTCCGCTCTCGCACATCTTCCTTCCAGATAACAAGTTGGCTCCGAGATCAGGAACATAGAGTGTCTTTGATAGAAGGATCGAGTTCCCATCCTTATCTGTCATCTCTGCTGTGCCCCAGTAGTTTGAGAACAGAACTCCTCCTCCTACCGTGATCTTCCGTCTTGGGATATCTCGGAGCGGTCCCTTAAACAACTGGGGCTGGTCAGTCATGTGTGAACTTGCACTAGTGTCGGAGGCCCAGCTTTGGTAGGGAACCTTACTTCTTGCTTCCTTAGAGAGATGGGCAACCTCCTCAATAAGGTCCGTAGACTCCTGATCTTGGCTTGATGGGTTTGACTCTGCAGTCTGGGATCTACTTGAGGTTGAAGTTTCCTCAGCTTTGAAGGCTTTGTGCTTCCTCTTTTCCTGCTTTAAGCCTATCCTTTCTTGCTTCAAGTCCATAACCTCCTTGTAGAGCTTGTTGATCAGGTCCATCATGTCGTTGTTGCTCCTCTCTGGCTTAGCTTGAGACCTCTTCTGTCTCCTTTTGTCCTTTGCCATAGTCCTTGCATCTTCAAGAGAGGGGCAGTTTTTAGCTAGTGGTTGCCATCACAAAGATGACACCTGGCTTGATTTGGTGACTAGGATCTCCTTCTATCGGACGTCTTTTGTCGTTGATGCCTTTTGGCAAGAAGAGCAGATTGGCTAGCCTCAGCCTTAAGAGAAGCTTCTTTTTCTTGGAGCTTAAGGATCGACTCCTTAATCGGTGGATTTGTCTGAGCATCAATGGTGTCCCTTACGATGGCATATTCATTTGGCAAAGCCTGGAGTAGCTGCTGGAGTCTCCTACTTGGCTTCTTGACAGCCGCCATATCTGGTTGAGTAGTGGCTACCCTCTTGCTTAGCTTGGCTAGTTGAGTCTATGCTTCATCTATAGTTGTCTCTGGGCCCATCTTATAGTTGATGAAATCCTGCAGGTGCTGCCTTGTTGTTGTTTGAAGCTTGTCTGAGTATTTGTTCCTCAGCTCCTTCCATTTGGCTGCAGCTGTGTCTAGGTCCTCAATCCGGTCTTGGTCATCCTCACTAACACAGATGGTGATCCAGTATTTGGCTTTCGCATTAGCTTGGATATGGGACGGGAAGGTGGGAGGCTGTATAGCTGTTGTAGACTCTTCCCCTGGAGTTGAAGATGGGGTTGTCGTCTGTATACCCTCCTTCTCTTCCAATCTATTCCCAATAACAAACCAGATGTTCTCTCCTGTTAACCACTCTCTCATGAGTGTAAACCATCTCTCCGAATTCCCTCTCGTAAGAATGGGAACGGGCCTCCTCTTGCTGAAGAATTCATCTGTTGAGCTCATCGTAGTCGTTTGTATGGATCAAAACGGTGTGGTAGAATCGAATTAGCGCGAAAGGGAGGGTAATGGGTTAGTGGACTTCGGTGTCCACAGAAGTAGGGCAGGCTCTGCAATGCCTGGCAAGCTCGTAGCGGTAAAGAGCTTTGCTTAGTACAACTAGTCTTACTGCTTATTGCAGCCCTTCTAGTTGCTGTGCCCTGCAGTGCTTGGTCTTACTGCCTTGCAGCCCTTCCAAGTACTGGCACACTTCTGTGGGTGGTCTTACTGCTTCTAGCAGCCCTTCCACACACAGGAATTGTGTTGGTCTTACTGCCTATAGCAGCCCTTCCAACATAGGTGTCAATTGTGCTAGTCTTACTGCCTGTTGCAGCCCTTTTGAGCACAAAATGCACCACACTTGATCAAGCGGTAAGCTATTGCAAACCCGGGCTCATAACCAGTTGAACTGAGTGCTCAACTATGACCGAACATGTGGTGGAACCAACCGTGACTTGTTGATTGATTGAGCTATCTATAACGGCAGCTAGGAGACAAAGAGATTCCCCGCTTGGCTTGACAGGTCACATGACTGTCTATCCGGACTAGGCGGCTGTCATCTTGTAACATAAACGAACTTTACGCGTAATAGCGCGTAAATCGCAATAAATCCTTTCGAACGCGAAAGAGAAGACGTTAGTCTAATAGATTATATATCTTATATATATTAGCTTCTTTACTTTTGTTACGGGCTGTGCAGGCAACAACCCCACAGCTGCAGTCTGCTCAGTAGCCAAGAGTTCTTGGCTGGACTGAGCAGCAGGATTCATGCACGTTGCTCAGTTGCTCAGTACTGCTCAGTACTACTAATCAACTGAGCACAACTGATCAAGCTTTTGAGGCACGAGTCTCCTTGAGTATATAGTTACCTTTCCTACCTTAGATAGGAGCTTCGTGCTCAACTCATGTAGCAAGTTCAATCACTGCCTTTTGCTATACAGTTCCAATACCTGCCTACCTACAATACTACTGCTCCCTACCTTACCTGTCTAGCCTAAGGTCAACCTGTTACACTTTGAGCACCACGCTTAGGGTACCGAGCTTTGAGTATTGTACGACGATACACCGACTAGTGTATGTCATCCGACGAATCCTCTTCTGGTTCCAACAACAGTTCCGACTACGAGTCCGAAGATAGTCAACCAATTAGACCAACACTCCATACCGGACTCACCTATCAACTTGGCAATATGACGGACCGTGTCACAAGCCCAACGCCATCCATCTCAGGCCGCCAGCCTAGAGCCGTTCCGGCTCCTGCCCAGGTTAGCGAAGTTACTACTATCCGGACTCTCAAGATCCCTATGCCGGATACCTTCGATGGAACTCGTGCCAAGCTGAAGGCATTCAAGACCCAAGTTGGACTGTACATTCAGTTCAACAGTGCCTATTTTCAGAATGATATGGACAAGATCATGTTCATGATCACGTTCTTCCGAGGACCAGCTTTCGACTGGGTTGACCCTCACTACACCGAGTATCGTGAGCGTCCCCCAACTAGTCGAAATGTGGCAACCGAGCTCTTTTCGAAAGTTTCGCTACTTTCCAGGAAAAGCTCACCATGGTCTTCGGGAACATCGATGAAAAACGGAACGCAGAGAGAGATTCAGAACCTACGCCAACGAGCTTCGGCTACCGAGTACTTAGCCAAGTTCCAGCGTTTGGCCACTAGGACCGAATGGGATACCGATGCCCTCCTGGCTCAGTTCTATCGAGGACTGAAGGACTCCGTTAAGGATGAAATCGCCAAGATCGACCGCCCTACCGATCTTGAAGCCATGTACACACTCGCAGTTCGTATTGACACCCGTCAGTACGAAAGACAGTTAGAGAAGAAAGGAAGTTACGTACCCTTCCACTCTAAGAAGTCTCAGAAGACTCGCGAGCACTATGGACCACAGCCAATGGAGATCGACGCCACTAGAGGAAGACCCCTGTTCAACAAGCCCCAGAAAGGTTTCGTCAAGAACAAAGGAAACAAGGGAGATAAAACCTGTTATGGATGCGGGAGGAAGGGACATTTCCTGCGAGACTGTCGCAGTCGCAAACAGAACCTCCCTAGAACCGGACCCCCACGACAGATAGCCGCTACTGAGGCCCGGGACCATCATAACAGCCTCACTTGGACAGCCTGCTATGATGACTCGTGCCGCACCCATCTGAGTGATAAGCAAGGGTCAGGATGGTTCCCTAGCAAACCACGCAACTCCCAGACGTTCGCAGCAACCAGGATCAACGCGGGACAACAACAAGGGGCGTCTTGGGAAAGAACTTTACAGTACCTGGATGACTCCGATGGATCCGACGGAGTAAGCGTCGGAGAAAATCCCGACGGCCCGATCCCTGCAGAAAGCCCCCAACGGGCCGAAGTGAGAGGAATCGCATTCTCAATGGAAACCATCTCACCGGACTGAAGTCCACCGGACTAGAGTCCGCAGGAGAAGAGTCCGCAGGAGAAGAGTCCGCGGAGGACAGCTCCGAAAATGAATCGACCGATCCAAACAATTCATCGGACGATTCGGAGCCGGGAATCCATGACCGATACGCTCAGCTTATTATTCGGCACCCGACACCGAGCCTAAGGGAACAAAGTCAGCAGGAACGTCTAAGAGAAGCGTACGATACCGCGTTCTGTATCTTACACGCACGCCAAGACGTAGCCCGATATTGGCTACAAGAAGTGGAAAGAAGCATTCGAAATGCTATTGAAGGAGGACCCCTTACCGAAACTGTTTCGCTTAGCTACCGAGACATTATTCAAGAGAAGGTCCCCCAGGCAGCTTGTTTACTAAACAAGGAGGATACATAACCCCGGACAATGGTTACATCCCTAGAGAACTCCGCCTCAGAGTTAAGACTATTCAAGAAGAATACAAGAAGCGAGACCCTAAGGTCAACCCTCATGCTCGGGTTGACCCACAAGACTTTCAGTACTATCAGGCCCCAGCGATCTTACGAAGAATTGCGCAGGAACCAAAAAACTGATAGGCTCTTCGGGCACCAGGTCGCCGAAGAAGCCCGAACAATGGCCTGACACGAGATACGGACCAGTATCAGTACTTGGAAAGCAACAGACAATCGCTTCGACTAGATACTCGAACAACTTTCGAGTATGGATCAAGGTATGCGGTCAATCCGCGAGAGCCTTGATAGACTCCGGATGCACAGGGATCTTCATGACCCCTACGTTTGCCGCAAAGACAGGAACGACCCTGTATGCGAAGAAAGAACCGTTTCCGCTATGTGCGATCGACGGGAAGCCCGTGGAATATAACTCCGGAGTAGTGGATCAAGAAACGGGAAGGATACCTCTTGCGATGGGACGCCACCGAGAGAAGCTTCGATTCGACATCACGGACACACCGGGATCGGATGTGGTCCTAGGATTGCCATGGCTAAAGAACGCCAACCCAGTGATAGACTGGAGGAACGAGAAAATCTCGTTTAGCGAATCGATGAAGTCAATGCCTCTGTCTGCAGTGCACGACGCGCTGGACATGATTGACATCTGTGCTATGACAGCAGCAGAAACCAGACAGCGGATTCAAGAAGAACCCGAGAACGTACAGATCCTATGGAGCAGGCAAGAGATTTGCGCCGCCGAACCGACTCCAATTCCTGCAGAATACAAGGAGTTCGAAGAACTATTCAGGGAAGAAAGTGACCAGGAGGCACTACCTGAACACCAGTCATGGGATCATGAAATCAAGCTTATGGAGGGAAAGAACCCACCAAACAGGCGATCTATCCACTATCGGCCGAGAAGCTTGAAGCGCTTCGTACATACCTCGAAGAGAACTTACGGAAGGGATTTATCCGAGAATCACAGTCACCCGCCGGATATCCTATTCTCTTCGTACCGAAGCCAGACGGTAGTTTACGACTCTGTGTCGACTACCGAGGACTGAACAACATCACAATCAAGAACAGTTATCCGCTACCACTTATTTCGGAACTCCAGGATCGACTCCAAGGAGCCCAATGGTTCACGAAATTCGACATACCCGCAGCCTATAACCGGATACGTATGAAACACGGAGAAGAGTGGAAGACCGCGTTTCGAACCCGATTTGGACATTACGAGTATTTGGTCATGCCTTTCGGATTGACTAATGCTCCGGCTACGTTCCAAGCTTTCATCAACAACGTACTACGACAGCATCTCGATGTGTTTGTTACAGTGTACCTAGACGACATTTTGGTCTATTCGAAGACCAAAGAGGAACACGTAAAACACGTTCGGCTAGTGCTGAAAGCATTGCAACAGGCTCGGCTACGATTGAAACCGAAGAAGTGCGAATTTCATGTACAGGAAGTACAGTTTCTGGGATACATCATCACTAGAAATGGACTCAAGATGGACCAATCTAAGGTTACCGCAGTAACAAGTTGGCCCACACCAACTTCAGTCAAGGAAGTCCAGTCATTCCTAGGATTCGCCAACTTCTATCGACGGTTTATCAACGGATATTCCCGGATAACGACACCCCTCACATCCATGACCAAGAAGGATCAAGGATTTGAATGGACCAAGGAAGCGAACGACGCTTTTGAAGAACTCAAGCAACGCTTCACGACACAACCCGTATTGGCCATGTTCGATCCGGAAAAGCCAATCACGGTAGAAACGGATGCATCCGATGCAGCTATCGGAGCATGCCTAAGTCAACCAGACGAGCAAGGACGCCTGCACCCTATTGCGTTTCACTCCAGAAAGTTCAGCCCCGCAGAACTGAACTACGAGATACACGACAAGGAGCTACTCGCTATTGTCGATGCTTTCAAACAATGGAAGGTATACCTTGAAGGACCGAAACACCAGGTCAAGGTATACACGGATCACAAGAATCTTCTGTACTTCACGACTACGAAGAGCCTGAACAGAAGACAAGTTCGATGGTCAGAGGAGTTGTCTTCATACAACTTTCAGATCATTTACAGGAAAGGATCAGAAAACGCTAAAGCCGATGCTTTGAGCCGAAGAACTGATTACCTCAAGGATAAGCCCAAGACGATTCAGGCTATCCTACGAACAGACACCGAAGGAAATCTCGAATACAATCGACACGTCATTGCGGCCACACTGACTATCGAGAATCGAGACTTCGAAAACAAAGTGCGTCAAGCACTAGAACAGGACACAATCGCGGCTGAAATCATGAGTGATCCCGAGAATCACCAGGGATTTCAGGTATATAACAGACTTCTACTGTTTGAAGGTCTTATATACGTACCTACCAAGTGTCGACAAGAACTCGTGGACAACTTTCACAGTTCGCAAATCCATGGACATCAAGGAATCGATAAAACTCTTGAACGGATCACCCGAACCTACTACTTCCCGGAATACGGAAGTACGTAGAGGAGTTCATTCGAAAGTGCGACATCTGTCGACGAACGAAGCATGACAGACACAGACCCTATGGACTCATGAAGTCTCCGACTACGCCACCTGGCGCATGGACTTCAATCGCATTAGACTGGATAGTGAAGTTACCACTATCCGAGGAACCCGTCACTAAGGTGAAATACGACTCCATACTGGTAATAACCGACCGATTGACCAAGTATGCGTATTTCCTGCCATACAAGGAAACAGCCAGTACCGAAGACCTAGCTTACACATTCCTCCGAAACATTGTAGCAAATCATGCTATGCCCAAGGAAATCATTTCGGACAGAGACAAACTCCTTAAGTCGAACTTCTGGAAATCACTCACAACACAACTTGGAATCAATCACAAGTTGTCAACATCGTATCATCCACAGACGGATGGACAGACGGAACGACTCAACCAGACCCTAGAACAGTATCTTCGCTGCTACATCAATTATCAGCAAGATAACTGGGTACGACTATTACCCGTCGCACAGTTGGCATATAACAGTGCGAAAACAGAGACAACTTCAGTCTCACCTTTCTTTGCGAATTATGGTTTCGAACCGACAGTCAGACATGAACCGCGAGAATTCGGCTTCATCGCCGAAGCAGCCACAGTCGCTGTAGAACAATTGCAAGAACTACATGCAGAATTACAGAAAGACATCAAGTTCTTATCCACCCGAGCAAGCATCTACTACAACCGAAGAGAGCTAGGGGACCTACTCTCAAAGGGGGATAAAGTCTATCTTTTGCGACGCAACATCAAGACTAAGCGACCAAGCGACAAGCTGGACTACACGAAACTCGGACCATTCAGGATTCGAAAAGTCAAAGGACCTGTCAATTACGAGCTAGAGTTACCTGCTCGAATGAGAATACACCCAGTATTCCACATTTCTCTCTTGGAACCCGCCGACACCGAGACGCCTATCCAAGACACACCACCTGGTATCGATCCAGAAAGCCAGAACGCCGATTATGAGATCGAAAGGATCCTAGACGACAAGTTGATTAGAGGAAAGCGCCACTACCTCGTCAAGTGGAAAGGATATGACGATACCGAGAATACCTGGGAACCAACGGAACACTTCAACTCCCTGAGGGTTCTATGGCAATACCGCCAGAATCGGGAAAGTCCCAGAAGGAGTCAGGCATCCCATCCAACGCGCTCCAGGTCTGAGGAGAAAGATTGAGAGCAAGCCCGCGGGAAGGACTATCAAAGGTGATGGTCTCCTCAGCTTCTTGCTGCTCCGCCGCCTCCAAATCTCGAATTGTTCCCTCCTCGACCGCTATCGCCTCTTCTGCTCGCCTATCCAACAGATCCATCTGTTGACGCAACCGCATTTCCCTTGCGAACGCAACTCGCAACTCTTCCCGAGCCTTCTCTTGCGCCTCGTAGGCCTCCTTTATTCCTTTGCGGAGTTTCGCCTTTTCACTCTTTAGGCGCTCCCACTCCGACTGTGTGACCCGGAGATCACACCGTTGCCCACGACGCAGACACTCGCTGCATTTTCCAGAACGGACGTGTACTTTACACACCCTCTTGTGCTTCTTGCAAGTCGCGCACGGTTTAACCATGATGTCGCCAAATGATTCGATAAAATCCGCAAGTTTTCGACGACGGATAGTGCTGGAGTCAAGTGTTGACTTGGGCATCGTGGAGAAAAGCCATGACGACTGAAGTATGGACACTGCCTAGATTATAACATAAGCTCCGAGACGAAGCTAGTCTAGAAGGGGATAGTGTTACGGGCTGTGCAGGCAACAACCCCACAGCTGCAGTCTGCTCAGTAGCCAAGAGTTCTTGGCTGGACTGAGCAGCAGGATTCATGCACGTTGCTCAGTTGCTCAGTACTGCTCAGTACTACTAATCAACTGAGCACAACTGATCAAGCTTTTGAGGCACGAGTCTCCTTGAGTATATAGTTACCTTTCCCTACCTTAGATAGGAGCTTCGTGCTCAACTCATGTAGCAAGTTCAATCACTGCCTTTTGCTATACAGTTCCAATACCTGCCTACCTACAATACTACTGCTCCCTACCTTACCTGTCTAGCCTAAGGTCAACCTGTTACAACTTTGCTTATATTAATTATATAAATAGCTAAAGAAATTTAACGTAAACGCGTATAATTATTAAGGACTTTATAACCTTTTCCTCGACTAATTAGTAAGAAGTAACTCGACTACTTTAAAACTTACTATCTTAAGATAGTAAGTATTTAGACTCGTTAAATTAAGAGTATACGCTTTAACGTAATAAGTTATAATATTATAAAGAGATAATTTAACGTAATAATAAAGCTATTTATATAGTATAACTACTCTCTAAAGTACGTCTATAATATAAATAAGTCTAACTTTATAGTTAAAGTAAGTTAAATATTAAGAGTATTAGTTAATATACGCAAAGTAACTAGTTAAAAGTAAATTAAAAGTAAATAAAAATAAATAACTATAATCGAGTATATAAATACTACTAAGAAAGCTATATTATCCTTAATTATCTTTAAGGCTAAATATACTAATATTATATAAGTACTTATATATATACCTTTAAACTAAAAGTTCTCGACTAGTAGTAATAACTAGACGTTTAATAGTTATAGTTTATAGTAACTAACTACTATCTTCGAGCCTTTAATATAGTTAAAAGACTCTATAATATAAAGAATATTAATTATAGATAGCTATAGTAGCTATATAATTATAAAAGTAATTACTTTCTATATAGAGAATATAATTAACTTACTTATTTTACTACTAACGTATTTTATAAGTAAGTTAGCTACCTAAGTAAGTCGGCTACCTTACGAAACTAGAACGCCTACGTAGTAATATTACGTAATACTATAACACTTTATAGTAGTTTATAGAATAGTATATAATTATTTAGAAACGTTACTATCTTTTATATCCTCTATTTCTACTTTATAAGTACGGGAGTTATACCTAGTTTCGCCGTAATAGTCGTAACGCTACTTTACGCGTATTCTCTTCGTAGCCTTCTCGCCGTTATTACTACTACTACCTTCCTTAATAGTAACTAGATTAGCTACCTTACCTACTATTAGAGTTTCCTCTATTTATACGTATTACCTTTTGCGGCTCTTATACTTTATAGCTACCTTAATTACGTCTTATAGACGCGCTATTTCTTCGCGTATTAATACTATCTTATACGCTATCTACTAAGCGCCCTTAGTTAGCTACTTAATTTACTTATCTAAAGAGCTTACTAGAGACTCCTAATGTTTTTATATACGATTTCGAATTAGCGTTAACTACGCCTCTATTTCGCTAGCGTTACGTAGTATTTTCGCCTCCTATTCGACTATACTTAGTATAGGTAGCGTTAGCGTACGTAGCCTTATATCTAGCTTCGATAATATAGCCTCTAAGTTATATAAAACTAGCCTAGCGCCTCGAAACTTTACGTAGATATTCTCCTATATAAACGCCTTCTTAAAAGCTACTTTAAAGGTAGTTAAAAAGGTTTCTTTTATAATATAGTAAATGTAACTACGTACTAAGGCTAAGATCTCGTCGCTATATAGGCGCTTTAATAGTAAGTAGTAAACGACGTTAAGTAGTTATATGTTACGGGCTGTGCAGGCAACAACCCCACAGCTGCAGTCTGCTCAGTAGCCAAGAGTTCTTGGCTGGACTGAGCAGCAGGATTCATGCACGTTGCTCAGTTGCTCAGTACTGCTCAGTACTACTAATCAACTGAGCACAACTGATCAAGCTTTTGAGGCACGAGTCTCCTTGAGTATATAGTTACCTTTCCCTACCTTAGATAGGAGCTTCGTGCTCAACTCATGTAGCAAGTTCAATCACTGCCTTTTGCTATACAGTTCCAATACCTGCCTACCTACAATACTACTGCTCCCTACCTTACCTGTCTAGCCTAAGGTCAACCTGTTACACTTTGAGCACCACGCTTAGGGTACCGAGCTTTGAGTATTGTACGACGATACACCGACTAGTGTATGTCATCCGACGAATCCTCTTCTGGTTCCAACAACAGTTCCGACTACGAGTCCGAAGATAGTCAACCAATTAGACCAACACTCCATACCGGACTCACCTATCAACTTGGCAATATGACGGACCGTGTCACAAGCCCAACGCCATCCATCTCAGGCCGCCAGCCTAGAGCCGTTCCGGCTCCTGCCCAGGTTAGCGAAGTTACTACTATCCGGACTCTCAAGATCCCTATGCCGGATACCTTCGATGGAACTCGTGCCAAGCTGAAGGCATTCAAGACCCAAGTTGGACTGTACATTCAGTTCAACAGTGCCTATTTTCAGAATGATATGGACAAGATCATGTTCATGATCACGTTCTTCCGAGGACCAGCTTTCGACTGGGTTGACCCTCACTACACCGAGTATCGTGAGCGTCCCCCAACTAGTCGAAATGTGGCAACCCGAGCTCTTTTCGAAAGTTTCGCTACTTTCCAGGAAAAGCTCACCATGGTCTTCGGGAACATCGATGAAAAACGGAACGCAGAGAGAGATTCAGAACCTACGCCAACGAGCTTCGGCTACCGAGTACTTAGCCAAGTTCCAGCGTTTGGCCACTAGGACCGAATGGGATACCGATGCCCTCCTGGCTCAGTTCTATCGAGGACTGAAGGACTCCGTTAAGGATGAAATCGCCAAGATCGACCGCCCTACCGATCTTGAAGCCATGTACACACTCGCAGTTCGTATTGACACCCGTCAGTACGAAAGACAGTTAGAGAAGAAAGGAAGTTACGTACCCTTCCACTCTAAGAAGTCTCAGAAGACTCGCGAGCACTATGGACCACAGCCAATGGAGATCGACGCCACTAGAGGAAGACCCCTGTTCAACAAGCCCCAGAAAGGTTTCGTCAAGAACAAAGGAAACAAGGGAGATAAAACCTGTTATGGATGCGGGAGGAAGGGACATTTCCTGCGAGACTGTCGCAGTCGCAAACAGAACCTCCCTAGAACCGGACCCCACGACAGATAGCCGCTACTGAGGCCCGGGACCATCATAACAGCCTCACTTGGACAGCCTGCTATGATGACTCGTGCCGCACCCATCTGAGTGATAAGCAAGGGTCAGGATGGTTCCCTAGCAAACCACGCAACTCCCAGACGTTCGCAGCAACCAGGATCAACGCGGGACAACAACAAGGGGCGTCTTGGGAAAGAACTTTACAGTACCTGGATGACTCCGATGGATCCGACGGAGTAAGCGTCGGAGAAAATCCCGACGGCCCGATCCCTGCAGAAAGCCCCCAACGGGCCGAAGTGAGAGGAATCGCATTCTCAATGGAAACCATCTCACCGGACTGAAGTCCACCGGACTAGAGTCCGCAGGAGAAGAGTCCGCAGGAGAAGAGTCCGCGGAGGACAGCTCCGAAAATGAATCGACCGATCCAAACAATTCATCGGACGATTCGGAGCCGGGAATCCATGACCGATACGCTCAGCTTATTATTCGGCACCCGACACCGAGCCTAAGGGAACAAAGTCAGCAGGAACGTCTAAGAGAAGCGTACGATACCGCGTTCTGTATCTTACACGCACGCCAAGACGTAGCCCGATATTGGCTACAAGAAGTGGAAAGAAGCATTCGAAATGCTATTGAAGGAGGACCCCTTACCGAAACTGTTTCGCTTAGCTACCGAGACATTATTCAAGAGAAGGTCCCCCAGGCAGCTTGTTTACTAAACAAGGAGGATACATAACCCCGGACAATGGTTACATCCCTAGAGAACTCCGCCTCAGAGTTAAGACTATTCAAGAAGAATACAAGAAGCGAGACCCTAAGGTCAACCCTCATGCTCGGGTTGACCCACAAGACTTTCAGTACTATCAGGCCCCAGCGATCTTACGAAGAATTGCGCAGGAACCAAAAACTGATAGGCTCTTCGGGCACCAGGTCGCCGAAGAAGCCCGAACAATGGCCTGACACGAGATACGGACCAGTATCAGTACTTGGAAAGCAACAGACAATCGCTTCGACTAGATACTCGAACAACTTTCGAGTATGGATCAAGGTATGCGGTCAATCCGCGAGAGCCTTGATAGACTCCGGATGCACAGGGATCTTCATGACCCCTACGTTTGCCGCAAAGACAGGAACGACCCTGTATGCGAAGAAAGAACCGTTTCCGCTATGTGCGATCGACGGGAAGCCCGTGGAATATAACTCCGGAGTAGTGGATCAAGAAACGGGAAGGATACCTCTTGCGATGGGACGCCACCGAGAGAAGCTTCGATTCGACATCACGGACACACCGGGATCGGATGTGGTCCTAGGATTGCCATGGCTAAAGAACGCCAACCCAGTGATAGACTGGAGGAACGAGAAAATCTCGTTTAGCGAATCGATGAAGTCAATGCCTCTGTCTGCAGTGCACGACGCGCTGGACATGATTGACATCTGTGCTATGACAGCAGCAGAAACCAGACAGCGGATTCAAGAAGAACCCGAGAACGTACAGATCCTATGGAGCAGGCAAGAGATTTGCGCCGCCGAACCGACTCCAATTCCTGCAGAATACAAGGAGTTCGAAGAACTATTCAGGGAAGAAAGTGACCAGGAGGCACTACCTGAACACCAGTCATGGGATCATGAAATCAAGCTTATGGAGGGAAAGAACCCACCAAACAGGCGATCTATCCACTATCGGCCGAGAAGCTTGAAGCGCTTCGTACATACCTCGAAGAGAACTTACGGAAGGGATTTATCCGAGAATCACAGTCACCCGCCGGATATCCTATTCTCTTCGTACCGAAGCCAGACGGTAGTTTACGACTCTGTGTCGACTACCGAGGACTGAACAACATCACAATCAAGAACAGTTATCCGCTACCACTTATTTCGGAACTCCAGGATCGACTCCAAGGAGCCCAATGGTTCACGAAATTCGACATACCCGCAGCCTATAACCGGATACGTATGAAACACGGAGAAGAGTGGAAGACCGCGTTTCGAACCCGATTTGGACATTACGAGTATTTGGTCATGCCTTTCGGATTGACTAATGCTCCGGCTACGTTCAAGCTTTCATCAACAACGTACTACGACAGCATCTCGATGTGTTTGTTACAGTGTACCTAGACGACATTTTGGTCTATTCGAAGACCAAAGAGGAACACGTAAAACACGTTCGGCTAGTGCTGAAAGCATTGCAACAGGCTCGGCTACGATTGAAACCGAAGAAGTGCGAATTTCATGTACAGGAAGTACAGTTTCTGGGATACATCATCACTAGAAATGGACTCAAGATGGACCAATCTAAGGTTACCGCAGTAACAAGTTGGCCCACACCAACTTCAGTCAAGGAAGTCCAGTCATTCCTAGGATTCGCCAACTTCTATCGACGGTTTATCAACGGATATTCCCGGATAACGACACCCCTCACATCCATGACCAAGAAGGATCAAGGATTTGAATGGACCAAGGAAGCGAACGACGCTTTTGAAGAACTCAAGCAACGCTTCACGACACAACCCGTATTGGCCATGTTCGATCCGGAAAAGCCAATCACGGTAGAAACGGATGCATCCGATGCAGCTATCGGAGCATGCCTAAGTCAACCAGACGAGCAAGGACGCCTGCACCCTATTGCGTTTCACTCCAGAAAGTTCAGCCCCGCAGAACTGAACTACGAGATACACGACAAGGAGCTACTCGCTATTGTCGATGCTTTCAAACAATGGAAGGTATACCTTGAAGGACCGAAACACCAGGTCAAGGTATACACGGATCACAAGAATCTTCTGTACTTCACGACTACGAAGAGCCTGAACAGAAGACAAGTTCGATGGTCAGAGGAGTTGTCTTCATACAACTTTCAGATCATTTACAGGAAAGGATCAGAAAACGCTAAAGCCGATGCTTTGAGCCGAAGAACTGATTACCTCAAGGATAAGCCCAAGACGATTCAGGCTATCCTACGAACAGACACCGAAGGAAATCTCGAATACAATCGACACGTCATTGCGGCCACACTGACTATCGAGAATCGAGACTTCGAAAACAAAGTGCGTCAAGCACTAGAACAGGACACAATCGCGGCTGAAATCATGAGTGATCCCGAGAATCACCAGGGATTTCAGGTATATAACAGACTTCTACTGTTTGAAGGTCTTATATACGTACCTACCAAGTGTCGACAAGAACTCGTGGACAACTTTCACAGTTCGCAAATCCATGGACATCAAGGAATCGATAAAACTCTTGAACGGATCACCCGAACCTACTACTTCCCCGGAATACGGAAGTACGTAGAGGAGTTCATTCGAAAGTGCGACATCTGTCGACGAACGAAGCATGACAGACACAGACCCTATGGACTCATGAAGTCTCCGACTACGCCACCTGGCGCATGGACTTCAATCGCATTAGACTGGATAGTGAAGTTACCACTATCCGAGGAACCCGTCACTAAGGTGAAATACGACTCCATACTGGTAATAACCGACCGATTGACCAAGTATGCGTATTTCCTGCCATACAAGGAAACAGCCAGTACCGAAGACCTAGCTTACACATTCCTCCGAAACATTGTAGCAAATCATGCTATGCCCAAGGAAATCATTTCGGACAGAGACAAACTCCTTAAGTCGAACTTCTGGAAATCACTCACAACACAACTTGGAATCAATCACAAGTTGTCAACATCGTATCATCCACAGACGGATGGACAGACGGAACGACTCAACCAGACCCTAGAACAGTATCTTCGCTGCTACATCAATTATCAGCAAGATAACTGGGTACGACTATTACCCGTCGCACAGTTGGCATATAACAGTGCGAAAACAGAGACAACTTCAGTCTCACCTTTCTTTGCGAATTATGGTTTCGAACCGACAGTCAGACATGAACCGCGAGAATTCGGCTTCATCGCCGAAGCAGCCACAGTCGCTGTAGAACAATTGCAAGAACTACATGCAGAATTACAGAAAGACATCAAGTTCTTATCCACCCGAGCAAGCATCTACTACAACCGAAAGAGAGCTAGGGGACCTACTCTCAAAGAGGGGATAAAGTCTATCTTTTGCGACGCAACATCAAGACTAAGCGACCAAGCGACAAGCTGGACTACACGAAACTCGGACCATTCAGGATTCGAAAAGTCAAAGGACCTGTCAATTACGAGCTAGAGTTACCTGCTCGAATGAGAATACACCCAGTATTCCACATTTCTCTCTTGGAACCCGCCGACACCGAGACGCCTATCCAAGACACACCACCTGGTATCGATCCAGAAAGCCAGAACGCCGATTATGAGATCGAAAGGATCCTAGACGACAAGTTGATTAGAGGAAAGCGCCACTACCTCGTCAAGTGGAAAGGATATGACGATACCGAGAATACCTGGGAACCAACGGAACACTTCAACTCCCTGAGGGTTCTATGGCAATACCGCCAGAATCGGGAAAGTCCCAGAAGGAGTCAGGCATCCCATCCAACGCGCTCCAGGTCTGAGGAGAAAGATTGAGAGCAAGCCCGCGGGAAGGACTATCAAAGGTGATGGTCTCCTCAGCTTCTTGCTGCTCCGCCGCCTCCAAATCTCGAATTGTTCCCTCCTCGACCGCTATCGCCTCTTCTGCTCGCCTATCCAACAGATCCATCTGTTGACGCAACCGCATTTCCCTTGCGAACGCAACTCGCAACTCTTCCCGAGCCTTCTCTTGCGCCTCGTAGGCCTCCTTTATTCCTTTGCGGAGTTTCGCCTTTTCACTCTTTAGGCGCTCCCACTCCGACTGTGTGACCCGGAGATCACACCGTTGCCCACGACGCAGACACTCGCTGCATTTTCCAGAACGGACGTGTACTTTACACACCCTCTTGTGCTTCTTGCAAGTCGCGCACGGTTTAACCATGATGTCGCCAAATGATTCGATAAAATCCGCAAGTTTTCGACGACGGATAGTGCTGGAGTCAAGTGTTGACTTGGGCATCGTGGAGAAAAGCCATGACGACTGAAGTATGGACACTGCCTAGATTATAACATAAGCTCCGAGACGAAGCTAGTCTAGAAGGGGGATAGTGTTACGGGCTGTGCAGGCAACAACCCCACAGCTGCAGTCTGCTCAGTAGCCAAGAGTTCTTGGCTGGACTGAGCAGCAGGATTCATGCACGTTGCTCAGTTGCTCAGTACTGCTCAGTACTACTAATCAACTGAGCACAACTGATCAAGCTTTTGAGGCACGAGTCTCCTTGAGTATATAGTTACCTTTCCCTACCTTAGATAGGAGCTTCGTGCTCAACTCATGTAGCAAGTTCAATCACTGCCTTTTGCTATACAGTTCCAATACCTGCCTACCTACAATACTACTGCTCCCTACCTTACCTGTCTAGCCTAAGGTCAACCTGTTACATTATAGTAGGTACGAAGAATATAAAGGTATATAGAGAGTTATAATATTATTCTCCTTATAGTAATCTTAAAATTCGACTAAGTAGTAACTCTCGTAACTATTAATAATAAGTAGTCTATATACCCTAATAATATAAGCCTTCGTATATATATCGAAGTACTTAAGCTACGCGAGCGTAAGCTTATTATTAGTCTAGCTAGTAGAGGAGACTTTAATAATCTAGTTATAAGGTAAATTATTAAACTAGGTTAAGATAAGGACTTTACTTACGAAGATAATAAAGGGTAGGATAACGCGCCCTATAGCCTCGACGCCTTATACTAAGGTAATTTACTCGCGATTACTAGGCTATAGTTTCTTCTATTTACTAGGTTTCTCTAAGCCTATAATAACTAGCTAAGACGATATCTTACCTATTAGAAAGCTAGATTTATTAAAATTGTAAGTGTCTTTATTTAAGATATTATACTTCGCCTTTATTAACTAGATAAGCGCGAACTAGAGTTAAATAACTACTAGATCCTCGTAGGTAGCTTACTAGCAATTATACGGACGACTCTATCGCGTTCGTAGCTTAAGTATACGCTTAATAAAGTTATTAACCTAGTTCTTACTAATAGGCTTCCTATTACGCTCTCTTAGTAATTTATCCGCTATATCTCGTACGTTTCCCTTCGAGGGTAATACGCTACGTAAACTCTCGTCTAGTATACGCTATACTATTACCTCCTCTTCTAGTTTTATAAGGCGCTTTAATTTCGGCTCGTAGTCGCGTCGAGAGTACTATCTAACGCGTCGGTCTTATAGCGTTAATTGGGGTATAATATATACTACTATAGCGCGTCTCTCGCTTTGAATTTACTTAGATATAATATTAGAAATAGTAAGGTATATATTTCCTTTAATATAAGTATATTATACGTTACGTTATTAAAGTATTACATAATGTTACTACGCAAGTATTCTAGTTTCGCGAGGTAGCCGACTCACTTAGGTGGCCGACTTACTTGTGAAACACGTTAAATATACTAATACTATATAGGTACTTATATATACGCCTACTCGTAGAAGTCAAACGAATGGCCACGATTCGTTTGCTTTTGCGTGGGCTATAACCCTAAGGGTTAGAGGAACGACCACGATTCGTTTGCACCTGTTGACCACGATTCGTTTGCCTTCCCGAGCCCCAACCTTCTCGAAACCCACACACTATACTGTCATAAGGTTATTCTCTCTGCATGCCAAACACCACTCATATATATGCCATATACATGGAACATCAAGGGCGGCGGTCTTAAAAGGAAAAAGATGAGGCGCCTTGTGCATAGGCCACTCCCGCATTTTCGCAGGGCGGCCTCTCCAAACAAAGACCAGCCCTGTGTCTATGCGACGTGATCAGTACGCTCTAAACAATTGATCCTGAGCATCACATGGATCCTTTAAATCCTTAGAAAGGTAATATAGCTATGTCTGGCCTCGCAAGTATGGCAGCCGTGAAGGCAAGCCAAGACTCAGATGGATGATTTTCATCGTCTCTTCCAAGTAGTCGCCCAGCACCGCATCCTTGTTTGCATCCATTGTCAGTATGCAGTCGTACCTTCGCAGCTCGCCAAACATCTTCGTGTGCATCACAAGCGTCTCAGCTTACAACAACGGCGGGACATTATTGCCAAAGTCGGGTCTTTTACCGAACTTGCGCAAGTCGAGGCAGATGTCATCTATCCAGCAGCAACAGAGCCTCCCGTAACGGGACTTCCGGTGTACTTCGACGGCTTGAAGTGTGGCGGGAAAGATGGCGAAGGCAGGCTTTGTCCCTATATATGCCGCACTCCGCGTGGCATGCAAGATCATTGTGAGCGGCAACACGGCTGGGTCAACGGACAGAAGCGAGGCGGCGATGCTCGTTTGAAGCAGGTCCATACCCACAACAAGCTGTGGTCTTGCGACCGCGCCTGTCAGCGTTTCTTCAAGGTCGGAAGCTGGCAGAGGTACTTCGAGGTCCAAGTAGCGGACCTGGAGATTTGCGGTCGGAGGCGAGCCGGTCACCAGCGTGACTTCTTCCGGACGCAAGAAGAAGACATCCTTCAGGCAGAGCGCGACGCCGCATCTGCGGCCAACCGTGTCCGCGGATTCGACGAGCATCGTTCTACCGTGGTACCATGGCTCAGAGAGACCGGCATCGTCGACCATGTCTGCGGCTTGAAGAAAGACGAGATCCGAGCAGCGATCGCCGTGCCCTCGCGAGACGAAGGATGTCCTCTGCGGACGATCGTCGATGCGATGGAGGACGTGCTCAGGGAGGCGCACGGCTGGTGTTTCGACGGACCCGACTGTATGCTCACTTGGCCATGTCGCGTCGTTCTCAGTCGGTTCCAGTCGTCGCAGGTCGAGTCGATTGGGAAGGTTCGGCCGTTCGATCCTTACAAGGAGCCCGGCACGCTCAAGGTCTACTTCAAGCTGGCGTCACAGTTCCTGTCGTACCTGGAGCGAGTGGCGATCTGTGACGAGTACCACTTCAGTGCTGACTCGGAGGAGACGATCCGGCCAGAGGACGTGATCGAACCGACGGACAAGCAAAGGGTGGTGTGGCATAACCTCCGTCGGTTAGCAGAACGGGGAGCGACGGGCACGGGTGAAGGGATCAAGGGCCAACTGAGAGATGGGCTGGTTGAGTTATGGATGCTCGTTATCCGTCACACTACCGGAGCCCGACGGTACCGCTCGCCAATAGTGAGCTTCTGCGCGATGCTAAGCATCAAGCCGTCTACGCAAGGCTGGATGGAACCCGGCAACTTCAACAGCAGTCTGTCTGCGATGATATGGGTCGCGCAGCTGCTGATCTTCTATGACTGTGCTCGCAAAGAGCGGCAGGGTGGGGAGAAACGCTCGCGCTCGTCAAGGAATGCTGTGAGAGTTATCTGCAGCAGACGGCCGAGACGCCGATGGGGGAGATACTCCGCTGGCGCCTGTTGCTGTTTCGCATCTCGAAGGACAGCGTGGGTGATCATGAGGCCTGTTGGGACGAAAGCGAACAGGTCCTGACATACGAAGATACAGAGCTGCGTATGGACCAGATCCCCACGCTACTGCTCTCCGAATACCGTGAGTGCGAACGGCTACTGTACGACGACTTGCTGCTGGGTCAGAAGGACCTACGCCGCATGCAGTCTTGGGCGCTTAGAGATAGCGGCAACGTCGATACCGTCGGCTGGAGCTTGATCCAGCATCGTGACAACGCTCTCCTGCTGAGGGGACGGACAAAGCTCTGTTGGCCGCCGTTGAGCGTTCCGAGCAACTGTGCCGCCTTTTCCTTCAGCAAGACCGTCGATCAGCGAGCGGCTTCGTTTGGAGGGACAGTGCGCTAGCCGGCTACGAGGCAACTGTGCAGGAGTTCTTGAAACGCTTGTGTGTCCTCGTTCACATCAGTGGCGGTCAGCCCATCCGCGAAAGCGAGTTCTTCTCCATGACCTGGCGGAACACGCAACGACGACGATCCATCACACTCCGCCACGATCGTGTCATGATACATGTCAAATACCACAAAGGTCAGCAGCAGACGGGCAGGTACAAGGAAAACATCCGGTTTCTCGCCAATCCGGTGGGCGACCTGTTGCTGGATTACCTCGTCTATGTCGTGCCGCTACGACAGGTCTTTCTGCGGCAGCAATCACCAAAGGCACTGCTCTCCTCGTTCTTGTGGGAGAAAGACGGAAGGTGTGGGGCGAAGGACGGTTGAGTCGTTGTCTGGAGGAAGCCAGTGCTCGGGCGTGCACACCCCGGCTTCACGTTTCCAACTGGCGCCAGATGAGCGTGGCCATCGTCAAGACCAAGTTTGCGAGCAACATAGGCTGCTTCGAAGTCAACGAAGACGACGAGGACGCCGAGGAGATGGAGGAGGATATCCGAGCGATGACGAGACAGCGCAACCACAAGACACGCACGGTCAACAGGGCGTATGCCAATCAGACGGGAGCGACCTTCGGCAACGTGTGGGACGGGCTGATCCGAATGGGACTTCGCGCGTCAACGTTGTGGCAGGACTTCTGGGAGTGGAGACGATGCTAAAAGGCAAGAAGCGAAAGAGGGACGGAGAAGAGTGTCGACTGAAGGAACGACTTGCCAAGGGTGTCTATCGGCCCCGCAAACCGTGGTCGGCAGAGGCTCTGCTGGAAGGGCTCAGAAAGCTCTACGGCAACCAGAGAATGATGTGGAAATCGAGGGAGCAGGAACAGACCCTCACCACGATCATGTCGTGGACGGAGCAGGTGGTGGCCATCTTGCCAACCGGAGCCGGAAAGAGCCTGTCCTTCATGTTGCCGTGTACGCTGCCTGATGCCGGGATCACCATCCTCATCGTGCCGCTCGTATCCCTTCGGGCAGACCTGCTTCGGCGGATACGGGAACTGAACATCGCTCACCTCGAATGGTTGCCGGGAGAAAGTCGAGAAGCATCGCTGATAATCGTCAGCGTTGAGGCTGCGGCCACAACACACTTCACGAAATACGCACGAAGCCTGATCGTCCAGCAGAAACTCGATCGAATCGTGATCGACGAATGCCACCTGACGGTGACTGCCGTTGACTACCGATCGAGCATCGTCGACCTTACTGCGGTCCGCAATCTCAGGACGCAGTTTGTCTACCTGACAGCCACACTGCCTCCGTCCATGAAAGAGGAGTTTGAGGAGCGCAACTACCTCTACCGTCCGACAACCATCAGAGCATCGAGCAACCGACCCAACATATTCTACATGGTCCGCAGGGCAGACCCTCGCAAAGGCAGCCTTCTGGAGCAGAGTGCGGTCGAAGCGCAAGACGCGTGGCGCGACTCCGACCTGTTCGATCATTCCCGTGACAAGATCGTCCTATACGTCCGAACGTGTGAGGACGCGGACAGCCTGTGCCAACTGCTTGGTTGTGCTGCATACACCGCAAAGAGCGGAACGCCGGAACAGAAGAAGCTCATCGTTGATCGCTGGATCCATACCTCCGACCGCCCGTATCTCGTTGCCACGACCGCTCTTGCCGAAGGCTTCGACCACGCTCATGTACGTCTGGTCATGAACGTAGGGGAGCCGGACTCGTTGGTCACCTTCGCGCAGGAGTCGGGTCGGGCCGGCCGCGACGGGATGGAGGCGTACTCGATGGTTCTCCTGCCGGCGACGTGGCAGGCACAGCTCGAAGACGACGTCGACGTCGGTTCGGAGCAGACGGGCAGCTGCAGGGACGACGTGTCACTTCGCAAGCGACGGGACAAGCAGGCCGTGCACAAGTACTTACGAGGCGAGCAATGTTTCCGAACTTCGCTGAGCGAACACCTCGATCTCGCTCAGCACCGAAGGTGGTGCATGCCGGAAGACGTGGCTTGCGACGTCTGCAAAGCGGCTCACGAGGATCAATCGCAGCCTCGGACGCGACAAGACGGCAGACCGCCCACACCGGACTCGATCTCATCCAGCAAGAGCGGCTGCAGGCTCACTCCGAACTTGTCAACTACCGTCTGGACCTGGCCAGCGTGCGCGGGACATGCTTGCTCTGCCGTGCGATGGACGAGGAATGGAAGCACGAGTTCTCCAAGTGTGCCCGGCGGCATGAGGTGTTTCACGAGCGCAGTCGAGTACGGCAGCGGCACGAGACACGCGGACGAAAGTGGTTGCGTCCGTACACGAGCTGCTTCTGGTGCCTAAACCCTCAGTCCATCTGCCAAAGGGCTGAGCTCAGCAAGACCAGTAAGGAAGAAGCGTGTGAGCACGGAGACGTGGTCCTGCCGCTCTGTTACGGGATATTCGTGAGCGCCGGAGGAGCCAGATGGCTAGAGGACCACTTCCGGCGCAGATTCGCCGGGGTGGAGGATTTCTTTGACTGGTTGGGAGAGGAGACAAGATTTGGAGGCGGAATGGCGGTACAGGGAGTCAGAGTAGCGGCAAAGGCTTTATTGTCGTTCTAAGATAGCGAGGTCAGAGACAACTAATAGCAACGACCTATAAGAAAAAACAGAAGAAGTAGTGAAGGAAAAAACAGAAGAAGTAGTGAAGGAAAAAACAGAAGAAGTAGTGAAGGAAAAAACAGAAGAAGTAGCGAAGGAAAAAAATAGATAATAGCTTAAGAGGTAAATACGTTAGGTCCTTACTAGCTCCGACAAGCAAGAAAGAGTCCTAACAAAAAGTAAACGCCTAATAATAAGTTAGTTAGAGTAGTTAAGAAGAAGTCTAATAGATAAGGAAAGTAACTTAGTTAAATAGACTTAAGCTAAGTTATAAAGAAGTTAAGAAAGAATCCTAAAGTATAATAAAGTTCTTCTTAAACCTTAGGGATTATATAGGATAATATAGAACTAAGAGTTAGGGTTTAGATAAATAAGGGTAAAAAGTAAGTATATAAATGAAGAAGACGATAATCATAGAAAAGCTAAGTTTTAAAGAAAGGAACAATATTTCTCTATATAGGATTTTCAAAAAAAAAGGTAATATTTCTCTCTATAACAAGTATAATATTTTAAAGAGAAAAAGATATATCTCTTAAGATAAAAAAGATAAAAGAAAGAAAAAGAAAAACTAATAGATTTAATAGTAAAGTAAAAGAAATTAAAGTAAAATAGTGGAATATAAAAAGAAAAAGGAGATTAGTTAAGAATAAGAGAAAAAAAGTAAAAAGGAAAGTAAAGTAAGGGAGGATAATATAAAAGAAAAAGAGAAGATAATAAAAAGAAAAGGTAATAAAAAGAGAAGGAATAAAATAAGTAAGTTAGAAAATAAGAGTTATAATAAGGAAGGAATAAAGAAAGAAAGTTTAAGTAATAGGGATATAATAATATAGAAATAGAATAAAAGTAAAAAATAGGAAAATAAGAAGAGATAAAATAAAAGAAAGAAAAGAAATAAAAGAAAAAAAGTTAAAATAAGAGATTTATAGTAAAAGATAAGGAGTAAAGTAATAGAGATATAGTAATATAAGAATGGAATAATAAATTAGTAGAGTTAAAGTAATATTTAAAAAGAATAAGAAAGTAATAAAAATATAGTAATAAAGTAATAAAATAATAAAGTAGTAAAGTAGTAAAGTAATAAAATAATAGAGTAATAAAATAGTAGAGTAATAGAATAGTAGAGTAATAGAGTAGTAAAGTAATAAAGTAGTAGAGTAATAAGATATAAGAAGAATAAAAGAAGTAGAGAGATAAAATAGAAAGAAAGAAATAAAGTAGAAAGAGAAAAAACATTGAAAAAGAGAGTGAGTGAGTGAGAGTAAGAATGAGTAAGAATAAGAGTGAGTGAGTGAGTGGTGGTGAGTGAGT